>CM067762.1:43163714-43771214 GCA_034642375.1 Vigna nakashimae | reverse complement strand
CCTTCCGACCGAGGCCAAAAGATCCATCACGGACGTGGTGGAAGGTTTGATCTTCGGTCCGAACAGCGTGCGAGAAAACCACACAAAAGACACTGACTTTTACCTGTCTGGGTCGAGAAGTTCCATGACCTGCTGTCATTTCCACAGCCGGGTCACTTTCCTAATCAAAAAACGGTGCGAGGAGCCCCCAAGGCACCACTCTCGCACACCAGCCAAAGTGAGTCAAGCTGGCGTGAAGAGCTGCTCCCCCCTATAAGGGGTTATTTTGCAAAAGGCAGATCTGTACAAGTAGATACAATTTTTCTTAGCAGACATAAGCCCGTATCTCGAGCTACACAACGAATTTGGACGAGATTTTTTGCAGGGATCCTTAGAAAAATGGTATCTCCCACCCCCACCAAGTTTCATAATTTTTCTCAAACGGGAAGTATTTTTTTTATTTTTTCCAAAACCAGAAAAACAGTAAAATCGGGAAAAATGGAAAAGTGCATCTAGAGGTCGAGTTTTGAGCTGATTTTTTCCAGTCCACTTCATACCAACATAAGTAAGCTTCCCTCCAAATTTCATTCAATCGGCTCGCGGGAGTTTTGTTTTATGACGTTTTTACAAAACGGCTAAACTTCAAAAATTTAGAACTACCTCAAGATGGTTTGCTTTTGCAACCAAACCTTCACAGCATTGTTTTGGGACCATTTGAAGTGTTTTCCATCCCATAAGTCTAAAAAATCATGACTTTGAAAAATTCACAAATTTTGGCCCCAACCACCATGCACCACAAACTTAGCCAAGTTTCACCACCAAACTTGGCTAGCTTCAAAACCCACGAAAATGAAAAATTTCTTGCACAAGGATTTTTAGGGTAGAATTTTGCTGATATAAAGAGGGCATTCCAAGCATCATACCCCAAAACCCAACACTTTAAAAATTTCACAAAACTTGCCACCATGCCCCACAAACTTAGCCAAGTTTCACCATCAAACTTCGCTAGCTTCAAAACACACCAAAATGAAAAATTTCTTGCACCAAGATTTTTACAGTAGCATTTTGGGGATATAAAGAGGGCATTCCAAGCATCAAACCCCAAAAACCAACACTTTGAAAATTTCCCAAAACTTGGCACCAAGCACCAACTTAGCCAACTTTCACCACCAAACTTGGCTAGCTTCAAAACCCACCAAAATGAAAAATTTCTTGCACCAAGATTTTTACAGTAGCATTTTGGCGATATAAAGAGGGCATTCCAAGCATCAAACCCCAAAAACCAACACTTTGAAATTTTCCCTAAACTTGGCACCAAGCACCACAAACTTAGCCAAGTTTCACCATCAAACTTGGCTAGCTTCAAAACCCACCAAAATGAAAAATTTCTTGCACCAAGATTTTTAGGGTAGCCTTTTGGTGATATAAAGAGGGCATTCCAAGCATCAAACCCCAAAAACCAACACTTTGAAAATTTCCCAAATCTTGGCACCAAGCACCAACTTAGCTAAGTTTCACCACCAAACTTGGCTAGCTTCAAAACCCACCAAAATGAAAAATTTCTTGCACCAAGATTTTTACAGTAGCATTTTGGGGATATAAAGAGGGCATTCCAACCATCAAAACCCAAAAACCAACACTTTGAAAATTTCCCAAAACTTGCCACCATGCACCATAAACTTAGCCAAGTTTCACCAACACTTTGAAAAACGAACAGGATGCATGTTCGACCGTTCGATGCGCGAGGCATGGAGCCAGCCAACAAGAACATCCTCATCACAACTCACACGCCTTCACATTCGCAAAGTTATCACACCACGAGACGGTCCACCCCCCACCTGCCACAGGCAAGCAAGCAAATGAAAACATCAAGTGACGCAACGCCAAGCATCGCTAGGCATGAAACGGGAACCATCGAGATAATAAGGGCCGCTACACGATCGCCTGCCTGGTCGGGGCTGAGCCAAGACTTTCGGAAGTGCTGCAGCTTAGATTTGCTAGTTTTTATTCCATGAATTCATATTATTTGGAAGAACTTTTGAGTATTTAAAGTTTTAAATTCTCTGTAATTTCCAGGGAGAAATTCTAATACTCTAGCTGTCAATTTCGCACTCGAAGGATGACTGTAATCCTTAATTACTCTTGACTGCTTTCCTGTATTATGCATGATGACGTATTTATTATATATGTATGACGTATATAATTGGGATGTCACATTGACAATATTAAATAATAAAAGAGAAGTAAAGTTCTAAAACTTAATTATTTTATTTTTCAATCTTAACTATTGATTTAAGTTTTGTTTAATATTTAATCTATAAAATAAAATAATTTAATTTATTATCTATACATATTAATAAAAAATACTTTTTATAACAATTTTGTAACCATCATTTTTAATATTTCATTAAAAATTTTATTTTTATTAATATATTTCATTATATCATTTTCTCTCTGTGTTTTATAACTATTTTCTGTAAACCCAATCAACTATATTTATAATAAAATTACAAATGTTATTTATTTGAAAACTATTTCTTATGAAATATTCATTTAAATATAATAATACCTTTTGATTCTAATAATTACCAAAAGAGTTAATTTTTTATTTTTATTATCATAATACAGAAATAGATTACACCTATATTATGATTAAAATAATATTAGTGAAAACACATGTTCAATTTTTTAATGATAACAAAATATAATAATGTTATAATTATAAAAATAAATACAAATGTTTTTTTATAATTTTATTATAAATAAATTTTGTTTATTTTGAAGGTAATATCTTATTACAAAAAAATATTTAGTTTAAAAATGGTTAAATTTAAAAAAAATTAAAAAATAGTTAAATTTAAAAAATATTACTCAAAAGGTAAAATTGATAAACACTAACTTATTAAAGGATAAAATTGAAAAAATATATAAAAAAATAAATGTGAACCGTCGATTAAATATATTTCTCACATATTTTATTTATTTTAGCGACTGATTAAATATTAACTGTGTGATAACATGATTAAATATATCTCTCCCCTATTTTGTTTATTTTAGCAACCGATTAAATATTAACCGCTGTACGTGAAAAAAGATAAAATATGAAAAGAAAGTGGTGTATTTTATCCAATATTATAAACAAAAAACATTTCATATATATATTTTTTTAATAGTATATGAAAAAAACTCAACACAAATAACTTACAAAATAATTATAATTAAATAATAAAATGTATACAATTATATTATAGCTATTATATGTATGTTTGTTACTAAGTAAAAGGAATATACTATTAATATACCATTATTTTATTTCTCTCACAACTTCAAAACTAGGGTCCAGTGACGAAAAGTAGGAGCTGTGTGCGCCTTCCATAGCCAAAGGTTTCTTCCATTTCCTGGTCTCCTCTCGCTAACTGAAATTCACACCAGTGGGAAACACAAACAGCAAAGAACCCTAAACTCAAAATCGCACATCACATCGTCAACCCTAAGCGCAGCTTTTCGCTCTAAATGCTTCGCGACAGAGTGTGCTAGCTACTTGCTGAGACTCACTGCCTCGCAATGGCTCTCCCACTCGGCAAGCTCACCATTCTCATCGGTGCAGGTTCACTCTCTCATCACTTCCTCCAATTAATCTTTCTCTTTTTCTTTAATTTCAATTGCTTTTATTCCATAATTTGTTCCATCGCAATTTAGGTTCCTTTGTTTTTCGATGTAACAAAATTTGTCTATTGGTAGGGTTATTGAGTTGCATTTGTATATTGAGTGTTGGAATGTCAGGAATTTAGTGAGCCGTTCTCGTAGGTGTGTGCATGGTGTTTTGTAGGCTAGGATTAGAATAAACACCTCGCTTAAATTCGTTTGTTTGTGTTTTAGGTGTTATTGGTTCAGTAATTGCTAAGGAAGGCAGTCTGTTTGTGTTTTAGGTATTGTTGGTTCAGTAATTGCCAAGGAAGGCAGTCTGCCTGACGTTTCTGGTCTCGTCTCCGGTGCTTTCAAGGTTAGTTTACGAGAGCTCAACTTGTTTCTCTGGGTGGTGTTGTTTTTGTTATTTCTTTTGTAAGTTTTTTAAGCTTCTAGTGAATTGTGTGCTTAATGTACTATGCCTATGGGTATAAATTAATAGATGCATTTTTTTCTTTTCGGGGAATGATGTTCATGATTTTCTTAATTTTATAGTGTTTTATTCTCTCTAAAGTGGTATATTTGGGATACTGTGCAAATTAACAGAAGTTTGAGGAGGCCTAGTATGTATGAGAAGTGTGGATATGGGTAGGTAGAATATTATTGGTTATGGTGTGGGAAGACGTGAGGTTAAAGTGTTATGATGGCAAAAATTGTGGATTAAACAGTGCCCCCAAGTCATATGATTTAGGTTTCTGGAATTGGATC
The DNA here is from genome assembly GCA_034642375.1 of Vigna nakashimae. Classification (NCBI taxonomy): domain Eukaryota; kingdom Viridiplantae; phylum Streptophyta; class Magnoliopsida; order Fabales; family Fabaceae; genus Vigna; species Vigna nakashimae. The sequence continues at coordinate 43,766,840 of CM067762.1, read as the reverse complement.
CATTATTCTACAATGTACACTTCAAAGTCATATAGGTATTGATGAGAATGTAACACATATGGGGTTCCTGTTTGGGGGACTACATGTATAAGTTTTGATCTGTGATTGTAAGGTGTCTATCAAACTCAAAAGGAAAGTTTTACTGGATGAATGGTTGTGAATTTTTGCTGCTAATTAGTATGGTCATCAGGGAGAAAAAAAGAGTATCTGGGTTTATAGCCCTGAGGTGGATGAGTAAGGTAATATTACAAATTAAAGTTTGTGTCTGTTAACAAAAGGACGATGGAAACTTCCCAAGTTGTTTTGTCTAGTGAGAAGACCAACAGAGGCTCATGCCTATTATTGAGAATAAATAGATCATTGGAAACTTATCAAGAAAAAACGAAAAAGTAACTGAGTTTAGAGTACTGAGGTGGATGTGTAAGCAATGATGAAGATCTAGTTTGTTGGAGACAGTTGGAGTTGCATCTATTGAGGAGAAGGTGATGGGAACTTTCCCACGGTTGTTTAGTCATTTGAGAAGACCAACAGAGGCAGATGAAGAACAAGAAAATATTAGGAGAGACTATTAAATAGTAAAAAACATTCTAATTAGGTTTACCAAAACTTTGGTTTTTCATTAGAAACCTGCTTCGTCAATTTGGCTTATTCCTCCTGCTGGGCTAAGTTGGTTGTCATATATACTTGAGAAGTTCAGTCATGTTATTTCAGCCTTTTTATATCCTAAAATCCCAAGTTCGTAATATTCTGATGCTATTATTTTATATTAGTAATTGGTTTCAATTTCCATCAATATAATCGGTATATTTCAACTAGCATTTATTGTCAGTGAAATGTGCGGGCTTTTTGCTGATTGTAGTCTTTTTTATCAGGTTGTTTTGAAGCAATTTAAAAGCAGTGATCCTGCTCCAGCTGTTAAAAAGCTGCCTCATAATGATGCTTTGATGGCTCAGGTTTGCACGTTGTTGCTGCTGACTTTTAGTTATTCATTATATTTAAATTTAATTAGGAATAGTTCTTTGTTTAGTTAAATTGCATGCATCATGCAGAACATCTTTTAGTGAATCTTATAATACATGACTTTGAGTATGATCAATATGCAATAATCTTTTACTTTTAATTGTCTCATTTATAACAATTAAGTTGTATTATGAAAATATGTTGTGTAAGCAAATGTATAATGTACGTGCTAACCTTAGCATTGTTCCTGTCTTTGAATTGAATAATGAGAGCATGGCCACATTTCTCAGTTTATATTATAAGAGGTATAACTTTTAGTAGTTGAAGTGGGCTTTTTATTTCCCTGTCGAGTTGGCTACAAAAACAAATGCTGTATTTGTAAACATACAGAAATATGGGGTAATTGAAATTGCTAATAAACTGTTCATCTACAGGTAAACAGTCTTCGTCAGGAACTACAGCTTCTTGCTAGAGATAGATCAATCACTATTGTAAATTCAAGTGGGACAGGTGCTGGTTAACTACTTTCTTTTACATTTTGTGAGGTTTCTTTTTTTTCTTCAGCAATTTAATAAAAGCAGCTGACGTGTTAATTTGCAAATCCTATGGGTGTCTCCATACTTTGCACAAGCTAACCTGTGTTTCCTTGTTTTTTTTAACTCCAGTGTTATTTTCTGACTTGTTTGAGAAATGTACAGGTGGAAAAAAATATGTAACAGTGATTGTTATTGTTGTGGCGGGATATGGATACGTCTGGTGGAAGGTAATGTCTTTTATTTTCTCAATCGTTGATTTAAGTAACTGGACGCTGTAGTAATACATTCAGGTAGGGAACTTTTAGGGATAAAAATTGAATTTTTTGTTGGTGCTTTCAATAATTGCTAGCTGCTATGTGAACATGGATCCAGCCATGATCTCAACTTTTGAAATTGAACATAGTAACTGGATAACGTGATGGATGGTTGATATTTGGGATGGAGAGAAGCCTAGTTGGAGAGGTTTGGGGGAATCTGAATTCTTGTTTATACCCTCATGCCATAGGAAAGTTGTGAAGGGACCCCCACTATGACTGTTTCATATGCTGCAATATTGGGATTATAAAATGAAGTTTTGGCTTCTGCCATTGATGGATGTCAAGCATATGATTGAAAGTTTTCCAATCTTGTAAAATATATAAACCCTTTTAGAGATGGTATTTTCTAAAAATTTTATTATGACCTGTTCGCATAGCAATCATTCATGTTTGTTTGAGTTGTTTCAAATAATCTTTTTAACTTAGCCAAATTGTATTTATCATTCTTTTCTTAGAAATGTCTTTCCTGGTTTAGTTTTAGCTCAATTCTGTCATTGCTTTGCTGTTAGATGATTGTTGTCAGGTTTGCATGGGAGTGAAAAATCCAGGAACAAAGTTTGTATACCAAAAGTGAAAACTCTAAAAACTATGAGAGAAAATCATTGACATTGTTGGGTAGTAATAGTATAACAATCTACATGTATTATTGCTCCAACTTAAAGGTTTTGTCCGCCCTTATGCAAAGGTCTGTCATTGTGCATGAAATTGTCTAAACTGAAGTTTATGCCAGAAGTTGGATTCTTGTTCACTTTTTGTCTATCTTTTTTAACAATTAATCTTACTGTAATCTTATTACCTTACTTTCTCCAAATATTCAAGTTCCCACTCTTATGATTTAGTTTTATGACTCTTGTTTGCTTACAGGGATGGAAGCTTCCTGATTTGATGTTTGCAACTAAACGTAGTTTGTCTGATGCTTGCACATCTATTGGTAATCAGATGGGGAAGCTGTATGGAACCATTGATGTAATTTTTCTTTTCTATTGGATAGTTTCTTCTTCTTAGATTGTGTCAAAACCAGTCATTTCTTTTAGAGATGACAATGAATGACAACTGTCTGTTGGGTATAATAGCTATACAGTATAAAGTAAAATATCAAGTAGCAAATGAGTAAATATTTTTAATAATACAACTAAGTAGTATTTATTCGAATGTTTGTGGACTAGAAAATATACAAAACATATGAACTTGATGAGGATCTTAGTTTGTTCTTTTTTTGATATTAAGCTTATGTGCGAATCCTCTAGAATACTGGAAGTGCACATTATGATATGTTTCCTTTATGGGACTTTTATCAATGACAATATAATGTTTTAATAAATAGATTTGGTAGTAAAGCTACTTAACTCTAATTTTATTCTCTCTTTTATGACTGCTTTCAAATAATTTGAGCTTGATTTGATCGTTTATGGGACTTTTATCAATGACAATATAATGTTTTTGAGTAGATTTGGTAGTAAACCTGCTGAACTCTAATTTTATTCTCTCTTTATGACTTCTTTCAAATAATTTTTGAGCTTGATTTCTCTTTCCAGCCTTTTTGAGTTGAATATTATTCATGTAAATATTTTGTGACAGCTTTAAGTGCAATATTTTTCATCATTAAAATTGTATATTTCCATTGTCAAAATATATTATTTCCTATATTTCAAACATTATTTTAATGGAATTTAGTGTGGTCTATAAAAGATAATGCTTCTAAATCTTGTTTTCTGGTCTGATTAGTTTTCTGACTTTCTCCGGCCATTCAGAATAATACTAATAGTTCTTTTACCGTGGAATAGTGAAAATGAATAATATTTAGTTATCTACAATGATTTCAGGATGTAAAGAAGAAATTATCTTCAAGAATGAACCGTTTAGATGAAAGTTTAGACGAATGTGCTACCCTTACTGAAAGCACCAGGGAGGAGGTAAGTAAAGATTTTATGATTTCTAGTTTTTCCTCTTCATTGTTTAACATATGAATATCTTCTGTTACAGATATCTGTAACTCAACAGAAGGCAGATACGATAAGTGGAAATTTCAAGTCTGTTCATGTTGCAGTCCGTGTTCTGGTATATCAATTGCTAGAATATTTTTACTTTTAATTTTGTTGTTGCTTGTTTAACTTAGCTTGATTACTTTTCTTCCTAGGAATCTAGAATTAAAGAAATAGAAGAGAAACAGGTATAGTCAATTTGATTTCAGTCACTGCATAGTTTAATTTTTTATGCTATGAATATTGGTTACATCCGTGATTTACTATTTACTAACTTTAATCCGTGTAGGTGGCCACAACCGAAGGAGTAACCATGTTGTGTCAATTTACAAAGACTTTGGAAAATAGCAGAACCACAGAGTATATCCAGGCATGAACCAAGCGTTTGTTGCAATGTTTTCTTTTTACTTGTTTGGCTTGGTTTTGGTCTGAACTTCAGATTTGGGTTCTATTATGTTACTGTTTTTTTTACCCTATAATTTGCTAACACTTCTGTTTTTAATATATAGCCATCATCATCCAGTTCTTCCAGGCCAGCCATTGAGCTACCACCCGTTTCACCCTCTTCGAGGGTAAGCATTTTTCCCCACTTTCATTTTATGAGTGCAATATGACTTCGGGTGAACTGTTCTTGTCAATTAGACACGCTGGTATATTATGTTGTAAATTTATAGGATGTCTTGCTGTTAGTTTAACATTATATTTTATTCATTGGCCTAGAAAATAAAGCTGTAAGCTAAAGAATGAATGCAGTCATCAAGTTTGGTTTTGTATTGTAGCCCCCTCACCCCCTCCCGAAGACTTTTGCTTGTCCACTTCCTTTGAAAATTGTTCCTATGCTTACTCCTAGTCTGTATTATACAGGGTTCACAGTCGGGTTCGTCTATGCTGTCACTTGAGCCACCTTCTATTACGCCATCAGCAAAGGTAACTTCTATATAGAAATTATACTTCCTGGGTATGCTTAGTCTTAGTATCTGCATGGTTCGAAAGGTGGACAGTAGGGGAGTTGAGATGAAGGTTACACTTGTTAGTCAAAAAGTTATGTCAGTTAATAAAGCTCCAGTATTCAGAGCAGTTAGTTTGTCCTATTATTTAGGAGATAGTTGAGTTTTTATTCCGCCTTTTCGGTAGCCATTTAGATCGTGGCTCTGTTGCAGTTTATTCTCTGTTTATTTTCTGTCATGTAAGGCTTATATAAGCCAACCCTTCTGGATTAATAAAAGCATTCTCCCACAGAGTACATTTAGAGTTACTCATACCTTCATATTTAACATTTGGTATCAGAGCTTCGCAAGGGGCCTGGTACGTTGAGAGAACAGTGAGTGAAATATACAATGAGTGAAAAATACTGGGAGTGCAAAGGATGTCTATGTCAGAGAAGTTTGTTCAGTCGGCTATTCTTAGGTTCGATGGCCATTATGATTTCTGGTCTATGACGATGGAGAATTTTCTACGAAGCAAGGAGTTGTGGCACCTCGTAGAAGAAGGCATACCTGCAGTTGAAACCACATCCAGTGAAGAAGTACACAAGAAGAAGGTGGAAGATGCCAAACTACAAGACTTGAAGGTGAAGAACTACTTGTTTCAAGCCATTGACAGGGAGATTCTGGAAACTATTATGGATAACAGTACCTCAAAGGCCATATGGCAGTCCATGCAACAAAAATATCAAGGATCTACTAAAGTGGAGAGCCCAACTTCAAGCGTTATGACGAGAGTTTGAATTGCTAACCATGAAAGAAGGCGAAAAGATTGATAGCTACTTAGCAAGGACTCTAAGTGTAGTCAACAAGATGAAATCAAATGGTGAAATCATGGAACAAAGCACGGTGGTCAGCAAGATTCTCAGATCATTGACGTGTAAATTCAATTATGTTGTCTACTCCATAGAGGAATCCAACGACTTGAGCACTTTGAGTATTGATGAACTTTACGGTAGCCTAATTGTTCATGAGCAAAGGATGCAAGGTTTCCAGACAGACGAGCAGGTACTGAAAGTCACTAATAATGATCGATATGACAGAGATCATGACAGCAGATTCGGTAGAGGCAGAGGTGGTCGAGGTCGCGGGAGAGGAAGATATCATATTAGTAAAGCACTTATTGAATGCTTTAAGTGCCACAAATTGGGCCACTTCCAATATGAGTGTCCAGAACTGGAGAAGAAAGCCAACTTTGCACTTGAGGAGGCAGAAGAAGAGGTTCTGTTAGTGGCTTATGAAGAGTCACCACAAACTGTAGAAGAAGAGGATTGGTTTCTGGACTCGGGGTGCAGTAATCATATGACAGGAAACAAGCATTGGTTTGCAGACATAGAAGAAGGATTTAACAAAACTGTTAAATTAGGAAATAACACCACAATGGCCGTTGTTGCAAAAGGAAACATTCGAGTGCAAATTAATGGCATCTCCCATGTAATATCAGACGTCTATCTTGTTCCTGAGCTTAAGACAAATCTTCTAAGCCTAGGACAACTTCAAGAGAAGGGTTTAGCCATTCTAATTCAAAATGGCACGTGCAAGATATTTCATCCAGATAAAGGCTTAATTATGCACACTAACATGAAAGGGAATAGGATGTTCTACGTAACAGCATCGCTACACCCCATGTGCTTCCAAACTAATGATGATACTGAAAAGGAAACTCAACTGTGGCATAGTCGTTTCGGACACCTTAATTTTAAAGGGTTAAGCACTCTTGCAAGCAAACAAATGGTGCTGGGACTCCCCTCTCTGAAGTTGGCCAAAATGATTTGCACTACTTGCCTTGTGGGAAAACAACAGCGAGATTCCATATCAAAGCAAAGCAAGTGGAGGGCCTCAAGGAAGCTTCAGTTAATCCATGCAGACATTTGCGGTCCCATCACACCATCCTCACACAGTAATAAAAGGTATATACTAACCTTCATTGATGATTACTCACAAAAAGTTTGGATTTATTTTCTGCACGAAAAATCCGAAAGCTTCAATGTCTTCAAAAGCTTCAAAACTGGTGTTGAAAAGGAAGCTGGTAACTACATTTCGTGCTTAAGAACAGATAGAGGTGGTGAATTCACCTCTAAGGAGTTTGCTGAATTCTGTACTGATCAGGGTATATATAGGCAATTTACGGCTGCCTACACTCCCCAACAAAACGGAGTCGCCGAACGCAAAAATCGAACCATCATGAACGCTGTACGAGAAGTGTTGCACGAGAAGCAGGTTCCAAAATCTTTCTGGCCCGAGGCAGTTCGGTGGTGTGTACATGTTCAAAACAGAAGTCCAACTTTTGCAGTAGAGGAGCATACTCCAGAAGAAGTCTGGAGCGGCATAAAGCCATGTGTTGACTATTTTCAAATATTTGGTTGTGTAGCACACACTCATATCCCATATCAGAAAAGAAGTTAGACAACAAAAGCCAAAAATGTGTCTTCTTGGGTGTCAGTGATGAGTCTAAAGCATACAGACTATATGATCCCATCTCAAAGAAAGTCATTGTGAGTAAAGATGTAGTATTTGAAGAAGAGAAAAGCTGGAATTGGCACGAACATGTAGAAAAAGATCACACAAAGGTCCTTGATTGGGAAGATAAGGAAAGCGAGGCGGAACAAGAAGACGCAGAACCCGAGGAAGGACAAGAAGACGTAGAACCTGCACAACATGAAACAGTGGGTAATCAAGTTGAAGGGAGGGCAACAAGAACAAGTGAAAGAAGAATACTAAGACTACGGAAACAACCAGCATGGATGGCTGATTTTGAAACCAATCTATCAGCAGAAGCCGAAGAAGAAAGCTTCATGGCAATGATAGCAACTGATGCTAATGATCCACATTCCTTCGAAGAAGCATGTAAAAGCAAGCGGTGGAGGGAAGCAATGAATACGGAGATGGCGGCAATTGAAAGGAACAACACTTGGGAGCTCTTTGTTCTTCCACAAGGTGTTACACCAATTGGAGTTAAATGGATCTTTAAAACGAAATTCAATGAAAGTGGCAATATTGAAAAGTATAAGGCCAGATTAGTGGCCAAAGGCTATGCTCAAAAATATGGAATAGATTACACAGAGCTATTTGCACCGGTAGCTAGACTTGATACTGTGAGGGTATTATTAGCTTTGGCAGCTCAAAGTGCATGGGAAGTGTTTCAACTGGACGTAAAAAGCACATTCCTACATGGTGACCTCCAAGAAGAAGTATTTGTCCAGCAGCCTGCAGGATTCATCAAGAAAGGAAAAGAAGATCAAGTATACATGTTAAAGAAAGCATTATACGGGCTTAAACAAGCACCAAGAGCATGGTATAGCAAAATTGAAGCCTATTTTGCAAAGGAACAATTTGAAAGATGCTCCAGTGAGAACACGTTATTCACAAAAAAGGATAATGGTAATATTTTAATAGTTAGCCTTTATGTTGATGATTTAATCTTTACTGGGAATAGTAGGAACATGTGTGAGGAGTTCAAAAGTTCAATGATGCTAGAATTTGACATGATTGATTTGGGAAAAATGAGATACTTTCTTGGAGTAGAAGTCATACAAAGTAATGCTGGGATTTTTATTTGTCAAAGAAGATATGCTCGTGAGGTTCTAGCCAAATTCAACATGGCAGATAGTAATCCTGTAAGGAATCCTATTGTTCCAGGTACCATGCTTTCAAAGGATGACAATGGTGTTGCAGTAGATGCAACTAAATTCAGACAAGTAATTGGAAGCCTCATGTACTTGACAGTAACTCGACCAGATTTGATGTTTGGAGTAAATCTGATAAGTAGATTCATGGCTAACCCAAAGGAGTCACATTGGGCAGCAACCAAAAGACTCTTAAGGTATCTTAAGGGGACCACCGAGCATGGCTTGTTTAATAAAAAGGAAGGTAAAACTGGTCTCATAGCTTACAGTGACAGTGATTATGCAGGAGATTTAGATGATAGAAGAAGCACATCTGGCTCAGTATTCATAATTGGGTCTGCAGCTGTCTCATGGGCCTCGAAAAAGCAACCTGTTGTAAGTTTATCCACTACCGAGGCAGAATATATTGCTGCAGCTCTTTGTGCATGCCAATGTATCTGGCTTAGAAGAATCTTAGAACAACTGGGTTCAAAGGAAAAGAAGGAAACTAAAATATTATGTGACAATAGCTCTACTATCCAACTGTCAAAACATCCTGTTTTCCATGGAAGAAGCAAAAATATTGCAGTAAGATTCCACTTTCTCAGAGACTTGGTGAATGATCAAGTAGTCAGCCTAGCATACTGCAGTTCAAATGAACAAGTTGCTGACATTATGGCCAAACCTCTGAAACTTGATCAATTTGAAAGGATTTGAAGCATGCTTGGAGTTATAAAAGTCACTGAAGTAAGCTAAATGCAACAGACGCATGTAGCTTAGGGAGGGAATGTTAGTCAAAAAGTTATGTCAGTTAATAAAGCTCCAATATTCAGAGCAGTTAGTTTGTCCTATTATTTAGGAGATAGTTGAGTTTTTTATTTCGCCTTTTCGGTAGCCATTTAGATCGTGGCTCTGTTGCAGTTTATTCTCTGTTTAATAAAAGCATTCTCTCACAGAGTACATTTAGAGTTACTCATACCTTCATATTTAACAACACTTGCCTACATGAGAAGCTGGAAAACAAAATGTACTTATTTTCAGTTTGAGTCATGACTTAAATATTTTTTTCTTCATTCCAACTTACTGTCTCTTGCTCAACCAAGCAAACCCTGAATCTAGTAATGCAGTTGGTATTTGGAAAGAATCACATAAACTGTTAGGCCGTTATTAGTCTATGAGAGAAGAAAGAAACATAGTATAAAGGTCTAACTGTTTGGCCAGTTAGGAGGAGCGGGGAAAAGCTTTTGAACTTGTATAAATAGTTGTGATTAGTTGGGGGAGGGATCTTTTTTGGCCTTATTGAATTGTTGATCAGGACTCATTGTTCTGAGGGGGAGAGGTTAAGGTCTCTGTATTCTTTCTGTTGATTGATAGTGAATAAAAGAAGCATTTCTTTGTCGGAGTGTGTGTTTGAAGAGTAAGGAGTGAGTTTTTCCTAGGTTCTTGGATAAAGAACCTAACATAAACACATCCAAATTACGGGTGTGGCTGTTGGTGTATTTGTTTATTCATGCTCCTTGTATAGACTTTCCCATCCCTTCCTCTCATATAAGTTCTTCTACATAAGGGTTTTGTCACTTTTGTCGTCTCTCAACTCATCCAAATCCTTCATATAAGTTTGTCAGTCTTTGTAACTGTGTTTTACTTTTAATTGAAAGCTTTTACTGCTTCACTACTTGTGCTAATTGTTAGTTTTTCCTACCATTTTGTTTTCTTAACAGGATGGATCGCCATCAACAATATCGACTGATCAACCATCTCCATCGAATTCTGGTGGATCTGTCCAGGTTTGCAATATTCTGTTTTGCTTACTCAGATTAATTTACTAGAGAGGTGTGAAGTGGGAACAGTTATTTGTTTCACATGACATCGTTTGGCTATGTTTTTTGCTACTGTGATTTTTAATTTTACATATTTGTGGGATGTGTGGCTAAAAGTTGACAAGTTTGTGTTCATTTTGGTGAAATGATGCATTTTCCTTGGAAAACCCAGTTTTATTTTTATGGATGTGATTTTCACAATTAAAAAAATATTTTCCATTCGATTACAGTTTTCTGTAGTTGTAACTTAAATTCGTATTTGCATGATTTTATTGTCTGTATTACCCACATTTTTCTTAACCTGTTACCCACAATTTTCTTAAATATATGTTTTTGAGTTTTGACCTTGGTAGTTTGGGACGTCTTTTCAGGAGAGTAGAACCAATGGATCTAGTTCTGGCTTGTTTGGGCTGGGTAGGTTAGCTGGCGTCTATGCTCCATTTCTGAGCAGAACTCGGAGTGCCACAGATTCAGTAGTCCAACAAACTCGTTCGACTAGTTAACAGTAATAACATGTCCTTTCTTTCTCTTCTTATTCTGCAGTAAACAACTATAGATTATTGGACCTATGGTGGGGGTGAAAATCCTCACCAGTTGGTGTCTGTTCAAAATATGCACCATCAATTATAGTATGCCCAGGCCAGATTATAAACTCTCTGGGCAATTGAATTTTGCAGAGATGTTTCTCTCGAGTTTCATTAGGATTAAAATTAAATAAGAATCTCCAATATTGAACTGGGAAAGCTGGTCAAGGAAAGAGTGACTATTGAATCGTCGTGAACTCTTTTTGTTCAGCCTATTACTTTGTGAATTTTATACAAATCTTGTTAACAAATTTTCGCATAGCTCTAATAATACAATGACGGCCTTAGAAACCGTTGTAAGTGCATTTTGTTGTTTGGATCGTTCTATTGTAAGCAGGTCTCCTCCATTTTGATAATGGTTCTTTTGGATAGATTTTCCATATGAAATTGGATGGAAATATTATTGGTGCTTTAGCAAATCTACATATTTAAATATAAAAATCAATAGTTAATAAATATTTTCTACACATAATACTTGATGATAAATTACAACTTGATGAATAATTTTACAGTTTAGGGTTTAATGTATGAATTGTTTACATACTTGTCAGGACATGAGCCACGTAAAATTAAAATACTACTATTAGTAATTTTTATAGTATACTAGTCATTGAATTGGTTGAGATTCAATCAATGTTTGACTACATAACTGATTAAAAACTTCTATAAGGAAGTATTGAATTATATTTTTACTATTATGAAATATTTTAAAATAATTGAAATAAGGAGAAATCAGATCTTTTTAATTGTACATTTATACAATGATCAAACTGTAAGTTTTATCAATTAAAATCAATAATAGTTGAGAAGGTTATTCATATTTATGTGAGTTTTAAAATGTTTATTTGTTTCTTAATTTGAAAATGTTTTAGATTAAATAAAAGATAAAGAAAGTAGATTAATTCTTTTATTCAAAACAGTATTTTGCATTATATTTCAGTAATTTTAGATTGGTTTAACGAGTTATTTACCGATTATGAAATGATCTTACTTTAATGTTAGCTAACACTTAACTAGACATTCTTAATAAAATTGATGGATCGGTTCAGTTTTCATGCCAACGAGAAAAAACAAAACCTTAATTACATTAAAATGAGCTCTCTCAATTATTCTCAAATTTATAGTCTCGTCCTTTACCAATCACCAATTAATTATATAATGAGCTTTGCTAATATACCAATTAATTATATATATTATATTGAACAAAAAAAATATTTATTATATGAAGTAGTTTAAGTATTATTTACCAAATATATAATAATACATTTATATATTTAAAATATGAAAATTTAAAAATGAATATTGAGTATGATATATTTACAAATGATATATAAATAGTATAAATGATGATATATTCTGTCAGAGCTTGGAAATTGAGCACCGAACCCCACCTGTTAGCTTTAATTATTACTCTCAAAACCCTGCTCAGGTGCATTTAAAACGCACTCTCAAACTCTGCACACTGACGCCAGGTGTCAAGAATGGAAGGTTCGAAAATCAGTAGTGAAAGACAGGTGTCCATATGAGAGAATGCGTCCATTTTACCTTGGGAAGAAAAAGGATTTTCTGAAACCTTCTTCCCACTCTCTCTCTGCATGCACCCTTCTTCCTCCAGAAATCTGATTTTCATTTTCTCCTTCTTCCCTCTAGAAAGTTTCCTTCTTCTCTCTAATGTAACTCACTAAGTTCTTCTCCGATCAACATTTAGAAACCGTAGAAGCGTTCCCTGCGTGGTGAGCTCCATTCTGAACCGAACAGCTTCAGAATCTAAGACTGGTAAGTCGTTCGTCCCTAGTTTTTGTTCGTATGAACATGCAAACCAAGCCTGGTTGCATGCTTTTCCTTGTCTGAATCAATCTTGGTTCTATAACTTGTTTTAGTTTGGAAGAGTTGAGTGATCTTGAGAGTAGAAGTTATAGTTGGGCGAACCAAGAACATACGTTAGGACGTTTTCACTCACGAATCCAGGTAAGGGAAGCTTATTAATTTAATTTATATGACTATGTGTTGCATGAACGTTAGTTGAATTGATTGGATATGAAAATTTATGGTGCTACGTTATGATGCATGAAATGTATGAGATGTCTATGATTTGATGATATAAGATATGATTATTTGAATATGGTATGATTGTAGATGGGTGAGACTATATGTTAAAATTGAAATTTGATAATATTGACTATGATAAGAAATTCCCCTTATGAGTGTGTACGTACGTTACTGGACGGTCTTTGACCGTTCGGTTTTCCAGTGAAAATGATTTGGTAAGGGATTCTTTCAATCGGAAATAATCCTAGTCGAGGACGAACGCCCTCTTGTATTAGTGCTACGTTTGAGCGTTCGGCCAAACGTAGATACCCTGAGTATTATGTGGGGAGTTGAGAAACTTATAAATATACCTTTGGACACTTAGTTATTCTTAAATCCTAACTTCACCATCTCGTATTACCTTTAATTTTATTTCTATTATGAGTACAGATCCGCGATGGGTCTCGACCCAAAGCGTACGTTATGAGTGGCGCTCGGTCTTATACCGAACGCTCGTCCTTGTCGTTAATTACCAAACGGATGGAAATTGCGTTCGTCCAAACTTCTGTAAATCCGTATACCGCGTTCGGTCATTGACTGGCAGTCGGCTTCTATAACTAAATTGTTCTCGGTATGGTCATTTAATCGTCTTGAGGTGTCTTTATCTATTTGGATTCGGCCAAGAGCCTTCCTACTTAAATTGTTCTTTGAGTAATGATTTGATCCTCCTAAAGTCAGTTCATTCAACTAATTCGAGTAGTAAACGACGTTCGTCAAATATGATGTGTCGGTTTTATTCGGGTCTGAAACGAAGAGTTCTTGATCTCGTTTTTCATGTTCGTCCTCTTTATGAAGAGGGCTGAATGCTCGTTATTTTATGTAATTGAAATGGAAGACGAAAATGAGGTTAAAGTGAAGATTTATAAGGAATGAACAGTATATGAGATGAAATAATGGTTGTTGAATTTGAACGAGCGTTCCAGGGAGGAACAACTCATGTATGAATGAATATGGAATTTTGTAAAGTATGACTGTGGGCATGCTAATGCTGGCTGTTCATCCTGATGTTCCGTGAGTACTCGTCCTCACGTAGAGGAGGGTAGGTCATGTGTGGGAACGACAGGAGGTCCTAGTCCTTAGGGGTACTTTGGATAGGGCTAACCTCGAGTGGTAGCTGATGTGATTATTCCAGTTACTACATCACCCGAGTGCAAGAACGCCTGTAGCTACACAAATTCATACAGTCCGGACGGTCCGTCTAGTGATAGTTTTCGTATGATTATATATGTTGAAATATTCTTGTGTGATTGGAATGTTTAAATTATATGTTGATGTATGAATTAAATTACATAAGCTTACCCTGTGTTTTTCCTTGTGTTGTCTCGTCCTTGTACGCCCGTCTTGTCATTGCAATGATCATCCGTGTGGATGTGAGCAGAAGGAGATGCCTTGTTGGAAGATATGATTGAAGAGGAGAATCTAGTAGACGTGGAAGTCAAGGCCGAGCCCTAGAGCGTTCGTTTGTTTAGATGATAGCTAGTTAGCTTTTGAACGTTCCGTTATTTGGTTTTGTAAAACCGTTCGTCCCCGAACTCTTGTTACTTCTGTATTAATGTATTAAATTCTGTACTTAAAGCCGTTTGGTTTATGAACATTAATTTTAGTGTAAGACTGCACTATTTAATTATGCAATGTAATTAATTCTAATTTATGGTTATTACTATATTTTGGGATGTTACATGTGACATCCCAAAAATAAAGTTATAACTATATATTTAGAAAAATCACAATTAATAATAATCTCAAACAGTTTTACACTAAAAGTTAAAGAAATGAGAAATTTAACAACCGCTCAAGGACGAACGTCCTTGAGTACAAATCCAACATAAAGGCGAATGTGCTAAAGTTACACGCCACACATCAGAGTTACAAATGAAAAAGTCGAACGTACACGAAACTTGACCGAACAGTTTACACGGTACAAATACCGAATGGTCTATCAGAATAAAAGAAACAAGATAAGATGGTCGAACGACCATTCTAATACAGATTACAATAACTGGCCGAGCGTCTCACTGCTCGGTCTTCACCTCAACATCAACCAGGTTCTCTTCATTCAGCGCATCTTCCAAATGCTCCTCTCCCTCTGCTCACATCCACACGGATGATCATTGCAATGACAAGACGGACGTACAAATACAATGGACAACACAAGGAAAACGAAAGGGTAAGCTTACGTAATTTAACTCATGCATCAACATGCAATTTCAGGTAAACAATTCAACATACATGCATATTTCAACATACACATTCATTACATAACAACCCACTGTAACTTATTCACAAATTAAAACTCAACACGACTGACTGTCCGGACTGTATGAACTCTGTGTAGCTTCGGTGTTCGTGCACCCGGGTGATGTAGTAACTGGAACTCTCATCGGCTGCCACCCGAGGTTAATCCTATCTGTCCAAATAATCATCAGGACTAGGATCTCCTGCCATTCCCACACATGACGTACTGCCTCTACGTGAGGACGAGTACTCACGGAATATCAGGATGAATCAACCGGCTAAGCTTACCACATTCATACATTACAAATCTCAATAATCAATTCTTGAGTCGTTCCTCCCCGGAACGCTCTTTCAAAAGTCACAATATTACCATTCTTCTCATGTAATCTTCATCATTTACTATTTGTCATTTTACTATTCATCATTTACTGTTCATCATGTACTATTTATCAATTAAATACCGAACGTTCCAGGGGACCGAGGACGAACGCTATCCGCGAGACCAAAAGACGTTCGCTGGATCAAAGACCGAACGCTCAACAGCGTGACCAAAAGACGTTCGTCCGACCAAAGACCGAACGACAAATTTACAGAAAATGACAATGGTACTGTTCATTTAACAAACGCGTAGGAAGAGTACGAGCGGTCAAAATGATAATGAGCGTCATTCTGGACGAACGCTCAGCATAAGGCCGAGCCTCACTTTGAACGAGCGCTCGGTATAGGACCGAGCCTCATCTAGGATGAACGCACGGTATGAGACCGCACGTCACTTTGAGCGTAAGTTCGGTATAAGACCGAACGTTTTTCAGTACGATCGTCCGGTGTGAGACCGAACGTTCAATAACTTAATTTAACAGTTGATAAATAAACTAAAGCATATCTGGAGAAGCATTACGAACGGGAACATGCACTGTTACACATAATTACACAAGAACAAAAGAGAGAAATTTATCAAAAGTATCAGTTTCAACAGTGCCAGACCGAACGCTCAAACAGAGCGTTTTAGGATGAGGACGTTCGTCCTCAACCAGGGATTTTATCATTTTGGCCAAGAAAACCGAACGGTCAGAGACCGTCTCAGTAACGAACGTAAAATATCATGGGAATTTGAAAGAGATGATCAAAACAGTGCTTGGCCGAACGCTCAAGCATGGCAATTTAGAACAAGGACGTTCGTCCTTAAACAGTGATTTATCAAAATGACAGGATCAACGTTTCAAACCTTTTATTTGGGAAAAACCGAACGGTAAATGACTGTTCAGTACGAACATACATGTTCATAAAGTCCTCTTACAATTCATTTTTCATTTCCAGTTCATTTCTCATATTTTCAAAATAACGAACGTTCATGCAAATCAGTCATGGCAACATCATACAGTGAAATAACGAACGTTCACACACACACATACAGCAAAACAGTTAAATTAAGTAAGCTTCCCTTACCCGGAAATGAACGAACGTTCACAGGCGTACACAGACGCTCTCTACTCAAATCCTTATCACCAACGCTCGTTAATCCACCTATATTTGGTCATATACTGTTAGGACGAACGTTCAGAATATTTAAGAACGAACGTAATTTTACAAAAAGGCGAGAATCGAAAACAACACTCGTTTGGACGAGCGCTCAAAGGAGAACGAACGGTACGGGACGAATGCATGAGCAATCGCATGAGCGAACGCTCGTCAGCTAAAGAAAACGAACGTTCAAATCAAAGTGGACGAACGTTCAATTCGTCTCAATTTGGACGAACGTTCGGGCTGGTAATCGTTTACAGGACCCCTGTAAACGATTACGCGAGAGAAAAGGCCAATTTGTACAGAAAGTCTAACGCAGGTACTCAGTCAGGTGAACACATGTCACCAACTAAACGTTCAGAAAATTTTGGGACTAACGGTTCTGCAGAATTTCTGCAGAATTCCAGAAACGTAAAAAAAAACATTTTCATCTCCCAAAATTTCCCAGATTTGCACCAAGCGTAACAAAATTCAACAATCAAAGAAATATATCTAGCTCCCCTTACCTCTTGAAGACTTCCTTGAATCACTTCCAGAGAGTTTGATTTCCTTCCAAATGCACCACCAAAGCCTCCTTGCAGCTCCAACAGCAGCTCCCCCTTCTCCCCTCTCAATTTGGCAGCAAGAAATTTCCACCCCCAGCAGAACCCGTAGCCCCCTCTTAACCTCTCCTCTTCCCCTCCTCTTCTCTTTCCTTTTCTTGTTTTCTTTTTATTTTTGTTTTCAAAGGGAAGCAACGTTTGCTGTCCTTTGTGGCAGCGCTCGTTGCTTCCTCCCTTGTCTTTCTTCTTCTTCTTCTTTTTTTTTTTTTTTTTAAAATACAAATCCTTACATTCTCCCCAACAACAAAAATTTTCGTCCTCGAAAATTAGAACGAAGTCTCGAACAGATGGGGATACAAATCCCTCATAGCATCTTCCACTTCCCATGTAGAGTCGCCCGTCTTTTCATCCCAGACGACCTTCACCAATCTGACTGATTTCCTCTTGTAGTATTTGGTGTTGCTATCTTCAATGCGTACCGGCTGCATCTCCAATGTACGATCTTGACGAAGACGAATATCTTCTAACTCTAATATGTGAGAAGGGTCGGATACGTACTTCCGAAGTTGAGAAACGTGGAAGACTGGATGCAAGTTTGATAACTGAGGCGGCAAGGATAACTCGTACGCAACTAGCCCGATCTTCCTCAAGATCTGATAAGGTCCGATGAATTTGGGAGACAACTTCTTGGGTCGAATGGCTCTCCCAACTCCCGTGGTCGGATGTAGTCTAAGAAAGACGTGATCTCCAGCATCGAACTCCAAGGGTCTTCTCCTCTTGTCAGCGTAAGATTTCTGTCGACTCCTGGACGTCTTCAGCCTTTCTTGAATTAGCTTCACTTTCTCAGTCGTCTGCTGAATGAGCTCTGGTCCTGTTAACACTTTTTCCCCTTCCTGAAACCAACACAATGGCGTTTGGCATTTCCTACCGTACAGAGCTTCAAAGGGAGCCATTCCTATGCTGGCTTGGAAACTATTGTTGTAGGTGAACTCTACCAAAGGTAAGACTTCATCCCAAATACCCATGTGATCTAGAACACACGTCCTCAATAAGTCTTCAAGCGTCTGGATGGTCCTCTCGGACTGACCGTCCGTCTGAGGATGATAGGCCGAACTCATATGGAGTTTGCTACCGAGCTCACTTTGTAATGATCGCCAGAACCGAGAAGTAAATCTCGTGTCTCGGTCTGAAACAATGCTAGACGGAACTCCATGTAGACGAACAATTTCCTTGATGTAAAGCTTAGCCAGGTTCGTCATGGACATCTTCAGATTGACTGCTAGGAAATGAGCACTCTTCGTTAGTCGATCCACAATTACCCACACGGAATCATGATTCCTGACAGTTCGAGGTAAGTGGGTCACGAAGTCCATCACAATGCCGTCCCACTTCCATTCCGGAATCTCTAACTGCTGAAGTAGACCTCCTGGCCTTTGATGTTCAGCCTTGGCTCGTTGACACGTTAAGCATGATGCCACAAAACGTGCGACATCACTCTTCATTCCCGGCCACCAGAACGACTTCCTGAGGTCCTGATACATCTTAGTCATACCAGGGTGTATGCTAAGACAACTGTGATGTCCTTCCTCAAGAATAATTCTTTTCAACTCGCCATCGTTCGGAAATGCACGTTCTACCCATGTAGCGTAGCATACCATCAGTTCCAGTGTTAAAATGTTTTGCTTGATCTGTACCGAGTGTGCTCAAAATCTTCACCAACTCCTCATCCTCTCGCTGCTTCACTCTGATCCGGTCGAACACGTCACTGGAGATCCTAAGAGTACAGCATTTGATAACATTCGGTTGCAAGTCAAACTGTAACCTCAGATCTCTAAAACTATCTACCAAACTCAACTCTCGGACCATCATAGAGGAGACGTGAACTACCTTTCTACTTAAAGCGTCTGCTACAACATTTGCTTTTCCCGGATGGTAGAGTAGTTCAAAGTCGTAATCCTTCAAGAATTCTAACCAACGTCTCTGCCTCATATTCAGCTCTTTCTGATCGAACAGGTACTTAAGACTCTTGTGATCACTGAACACTTGAAATGCCGATCCATACAAGTAGTGTCTCCAAATTTTCAAGGCAAAGACAACTGCTGCTAATTCCAGGTCGTGAGTTGGATAATTCTTCTCGTGAACCTTCAATTGTCGAGAAGCATACGCAACCACCCTCTTTTCTTGCATGAGTACACAGCCCAAACCCTGATGAGACGCGTCACAATATACTTCGAATGGTTTGGACGTATCAGGAATGACTAATACTGGGGCGCTCGTTAACCTCTCCTTTAATGCTTGGAAACTTGCTTCACACCTATCGGTCCAGGCGAACGGTTGATCCTTCCTAGTCAACTGAGTCAGCGGAGCCACTATCTTGGAAAATCCTTCAATGAACCGTCTGTAGTAGCCTGCGAGTCCCACAAAGCTGCGAACTTCAGTTACCGAACGTGGACTTTCCCATTCCAGTACCGCTCTTACTTTGGCCGGATCGACGGAGATTCCTTCTGCTGAAACCACGTGCCCCAAGAATTGTACTTCCTTCATCCAAAATTCACATTTTGAGAACTTGGCGTACAATTCCTTTTCTCTTAGTACACTTAGAACGGTCCTCAAGTGATCCTCATGCTCTTCATAGCTCTTGGAGTAGACAAGAATGTCATCAATGAAGACGACCACGAATTTGTCTAGATACGGCCTGAAGATACGATTCATGTAGTCCATAAATATTGCTGGGGCGTTTGTCACACCGAATGGCATCACTACATACTCGTAGTGACCACAACGAGATCGGAAGGCTGTTTTCTGGATGTCTTCTTCCTTCACCCGAATATGATGGTATCCCGACCGTAAATCAATCTTTGAGAATATGGTCGCGCCATGTAATTGATCTAGCAGGTCGTCAATCCTAGGCAAAGGATACTTGTTCTTGATGGTCAGTTTGTTTAACTGCCTGTAATCAATACAGAGACGAGAACTGCCATCCTTCTTCTTCACTAAGAGTACTGGCGCTCCCCAAGGTGACACGCTTGGTCTGATAAACTGCTTATCCATTAATTCTTCAATCTGCTCCTTGAGTTCAGCTAATTCTGCTGGCGACATCCGATAGGGTGCAATAGAGATAGGTCCAGCATTCGACACTAGGTCGATAGTAAATTCCACCTCGCGTGGAGGAGGTAGTCCGGGCACTTCATCAGGAAATACATCAGAGAATTCATCCACGACTGATCGTCCTCCATTCAGTTTACCGGACGATCGCTCATGAGTCAAACCTTCAAGTCGTTCGTCCGAATGTGTCATGATCAAAAAGCAACTGGCGCCATCCATGATGTCTTCTTTTAGCTGACCGAGCGTCACAGATAGCTCTACTTCATACTCGTCTGGAAACACCAATTTCTTTGCACCACAGTCAATAAGGATGTGATTGGTAGCCAACCAATCCATTCCTAAGATCACTTCTAAATCTTTTAAGGGTAGACAGATGAGATTCACTTTATAATTACACCCCTCAACCTCTATAGGACACTTAACGCATACAGTAGACGTCCTAACCTCACCAGCCGCTGGAGTTGACATTACCAAGTCGAACTGCATTTCGCGTTCGGTTATACCCAATTTCTCGACGCACGCCTTCGAGATGAAGGAGTGTGTCGCCCCCGAATCATACAACACACAGCAAGGCTTCCCAAACAATAAACATGTACTAGTGATGAGCGTACCTGAACTGGCAGCTTCGGTGCCTGTTATCGCATAAACTCGACCAACAGCTTGTGCTCGTCCACCCCTTCCTTGTTGCATTCTTCCAGCATTTGGCGGCCTCATTACTGCTCGCCCGCCCATATTACACTCGTGTTCCATGTGACCGTTTCTTCTACAGCGAGTGCAGTATTTTGCTCCCTCTAACAGAGGACACGACGATCTGTAGTGCGGTCCTCCACACTTAAAACATCTGACTGATCCCTGCTGTCCAGATTGTCCGGCAACAACTATAGCCTGAGAATTTGATGGTTGTGCTGGACGAGCATACGGCAACCTGTTCCGATTCGGATTCGGCCTGGACATGATCGGTCCTCTAGTTGGTTGTTGCTGCTTCTTCAGTCGTTCCGCTTCAGCCACATTTTTCTCTAACACTTTTGCCCTCTCAATCGTGGCAGGAAAAGATTTAATGCAAAGGCTGGATATCAGTACCTTCAGATCACTTCTCAGCCCATTTTCAAACTTCCTGCATTGCCATACTTCACTGGTCGCCATGGTATTAAAACGAACCAGATGTTTAAACCTGTTGGTGTACTCAGAAACAGACATACTACCTTGCACCAACTGGAGAAATTCCACTTCTTTGCCGAAACGTACACTATCCGGGAAATACTCTTCATAAAATTTTTCCTTGAAGACTTCCCAGGAAATAGGGCTGTGAGAGTCTGTCAGTAACATCTTCGTACTCGACCACCAATGACTGGCCTCTCCAGTCAACAAATACTCAGTGAATGTCAGCCTTCGATCGTTCGGACATTCCTTGACGTCGTAGAGACGCTCCATATCCTGCAGCCACTGATCTGCCCCGTCAGGAGGACACTTTCCATCAAACTTCGCTGGACGATGCTGTAAAAAGTTCTCCAAACTCCACTCAGTCTGATGAGTAGTGTTTGAAGCAGATGCTCCCGGTGTACCCCTGGTAGCTGCGAGAATCTCCATAAGCTGTCTCTGAGTCACTTCAGAATTTGCACGAGCGGCCTCCAAACTCTGTAAGGCAGCCGCATGTTGCTGCGTCAAAACAGCGTTCTGCTCTTGTAACCTTTCAATTATGGATTCCAACAATCTGGTGTTGTTGGGCACATCATTTTCATTGGTCTGCGGTGGAGGAGGAGGAAGTCTAGGTGCCATTGATTCTCCGGAACAGAGAAAAGAAACGAACGTTAATCCTGTTGAAAGAGTCGAAAATAATTCATTGAACGCAATTTAAGCACACAGCAAAAACACAGTGTACTCATAACCTACAGTGTCCTTAAAAGAACAAAACTGCTCTGATACCACTAATGTGACATCCCAAAAATACAGTTATAACTATATATTTAGAAAAATCACAATTAATAATAATCTCAAACAGTTTTACACTAAAAGTTAAAGAAATGAGAAATTTAACAACCGCTCAAGGACGAACGTCCTTGAGTACAAATCCAACATAAAGGCGAATGTGCTAAAGTTACACGCCACACATCAGAGTTACAAATGAAAAAGTCGAACGTACACGAAACTTGACCGAACAGTTTACACGGTACAAATACCGAATGGTCTATCAGAATAAAAGAAACAAGATAAGATGGTCGAACGACCATTCTAATACAGATTACAATAACTGGCCGAGCGTCTCACTGCTCGGTCTTCACCTCAACATCAACCAGGTTCTCTTCATTCAGCGCATCTTCCAAATGCTCCTCTCCCTCTGCTCACATCCACACGGATGATCATTGCAATGACAAGACGGACGTACAAATACAATGGACAACACAAGGAAAACGAAAGGGTAAGCTTACGTAATTTAACTCATGCATCAACATGCAATTTCAGGTAAACAATTCAACATACATGCATATTTCAACATACACATTCATTACATAACAACCCACTGTAACTTATTCACAAATTAAAACTCAACACGACTGACTGTCCGGACTGTATGAACTCTGTGTAGCTTCGGTGTTCGTGCACCCGGGTGATGTAGTAACTGGAACTCTCATCAGCTGCCACCCGAGGTTAATCCTATCTGTCCAAATAATCATCAGGACTAGGATCTCCTGCCATTCCCACACATGACGTACTGCCTCTACGTGAGGACGAGTACTCACGGAATATCAGGATGAATCAACCGGCTAAGCTTACCACATTCATACATTACAAATCTCAATAATCAATTCTTGAGTCGTTCCTCCCCGGAACGCTCTTTCAAAAGTCACAATATTACCATTCTTCTCATGTAATCTTCATCATTTACTATTTGTCATTTTACTATTCATCATTTACTGTTCATCATGTACTATTTATCAATTAAATACCGAACGTTCCAGGGGACCGAGGACGAACGCTATCCGCGAGACCAAAAGACGTTCGCTGGATCAAAGACCGAACGCTCAACAGCGTGACCAAAAGACGTTCGTCCGACCAAAGACCGAACGACAAATTTACAGAAAATGACAATGGTACTGTTCATTTAACAAACACGTAGGAAGAGTACGAGCGGTCAAAATGATAATGAGCGTCATTCTGGACGAACGCTCAGCATAAGGCCGAGCCTCACTTTGAACGAGCGCTCGGTATAGGACCGAGCCTCATCTAGGATGAACGCACGGTATGAGACCGCACGTCACTTTGAGCGTAAGTTCGGTATAAGACCGAACGTTTTTCAGTACGATCGTCCGGTGTGAGACCGAACGTTCAATAACTTAATTTAACAGTTGATAAATAAACTAAAGCATATCTGGAGAAGCATTACGAACGGGAACATGCACTGTTACACATAATTACACAAGAACAAAAGAGAGAAATTTATCAAAAGTATCAGTTTCAACAGTGCCAGACCGAACGCTCAAACAGAGCGTTTTAGGATGAGGACGTTCGTCCTCAACCAGGGATTTTATCATTTTGGCCAAGAAAACCGAACGGTCAGAGACCGTCTCAGTAACGAACGTAAAATATCATGGGAATTTGAAAGAGATGATCAAAACAGTGCTTGGCCGAACGCTCAAGCATGGCAATTTAGAACAAGGACGTTCGTCCTTAAACAGTGATTTATCAAAATGACAGGATCAACGTTTCAAACCTTTTATTTGGGAAAAACCGAACGGTAAATGATTGTTCAGTACGAACATACATGTTCATAAAGTCCTCTTACAATTCATTTTTCATTTCCAGTTCATTTCTCATATTTTCAAAATAACGAACGTTCATGCAAATCAGTCATGGCAACATCATACAGTGAAATAACGAACGTTCACACACACACATACAGCAAAACAGTTAAATTAAGTAAGCTTCCCTTACCCGGAAATGAACGAACGTTCACAGGCGTACACAGACGCTCTCTACTCAAATCCTTATCACCAACGCTCGTTAATCCACCTATATTTGGTCATATACTGTTAGGACGAACGTTCAGAATATTTAAGAACGAACGTAATTTTACAAAAAGGCGAGAATCGAAAACAACACTCGTTTGGACGAGCGCTCAAAGGAGAACGAACGGTACGGGACGAATGCATGAGCAATCGCATGAGCGAACGCTCGTCAGCTAAAGAAAACGAACGTTCAAATCAAAGTGGACGAACGTTCAATTCGTCTCAATTTGGACGAACGTTCGGGCTGGTAATCGTTTACAGGACCCCTGTAAACGATTACGCGAGAGAAAAGGCCAATTTGTACAGAAAGTCTAACGCAGGTACTCAGTCAGGTGAACACATGTCACCAACTAAACGTTCAGAAAATTTTGGGACTAACGGTTCTGCAGAATTTCTGCAGAATTCCAGAAACGTAAAAAAAAACATTTTCATCTCCCAAAATTTCCCAGATTTGCACCAAGCGTAACAAAATTCAACAATCAAAGAAATATATCTAGCTCCCCTTACCTCTTGAAGACTTCCTTGAATCATTTCCAGAGAGTTTGATTTCCTTCCAAATGCACCACCAAAGCCTCCTTGCAGCTCCAACAGCAGCTCCCCCTTCTCCCCTCTCAATTTGGCAGCAAGAAATTTCCACCCCCAGCAGAACCCGTAGCCCCCTCTCAACCTCTCCTCTTCCCCTCCTCTTCTCTTTCCTTTTCTTGTTTTCTTTTTATTTTTGTTTTCAAAGGGAAGCAACGTTTGCTGTCCTTTGTGGCAGCGCTCGTTGCTTCCTCCCTTGTCTTTCTTCTTCTTCTTTTTTTTTTTTTTTTTTTAAATACAAATCCTTACATTACATATTCACTACATTTTTAATTTTTAATAATTCATTTATGATTTAATGATTATATACATAATAACTTAATAATCTATACTTTACATATCATATGATGATAGAATTATCTTTTATGGACGTTTCTTTGTTGCGTACGCAATTTTTCTTTTTACAATTATATAATTATTGTGACATCCCAATTATATACGTCATACATATATAATCAATACGTCGTCATGCATAATATAGGAAAGCAATCAAGAGTAATTTAATATTACAGTCATCTTTATAATAGTGCGAAATTGACAACTAAAGTATTAGAATTTCTCCCTGGAAATTTTGGAGAATTTAAAACTTTAAATACTTAAAAGTTCTCCCAAATAATACGAATTCATGGAATAAAACTAGCAAATCTAAGCTGCAGCACTGCCGTCTCCATCAAGAGCTGTTCCCAAAGTATCCTCCCCGCCATCTGCTCTCATCCAAGTGGATGATCATAATCAAAGAAACATACACAAGCAATACAAACAAGCAAGGGTGAGCTAGATATAAAAAGCATGTTATACAATCTCACACGACATGCAAAAGTCATCCAAACATGGTAAACTAACATCACAAGACCTGTTACTTTATACCCCGACTCGTCCGGACGAGAATGATTACCGAGCTATGGCGGGTTATGCACTCGTGGTGGCCTGTACTGCTTTGCAAAGCCATTGCCAATGGGTTCCACCCTACCACCCTCACGAGGTTAGTCTGTTCCGCGCCCTGGAGCATACTGGAAGCCTTAGGACCTCCTGCTACTCCTCACCACATGGATCAATCCTCTCTACTTGAGAATGAAAGACCATTGGAGCGTCAGGAAAACCTCCAAGACTGAGCTAGCATGCAATCATTCTATACACCCTCAAATCACCACCATGTATCCTCTCCTTGAGGATCATGGAATTACGTTCGTGAATCATACTGTTACTTTGAAACTTAACTCAAGTCATGGATAACCAGATACCACCATATTATCACAGTAAATCCAACATATCCCATACATTCACATACTTTTCACACAAATCACATCAGAGTATATATATTCCAAACATTGTGCACACTCAATTCAACCAAGAACAAGAGCAAAGTGAACTTGGAACCGAATACTATTTGACCGAGCACTATTTGGGCGATCACTATTTGGCCGAACGCTATTTGGATGAACGCTATTTGGACGGACGCTAATTGCCGAACACTATCCAGAGGAACACAAATTGGACGAACGCTATTTACTGAATTATTAGGTCGCACAATGTTTGGACGAACGCTCAAAAACCGATCGCTATAAAACCGAACACTGTAAGGTCTAACACTATTTTGAACGAATGCAAAAGGGACCGAACACTACCAGATGGAATACTGTTTTGACGAATACTAAGGAACTGAACGTTAATAGATTGAATACTACAAAGTTGAATATTGTTTGAACGATTGCTTATATATCATTTACTATGAAACCGAATACTATAAGGTTGAACAATGTTTGGACGAACGCTTCTATGTCGAATACTATGAAACCGAATACTTATAAGTTTGAACATTGTGTGGACGAACGCATACAAATAAATACTGTTTGGACGAACGCTTACAGACGGAACAATATCAGGTCGAATACTGTTTGGACGAACACTATCAGTCGAATACTTTCTGGACGAACGCTCACAGACCGAACACTATCAAGTGTAATACTGTTTGGACGAATACTATCATGTTGAACTGGTTGGACGAACGCTCACAGACCGAACACTATCAGGTGGAATACTGTTTGGACGAATACTATCACGTTGAACTGGTTGGACGAACGCTCACAGACCGAACACTATCAGGTGGAATACTGTTTGGACGAATACTATCAGGTTGAACACTGTTTGGACGGATGCTTACAGAATGAACACTATCAAACTTAACATTGTTTGAACGAACGTCATATAAACTAAACTCTAAGAGGTTAAACCCTGTTTGGACGAACGTCTAAATACCAAACATTGTCAAACCTAACACTATTTGAACGAACGTTATATAGACCAATACTATGAGTTCAAATACTGTTTGGACGAACGCTAATAGATCAAATACTATTTAGACGAACGCTATCAGATGGATTATTGTTTGGGCGAACGGTAAGGAAAACGAACATAATCAGATTAACTTTGTTTGGACGAACGGTATTTTCTAATTCTGCAAAATCATGCAGAATCGTTCCCAGATTTCCAGAGCCCCATTTTTCATCCCCTTTTCCCCAGATCCAAGTACAACAGCACAATTCTACAACCACTCATACAAATTCATACACAATAAAGTCACTCTAAATATAAAATTTGTTCATCAACGACATTATATTATGGATTTCAGTACACACGTAGTTTATACAATCCAGAGAAAAAGATCTAGCTCCCCTTACCTCTTGAAGACTTCCTTTGTGAATCTTGAATCTATCTCTCCCAAAACTTGCAGTACCAAGGCCTCCTTGCAAATCCAGAGCTCTCAACTTCACCTCTCACAGATTTTTGCAGCAAAACCCCATTTCCTCCTCTCAGTATTTCTAAAGCCAAGTCTTGCTTCCCTTGTTGTGCTCTCTGGACGGTGCAGAATGAAAGAAATGGATCCTCTAAGTGCTTCTCTCCAGTGCCAAATAAAGCAAGAAACCCACTTCTTTCATTGGGGCGGTTGGTGCGTCCAAGCATGATTGTGCTTCTATAATGCAAGCAATGAGTGACTGCCCTACCCCCACCACTTTCTTTTAAAAAATGTGCGGTCCTTACAATTATCATTACAGTTGGTTAGGTATATTATGATCATTTTATCAACGGTTTCCTAGAAGTAAATATAATTTTAATTATGAAATCTGTTTCGACCGGGGACCCTGCTAAAACACTCACGAACGGTAAAGAATGGAGGACGAATGATACCGCATGGTACCGGATCGGACGGACGCTCTGTGACGGACGGACGATTTCTCACGAGCTGAAGCAAACCGAGCAGCTCTGTCTCTACGGCATGGTACCGGATCGGACGGACGCTCTGTGATGGACGGACGCTTTCTCACGAGCTGAAGCAAACCGAGCGGCTTTGTCTCTAGGGGGCACTAGAAGCTGGTGCAAACCGGACGATTACCTCTTGAGTGAGGGCTGGACGCGCTGGGAATGGCTGAACAGGCGCTCATCTTCAAGTCCTAGTTGTAGTGTTCGTCCTCTCCCTCCTCGCTCTCCAAGCCGGGCGGTTGTGTACCTGTCAAAGGCACTCCGACGCTTAAGTCAGTAACATGACCAAGTGGTCTATAATGCATGTGTGTATTGCATTGTAAGCAATATGTCCAGAACTCATACTTGGAACCTTTATTTATACTGATTGTAATGGGCTTTTACCTTTCGTGGGCTTGATAACGGCCCAATCATACCTTAATCTTCGTTAAGGGCTTTAATGAGTCATTAGCGTTTAACCGTGTAGTCGACAAAGTGCGGGTCGGTTGGGAAGGATGGTCGGGCAGGGATGTCATCCTGGGTGGGCGGCCATCTGGTTCTGCTGTCCGGTCACACTGGACGCTCGATCCTGAATGTCGTCCTTGGTGGTCGTTCGGTTCATGATTGGTCGTCCTTGGAGGGTCACTCGGTCCATGTGTGGTTGGACAGCGTTAACTTGGACGCTCGGTCTCGGTGGTCGACCGGGTGGACGTTCAGTTGATGAATGAGGAGGACCGGACGATACATAAGTCACCTAAGCCCGAGCATAATTTTATTATGCGAAGGGGCTTTGTCCACGCCTGGATGGGCGACCTTTGGAGGATGACATGATCGTTTTGCCTTGGACTCTGTCGATCGCTTATCTTGGTGTCGGACGATCGATGTTAAGACGACCGCTGTTGAGGGCGATTGACGTGTGTCCAGCGAATGCCTCAAGGCATTATCTTTCACGATGACAGGATCGTCCTGTCTTGGAGGTTGACGACCGCTTACTGACGATCGCTTTGATATATACTCGTTTAATACAGCGCCTGCATATTATACAGTTGGTCAAAGGTCAGTCCTAGTTTGGACACTCGTTCTTGATGGTCGATCTGGATGGACGTCCTTGGAGGACCGTTCGGTTCATGAAAGCTCGGACAACGTTCGGTTGGACGCTCGGTCTTGATTGTGATCTGGGTGGGCGGCACTGGGTTAACCGCTCGCTCGGTCTATGTGTCGGGAGGACCGGACGGTACAAAATTTATTTTGTTTTTGTTATGTAATAAAATATTAAACATACAAGCATAATCGTGTTTGCCCCTCGTGTATATTATATATATATATATATATATATATATATATATATATATATATTTATCGTCGTATAAATAAAATATGTAAAATAACATAAATGTATCACATTATCATATTATTATAAAAAAAATTAAAACAAAAGAGAGTGGGGAGACTTCAATCAATTTCATTTAATTTACTTTTCATGAATGACAATAAAGATGGTGAAAATGGAGGGAGATTTAAGGGTATGGTTATTTTTCCCTCTCTTTCCCTTTGTGCAGCGTGCAGTAGTGACATTAGAAATGGTGCTCACAGGCAGAGAAAGCTTGATTCGATTAATTGGCAGACGGAGGCGCTTCCTCCCCAATCGCCGCTCTATCCTCTCCGATCCCGTCCCTGATCCTAACCCTAACCCTAACCCGAACCCCAGCCCGAATCCGGTATTGCATCGGATCTTTTTCAATCTCTTTCTTTGTGCTGATGTTTTGAGTGACACATTCTCATCGTTTTCATTTTCAGGTTGTTGAACAACCACCGCAGCAACCAGATCAAAGCGGCGACGTACAGTGCCCTGTTTGCGGCCGCAACCTTCCCGGTGATGATCACAACCGCATAAACTCTCATCTCGGTATGTGTGCACGCTATTCACGTTGATATTCTTGCTTACATCAGTGTTTCTTTAAACTTTCTCATCTCGATTTTCACTCTCAGATGTGTGTCTCTCTCAATCACAACCAAAACCGGCAACAAAACGAAAGCTTTCCCAACGCACCCTCCTTGAGTTAAACTTTTCCCCATCCAATTCCAAACCTAAACTCCATAGTCTCTCTCACGAATCTAACAGTGCCTCCTTCCTTCCTCTTCCAAATAACGGCTGTGAAGAGGAAAATTGCGATAAACAAGAACCGCCTGAAAAACACGAGACTGGAGTTAATTCTACACTTGTTGCCACTTCCTCATCTTCCTCGCCTTCCTCGCCCCTGAACAGTGGGGTGCCTGATGATTCTAAACCAGTTGATGTGCTTGGTGCCACGCTTGAAACTTTCATCGTTGGCCGGAGGCACGCTGATAATCCAGACGAAATATGTGCTGGAACCGCCATATCTCTTTTGAGGGACCCTCAAAATGTTAAGGACCCCAATGCCGTTAAGGTTTGTTTCTTTTCCCTCTATAATAGTGATATCTTCTGTTTGTAGTTTGAAGGAGCTCATTGTTGCTCTTGGTTCAGGTTGTTTCTGGGGATTCTGCATGCTGTAAGTCGTTAGGTTTTCTTCCCCGCCATCTAGCCCAGTACCTATCTCCTCTTATTGATAACTATGGCCTTGGATTTCAGGTATTCAAAATTTTAGACTGTTCATGAGTTGTTATGTATTAATGTGCCTTTGTCACTTCACTTTTTTCTTTTAGTTGTGTCAATTGGATTATTGAAATAGAAGGTACTTGAAGAGTTGATTCTTGCATTATGTGATATATAGAATATATCAATAATTGATAATCGGTGGCTGAAGTTTCATTGGATGTATATGAGATTAAAGGGATTTTGTGATTCTTGTTGTTCTGTGGACAGAGTAAGTTTAGCGTTTTGGGTTTGACAGCATATAAAAGAAACTAAAGACATTGTAATATAACCCAATAAACCACCTATTAGTAATGACTGACATTCTTCTAGAATTTTTGGATAAGTGCTCTAATTACGTTCTTTTGAAATTACTGGCCCTCTTGTTTAATTTACTCATTTATTCTAAAGATCACTTGACAATTCTTCTAATTACTCAAAAGATTGTGGATTAAGCAACTTAATACTCAGCCTCATTATTTTTCTCTTTGGAACTTGTCCCAGGGGCATGTTACTTCTGTTCCAAAACATTCTCTCGAAATCGTGCCAATTCAGGTTACGTGTCACAAAACGGCAAATGGTGAAAGCAAGTACGCTGATGAGACATTTATATGCTTATGGAAAAATGTTCAACACGTTGTTAAATTTGAAAGAAGGAATCCTCCTTCAACTGTAAAGTATCAGCTGAATTTTTTTCTTATGCTACAAGAAGCGTTAAGAAATAATATTCACCTTTTAACTGAAGATGAGAAAACCTATATGGGTATTAATACTCTTGACTTGTATTTTATTTTAAATTCTTAGTCAGATATTTTAAACAATGTCTCATCTATGGATGATTGGACAGATTCATTCACTTTACTCTCAAATGAAAGTCAGAGGCTTTTTATCCGGCTATACACTAGAAAAGGTTATTTAAATTTCATACTTATTTTAAATTCCGGTTGTCTTCCATCGGGCACTAAAACTTATGTCACATCACAAATGTTGATGCTCTTATTATTCATGTCGTGACAGTCCCACTCGTCTCTGAAATAAATGCTTCTGTTTGTATCCAAGTAGAGATCTTTTTGTGCCACTTGTTATGAGAGAATATGCCTATTGTTTAAAGTGATTTTCTGAGCTGCCTATTAATCATTTTTGAAGTTTTTGTTGATTTCGAATTGATAAATTTTTCATATTGGGTTCTCATGAAGGACCTTGGTTTCGCATGTCTAGCATTTCATATTCTGAAATAGTGGATACTCAAAAGGCAGTGAAGGAACTTGCTGGTAATTCAATATAATTCGTAAGGTTCATTTCTTCTTTCCATGCAAATATGATTTGATCTTTTGCTATTAAATCTGATTCCTCCTTTGTAACCTGTATCTTTGGTATGCATGTTGCAGATAAAGAATACATACATTTTATTGAAGATGCGAATCAACTATGTATGAGTGATGTGAAAGATATCTTGAATGTCCTCAATGTTTCTGAATTGCGTGAAATTTGGAGCATTTCACTAAAAAAGGTAAGAATTAATTGCTTGTTTTAGGAGTACACACACATAATGTTTTTCTTAGATTTTTCTTATTAATTTTTATAGTAGGCAGTTGGTCGTTCTGTGCAAGTTACCTGTGTATCAATCTCTTTCTGCTATTAAATAATAGTTGTATCCTCTGATACACATTAAGTGATATGAAATTGCCTGTTCTGAAATCTGTCATGGTCGAATTTATTGTTTTCTGAAGGTTCTGACTTTACCGTTTGTTACTTTGCTTCCAAAGAATTTAAGGGCAATGACATTAGTTGATGTTCAGTGCCTACCTATTAGATTATTGCTTCTTCTTTTTTGTTTCTAAATTAAATGACTGCATAAGATCGTTGCCTTTAAGTTTTAGGAAAATTGATTCGGGAGGATTTGTGTTGATTTGATTTGATCAGTTACAAAGCTTATCTTATTCCAAAATGTTGTCAAATGGATGGTTTGTACTTATTGGGTCGATTGTGCAATCTCTTTTTTTTCTTTTGGTTTACCTTTTTTTTCTTAGTTTGTTATCCTTATAGGAGTGCATCCTGAGCATAATGTGTATTTTGTGACAAGTGAATGGAGCTTTTTGGATGGATCCTTCTAAATTTGGTTGTATCCATTGTAGAAGTTCCTAGATTGAATATTGACTTCTGATGACTACATAGTAAGAGGGCTGTGTGGACAGATACGGGCCAAACAATTGAATATTTTTTGTTTCTCTATACAAACCTAGATGTTAAAAAATTAATTAGGTAATGCATCTGATGTGTGTTATTTGCTGTCTCCTTGTCAGCTTTCTTATGAACTAACTATTAAATGTAGTATATTCTATTAATGTTCTAGGGTGGTGGTCATGGGTTGAAGAAGCAGCATCTGATTTCATCCATTATTTCTAGTGACGCTGGTGTACCTTGGTATTAAACTTCTAGTTGTGATTTTATAATTTGTGGAGTCAAATATGTTTTATTTAATATTTGCTTCCCGTTGAATGCAGGTCACAATTATCAACTATGATTTTGGAAAGATCTAGTTCTTGTATTAGGATTTCATCAAAATCTGAGTCTCTTATGTGGCGTACTGAGGTGCCTCTTTGATCTCTGCTAATTTTGATTAAAGGATTTATTCAAATTGGATAATATTTAGGTCTGATGTAAACGATATTCCTTTTGCAGAGACTTTTCTTCTTAAATGGAGAACAAGATCTGTCATCATTTGTACTTGTGGATATGGGAAAAATTAAGTATCCAGCTTACAACTGCATAATATCAGAACCAATTTTCTCAAATCGCAGGAATCTGCTCTCTTATGAAGAGGTACATATCCAAGTTCAGAGGTGTTAGTGGTCTTCCGTTCCTTCTTCCATATATGACATTAGGTTTTCAGGCTATTGAAGTGGCACAAATTATGGATGAAGCTCTTGATACAAACAAAATTGAAGTGGTATTAAGGTGCATAAAGCTAGCTGAATCCCGTGTATCTACTGATTTTTCTGACCGGTACTCAACTTCTGAATCAGTATCTTCAATTCAGCACTTATTTACAGCATCATGGGTATACTCCAAAGTGGTCACCGTGGGGATTTCTTTCCTTGAGCAGGAGCGCAGGTAGTTTTGAGGTTTATTAGCAAACCCTTAAATCTTGTTCAAATGGATACATAACGGCATCAAAACCTATACGATATGTAGTAAACATGTATGAGAGTGAAGTCTTTAAAATTCATGGTACAAACGTTTTGGAGCTTGTGTATTATGGTATTATTACTATCAGTTTTAGGAACGGCAATCATAAATCAGTGGGGCAGTAGAGTTGTAATAAATCGAAGCAAATTATCCTCAATTATTTATCTACTGTTCCATCCACTCGACAAGGACTCACTTTTAAGTCTAGTCTACTTACTACCTACGACAAAATTGGATGATGGTATTTTAGCTCTTAACGGTTTCTGGTTTTAGAATTTATTAGATCCTTCCATGGATGACTGTATCTAGCACTATAATGCTCTTTAGTTGTGAACTATCATAGTTTAACTAACTATCATAGTTTGTTTAACTATGAAACCCAGATAGTTAAATCCTAATAGATACGAGGATATGGGAAATCCTAAAAAACCAACACATGATATGGCTTACATACATTTAAATGTATTTATTCTAGAATTTACACAACAATAGCGACTTCTTCCCCAATCTACTTCAACCACTTTTCTTTCTATTTACTCGACAAACAGTTTCTGTAAAATAAAAAATAGTAAGATCAATTCCTTGCACCATAGTTGTTATAAAGTGGATAATGTAAACATAAAATCTAGTTGAGTTTCTCTTATTACTACAGTTGCAGTGAAATACAAAATCAGAGGAAGAAGATTTTCTTCAATTACACAGAACAGAACTGATACAAACCCAATTGTACAAGTCCTAATGAATCTTGTTGCGTGAGCTAGTGGCCAAAACAGAATTAATTTGCTGCAACCTGTGAGCACTTAGTAGTGATGTGGTACTTTTCAATACCAGAAGTACTGCAAACCCCAATCTATAGAAGAAGAAACCCATTTTGCTACCAGTTGCCCATGCCATGAATAGTACAATCTTTGACATTAAGTCCCACAAGTATTCGAAGCACTATTTTGTGGCCAATCTGCTTTTTGTGGATCTAAGACTTCTATGTGAGAAGTGTCGAAATAGCTGTGAATATGTGAAATAGAGTCAGCAGTCCAGCTCACATTGTTACAGTGGAAACAATTTGAATGTGTCCTATGTGATGGGTTTTTGCTGTATCTATTTCCTTGAAGCTGTATGAGTCATGTTAGATCCCTGTTTCTTGTTACTAATGATGTGGAGAAGTAGAAGCTAGAATAAGTGGTGGAACCGCGATTGAATGTTTCTTACAGCCCTAGTGGCACCAATATCTTATGCTTCTTTAAGTAATGATTCCGGCAAAGCCTTTGATTCTGGTGATTACTGCCTTTAAGAACCAATTGGAAATGTGATGATTGCTAGTT
The DNA here is from genome assembly GCA_034642375.1 of Vigna nakashimae. Taxonomy (NCBI): domain Eukaryota; kingdom Viridiplantae; phylum Streptophyta; class Magnoliopsida; order Fabales; family Fabaceae; genus Vigna; species Vigna nakashimae. The sequence goes on along the minus strand of CM067762.1, from coordinate 43,731,617 downwards.
CGATGATGCTCTCTTATGTTATATTTATGTTGAAACTGGTCATACGAAGTATTCAAACAAACCTGTTCTAAGCTGCCTGGTCTATTTTCTCTAACCACTAGCACCATAAAATCTGGTCAAGTGTGACGATCATACGATTGCTATATCAACTTATGAGTACTATGAATGCAAAGTTTCAGGTCTCTTCAGGGTACACCTCATTGCTTTATTTGCCTCCTGTTTACTTATTGTCATTGATTTATCGACTCTAGTTCTGCACAACTCATGTTCCTGCACCATTTCCTCCTCAGCCTCAACAATAGATTTTATCCATATTTACTGAGTGAAATAGTCATAGGATATAATATGATAGGTTATAATGGGTAATAGGTGTGCAGGAGAGAGAAAATAGTTGAAGAATTAATTGTTCAGTTTAGGAATTAATTGTTGTTGGGTAGTTAGAAGTGGGTTGCCTTTATAAGAAGGCAGGGGGGGTCTGGTAGAGAGGGGAGTTTTTGATATCAATTGTATAGACAGGAACCTTGATCCTGTGGAGGGGGATTATGCTCCCAGTTACTGGTTGTACATGACATTGGTTGATGTGAATACATATTTTCATTCTTTGCTTACCATTTGGGTGCTATTGTGTGAGTGTGGCTGTGAGACAGTTAGGTTTCATACTCAGAAACCTAACAAATAGCGTCACATATAAAAGATGAACACTAGATTGAGCTCCTAATGGAATGAACTCCAATAATGTTACGCCTCCATACAGCCTTAACTCTAAGGATGTTAAGGAAGCATGATTTTCATTTATGTAGAAATAGATGGAGCATATGTATTTGCTTACATGGGTTCATGGAAGAACTGACATTTGTTTCTCAGGTACACTGACGCAATTAATTTGCTCAGATGGCTGCTAAATGTTTTTCCTTCTGATTTAAGAAGAGGATATTGGACACTGAGGTTATCAATTGATTTGGAGCACCTGGGCTTCATTGATGAGAGTCTCCAAGTATCTGAAAACGGGTTGCTGGATCCATGGGTACGTGCTGGTTCAAGAATGGCACTGCAAAGGCGGGTTCTTCGTCTAGGTAAACCACCAAGGCGCTGGAAAGTTCCTAGTTATTCTAGGTCTGCACTGCAGAAGATCCCTCAGGTAAATTGCTTATTGTTTTATGATTCATTGATTCTTACCTATAATTTGCTTGTGTCCTACTCTCTTCAAATTAACATTTCTGATTTTCTTTAACAAGGCCTTCTCATTGTGGTTGTAATAATAATAATAATACAAAAATATTATTATAATTTCATTGGATGTCAAATGTAAAAATTAATTATTTTTTTAAAAAAAAAACATATTGTAACGTACTAAGCAATGTAAGTTATGATACGTTGATTACATATTATAACGTACAAAAATATATACGTAATAATAGATCACATATTATAACGTACAAAAACTTCTACGTTATAATACCTTCTACCCTATTATAATAGACAAATGAAAATTATAATAAACTGCGCATATTATAATCCCTTCTACCCTATTATAATAAACTGCGCATATTATGACGTATTTCAGAAATTACCTTATAATATATTGAACATATTATAACGTAAGTTTCTGCTACGTTATAAAATGTGCAGACTTATTATATCGTCCAGAATTATGTCCTTAGTAACTAAGTTATAAAAGATCAATTTTGTACGTTATAAAATTTCATTTTTCAACTAGTGATAGTTATTCGTTATGGATCCTTCTAGACATATTAGTACATGTCTGGACAGTTAAAACATTGCATGTTTTGTTTTTTTTTTTACTTTTCATTGATGATTTGTTGAGGAAACTTGATTATTTCGCCTACTAATAGATTCTCCTAAGCATTAAACTCTTATTATCCCAACTAAATTACATGACATGTGTGTGTGAGTACATAAGTTTTCAGTCGTATCAATTAATATGGTACATTAATTGCATTTTCTTTTAACCGATAGATTAGGTTTTAGTTATAAGTATGTGCATAATCTTATTAGGAAATATAAGTCAGTGTTATTTTGCTCTACAGGTGTTTATATTACAGCATGACAGATGTCCCTTGTAATATGTATATAACAAACTCACGGGTCCTCATATTTGTATAATGCAATATCATTCATTCAATATCCATTTTTCTCTTGTTCTCTAATCTTTCTCTGCCACTTGGTGCACATCTTCTTTTGTTGGTCCAACAGAACTAGTATCCAGAGCTCAGGTTGAAGACTTGGGAGCTTCATAAATCATCAAGGCTTGGCCGAGGCTTGGCGGATGTTGGTATCTAAGAAAATTATCTCTTTATTAAGAAACTTTGAAATACAAGCTCACACATAATACTTCACTCTTTCTTTCTCACAACACTCTAAAAGCTTACATACACCACTATATTTCTCTCTTCCCTCACGGCACACTACACAAGCACTATTTATTTTTCTTTCACTTCCTTGATGTTTTCACACACACTCGGTGCTTCTATTTATAACAAATCAAAAACAAAGCAATCCAAAACATTTGTGGTAGTGGAGTAGGTTGAAAATGGTGGACACTAAAATCCAAATTTTAGTGGTATGGTGGGCAACTTAATGGAGCAAAATGGATGGTGCAGAATGGAGATAATGGTTGGAGTGGAAGACCCATGATGGGTGGTTGGTTGTCCACTAAGTTTATTTTACAGCGGAAAGGTGGTTGAAGCAAGAAGAAAATCAAGACTGTGTTTCTTGGTGAACGTTTGAAAGTGGGAAGCATGGCCGGCAGTGACATCTCATCAACTAATCTACCGATTCTCACAGAGAAAAATTGAAGTAGTTAGAGTACTCAAATGAGAGTATTATTCAGATACCAAGATGTGAATGAGGTGGTTGAAGGAGAGTTTCAAGAACTGCCGACGGGTGCCGCAGATGAAAGAAAGGTTGAGGAAAGAAAGAAGGATAATAAAGCATGCGTGGATGATGCGCACTTCAAAAAGTTCCAACATGCAAAGACGGCGAGAGAAGCGTGGAGCATTCTTATTAGATGTCATACTGTAGGGGAGAAAATAAAGAAGGTCAAATTACAGACATTGAGAAGGCAGTATGAATTGTTGCAGATGTTGGAGGGTGATAGAGTCAGAGAATATTTTGATAAAGTGGTTGCCATAACCAATCTAATGGTGATTGAAAAAATCATGAGATCCTTACCTCAGAGATTTGACTACATAGTTGTGGCTATAGAGGAGTCGAGAGAACTGGAAAAGATGAAAATAGAAGAGTTGCAAAACTCTCTGGAAGCACATGAGATGAGGATGTTGGAGAGAAATCCTGTCAAGATTGATGAACAAGCATTGAAGGTTCAAGCAAGAATGATACAAAGAAGAAACAAAAGAAAGGGAAAGGAAAAAAAAGGAAATTAGAAGGCGTGCAGACCAAAAAATGATCAAGAAGATGAGTCGGATGTAGTAGAGGGCAAAGGCAGATCTGAAAATTTTCGAAAAAAGAAAGATAAGAGAAGCATTGAGTGCTTTAATTGTCATAAGTATGGACATTATGCATATGAATGATATGCTAATAAAGAAAAACAAAAGGGGAAATAAGAGAAGGAAGCTTATGTTGCTCAAGAAAATTCAGATTCTGAGCCTTTAACTCCGATGGTGACTACCACTCCTGAAGGTCCAAGCTCGCAGATGAAGTCCTGGTATCTTGATTCTGGGTGCTCAAACCACATGCCCTTCCATAAGGAGTGGCTAATCAATTTTGATTCATCAAAGAGAAGTAAGGTAAAATTTGTTGATGATAACACTCTAAAAGTGGAAGGAATAGGCGATGTGTTAGTAAGAAGGAAGAATGGATCACATGATGTGATCAATAATGTTCTATTCGTTCCTGACATGAAGTGTAACCTATTGAGTATTGGCCAATTGGTGGAGAAAGGGTTCACGGCTGTGATGGGAAATCGTGATATGATGGAACTTCTTGATGAGAACAAGAATTTAATCTTGAGATGCAAGATTTTAAAGAATAGGACATTTCAGATTAATATGAATGCAGTAGAAAATCTGCAGTGAGTGCATGAGTGCTGTGAAGAAAGATGAAGACTGGATTTGGCACCTAAGGTTTGGCCATTTGAATTTCAAAGACTTGAAGCACCTTGGTGAGAAAAACATGGTATCTGGAATGCCGAGAATCACTATACCTAAGAGTGTATGTGAATCATGTTTGGCTGGTAAACAAACCAGAAAACCATTCAAGTCGCAAATGAGAATAAGAGCAAAAGATTGCTTGGAGGTGGTGCATTCTAACATATGCGGACCGTTTGAGGTATCTTCTTTGGCTGGAAACAGATACTTTATAACTTTATGAATTCAACTGAATGCTTTGAATATATGTGATCAAAGTAAAGAGTGATGCACTTGATGTCTTCATAAAGTTCAAAGCATATACAAAAAGGGAGAGTGGAAAGCGATTGAAGATCCTTCGAACTGATGGAGGAGGTGAATATACTTCCAGTGCATTCGAGAACTATTGTCAAACATGTGGAATTACACATGAGACCACTGCACCATATACTCTCAACATAATGGGCTAGCAGAGAGGAGAAATAGGATAATCCTTAATATGGCTAGGAGCATGATTAAGGAGAAGGGATTGGCACGAAATTTATGGGGTGAGGCAGTGTCAACATTTGTATACATTTTGAACATATGCCCTACAAAGAGGTTGGAAGAGAAGGTGCCGTGGGAGGTGTGGACAGGTGTTAAGCCAATTGTCAGCCATCTAAAAGTTTTTGGATCATTAGCTTTTATGCACATACTGGATCAGAAACGAACCAAGTTGAAGGATAAGAGTGAGGCGATGATGTTTGTTGGCTATCACTCTACAGGTGCATATAAGCTTTATAATCAAATCACAAAGAAAATGATGTTAAGTAGGGATGTCATGGTGTTTGAGAAGGAGAGCTGGGACTAGAATAAAATGCAAACGAGTCTGCTGAGAACAAAGGTGCATGGCCTTGTTGATAGTATCACCTCTGCAGAGACTGAAGAAGTTGCAGAGATCAATGATATGCCTCAAAACACTGGAGTCCAGAGACAACAGAGGCAAAGGGTAATGCCTCACAGGTTTTCTGATTTTGAAACATATTCTGATGCACAAATTGATGAAGGGGGAGATCTTGTGCATATGGCCTTAATGGCTGGAGCAGAACCGTTGAATGAAACAGAAGTTATGAAGCAACCAGTCTAGAGTAATGCGATGAAGGAGGAAATTAGATTCATAGAGAAGAATGGAACATAGAGATTGGGCGACCTTCCAGCTGGAAAACAATGTATTGAGGTGAAATGGATTTTCAAGAAAAAGTTGAATCCTAATGGATCAATTTCGAAACACAAGGCGAGAATTGTGGCTAAGGGATTTCTTCATAAGCAAGGGGTGGATTTCAACAAAGTATTTGCTCCAGTAGCAGGGTTGGAGACCATAAGATTGGTGGTAGCAGTGACTTGTGCAAGGAAGTGGTCACTGTTTCAACTTGATGTTAAATTTGCATTTTTACATGGTCCCCTTGATGAAGAAGTGTATGTTATGCAGCCACCTGGATTCATTAAGAAGAAGAAGGAACACCAGGTATACAGACTGCAGAAGGCGCTCTATGGACTGAGACAAGCTCCCAAAGCTTGGAACAAGCGGATTGACTCATTCTTAATTAATCTAAAATTCAACAAATGTATAATCGAGCAGGGAGTTTATGTAAAGGGAGATTCAGAGGAAGATTTGGTTATTATCTTCCTATATCTAGATGATTTACTGGTCTCTGATCAAATCTAGGAAGCATAGATGAATTCAAGAGAGTCATGGAAGGTGAATTTGAGATGATTGATTTGGGAAGATTGAGCTACTTCTTAGGGATGGAATTCTCCTATACAACCGCTGGAATGGTTTTGCATAAGAGGAAGTATGCAGGTGATTTACTGAAAAGATTTAACATGACAGAGTGCAATATCGCAAAGAGTCCTATGGAAGCCAATCTGAAGTTGATGCAGGATGACTCAGAGAAGGATGCGGATGAAACAAAGTTCAAGCAGATCATCGGTTCACTACGTTTTTTGTCTAATAGTAGATCAGATTTAGCTTTTTATGTTGGAGTGATCAGCAGGTTTATGAGCAAACCAAAAGAATCTCATATGCAGGCTGCAAAGAGGGTACTACGGTATATCAAAGGCACAGTGGACTATGGAGTGTTATTTCCTATTGGAAGAAAGAAAACTGCAGAAGAGATAACAGGTTACACAAACTCAGATTATGGAGGTGATCCGATGGAGAGAAAAAACACTTCAGGTTATATCTTCATGGTGAATGATGCTCCCATTTCTTGGTGCTCTAAACAGCAACAGGTGGTGACACTCTCAAGTTGTGAAGCTGAATATATTGTAGGAAGCTTTGCTGCTTGTCAAGCCGTGTGGATCAAAGCGCTAATGGAAGTGTAACATCCCAAAATACAGTAATAACCATATAATAGAATTAATTACATTTCATAATTAAACAGTGCAGTCTTACACTAAAATTAACGTTCAAAAGCCGAACGGCTTTAAGTACAGAGTTAAATACAATTTAACCGAATAAGAAAGGAAGGCAGGATCGAACGGTTTACAAAAACCAAATACCGAACGATCTAAACAAAACACTAATATCAAATAAAGCTGGACGACCTAAGGCTCTGCCTTAACTTCAACGTCCACCAAATTCTCCTCTTCGATCACGTCTTCTAACAATGCCTCGCCTTCTGCTCACATCCACACGGATGATCATTGCAATGACAGGACGGACGTACAAGGACGAGACAACACAAGGAAAAACACAGGGTAAGCTTATGTAATTTAATTCATACATCATCATTTAAAGTAAACATTCCAAACAACACAAGAATATAGTTCAACATATATATATATATATATAACCATACAAAAACTATCTCTAGACGGACCGTCCGGACTGTATGAATCTGTGTAGCTACAATTGTTCTTGCACCCGGGTGATGTAGTAACTGGGATACACTCAACAGCTGCCACCCGAGGTTAGTCCTATCCAAAGTACCCCTAAAGACTAGGACCTCTTACCGTTCCCACACATGACCTACCCCCTCTACGTGAGGACGAGTACTCACGGAACATCAGGATGAACTGCCAGCATTAGCATAACCACAGTCATACTTTACAAAATTCCATATTCCTCCATACATGAGTCGTTCCTCCCTGGAACGCTCGTTCAAAATCCACAATCGTTTATTCATCTCACATATTGTTCATCATTTATAATTTTCCACTTCATTATCAATTTCATCATTAATTACCAAGACATAAAATAACGAACGTTCAGCCCTCTTCAAAACGAGGACGAACGATAAGAAAGAGTTCGATTATTCTCCCGTTCAGAACAGAATAAAACTAAGAGGGTTACTTTTGGAATTTACGAAATGAATCGAGTAAAATAATGCAATATGTGACGGACGGTAATTACCACGTGAGTCAGTTGAATGAACTGACTCTCTTGAGTTCAAACCAAGACTTAAAGAATAATTCAAGTATGAAGGCCTGAGGCCGGATCCAATGCAAGAAGAATATTCAAGATGTTAAGGACGATATTTAGAATAGTTCACCTAAGAAAATCCAATGCCAGTAAATGACCGAACATGGTAAAGAAAAGTATTACTACAATTAGACGAACGCTATTTTATCAAGTTTGATAATTAAAGACAGTACGAGCGTTCGGTATAAGACCGAGCACTACTTAGGAGGTACGCTAGGTGTAAGACCGAGCGCTACTTATTACGAACGCTAGGTATGAGACCGAGCGCTACCTATTACGAACGCTAGGTGTAATAAGCGTTACTAAATTTTAAAGTACAAGGGTATAAATATATATTACTTTATTTCAGATATCCAGATACCACTAGGCTGAGCCGAACGCTCAAACATAGTATTTCACATGAGAACGCTCGTTCTCGACCAGAGTTCTCTCCAAATGAAAGAATTCCATTTTAAACAGTTTACTAGAAAACCGAACGGTAGAGGACCGTTCGATGACGAACGTACATTATCATAGTGAGAAGTTCATATTCAAATTTTCAACTATTTCCAACTTAAGTTTTCAACATATCAATTCGTATCTTATAACTTCATATCAAATATCAATTTACATACTTTATAGAATCTACATTAATAATTCATACTTCAAAGTGATAACTCATATTCGCATTTATACATATCAAACATCATCATACATATCAACCAGCATGCATCATATTCATTCATTCAAACAAACAAACGTTCATACAGGAAGACAACATACTAATATCAATTAAATTAGATAAGCTTCCCTTACCTGGATCAGTGAGTAAAACGTCCTAAACGTAGGATTTTGGGTTCGCCCGTCTACAGCTTTCTACCCTCAAAGACCACTCGACTCTTTCAAACTAAAACAAGTTACAGAACCAAGATTGATTCAGACAAGGGAAAAACATGCAACCAGGGCTTGGTTTGCATGTTCATAAGAACGAACAGCTAGGGACGAGAAACTTACCAGTTTTAGATTCTGAAGCTGTTCGGTTCAGAATGAAACTCACGACGCTGGGAACGCTTCTACGGTTTCTGAATGTTGATCGGAGAAGATGAAAATGAGTTACAGTAGAGAGAAGGGTAAGGTTTTCTAGAGAGAAGAAGGAGAAATGAAAGATCAGGTTTTCTGGAGGAAGAAGGGTGCATGCAGAGAGAGTGGGAAGAAGGTTTCAGAAAATCATTTTTCTTCCCAAGTAAAACGAGCGTACACTCTCCTGCGGACACCTGTCTTCCACTACTGATTTTCGAACCTTCTATTCTTGACACCTGGCGTCATTTTACAGAATTGTGTGTGCGTTTTAAATGACTCTGGGCAGGGTTTTTGGGTGCATTAAATGAGATTTAACAGATGGGTTTGGGTTAAATTTTCAAGGTCTGACAGGAAGAGTTGAAGTTGACTTCGGTAAAGCCAATTCAACTGAAGATTGATAATGTTTGAGCAATCAACTTGGCTAAGAATACCATTAGTCATGGGAGGAGTAAACATATAGAAGTTAAATTTCATGAAAATCTTCTTTTGCTGGTCCAACAAATCTTTCATGAAAATGGTTTAAATTTTCTTTTGTTATTTGAAAAAAACAAAAACAGGCGTGTTTATTTGTTGAACATCGCTATCTATCTTAAATTTCAAATACTAATAATTAAGATCCTTGTGATCGTTTTCACTTAGTTATGGGTTAAAATTCATTCCGTTGATTTTATATTCCCATATGTTTTCATTGGTATCTGTTTCGGATGTGTAGGGCTGTGCTGGTCCAAACCTCCACGTCTTCCTGCCAATTTGTCCTGGTATCCGATCTTCTACTCAGACTCTCAATTCCTTTTCACAATCCCGAGGGGTGGAGACCTGCAAAAGACTCTCCGATGCCAAAGTCAGTCTTAGAGCAGTGGCTTTTCTCAGGGAAAGCAACAAATATGCATTCAATGTAACCTATCTACCACTCACCGCGAACCTGTATTTATAGTTTTCATTATGGGCTTGGGATTAGTGAAAAGTTAATCACGGCCCAAAACAGCCCAATAGCTTCTAATTTCTACTTACCTTTAAACCAGGCTACTTTACTTTAAATCACGCTGATTAGTGTTTTGGCGGATGTGGGCGTCCGGCCATATGGGCTCTTCCGTACGGCGTCCGGCTCTTGCGGATACAGGTATTATTGTTCGGGTTGTAGTGGGCTCCAGTATGTCCCTTGGGCGGACAGTCATTGGACAGCCGGACGGTCCTTCCGTACGGCGCCCGGCTCCCCTGGTCCGGTATGTCCCTTGGGCGGACAGTCATTGGGTAGCCGGACGGTTCTTCCGTACGGCGCCCGGCTCCCCCCTGGTACGGTATATCCCTTGGGCGGACAGTCATTGGGTAACCGGACGGTTCTTCCGTACAACGCCCGGCTCCCCCTGGTACACAAGCCCCCCAAGTCCTAGTGCACGTAGTGCACGTAGGATTTTGAGTACGGCGTGAGTTGGGCCAGGAATCCGCGGATGGGCTAAATCCAATGGGCTTTTTAATTTGGATTTTAGGCGGGAAAACACGTGGCACGTTCTCGTTGACGGTAGGCGAAGCGTCGTCAAATTCGGAGCGTTGGTCGTGCTAGATCTTGACGGCTGGGACGCACCCAACGGTTACTAAATTTTTCCTATAAATAGCGGATTAGACGAGGTCATTTTCACTTATCTTCATTATTCAGGATTTCAAATTCTTTTTCCCTCAGGTAATAAATGGCATCCGTATCCATTGAGTCTGGTTCTGGGTCGTCGGGCGGAATCCGGGAGGGGTCGGCGGGGGTTGACAGCGGCGATTCTCGTAGCTCGGTTTCATCTCATTTTGTGGAGGAGGCGGCTGGGTCTGCTGGGGCGGACCTTGAGGTACCGGTTTTGACGGACGACCGGATCTTCCATGGCGTTCCTTTATTCCTGCTTAAGGGTGGTGTTCGTGTAGTCGGGTCTCCTTTCGAGCCGGATGGTCAAGGGAGGGTGGCATCAGAGTTGGCTCCCCTCGTTCCTAGCCGCTATGCTTCCTGCTATGCTTTCCGTAAGGAGTTAGAATGGAGGGTCCGGCACACCCATATCGTCCGGGATGAAGAGGACTCGAGATTAATCCTTGCCGGGGTGACTTTGTTAAACGAGAGGGTTTTTCATGATGGGCGGTCTACTCCGTTTGATTTCTTCTTCATGTATGTGACCTTCTTCACCCATCTATATATCCGGGTACCCTTTACAAAGTTTCAAACGGCCATTCTTCGGGAAGTCAATGTGGCTCCCACGCAGCTGCATCCCAACTCTTGGGCGGCCGTGCAGGCATTCCTGGCGATGTGTTTAGCCGTGGGTGTCACTCCCACTATCCCGGTCTTCTTTTATTATTTCGAAGTTCGCCCTTCTCCCTCTGGCGGCTGGGTGTCCTTCACATCAGTCCGGGACAGAACCCTGTTCCGCCCCTTCTCTGATTCTTTCAAAAATTTCAAACAACATTACTTCAAAATAATTATTGATAAAGCCGGCCTCCACGAGTTTTCTGATGAGGAAGGGCGGCCGTTGTTCCCATTTTACTGGACGAGGGAGCCTCGACGAATAAAGGCGACTTCTATAGGAGCCTTAACAGCACCCGATCTGGAGGCCGTGCGCACCATTAACGCCCTTCCCCGCCGGATTTCCGCCCGTCATTTGGTCGAATGCCTTAGTCTTGAGGATTGTGGACCAAAGGCATTTGGTATGATTGTCATTTTGGGCATGTTTATTTTTCGTATACTGACGTTAAATTTTTCTGAATTGGTTTATCTTCTGCAGAACTTATGACGACTCCGGGCCCTCGCAAATCCAGCTTCATTGCCGTCCGGAAGAAGTCCGGGGCCAGCTCGTCGACCGCCCGGCCGACCAGCGTTCCCAATATACCCCGTCCTCCTCCTGCCGGACGAGCTTCCTCAGGCGGACGCCAGCCGACAGTGCGTCTAACACAGAAGGGAGGAGCCCCCCCTGCCAATAAGACTGGGGGTTCCAGCGTCCAGGTGCCGTCTCCCAACCCTCATCCGGAGGTGGCGGGCACCCAAGCAGATCCGCCATTTGAGGCAGCCGCTACTTCTGCCGACCTCTCAGCTCGTAAGAGAAAAGAGTGCGCCGCGGAGGGGCGCAAAGACAAGGAGGGATCGTCCTCGCGATCGGCCTCGAAAAAGGCCCGAAAGAGCAAAGATAAGGACCATGGGAAGGCCCCGGCCATCCCTCTACCGGGCGGTATCTTTAGTCCGGAATTCAGCATGAGTGGCCGGGCCAAGTTCCATATGAGCTCCTCCCAACGGGCGCTCATTGAGCCCCTCTCTGAGTTGGAGCTGACCAACGCCATGTTGGAGATGTCTACTCGGACATCCGCCTTGGCGTGGTACTTAAAAGAGTTCGCTGATCGCCCCGGGGTGGCGGAACTGCGTGCCGAGCTTGACAGAGAGAAGAAAAATGCGGCCTCCATTCAGTCTACCTTAGAGGAGATGGTCCTCAACCAAGAGGACTATGACAAGAAGATCGAGCAGTTGGAGGCCGATCTTGAGAAGGCAAAGAAAGAGGCGGCCGAGGGTTTGGCAGCCGCCCGGGGCGAGCTGGAGCGTGCAGCGGAAGAAAACCGCCAGTTGAAGGCGGATGTGGCCCGCCTAAAGGAAGCCGAAGCAGAGCGCGTCAAGCTGAACGAGGCTCTTTCTCGGGATCTTGCTACGACTAAGGAGAAGGTTGCTGAGCTGGAGTCGACCGTCGTGTTTGAGCACGAGGAAGGTTTCTATAAAGCTCTCCGCCAAGTGACCCTTTTGGCTGGCGTCCAAGATCCTTTGAGTCTTGGCGTGGATATTGAGAAGGACGTTGTGGAGGGCGTCCTGGTGGATTTGATGGCGGGCGAGGAGGATGAGCCGGCTGTTGAGGCCGATGGTGGAGGAGATAGTTAGGTTTTCATTTTCTTTACTCTTTTGATGTGTATTCTCGCGGCCGTCCGTCCAACGTCTCGGATTGTCCAGAGGTTGGCCGGATGGTCCTTTTGTAAATCTGGGCGTCTTTTAACGCGAACGATTAATACACAGTGACCTTTTTTGTTCCGTGCATTTCTTTATATACGTCATTAATCTTCCAACGATATTTTCTTTTAAGTTAAATGTCCGGCCTTGGCGGAGATTTTCCGAGGCGAACAGTAGCGTTTTGTCTTTAATTTCTTGCTTGGTCCGATTTTGCCGGATGGTCTTTCGCTTCGTCGCCCAACCAAGTCAAGAGTTGTCCTCGGGACACTCAGTGACTTCGAGTTTGGTAGGGCGGACGGTCCTTTCGTTTCGTCGCCCAACCAAGCTTAGAGTTGATCTCGTTGGAACACTGACCAGCTTGGAGTTTGGTAGGGCGGACGTTCCTCTCGTTTCGTCGCCCAACCAAGCTTAGAGTTGTTCTCGTTGGAACACTCTGACCAGCTTGGAGTTTGGTAGGGCGGACGTTCCTCCCGTTTCGTCGCCCAACCAAGCTTAGAGTTGTTCTCGTTGGAACACTGACCAGCTTGGAGTTTGGTAGGGCGGACGTTCCTCTCGTTTCGTCGCCCAACCAAGCTTAGAGTTGTTCTCGTTGGAACACTCTGACCAGCTTGGAGTTTGGTAGGGCGGACGTTCCTCTCGTTTCGTCGCCCAACCAAGCTTAGAGTTGTTCTCGTTGGAACACTCTGACCAGCTTGGAGTTTGGTAGGGCGGACGGTCCTCTGAGCCGAGAGTGGCGCTGAAATACCTTTTCTATTAAATTTCTGCAAGATGAAGTTAGCTCCATAGGAGAAAATAGATATCCTGATTCATTGATCATGGGATTACATCAAAACAAATATTTGAAATTAACTAAAGTAAAACTTTAAGTGTGTGGCGTTCCAGGTGTTGGTGAGGGGATGTCCATCCATGTGTTCCAGTCTGTAGGCCCCATTTCCGAGGGCTTCAGCTATCCTGAATGGCCCTTCCCATTTGGCGGCGAGTTTTCCGTGCGCCGAGATTCGGCGAGCATCGCTCGCCTTTCTCCACACAAGATCCCCCTCTTGAAAACTTCTTGGCCGGATTTTGGAGTTGTACCTTCTTTCGATCATTCGCTTGCACGCCTCGGCCCTCAGTGCCGCCCGGTCTCGCCGTTCGTCCAGGGAGTCCAACTCAATCCTTAGCTTCTGGTCGTTGAGGTTCAAGTCTTCAACTTCCCGTCTTAGGGATGGCTCGCCCAGCTCCACCGGTAACATGGCATCAGTACCATATGTTAGATTGAAGGGGGTTTCGCCGGTGGTTCCATGAGGTGTGCATCTATAGGCCCATAGGACCTCGGGCAGTTCGTCCACCCATGCTCCTTTCCTTTCTCCCAAACGCCTCTTGAGCTCCGACACTATGGTCTTGTTCATTGCTTCGGCTTGACCGTTTGTCTGGGGGTGCTCTACAGAGCTGGTGATGTGCTTAATCCCCAATCCTTTGAAGAATTCGGCGAGTTTTTTGTCTATAAACTGCCGGCCATTGTCTGTGATGATGGACCGAGGGAGGCCGAAGCGGCATATAATTTTCCAACAGAAATTCTTGACCTGGGCGGCCGTGATGGTTGCTAAGGGTTCGGCCTCCACCCACTTGGTGAAGTAATCCACCGCTACCAAAAGGAACTTCTTTTGCGCGCGCCCCACTGGAAACGGTCCTACGATGTCCATTCCCCATTGGGCGAACGGCCAAGGGGATGATATGGATTGTAGAGCGTGTGGCGGCAGGTGAGAGTTGTTGGCGTGCGCTTGGCAACTGATGCATTTCTGGACGAACGCTTTTGAGTCCGCCTCCATGGTAGGCCAATAATAGCCGGCTCTCAGTAGCCGGGCTTTTAACGTTCTCCAACCCGTGTGGAGACCACAGACGCCATTATGAAGCTCGTCCATGACATAGCGCGCCTCCTCGTCCCTCAGACACTTAAGGAGGGGGGAGGAGAATCCTCTTCGGTACAAGTCATCCCCAATGATAAGATAACGGGCGACTTTTTTGGCTTCGCGCGGACCCACCGTCCGGCCCTCGTCCTGGCGGGTCATGATCTCCCTGATTTCTGCGCGCCAGTCCTGTCCTCCACCTGATACCGCTGAGCATTCGACGGAAGGTTGAAGAAGAACCTGCCGCACGACAGTAGTCAACTGTCCCTTTTCTTTTCCCGAACTGAGTTTAGACAATATGTCCGCCCTCGTGTTTTGTTCTCTGGGAATATGCTGTATGTCAACTTTGTCGAACGCTCCTGCGAGCTCCGTTGCTCGTTGGTAATACCGCACAAGGCGCTCCTCTCTGACTTGGAAGTTGCCATTCATTTGGCCCACGACCAATTCAGAGTCCGTCCGGCAGGTGATCCTCCTTGCCCCCATGTCCTTTGCCAACTCGAGGCCGGCCACCAAGGCCTCGTACTCAGCCTGATTGTTGGATACTTTGAATTTGAATATTAAAGAGTGCTCCAGCAAGAATCCATTGGGGCCTTCCAGTACGATGCCAGCCCCGCTGATCGAACGGCCGGACGCCCCATCAACGTACAAATTCCAGTCATCTTGGCCGGATGGGGGTAACTCGGCCGCGAAGTCCGCCAAATGTTGGCCTTTAACCGATCCCCTCGGTTCATAGCGCAATCCGAACTCCGAGAGTTCTACCGCCCATGCCACCATCCGTCCCGCTAGGTCCGGCTTTCTGAGGATTTTGGAGATTGGGAAGTCTGTCCGGACTATCACCTGATAACTTTGAAAATAAGGACGAAGTCTCCGGGATGCGTTCAATAAAGCCAGGGCCACCTTCTCTACCCGCTGGTACCGGGTTTCTGCATCTAAGAGCGTGCGGCTCACGAAATAGATTAGCCTCGCCTGAGGTCGTTCTTGCATCAATACGGCGCTGACGGCCGTTTCGGACACTCCCAAGAAGATGTGCAAATCTCCCCCTGGGACCGGGCGGTTCATGACCGGCGGGTTGCTAAGGATAGTCTTTACGTCTCGGAAGGCTAGCTCGCACTCGTCGTCCCACGACGGACCGGTCCCTTTTTTCAACTTACGCAGGACCGGCCTCATCCGTTCCGCCAACTTGGGGATGAACCGAGACAAGGCGGTGAGGCGTCCGACCAGTCTCTGCACTTCCTTAAGGGTGGCCGGACTCTGCATTTGTAATACCGTGTCGCACTTGTCCGGGTTAGCCTCAATCCCCCTGGAGGTCAGCATGAAGCCCAAGAACTTCCCGGCTGCCACCCCAAAGGTACACTTCGCGGGGTTTAAACGCATGCCGAATTTCCTTACTTGGCGAAAAACCTCCTCAAGGTCCTTGAGGTGTCCCTCTCCGTCTGCTGATCGGACCACCATGTCATCCACGTATACATCCATGCATCGGCCTATTTGATCGCGGAAGATTCTGTCCATCAGGCGCTGATATGTTGCCCCTGCATTCTTCAGGCCGAACGGCATAACCTCGTAGCAAAAGTTAGCCTTCTCCGTGATGAATGCTGTCTTTTCGATGTCCGGTCCGTACATAGGTATCTGGTTATACCCGGAATACGCGTCCAGGAAACTCAACACCCGGTGTCCGGAGGCGCCGTCCACCAGGGCGTCTATGCTGGGTAAGGGATGCGAATCCTTCGGGCAGGCTTTGTTCAGGTCCGTGTAATCTGTGCACATGCGCCATTTCCCGCTGGCCTTCTTCACCATGACCACGTTAGCTAGCCATGTGGTATAAGTGACGGCCCGGACGAAACCAGCTCTCCTCAATTTCTCCACCTCCTCTTCCACAGCCTTACGCTTTTCCTCACCCATTCTTCGCTTTTTCTGGGCCACGGGGCGTGCATTCTGGAAAAGTGAGAGTTTATGGCTCATCACTGTGGGGTGGATGCCCGGCATATCCGAGGCCGTCCACGCGAACAGATCCCGGTTCTTCCATAGGAGCGCCCTTAACTCCTTTTCCATTTCAGGGTTCAGCTCCCTGGCAATGAGGGTGGTCTGGGTAGGTTCCCTTCCTATCAAGATAGGTTGGGTTTCTCCCATAGGTTCCAAACGGTCCTCGGTGTTCGTCCTTGGGTCGAGGTCTGCCATTGCCACCTCAGAGCCGGCCGTCCGCCGTTTTACTGGGCGGACGTGCAACTTTAACCCCGCTGCGTAGCACTCTCGTGCCGTTTTCTGGTCCGCCCGGACTGTACAGATGGTTCCCTTCTCGGAAGGGTATTTCATCGTGAGGTGGGGGGTAGAGACAATCGCTCCAAAAGCGTTCAAGCACGGCCTTCCAACCAGTACGTTATATGATGTGCTAGCCTCTACCAGCAGGTACCGGACCCTCTTCTCCTCGCTAGACCGTCCGGTTCCCAACCTCGTCCTCAACTCCATGTACCCCCTTGTGTCAACCCTCTCTCCTGCAAACCCTACTATCTGCCCATCGTAGGGAACTATCAGATCTTCTGAGATATCCATTTGCAGGAAAGTCTTCCAGTAAAGGATGTTGACCGAACTTCCTTGGTCAACCAGAACTTTGCTTATCCCGTACCGTGCTATTTCTGCTGTTATGACCATAGGGTCGTCTTGGTCGGGATCAGGGGCGTGAAAGTCCTCGTCCGAGAAGGTAATGGGCGGCATGGAGCGACGCGGCTTATCGACTAGATGGACGGACTGGAGAGCCCGAACATGACGCTTGTGGGCGGAGGAAGACGATCCTCCTCCCGCAAATCCTCCAGAAATGGTATTGATATGCCCCCTCAAGGGGCGTTCCCGGCTGCGGCTTCGACTTCGGCCCGGACGCCTCTCTGAGCTGGGTCGCTCCGCTCTTAGGTTCCGCGGCTTATCCTTTCGGTACGCCGATCTCTGGGCAGGCCGTTCGGTTGTTGGCGGCGGGCGCTCATCTCTGACATACTTCTTCAGCTTTCCCGCCCGGATAAGCTCCTCTATCTTGTCTTTGAGGGTCCAGCATTCTTCAGTACTGTGACCCATGTTCTTGTGGTAAGAACAATGTCTGCTCCGGTCAGCGTTCTTCGAGGTTGGGAGCCCCTCATGCTCCGTTATCAGTTCAGCATTCAGGGCCTCTCTGAGAATTTTCTCCCTTGAGGCGTTTAGGGGCGTATATTGTTGGAAGCGAGGTCCTTTCTTCTGCTCCCGGGGTCTGGGACCGAACGTTTTTCCCGAAGAAGAGACGGGTTTATTACTGTCTGTCCTCTCTCCCCTGGCTTCTTGAGTTTCTTTCTTATAGGAGAGCTTCATCTCTTCCACCCTTATTTCATCAGCTGCTCTCTCCCTCAGCTCCTCCATTGTTTTAGGTGCTCGCCGGCAGACACTATCCTTGAATGGTCCCGGCTTCAGGGCCGGCAGGATATAGTGAAGGGCGAGCTCTGGGGTCAGGCTTTTTACGCGACGGACAGTCTTCTGGTATCTGTCCATAAACGTTCGCAGCGTTTCATCTTTCCCCTGCTTGAGGGTCATTAATTCGAATACGGTCAAGTCTTGGGTGCTGCTGGCCGCAAACTGTTTAATGAATAACTGTTTTAATCCAGCAAAGTTTTCTATTGAATTAGGAGGGAGGGTGTTGAACCACTCCAATGCCTCGTCTTCCAATGAGAGCGAGAACGCTCGACACCAAATGGCATCATTGCCTGTCCGGAACGCCATGGCGTTCGAGAATGTCTGAATATGGGCCGCAGGGTCCGTTGTCCCGTTATAGATTTTGAACTGTGGAGCCACAAATTGTTCCGAAATTTGAACATTCATGATGTTTTGGGTAAACGGGAGTAACAAGGTGGATGAGGGCTCCGATTTAATTATCATCCGTCCGTCTTCGGCGGCGCTCTCCGCCTGTACCGACTTTACCTTGCCTCCCTCCGCATCGGACCCGGTGGGTCTCCACGTTCTATCACATTCGGTATCCGTGGGCGGGCCTTCCCCCGCCACCGCCTTTCCCTTGTCCTTCCCTTGCTCTCCGTCTATTTGTCCGGCCTCCCGGGCTATCCGGGCTTCGCAGTCAGCCTTTACGGCGGCCAACTCGTCTTCGTGACGCTGCTGCATCTCGTCCATCTTTTGCTGCAATGCGCGGATCATCTCAACTGGATCGTCCATGCCCATGCTTCTTGTGGTCACCATTGGGTAACTGAAGTCACACGGCCCCACGGTGGGCGCCAAATGTTTCGGATGTGTAGGGCTGTGCTGGTCCAAACCTCCACGTCTTCCTGCCAATTTGTCCTGGTATCCGATCTTCTACTCAGACTCTCAATTCCTTTTCACAATCCCGAGGGGTGGAGACCTGCAAAAGACTCTCCGATGCCAAAGTCAGTCTTAGAGCAGTGGCTTTTCTCAGGGAAAGCAACAAATATGCATTCAATGTAACCTATCTACCACTCACCGCGAACCTGTATTTATAGTTTTCATTATGGGCTTGGTATTAGTGAAAAGTTAATCACGGCCCAAAACAGCCCAATAGCTTCTAATTTCTACTTACCTTTAAACCAGGCTACTTTACTTTAAATCACGCTGATTAGTGTTTTGGCGGATGTGGGCGTCCGGCCATATGGGCTCTTCCGTACGGCGTCCGGCTCTTGCGGATACAGGTATTATTGTTCGGGTTGTAGTGGGCTCCAGTATGTCCCTTGGGCGGACAGTCATTGGACAGCCGGACGGTCCTTCCGTACGGCGCCCGGCTCCCCTGGTCCGGTATGTCCCTTGGGCGGACAGTCATTGGGTAGCCGGACGGTTCTTCCGTACGGCGCCCGGCTCCCCCTGGTACAGTATCCATTTTAACTTTCCAAGCAAACTGAATTTTTTTATTGTCCACACGTCTCCCTCCAACGACAAATTTGTTTGCTTTCTTCTCCGAAATGTTTTGGAAGCAAAGATGTGTTGATTCACCGAAGTGGGCAACTTTTTGGTAAATGAATGAATGGAAAATAAACAAATGGGGCTTGACTTCTCTGCCTTAACTTTTTGAAAACTTCAAAGTTCTGGAAATTAGACATCCAAACACGTCTTTCGTAGTCGTCAATAATCACGCACTCGTATCAGCCATCGAGAGGGGAAAGGAAACAACTCAACATTCAAGAAAACAGAACCAATTTTCTACAAGAAAGACATTTCTTTGATTATTTAATAATGATAAAAGAAAATAAAATTAGGAATGATGTAAGACTTAGTAAACGTGTGAACCTTCCAAACGTGTCCAGAAGTCCATCTGGGACGCGTAGTTTTAACACTATATATACCCTCTTAGTTCCTTTCCAAAATCATTGTGCTCATTTCTTCATTTTTTTTTTCTCATTACAAACACAACCCATTTTTCTCACAAGAAAAGATACCTCTATTTGTCAAACTACACCCATTACTTAGAACCATGGCTTTCTCCAACAAATTGCCTTTGTTCCTTTTACTTTCTTCCCTTTTCATGCGTGCATCTCTGGGTGAGTACATCAATACATCATCATAATTTTCATGTCATGTTCAATTTTCTTAATGCTAAGTATTTTATTAAATGTGATTCATGTAATTGTGTTTCCGGAATATAAGTGTAAACATAAGTCTTATATTAAACATTACATAATTAAAAAAAACCTATAAACCCATTACTTTAAGCATCTGGGTTACAAATATACACCTTATTGATGTTGTATCTTTTACTAAAAACTCTATCATTAATTAATAATGTCAACTTTTCATTTATAGTCTATGCGAGAATTATTGTAAGATTTATATAGTTGTTTTTAATTCTAAAATGTGTTTTTTCTAACATGTATGGAATTTATGAATTGGCAGCTGAGATGGCATGTGAGGACCTTCCAAAGGAAGTGTGTGCATTCTCAGTAGCTTCATCAGGGAAGAGGTGTTTGTTGGAGACAGAGAAGGCGGCGGACGGTGGTGTCGAGTACCAGTGCCGGACGTCGGAAGTGGTGGTGGAAAGGATGGCGGACTACATAGAGACAGACCAATGTGTGGAGGCATGTGGGGTTGATAGGAACTCTGTTGGTATTTCATCTGATGCCTTCTTTGAGCCTCAATTCACCGCCAAACTTTGCTCTTCAGAATGTTACCAAAAGTGCTCCAACATTGTTGACCTTTTCTTGAATTTGGCAGCTGGAGAGGGTAAGAATTCTTCATTGCTCACCATTACATATTTCTGTCCAATTAAGCATACTATAATGTTTATTTCACATCACTTCCTATATTATAAAATATCAAATCACCGTAATACAGAAAGAATATACTTCAAAAAGAAGTAATTTTTATAATCATTCACTAAAATTGTGACTGATACTACTGACTAAGAAAGCAATTTTTGAACACTAATGCAGTAATTTATAGGAGTAGACTCGGTTTCTAGTAGTGTAAAGGAAGGTGGAGAAGACAGTTATGTAAAATAATCTTACAAGACATTAGAAGTAATTTTTAAATATATACGGAAAGGGTATTATGATACAAAAATAATAATTGTAATATTTAAAAATCAGTCTCTAAAATTGTGACATAATATTACTGAGTTAAAAAAGAAAACAGTTTTTTAAGCCCAGTGTATTAATTTTTAGTAGTTTGACTCGTTTTCAAAGAAGGTGTGATAGAAAAAGTCATGCAAAATTGTCGTACAAGACATAGATAGAAAGTAATTAAAAAATTTCAATTTACAAATCTTGTATGCATGATCATAATTAACATGGTTGGTAGTCATTCGTTTTTTAGCTGCGGTTGCAGAATTGACCCATTATAAAATTAGTGGTTTTGATCATATTAGGTACCATCTTAGAATAAAGAAAAAAAAATAGTGTTGATTAACTTTTCCTAGGTTGAACATTTCCTAACAAGAATAATGATGCCTCTTCTTAAAGACATTCTGCGTGTTATTGCATGCGTTGTGGTTGTGATTTCTTAACTAATACAAAAACGGCACCTCAACAATGAAAAAAAAAAACTAATGCTCGTTACCTTTTCTTAAACATAGGGCAATTCTCATTCATATTATTCTGCTTTTTGTCTTGTGCTTTCACCATTCACTAAGAAAACCTTAGCATACCGAATACCCTAGACGCCTAGAAAATTTTAACTTCAAATCTAATCAAGGTATATATTTTTTATAAAACAAAGAAACAATTAAAATAAAAAAATTGTGTTTTCTTGTTGTGGCAAAAATTTTGGAATTTTCAATAAAGACAATAGATTATATACTGAAAAGGGTTAATTTGGTTTTTTTGTTTCAAAACTATTTTAAAAAATTGTGATTCAGTTTTAAATTAAATTATAAAATATGAAAATTATGTAACATATGTTTTCTAACAAATATATGGAGATTGTATTATAGTTTTATATGTAATTCTATTCGTCACGTAGAAAACATGTTAAATATCATTTGTTAATGTTTTATATAATTTTTACAAAGTTTCTCAACTGAAAATTTAATAATTTAATTAAAAAATGATATACACTTTTCTTGTAATAATTTAAAAATAGAAAACATATTTAATCCATGTTGAGATCTTTCTAGGTGAAATAAAAAATGTTAAAATGTGTTTGTCTTTTGTTAGAGCGATTAACTAAGGTTGTTTTGATGTTATGCAGGGGTATTTTTGCCCGATCTGTGTGAGAAGCAAAAGACGAACCCGCGTCGTGCCATGGTTGAGCTTGTGAGCTCAGGAGCTGCACCTGGACCTGTTTCTGATGTGTCAGAGGATATTGTGTCGGCACCTGCCCCTTCTCCCCTGTAATTTAATTAGTCCGTTGAAATTCCACTTTCCTTTGCTGATGGTGCGAATTGCAAGAGCCACTATTATGATTATTTTTTATTAATATTAATATTAAGGTTTAATCATTCACTAAGTCCCTATTTTCGCATGGAATCTCAATTTCGTCCCTTTCTTTCTGAAAATATCAATTGGGTCCCAATTTTATGAAAATTGCAACAAATGGATCCTTTCCGTTAAATAGTGTCAAACGGCGTTAGATGTGTTTGACGTGTTATCTGACGTGTTATCTGACGTGGTTGATCATTAGACAGTGCTTGAGAAGACTTAATAATCTGATGCAAATCTGTGTCCATGAGTTCATAAACCAGATAGACATCCTTGAAACTATTCCTCTGAACAGGCATCCATAGATAATTACATTCTCATGGTGAAGGTGGCGAAGAAGCTTGAGTTCGCGCAAAGTTCTCAATCTCGAACAGCGCTTGCCACATGGAGAAATAATGCTTCCCTTCATTCTTGATTCCATTAGGAGGATCAACAGGAGTAGCCATTTTCTACAAATCAAACCGATGGTTTCAACCAATCATCACAATTAGGAAACTTTCAGTGTTCACTATTGACTGGTAAGTGTACAGAATCATAAACATACAGTGGGGTAAGTTGTTGTTGGTGTATCATTATAATAATTTCCCCCCAAACACAATTAATTAAGAGACTCTTGAAAGCTTTATGACTAACCTACCAAACTAAGAACCTAGATCCGTATCAAATTTTCATTTAATTAATCTCAAGTTGAGAACATGCAGAGATCTGTACCCAAATAGAACGTCATGTGGAGAATTTCAGGTTCAAACACAGAAACGCACTCAAGAGTAATTATTAATTAACAAAAAGAGAAAGAGAAAGAAAAACAAGTTTATTTACAAATGTAGAAAAAACGAAAGAGAAAGAGAAAGAAAAACGCTATTGTTGCATCTAAAAACCTCTTTTGAGCTCTCCCAACTGATTCAAACACAAACTTAGATCTAGGTTTTAGAAAACAGTCATCTAGGCTGCAATCTGCCACACGAATTGCATTGGTCTGCACTTTTCCACAATACGAAAAATTGCGATTAGAATTGAAAGGCTCAGAAAGAGAGACCTTAAGCACGATGGGGAAGGCGATGATGTACTGCAAAAGCGCGTGCTTGACGGAGAAGTCGGCGTTATCGACGTCGTCAAGGAAGGCGGCGGCTTGTCTGGCGAAATCGTGGGTACCGGCGATGACGTTGGTCCAGGCCTTCTTGCCCTCGACGAAACGAGCGTAGGAGGCTTCGGTGCGGAACACAAGGAGAAGGGCGAGGGCGGGGGCGGTGAGCTGGTAGGGGAGGGAGGAGGAGTGGAGGAGGGGGAGAAAGTCGGGGAGGATGTGGTGGATTAGGGCTTGGTTGTAGGAGGCGATGGCGGCGGCGAAGCCGGTGAAGAAGAGGACAGGGGGTACGAGGGAGAGGATGAATTTCCACGTGCCCCACTGCTCCTGCTTGATAACACGTCAGATAACACGTCACATAACACGTCAAACACATCTAACGCCGTTTGACACTATTTAACGGAAAGGATCCATTTGTTGCAATTTTCATAAAATTGGGACCCAATTGATATTTTCAGAAAGAAAGGGACGAAATTGAGATTTCATGCGAAAATAGGGACTTAGTGAATGATTAAACCTAATATTAACATTGTATTACTATGTTAGAAGAGGAATATGGCTTCATTTGTATGGGTCGTGTTACGGTTATTGTAATATATATCAAAAAGTGATTTGGGCACGTGTTGATGGGTTTACGTGATGTCGTTGATTTCCATGTTTCTCAAATTTTGAAATTGGATTTTGTTTATGCTCTTCATAACTCCCCACTGATTCAACGAGTGATGTTAACTAATATTCTACACCACATTTCTTTCCATTATTTTAAAAGTATATCTATAATAAAATCAATCAAAGTATACTTATTTAAAACTTATTAGGTCAATAGCGGTCAAATAAACCGTAATTAAATTATTATTTTTAATATTAATAGTATTTTAAATAATATAGGATATCTCAGTTATATGTGTTTATATATGCTCGAATATTATGATATGAATATGTAATGTAATAGTTTGACTAGTTACGTATTGACTAATTAGGAAGTATCCTTTACACGTTCAAATACATTTTGACCACCCATACCTAAGTATACTTGACATAAATGGTCTGATCCACACCATAACGACCTGACCAAATGTGTGTTGACCTGACCAAATACATGTCAGCCTGGTTGAATACGTGTCGACCAACCAAGACCAACACACGAAAAGTATAGACCGACTTGACTAGCTTAAGATCATGATTAAAGTATGATTAAACATATTGATTAACTAAAGACTAATCTAGATAATTAGTCACATGCACTAGACTCATCCAAATAAAAAATTCATAAATAATAATACAAATAACAAAGGCTAAGATATTGGAGTCTTTATACGATATATTTGATCCTATAAGAACAATTAACACCCATTGTGGGTTTGCATATATTCAACAAAGAAGAACTATTACACGGTTCTACAAGAAGCAAAATGGTCGAAGCAAAGGAAGCAGGTGCATGACCCTCCTTGGTTGACATAGCCGCTTTGCTAGAAGCACAAATGCAAATGCAACGATAGTTTGTTGAGTTCAAGAAAAGAAATGAAGAAGGGATGGACGCCCTGAGGTAAGAAAATGACAGGCTGAGAAAGAGGGTTGGTTGAAGGAGTGACTAGCAAGGGGAAAGAGAAGGAAATCCATGATAATGCAAGGTTAATGCAAAAGGTTAAAACTAGAGAGGAAACAAACAACTCTTCGATAATAGGAGGAAATTGTCGGCATCCCTTGTTGATGGTATCACAAACACCCCATTTCCTAAGAAGTGGAAGGCCTCCACCTTGGATCACTATGATTGTGGCATTGATCC
Organism: Vigna nakashimae; assembly: GCA_034642375.1. Taxonomy (NCBI): domain Eukaryota; kingdom Viridiplantae; phylum Streptophyta; class Magnoliopsida; order Fabales; family Fabaceae; genus Vigna; species Vigna nakashimae. The sequence continues at coordinate 43,706,404 of CM067762.1, read as the reverse complement.
TAATGACCATGTCGCCATGTACATCACCCAAGTCAGTCTATACTTGACTAATGATATTGTTATATGCAAAGCCTTCCATGCGGCCTTGAAAGGACCAACTTTGTAGTGGTTCACTCGTTTACCTCCTAGTCCATCGATTGCTTTGATACGATGCATCTTCTTTCACAACACAATTAATACTACTAAACCATAGAATCTTCAGTATTGCTAAGATAGTAGCCAACAAAATAGAAAGGGTAAATGTAACTCTAAGTCGTCTCCCAACGAACACAAATTTGATTTCTAACAAATTAGTTCTTATAAAAACTATACAAAGGGGTTAGTCAAATAAAATAATAAAAGTAATAAAATAAAATAAAAGATTAAAGAACGAAATAACAAAACATAGAAAGAAATTTTTAAAAAGATTTAAAAGATAAAAATAATGATAAATAAAATAGGTTGAGTTCACTGCTTTTTTAAAATAGGATTCATCATTAGTTATCTAAAGATTATTGTTCAATTAACTATTGTCTTAGATTTTCAAATTAATCAATGTAAATTCTCAATTAGTTTGTTGGAAAAAATTCTCACTATTAACCAAAGTACATTTTCAATTAAAAGCAAGAACTTTGTAGATTAGTCATATTAAATTTAATCAAAGTACATTCTCAATTAAATATTACTATGTATAATCATGTTTATTGTTTTACCTCTTATATCAATTAAAAAACTAATTAACAAAAGTACATTCTTGATTAATTTTTGTTAAAGTTTTTACCACTAATCAAAGTACATTCTCAATTATTGGCAAAAATCCATTCAATCATATGAAAGCTTCTAACTTTAATCAAAGTAAATTCTCAGTTAAAATTAAAAACCCTTGGACTCATATGATTGATATGATAGGTAGATTTCACACCATGCTAAATTGCTATAGTGTAAAAATTGCTATAGTGTAAAAATCATTACTTTTACAAGAATCAAAAGAACAAACAAATTTATTCGTCTAACCTTAGAATTCAATTAAGAAATTACAGCATAATCAACCCCAAAGGCTGAACACTCTATGGAATGATGAAAAAACATGAAAATAGAATAAGAGATGTTGGAGAACATGAAAGAAGAGACGGAGGACGAAATTTGAACCCCTAAAGGGTTCACAAGCTCCCATAATGTGTTTCCTTAAGTCGCTTTATATAAAAATTGGATTGAGCTTTGTTTCAGGCTTTTCTGTTGTTGTAATCTTCTTTATGATAATGTAATATCCTCCAGTTATCTTCTAAATATTCTTATATCTTCAAAGTATATTTGATTGTTGTGGAGATCTAACAATATTTGAGAAGATATTTGTTAGACTAAAAAAGATATTTATTAAGATAGTTAAATAAGGTAATTATTTAACAATATCAAATATATTAAGATATATTTTTCCCAAATTATATTCAATCATAAACATTTATCAACTATCAAAAACCCTTTGTTGCATCTTCTCTCTTCTTGGCTTAACCAAATTTCTTCATTTTTTTCATGATATGCTTGGATTAACTTCTTTTGTGGTCTTAATTATTTTCTATTCTTGGATTTATCTTTAAGGTGCAATGACACTTTACCCAATTTAGTTCCACACCTTAATGAGCTCAACTTAGCTACAACTGCACTAACACACCTCATAATATCCAAAGAAAATTTCTGCAGTTAAAAAGCTATTTTTAACATATTTTTGTATCTCATGCTAAATAAACCCAATTATAACAAATCATAATTAAAATATTCTATTAAAAATGAAAAAACCAATTAAGAATCCAATATTAAAGGCTAAATAAGGCATAAATATGCACTCGTCACACCCTCACACTTATCCTTTTGTACTCTTCGACAAAACTTAGTAATTTCAAAACATTATTCTAGATCAATAATCATATCAACATTAAACCAAAGGAAAAGAACTTCACTAGAAACTAATCAACTTTTTAAATCTAGTTGCCATGAATCATGCGGATAGGAAAACTCTATTTTAAAAACGAGTTAATCTTTTGAATTTACTAGGAAATCAAGTATGAAAGAGATCACTTAAGTTAAAATATATATTCACTCACCAATGCTCTCTTAAGTGCTTAGGATTGTATTTGCACTTAAAATACTCCTGTATGTAAACACTACCATAACTTACCAAGATTCTAATATTCACATACTTTTGGAAAACATGCATTCAAAGATCATGATGACTTTTCAAAGGTTGTGAAAAGGTAGGAAAAATGTAGGATATAAAGGCTTAAAAAGTTTGGATGGAAAGAATTAAGGAGAAAACATTTTGGAAAAAAAATATATTATTTTCTTTGTTCACTTTTTGAGGAAACAATTATCCTTCTTTTTCTACATTTTGTTTCTCAGTTTTACTTTTTCTTATCTCTTTTTTTTTTCCTTTCACCCTATTTTTTAATGAAACTTTTTTCTTTCTTTTTCCATTTTTATTATTTTGTGAGTGAGGTACTCACCCACACACTTTATTCATCACTCATTCTTAACACAATCCATTAGCTCCTTCTTCCATGTTAAGATAAGAGATAATATGGTCTTTCTCTTTTCAAGGTTTTGCAATGGGCTTTAAGAAAAATAAGCTAAAGGCTCAAAGGGGCTATCAATGGATTAATATTAGGGTGGACTTATTTGGCCAAGTAGCTAAAAGTAAGAAATGTCTCAATCATATCAAATAGTGCATATCTACCGAAGTTGCAAAACAAAAGAATCAAGCTAAATATTATAGTATAAACAAAACATGAACAAGTCACTCAAGAAAAATAGGAATGACACATGGTGGTCCATCCATCACAATTAGGCTCAAAACTCACAAGGCTAAAACTCTTTCATAAAATATTCAACTAAGTAATTATCAAATTTCAATTAATAATTTATAATTATGAATCAATTAGGCTAGCTTCTAATCGATTCAATAGTCCATTCAACATAAAACATGACTACTATTCAAGGATTATGATAGTTCTAGTTACTAAATCAAATCCTAACATCCAATGTCAATATGTTTTATTGAAAATAAGAGAATATTTTTGGATAAATTTCTTATGAGATATATTGTGTAAAAGTTTCACGAAGTAGAAAGTTAATACTTTAACAATTTTCTCAAAAAGAAATCATGATTTTTTTATGGAAATAAAACAAATATTGAAAAATAGAAATCCAAAAGAGAAAACAAAAAAAAAAAACTAATTAATATTCTTCTCCCCCACACTTATTTCAAACATTATCTTTTGTAAATTTATTTTGGGAGGAGACAGAAAACTTTTGAAACTTTTGGCTCAATCTAGCCATATGTCAAAATTTATTTTCTTTAATTTTATAAAGTACAAGTCACTTTGTACAATTTTATTAATTTTTAAATTTTTATTTTTAATAAAAACAAATATTTTTAAATTTTAATAACATTTTTCTATTTATGCTAAAAATAAAAAATAAACGTGCATTCATTTTTAAATTTTTATCAATAATCATATCAAATGAATTTAAATCTAACCTGTTTTCCTGTTGTAACAACTTTTCTTTTTGTTTCGCAGCTAAGTCAACAAATATCACAATCGAAAATTTATTTTCATTATTCACATCAACAAACTTCATGTGTGGAGCATGTGGCTTCAACTCAATTTCAACATCATTAGGTGCATTAGGATGATCAATAGGATCATCAATAATCCAAATAATCTCATCTTGTGAGCAAAAATCTACACTTGAAGTAGTTGACTCTACTACTTCATCATTAACAAATTCAACAACACCGACCGATAGTAAAATTTATATGTCCATCAGTAGACATATCAGCGTGATGTGATTCTATAGTTGGTTGTTGATTTGATCTTTGAATCTTGATGTTGTTCACATTAATTATCCGATTTTGTAACCTCTAATCCATGTCCTTTCTCATTTTCTTGAATTCAATAGTTTGCTCAACCATTATCTTCGAAAAATATTCTAACTCAACCTCCCTGGTTTGCTATTCATTAGTTTACTTAAATCGTCAGACATCTGTATTGCTCTAATAGCCAACTTTAGAAGTACATCTTTTATGTCATGACTCTAAAATCTATACTATTAGGAAATCTCTAAGAGTGGAAGTAACATTTAGAAGTATTTCTAAAAAGTTGTTGTTACTTGCATCCTTTATCATGTTTCATAACATTTTGTCATTTTTATACCACTCATACACAATATTTTTCCATCGTTGATCAACTCGCAACCTTTCATCTATAACTTCTAGTTTCTCTTTCACTCCATCCATTAATAACCTAACATCCCTATAAGATGGTCCATATGGTTGTTGCTCATATTTCAAAAAAGATAATGTATGATATAGATCATTTATTTGACCTATAGTCAACTTACTTATATCAGGTGCAGTAGTAGGTGTGACAACTTGAGGATAATAATCATATTTCATTTGAAAATCACATTGTTGATTATTTTCATATGTTTTTTCATTTTTGAAAGAGGTTTTTTGGAAAGAAGTCAGTTGAAAACTTGTTGAGTAGACTTTAAGCAAAGAGCGGTGTGTCTTAATGAACAACTTAAGTTCCTTATCTTTCCTTAGTCAAAGTGTTCCCCAACTAGTTTTACAAATTTCCAAACAAAATTCTTCAAACAAAAATTATAATACAAAAAACCAATAAAAACAAATTAACTAAACTAAAATAACTAAAGAAAATAAAGTGAAATAAACGATAGTGAAAAAAATAGAGAAAAAATGTTAGTGATAAACAAAAATAAAATAAAATAAGAACTAAAATGAGAAAAATTCTAACTGTGTTCCCCGACAATGACGCTAAATTTGATAATGTTGTCGTTGACCCGATTAAATTAATATTGCTAAATTAAAGCAACTTCAGCACTACTAAGGTAGTAGCCAACAAAATAGAAAGAATAAATTCAACCATAAGGCGTCTCCCTCCCAACAAACAAGAATTGATTTCTATACAAAAGAGGTTAACTAAATAAAATAATAGAAATAATAAAATAAAATAAAATATTAAAGAATAAAATAACTAAAGATAGAAAGAAATTTATAAAAAGATTTAAAAAGATAAAAATAATGATAAAGAAAATAGGTTGATTTCACTACTTTTTTAAAATAGGATTCATCATTGGTTGTCTAAAGATTATTGTTCAATTAACTATTGTCTTAGATTTTCAAATTAATCAATGTAAATTCTCAATTAATTTGTTGGCATTCACACTATTAACTAAAATACATTCTCAATTAAAAGAAAGAACTTTGTAGATTAGTCATAGTAAATTTAACCAAAGTATATTCTCAATTAAATATTACTATGCCTAATCATGTGTGTTTTACCTCTTATATCAAGTAAAAATCCAATTAACAAAAGTACATTCTTGATTAATTTTTGTTAACGTTTTTACCACTAATCAAAGTACATTCTCAATTATTGGCAAAAACTCATTCAATCATATGAAAGCTACTAAATTTACTCAAAGTAAATTCTCAATTAAAATTAAAAAGCCTTGGACTCATATGATTCATATGTTTTGTAGATTTCACACCATGCTAAATTGTTATAGTGTAAAAATCATTACTTTTACTTGATTAAAAAGCAAAAGACATAGATTAAAATAAATCACAACAAGAATCAAAAGAACAAACAAGTTTATTCATCTAACCTCAGAATTCAATTAGGAAATTACAGCACAATCAACCCAGTGGCTTAGCACTCTATGGAATGATGAAATAACTTGAAAATAGAAGAAGAGAGGGTGGAGAACATGAGAGAAGAGAGGGAGGATGAAATTTGAACCCCCAGTGTTAAAATAGAATGACTCAATATCTCACACCAAGGGGGAGCGGGGGGGGGGGGGGGGGGTGTGAATTGGTGAAGTATAAAATTTAAAACTTTCAAAATCTTTTTCACCAAAAGAGATGCCTTTAAACTTTTCTTGAAACGCAAGTTAAAAGATTTTCAGTGTAGCGGAAATTTAATCGAATGAATGCAGAGCGTAATCGATTGAATGTAAAAGAGTAGGGATAAGAAAGATCAAACTCTGAGTTTTTATATTGGTTCGGCCAAGACTACATCTACTGTCCTTCCAACCATAGGAAGCCAATGCATTATAATGATCAGGTTTTTACAACAAGGTTTTTATAGAGACCTCACGTCAAAAATATAAAACACCTCTCTAACCCTCTAATCAAAATATAGGCAGTACATAAACAGACTAGCAGCAAGAATCCCCTATCATGCAGACTGACCCCTTTGAGGCACCCTCAAAGTCAAGAACGCAACACGTCCTTCTGCTTGTAATCACAACAGAGAACTCAACCTAATCTTCAACACATTGTAGAACCTGATATTGCAGTAGACACCCAAATGTGCAGATAAATCAAACTTTGAAACTCAACAATCTTGCTCTTCAAGAAATCACAAGTAGTTGATCACCACGGTCAAAATTGTTTCTTGGAGCTTTTCCTCTTTCTGTAAGAATCAAACTTTCTACAAAAGAATATGATAATGTTATAATCACAAAAGTTTTTACAAAAATCAAATTCACGTCAATTTATATTGTAACACATCTTTGATGCATTTTAATCGACTTTGCTACTAATGTAGTCAAATACACCAATTCAGTTATAACACTTATTAGCAGTCAAAGGAATTAATTGAAGTCACAATTAATGCAGTCGAATAACATTTAATGCTTGGTCAACACATTTAAAAATATAGCTGTTGTGATAGTTATATCAAGCATTAATAGATTTCAAAACAATAACAGACTTAATCGAATACATATCGCATTCAATCGATTATGTAACAATGTTAAGCAAAGTTTTGAAAAACTTTTCTCTTTGAAAAATCTCACAGCACACTTTGAAAAAGGTTTGTGAAAAGACACGAGTTTTAATCGATTCACCCCTTAATGTAATCGACTTAAAATTGTTGTTTTGCCACACAATTAAAATTCAACATTTTGTGGTTGTGGTTTTTCTCATCCAAAAACATGTGTCACACATTCATGTATAAAATCACATATATAACACAATGAAATTCAATGAACAACACAAGAACAACACAATCATGTTCTCATATACGCATATAACATGTAAGCATAGAACATGTAAGACAAAATACACATGTGTTATTAATTATGCATTGTCATCATCAAAAACTCATATTTAACTGAGATTGTGGGTTCAGCTAAATCATTGCTCCCCCTATCAACAATCTCCCCGTTTTTGGATGATGCACAACCATGATTAATAATCAACCATGTTGAACAACTCAATACATATTATCAATCAATTACCAACCAACATAATTCTCCCCCTTTGGGCATTAGCAAAAAAGGTAAGCACAATGGTATTGATATACAAATAATCAAGCATACAGAGATGCATTAGATAATCATCAAGAAACAAATAACGATGCTCTTTATCAAAGATATTCACATGAAATTAAGATTTTCTCTTCCTTAAGTGAAGACATGTGAAATACATCAATGATATGCAATGTTCCCCTGTCATTGTGCATATTTCAATCTCAAAATACAGATGCACAATGCAATAATCAAAATATGTCAGAGCATTTATCAGCATGTATTAACATCGTATCATATCAGATATATCATAGTAATAACATAGAAATACTGATTCAATCAAACAACACATTTTAATCTCTTATTATCTCAGAGATTTTATGCATCAGATAAGCATAGAGATATAAGAAAAAATAAAAAATCAACAACAAATAAAACAAGATCTAAAGATATAAGATATTCCAGTTTTGGAATCTTTAAACCCCTATTGATGTTTAATCAATTTGATCTCAGTGAGAATTGATTTGTTGTTGTAGCATATTTCAGATTATCCAGTTCCATCCACTCAGCAAATGATATTCCTGCAAAACCTTTCAAAGTCTTTCTAGATCAAGCATGTTAGAACCAATGTTATACAGAAATTAATGTGAGTATGCAAATGTATGAAAGTAACAAAAATCAATAGTTCATTCGTATAGAAGCACAATGTAATCAATTTAATGCAATCAATTTGTTTAATTCACTAATATACTCTTTGAATCACAAATTTGATTAACACTGATTTCATTAATATCAAACTTGAAGTACAATCAGATAAAGCCAAAACAAGAATGTCATATAAAGCCAACAATACAAACAAAACAAAAAACACTACAATAAAGCATTAGATTTATTTATTTCTTAAATCTTTTTCTTATTTTTCTTCTTAAGATGTGTCCTAAGAAGCATGTCACTATTTCTCTCTTCCCCAACATTGTCATCTTGTACTTCTTCTTCTTCCATATCCTCTGCTACACTCCCTGCTGGTGTATTACCTTCCTCACCAGAACTTTCTTCAGGTTCAAACTCCTCATCATGACCATCCAAGTTCAAATGTTCTTTTATAACCAATACATCTTTCCTTATTCCTTGGCAAACAATCTTTAAAGATCTTATTTCCTTTAGCATAACTTTTTCAAATTCAGATCGAGGTCTATAAGGAATGGAAGATGATTCTGCAACATCATTATCTTCTTCAGCAAACTCATTTTTAAATTGCCAACCATTAGGAGTATGTTGTAGCCCCATGCGGTGTAAAGCAGATTTATCTATCAGGTTTGTCCTACCATATGACTCACTTGACTCATTGACACATTCTACTCCCGAATGAATCAAAACTTTGGAGATGAAGACGCAATAAGGTAGCATGGCTGACTCAAATCTTGTCACCTTTAGCATGTTATCTAATATTGTAGTAGGCCAGTCAACTTGGATGTTCTCCTTGATAGCCTTTAAAAGATATAGGTCTTCCGTAGTTGCTTGTGCATGGTTACTGCCCCTTGAGATTAATATCCAGGATATGACAAAAACAACCAACCTGTCATCCTTCTTCATTCCTCCAGTTTTATAGTGAGAGTAATCTCTTATTTCATCTGGATTCCTTAGACTATCCTGATACACTGAGAACTTGTGAAATCCTTCAATGCCTAGATGGCATTTCTCTCCTCCCAACTTGAAACCAGCAATATTCGTCCACACTTCATTAGTCAGTTTGATATCTACCCCCTTAACTCTGGAACATAGTGTTCCATTACTTACTTTGATATTAGAGTAAAAGACCCTTACAAGTTCAGGGTACCACGGTTCAGCCATCTCAATGAACTTCTTTAGGCCCTGACGGCTCAGCCAACTTTGAAACATAAATCTCTCTTTCTTGAAAAAACTCAGTTTCAGATATTTGTGAGTGATCAGCCTCCTCATTTTCCAACAGTCTAGAAAATTTAACTGTGCACTATCATCGCTGATCCATCCGTCCAATGTTGATCCTCTACTCATATTCTTGTGGCCTAGTGTCTTCACTCTCTTTCTTTGAGATGAAGAGGATGCCATTTGATATAGAATGAGAGATAAATTTTGGAATACCAAAGAGGAAATAATTTCAATGTTTGCGGAGAAAGCGTGAGTGACAAATTTCTTCGTTAGAGTTAATAGACCAATAAAACCAATTTGGAGGGTACCCAAAAATTCATTTTCGCACAAAAAATAGAACGTAATCGAATTTATCACATTTCAAATTTTGAAATCATAAGAAAGCTCAAAATGGAGATAATTAATCGGTTTCATTAAAAACAAAGTCGACTTAATGTTTAAGAGAGTGTTACCAAAAACAGAGAAACACATTCACAGATTATAATCGACTCAGTTCATAACATAATCGATTAAAATTCGCACAACTATATTTTCACAGAAAACAATCAATTAAACAACACACAACAAACATGCATATAACAATCAATCATACAAATGCTTACGATGCATGAAAGAATTTTGTTACAGTTACCACAATTAGTGACTCAAGAATTTTTTATTTCATCATGATAGTTCATCCTTGAGTTGAATACTGCTTCAGCAGTTACTTCTCTTTTCCTGCAAAACAATTAAAAGGTTTTGACGCTAGTACCCTTTTGAACTTAGGTCCTATCTTGTTAGTAGCAGGAGGTTGTTCCTTGGGAACCCATTTGTATTTTTCCTTTGGAACACCAACATTTCTGAAAAAGCAATTTCTAACATTGTGACCAAGTGTATTGTAGTAAAAGAATGCATTAGTAATAGGTTTACTCAGATCAATAAATTTCCTTGAGTTTATCCTATTACTTTTAGCCTTATAACCAATCCCTTGTCTATAGATAACTCTTCCAGATGATCTTAACACAACATCAAGATTTTCTTTGCCTTGTGTAAATTTAGCCAACGTGCTGGTTAAGTAATCAATTTTCTCAAGGTGTACTAGACAATTATCACATTCTTTCTCAATAATTTGTATCTCGGTCTTGACTATCTTCGCAGATTTCAAAGTATTTTCAAGATCTTTTTCAAGCTTTTCATTATCCTCTACTAGATTATCAATTTTGTATTCATAGTCTCTTCTCTTAGAGGATAATCGATTCACTTTATACTGGAGTCGCATGGCTTCTGCATGTATCTCCTGAAATGCATCCAACAACATGTAGTACTTGACCTATATTGGTTCATTCTCAAATTCACTATCATTGTCATCATTAGAGTGTGCAGAGCCTGCCATGAAACATAAATTTGAGTCCTCTTCAATGCTACAATAATCATCACTTGAAGAGTCTTCATCACTGTTTTCCCAGGCAATATATGCTTTCCTTTGCTTCTTGTTCTTGTCCTGAGGATACTTGGTGAATTCTTTTTGCTTGTTCTTCAAGTCTGGACAGTCAGGCTTGATATGACCATCCTTTCCACATTCATAACATTGTACATCATTGCTTCTTGAGCTCTTCTTTCCTCCTCTTGAAAAGTCTGCATTGTTAGTTGCATAATTTTTATTTTTCATGAATATGTTAAATTTTCTCACCATCATATTCATGATTTCTTTTTCTAGTACTTCTTCATCTGATTCAGCTTCAAGTTCAAGATTCTTTGTATCTTTCTTTCTTGTAGCCTTTAGAGCAATTGATTTCTTTTCTTCAATTTCTTCTTCCTCCTTTAGCCTTCCAAGCTCCAATTCATATTCTCTGAGTTTTCCAAATAAGGTGGCCATGTTCATGCTGGTCAAGTCTCTTTATTCATATATTGCGGTGACTTTCGGCTGCCAGCTTCTGTTGTGGCTTTTTAGGATCTTTATGTTGATTTATTCTTTATCAAACACTTTTCCAAGAGCCATGAGGTGATTGGCTATGTGTGTGAATCGTTTCTGTACTTCATAGATAGTCTCTCCCGTTTTCATTCTGAACAACTCATACTCATGTATGTGAGAATTCTTTCTGGACCTTTTCACTTCATTCGTTCCTTCATGTGTGATCTCAAGAACCTCCCACATTTCCTTAGCAGTTTTACATTGGGAAATCTTGAAAAATTCATCCATGGTTAATGTAGAAGCAATATCATTTCTAGCCTTAACATCATATTGAGCTCTTCGGTTCACATCTTGAGTCCACTATGAAAATTTTTTCAAAACAACTTTTCCATTTAAAACATGAGTGGGCTTATATTGACCGTTTAGAGTTGCATCCCAAACTCCTTTATCCACCGATTCAAGAAAGATTTGTATCCTTATTTTCCAAAAAGCATAATTTTCTCCAACAAATAGTGGTGGTCTATTTGTCGAAGCACCTTCACCAAAGGTCTGAGAACTAAAAACCATTTTTCAGGATCAATCGATTTAACGAAAATAGTAATCGACTAGTTTTTCAAATATTTTATGAAAACCAGCTCTGGTGCCAATTGTTAAAATAGAATGGCTCAATATCTCACACCAAGAGGGGGGGTGAATTGGTGAAGTATAAAATTTAAAACTTTCAAAATATTTTTCACCAAAAGAGATGCCTTTAAACTTTTCTTGAAACGCAAGTTAAAAGATTTCCAGTGCAGTGGAAATTTAATTGAATGAATGCAGAGCATAATCGATTGAATGTAAACGAGTAGGGATAAGAAAGATCAAACGCTGAGTTTTTATACTGGTTCAACCAAGCCTACATCTAGTGTCCTTCCAACCATAGGAAACCAATGCACTATAATGATCAAGGTTTTCATAGAGACCTCACATCAAAAATATAAAACACCACTCTAACCTTCTAATCAAAATATAGGCAGTACATAAACAGACTAGCAACAAGAATCCCCTCTCCTACAGTCTAACCCCTTTGAGGCACACTCAAAGTCAAGAACGCAACACGTCCCTCTTCTTGTAATCACAATAGGGAACTCAACCCAATCTTCAACAGATTGTAGAACCTGATCTTGCAGTAGACATCCAAATGTTCAGATAAATCATACTTTGAAACTCAGCAATCTTTCTCTTCAAGAAATCAAAAGTAGTTTATCACCACCGTCAACCTTGTTTCTTGGAGCTTTTCCTCTTTCTGTAAGAATCAAACTTTCCGCAAAAGAATATGGAAATGTTAGAATATCAAAAGTTTTTACAAAAATTAAATTCGCGTCAATTTATAGTATAACACATCTCTGACACATTTTAATCGACTTTGCTACTAATGTAGTCAAATACACCAATTCAGTTATAATAGTTAGTGACAGTCAAAGCAATTAATTGAATTCACAATTAATGCAGTTGAATAACATTTAATGCTTGGTCAACACATTTAAAAATATAGTCGTTGTGAAAGTTATATCAAGCATTAACAGATTTCAAAACAGTAACAGACTTAATCGAATACATATCGCATGCAATCGATTATGTAACAATGTTAAGCAAAGTTTTGAAAACTTTTCTCTTTGAAAAATCTCACAGCACACTTTGAAAAAGGTTTGTGCAAAGACACGAGTTTTAATCGATTCACCCCATAATGTAATCGACTTAAAACTTGTGTTTTGACACACAATAAACATTCAACATTTGTGCTTGTGGTTTTTCTCATCCAAAAGCACGTGTCATGCATTCATGTATAAAATCACATATATAACTGATGAATCAATATTTTTTACACTTCACTTAGTTTATTATACTAGAATTAATCCGGGAATTGTACTTAATTGTCCAGTATTTTCCCATTTTTCTTAATTGTGCTTAATTTGATCAGAAATTCTTATTTTAATTAATTTGAATTATCTGAGACTAATTATTTACATTATTGAGTGCAGGGAAAATTCTGAAAATATTTTAGGACATTTGGAAGAAAAATGAAAAATTGGACAAGTAGAAATTTATTTTTGAAGACAAAGCATAAGGCAATTGGAATCAAAGAGGGGCCACCACATGTGGAGCTCACGGTTTTTCTTCAAGAAGAAATGGCTGCCAAAAATTCATTCACGTAAAAAGGGAAGCAAGCCTTTCCAAATTATTCAATTTGAAGAAGCATAGAAATGCTTAGAGCAACACACGGCCATTGCATGGAGGGGACCCCACGGTTTTGGAAAATAACCTAGCTCAACAATTGATAAAGCTTGATGGAATAAGGAGCCGCCACTTCACGGCTGGTCCAGCACACAAATGAGCATTCATTTTCTTTGTTTTAAGATGCACATCCAGCAGCTGCAACGATCAAGGGAGGAAGGCACAGAGGTTTGACATCGAGAGGTGGTGTTCTCGACCAGCAGTGTTTTGATATATGATTCTTCACTCATTCAAGCTTCACCAAAGAGCTGATTTCACGTCAATCTTGGTTGCACCTGTTAAGGAAGAAACATTAAAATGAGAAGGAGAAAGCTTGAGGTGTTGGCACGGTAGGAGAGGAAGCTACAAACGTCCAGAAACTTAGAGTAGGGACCCACCTATTTCCTTGGCAATCTAGGAGTGGAAGAAAGTCACAACCTATGGGGAACAAAAACGCATAGTCTGGAAGAAAATAAGGAAGGCACACCCAGAAAAGGGAAGTGCTGTCTCAGCCTTAGGGATATAAAACCAGTTGCAGCAGCAAGCAGAGGGGCATGGCCTTGGAGGCCTGGAAGGGGTCACGGTTCTTCTCTTCCAGGAGCTCTCTCCCTCTAAAGTTTTCATTTTTCAAACAGTGCAATAGTGTAGAAATTTATTTTCGAAGCATGTATTGTGTCATTGTAGTAGTTTGTTCATTTCAGTTTCATTTTTTATCTTCACTGTCCAGTCATTTTAATTTAATGTTGAATGTTTAATGAATTTCATTTTCAAAGTGCTTTTGTTTTTATAGTCTCTTTTATTTACCGTTTTCTATTTTCTGTGTCGTTAAATTTTACCGTTTATGCATATTTACTGTTTCGTTTTTACTGTCTTTTTTCGTTTGGTTTTACTGCTTTAAAATTTATTTCAGTGTTTTTAAATTCAGTTGTGTTTAATTTTCACTTTTAAATTTTATTTACCGGACAAAACATCCACAAACCCCCCCCACTTCGTGTAGAACATCTGAGACTGAACCATAAATTGGTCCTTGAGAGACGACCTAGGAGTCATTTCCTAGTTATACTGCATTAATTTCGTGCAATCAACTTTTGTGAGCGGTGCGACCCGTTCGTCAAAATGGCGCCGTTGCCGGGGACCAATGACGGTTTGGTTTCAGACTTTTGTTGTGTAAATTTTTGTTCTATTAATATGTGTGTTTTGTGTGTTTTGTCTGTTGTATTTTTGTAGCCGACAACGACACCTTCAACAAATTTTGGCGGCGTTGTCACCTCAGTTCCAGGTTTTTTGTTTCAGATTTTTGCTGTGTTTTTCGATTTTTACTGTGTTAATATATGTTTTGTCTTTTATATTTTTATGGTGTTGTGTTCTGTATTTAGTTACTGTATTGAAAAAAAAATTGTTCTGTCTTGTTTGTGCATGTAGCATGTTTAATTGTGTTGTGTTTTATTTTGTGTTGTGATGTGATGTTCTATTTTCTGTATGCGTGTCGTATGTGTTTTGTTTGTTATTTAAAAAAAAAAGTAAAAAAAAAATAAAAAAAATAAAAAAATAAAATTATTTTGATGTTCTGTTTTATGTGTGCCTGTAGCACGTATAAATGTGTTGTGTTTTATGTGTTTCGTAATTTTTAGTTTTTAGTTTTTAGTTTTTATTTTTCCATGTCTACCTATTTTGATTATGTGAATAATGCTTATTCTGCCAATACCTCTAATTATGATTCTCCTTATGCATGGTACTCTAATTATTCTGCTAATTTCTATAATGAGAACAATATTGCGCACCCTCTGGTGAGGGGCGTACATGATGTTGTTGCCCAGTCTTTATTTAATGTTGAAGGCAAGTTGGATGGCAAGATTGACTCTCTTGCAAAGTTGGTGACACAGTTCACTATCAACCAGAGATCTGCATCTCCTTCTGCATCTGTTGCACGACTATGTGCTATTTGTCCTTCCAGTGAACACTATACAGATGCATGTCCTTCATTGCAGCACCCTGTTGCCTTTGATGCACCTCAGGCTTATGCTACGAACATCTACAACAACAGGCAACAAAAACAGCAACAACAACAGCAAAGGCAATATTATGATGCTCCTGCTCAAATAACTCCTCAACCTTCAACTTCTGAGCCTACAATGAAGGAGTTAATGGAGCAGATGACCATGCAAAATATTCAGTTCGAGCAAATCCAGCAGGAAACTCAAGCTGCCATGAAGAATCTAACTGATCAGATCGGGCAGATGGCCACTCTTGCACTTGAGGAGACTGTTGATGACTATTTTGAGGACCAGGCAGGTACAAGCAGCTATTTCGAACCAGGTAGACCACTTTCATTTTCCACCAACATACCTCAATTTGATTGTACTGATAATTATGTTGTTGAGAGGTATGTTGATAATCATGATGTTGATGAGCCTTTTCTTAATTTTCACTCTTTGCATGATGAGAAACAACTTTTGTCATCCTATCTGAATACTTCTTATCCATGCACTGAACATGAATCTGAGTCTGTGGTTGATGATGTTTCTGAAATTGAAATTGATTCATGTTTAGAGAGTATATCTAAGGTTCAGTATGATGAATTGGGATTGGGTGTTATACCCCTGCATGAAATTTCTGTGGAACCATATTGCACTAACCCTATTGCAGGAGGTACGTATAAACTTGATGAGCAGACACCCACAAATGAAGACAAAGGTGCGAGTACCCAGAATTGTTTCAACAACAATAGGCACCTGCTGAACCTGCTCATCAACAATCACTGCATAGATCCAGCTGTGGAAAACATTTCACTGCTAGATCAGATTTGGAGGATGAAGCAGTTCGTCCTCAAAACTTCCTCGTTGGATCATGAAGTGGCAGATATCTCCCTACAAGTCCAAAATTGGCAGCTTCCACCTTAACCTACGGGAGTTTGCATTTTCTTTCTCTCCCTTTTTCCTTACTTTATTGCACTTGTCCATAATATGTTTATTGTTTTGATTATTGATGACATGCCTAGAACACATTGAGGACAATGTGTAGTTTAAGTGTGGTCTATTGGGAGAGATTCTGAATTTTTCTTTATTTTGTGTGTTAAATTTTTTGTTTTTGAGTGTTAAATTTTTTCTGTTTTACGATTATTTTAGTGTGTTTTGTGTGCAATAAATTTTTCTCTTGATTTCTGGATGATGTCTAAGTTGTAGATTTTTCCTTCACTTACTTAATACTTATGGTTTCAAATCCTTGGTTTTCTTTGCTTGGAAAGATGATTATGCGTTTGAGAGGTTGATTTAATCGTGACAAATATACCCTATGTGAGATTTGAGCCACTTAATTTTCTTTCTTATGTGTGATATGCATCTTGATTGCTTGCACATATGCCTTGGCTTGATTCTTTTTGATAATTCTTAATGGATATGCATGTTTAGAAATGATAAAGGCATTTTATTTCTTGAGCCTCTTTAGCCAAATAAGCCTACCCTGTTATTATCCTTTGATAACCCCTTTGAGCCTATACTTTCCCCATTTCTTTGTGTTGAAGCTCATATACTGATCCTAAGTGAAAAACAAATGATTACCTTAACCTTAGGAATGTCTGGAGCTATGGAAGTGTTTTGTGAATAAGTGTGGTCTCCTTGGGAATTCTGATGAATTGGCTAGTTGGTTCCTCATCATGTTTTGAAATGATGATTTATATCCTGTTGTGTGATAAAGAAAAAAAAAATGAAAAATGATGAGAAAAAAGAAAAAGAAAAAGAAATATAATTTTGTGAATAATGGAGTCGAGAAGAGGATTGAATTAGAGGTTTGGGTGAGATTTGACTGTATTTCCACTTTTTCCCCAGTACTCCTCTATATCTTTTTAGCTGTAGCTACTTATCTATATTTTATCCTCCCCTGTCCTTGGCCCCATTACAACCCAGTAAAGACCTTTAGATCTGAACATGCATATGTTTTAAGTATTGATATTAGAAGCTTGCCAAGTCTGTTGTGTTTGTTTTCTTGAGTGCATTGAGTTGAAATTATTTACCCTAGACACTTGAGAGAAACACTATGAGTGCATCTGTGAGGTTTTGTTATTTTTGAATCACCTCTTAAGCTGATTGATTATTTTTCAGTGTATTGAATTGCTTGGATGATTTATGTGAGTATCTGCTTTATTTGATTTTGTGTTGGATATTGTCTACTTCTTTTCTCTGTCCAGAATTTTTTAGAACTGTGTAAATTCTGTGTGTTTTCTTGTGAGTTTTTATTTTGTGTCTGCTGAGTTTTGTGTCACTGCTTCTGAAGTCCTTTGAACCATTCCCTGATTTGCGTCTTAATTTTGCCCAGGAGTGCAAAAGACTAAGCGTGGTCTATTTTGATGAATCAATATTTTTTACACTTCACTTAGTTTATTATACTAGAATTAATCCGGGAATTGTACTTAATTGTCCAGTATTTTCCCATTTTTCTTAATTGTGCTTAATTTGATCAGAAATTCTTATTTTAATTAATTTGAATTATCTGAGACTAATTATTTACATTATTGAGTGCAGGGAAAATTCTGAAAATATTTTAGGACATTTGGAAGAAAAATGAAAAATTGGACAAGTAGAAATTTATTTTTGAAGACAAAGCATAAGGCAATTGGAATCAAAGAGGGGCCACCACATGTGGAGCTCACGGTTTTTCTTCAAGAAGAAATGGCTGCCAAAAATTCATTCACGTAAAAAGGGAAGCAAGCCTTTCCAAATTATTCAATTTGAAGAAGCATAGAAATGCTTAGAGCAACACACGGCCATTGCATGGAGGGGACCCCACGGTTTTGGAAAATAACCTAGCTCAACAATTGATAAAGCTTGATGGAATAAGGAGCCGCCACTTCACGGCTGGTCCAGCACACAAATGAGCATTCATTTTCTTTGTTTTAAGATGCACATCCAGCAGCTGCAACGATCAAGGGAGGAAGGCACAGAGGTTTGACATCGAGAGGTGGTGTTCTCGACCAGCAGTGTTTTGATATATGATTCTTCACTCATTCAAGCTTCACCAAAGAGCTGATTTCACGTCAATCTTGGTTGCACCTGTTAAGGAAGAAACATTAAAATGAGAAGGAGAAAGCTTGAGGTGTTGGCACGGTAGGAGAGGAAGCTACAAACGTCCAGAAACTTAGAGTAGGGACCCACCTATTTCCTTGGCAATCTAGGAGTGGAAGAAAGTCACAACCTATGGGGAACAAAAACGCATAGTCTGGAAGAAAATAAGGAAGGCACACCCAGAAAAGGGAAGTGTTGTCTCAGCCTTAGGGATATAAAACCAGTTGCAGCAGCAAGCAGAGGAGCACGGCCTTGGAGGCCTGGAAGGGGTCACGGTTCTTCTCTTCCAGGAGCTCTCTCCCTCTAAAGTTTTCATTTTTCAAACAGTGCAATAGTGTAGAAATTTATTTTCGAAGCATGTATTGTGTCATTGTAGTAGTTTGTTCATTTCAGTTTCATTTTTTATCTTCACTGTCCAGTCATTTTAATTTAATGTTGAATGTTTAATGAATTTCATTTTCAAAGTGCTTTTGTTTTTATAGTCTCTTTTATTTACCGTTTTCTATTTTCTGTGTCGTTAAATTTTACCGTTTATGCATATTTACTGTTTCGTTTTTACTGTCTTTTTTCGTTTGGTTTTACTGCTTTAAAATTTATTTCAGTGTTTTTAAATTCAGTTGTGTTTAATTTTCATTTTTAAATTTTATTTACCGCACAAAACATCCACAAACCCCCCCCCCACTTCGTGTAGAACATCTGAGACTGAACCATAAATTGGTCCTTGAGAGACGACCTAGGAGTCATTTCCTAGTTATACTGCATTAATTTCGTGCAATCAACTTTTGTGAGCGGTGCGACCCGTTCGTCAATAACACAGTGAAATGCAATGAACAACACAACAACAACACAATCATGTTTTCATATATGCAGATAACATGTAAGCATAGAACATGTAACACAAAATACACATGTGTTATTAATTATGCGTTGTCATTATCAAAAACTCAGATATTACTAAGATTGTGGGTTCAGCTAAACCAGTTCTCCCCTATCAATAATCTCAATAATTATTTGTTTATATTTATTATTATAGTTAAATAAGGTAATTATTTAAACATTAAATCAAATATCTTAAGATATACGTGATGGACAAATTTATGATCACCAAAATATGATGTCACAAACTTGTTTTACAATCGGCAAGTATGACCGAATCGTTTCAAGTAATAAACTTGGTAAGACCAAGTATCGTTCTCCCAAAGGACTCACGGCCTAGTTTAGTTGTGTGGTTTGTTGATTAGCTAAGACTTGAGAACGAAATAATTGGATTGTATTATGCAAAAGACGAAAATAAACATGTATGCATGAGGTTTTGATCAATGGCAAAAGCAAAAGACAAATACTTTCAATGAAATATATGAATGAATATGTTGTTGGGGGTCAATTTCATCTTATCCACTCTCATATATTTTAGGAATTCAACATTCAAATCATCATTGTTAATGCCACTCTCTAAATTACCTTGTCCAGAAGGCCTAACTAATGATGAAAGAAAGCATAAATCTTAGATTAAGATGCAAGCATAAATTCCATATATGAGAGCTTCAAAAGATTACATTGATTCCCCAACAAACATACAAGGTTTAGTTCACCATATTCATGGTGAACCTAGATGAACAATAATGAAAGAATGAAGGATAAAACCCTAGAAAGGTGAAGAAGTAGCCTAAGCATCCAAGATCCTCCTTCAAAGGGGTGGAAGAGAGAGTGTTTGCTTCGTTTCTGCCAAAGATACAAACCCTAGGACGTCCTAAAGCTTATATACTATTCTAAAATTACAGAAAATCTAGGCCCAAGCCCATAAGTGTGCCGCTCAGCGGTAAAGTACCGCTCAGCGGTGAGTGCGTGAGTAGTTTCTTCCCCTCAGCGGCCATTTTGCCCCTCAACGGTTCCAACGTGAACTCCTGAGTGCCGTTGAGCGACAGTTTACCGCTGAGCGGCAGTTGCGACTTCTCCTTTTGTACTTTTTGATATCTTTTCTGATTCCATCTCTCTTCTTCTTCACTTCTTTCACTAAATTCACCTTAAGACCTGCACAAAAACACTGAAATCAAGCATAAACCTGTCCAGCTCTCTTATTTATGAAAATATGGATAAAAGCATGATTTCAAGCTAGTTTCTAAGTATAAAGGTTGCTTTTTGTATCAATTTTAAGCATGAAAATAACAGTTTTTCAACTGTTATCAATATGTTTTCCAAATTTTCTTTAATTATAAAAATTTATCAATTATCAAAGCCCTTTTAGTAGAAAAAAATTAGAGAAAATCGCAAGATCCAATTTTTGTTACATCTTTCCTCTTCTTGGCTTAGCTAAATTTCTTCACTGTTTCATGTTATGCTTTGATTGACTTCTTGTGATGTTGATTATTTGCTATTCTTGGATTTATGTTTAAGGTGCCATGATACTTTACCGAATTTAGTTCCACACCTCAATGAGCTGAACTTAACTACAGCTGCATTAGCACACCTCAAAATATCCAAAGAACATTTATTCAGCTAAAAAGCTATTTTTAACATGTTTTTGTATCTCATGGTAACTAAACCCAATTATAAAAAATCCTAATTAAAATATTCTATTAAAGTGCAAAAACCAATTAAGAATCCAATATTAAAGGCTAAATGAGGGTATAAATATGCACTCATCATCCATAAGTCGACATCATCATCTTACCTCCCGTGGTGCACCAAAGGTTTAGAAAAGAACAATGTTTTAATACAAAACAAATTCACCGCCCCCCCCCCTTCCTTCCCCTCCTCTCCCTCACACCTCTTGGTTGGGAAATAATGCCTATCTTTTTTACAGAAGAGAAGAAGTTTTGAGGATGTCTCAAAGTCAAGTCTCAAGTGCTCCTATTGCAAGATGATCTTTATGAAGACTTGTTTTATGTTAAATCTTTTTTTAATTTAGTATATTTGTGTATAGGATGTTGTTTATCTTTGATTCTATATTTTGTTTTCCTTAAGTTGCCTTAAAATTCGTTCTGAATAAGAAAACTTCATTTTTTACTCAAGATAATCGATTATCAACTTACAATAATTGATAATCAGTAATCAATTATGACTTGCAATAATCGATTATCACTAGCAATTATGAGAAATTTTAAGCAAGTTTTTTACTGTTGTGCATTCATTAAATGGATAGTCGATTACCATAAGTGGATAATGGATTATCACTTTTTTAATAGCCGACAACGGATTTTTGGAGGTATCCTTGAGTGAGATCTCTATAAATTGGATTGAGACTTTCATTCTAACAAATGAAATACTTTGTATTCGAAACTCTTATCTATTGTGTCCTGTTATAAGTGTGTTCTAGGGTTTGTGTAACCCTTGTGCTTTGCCTTTGAGAACTCAGTGTTGGCATAGAGTGAGAAATTTCACAAGAGTTTTGATTGAGTGTTGTTGTTGTTGCTGAGTTATAACATGTCATCCTTTGTGAAGATTCAAAGGAGGTGTTCATCCCTTGTGGGTTTCAAGGGAAGTGAGTTTCAACTATTGTGGTAACAAGAAAGGTGTTCTAACCTTAAACTATATGTCATTTTCTTTTTTATTATAACAGTTTGTTGGTTTGTGATAGTGAAGCATTAATTCTCAGTCGAGATTAACAACTGGGCGTAGAATCTGTGTGATCCGAACTAGTATAAAAATTACATATGCAATTTTCTCTCTTCCTTACTCTTTTATTTGTTTAAATTGTTATTAAGGAATTTATATTTTACGAGAAAATTATTAAAGGTATTATTTGCGATAAGAAACCAATTCACCCCCCCCCCCTCTTGGTTTTTTGTACACGCTAACCATTCTACTGCACCGCTCTAACATAACATAGAAAAGAAAAAAGAGATTTAAGTTTCTTTTAAGTAAGATGAAGGAGAGGGACAAATCAAAGCAATAAGGGCTGAATCTTAGTGGATCGTGGCAGCAAGGCCACTTTGCCAATTAAATACCACATGTCGCCTGATGGAAATTGCACTTCAAGGCATCTCATAAGGTTGATTCATCTTTTGAGGTTCACCAATGTAGAATGCCTTTGGGGGGGTAAAGCCCCCTACTGTTGGTCAGTAAACAAACGATAGGCACACACATCTCTTCTAGCCCAGATTCTAACTTAGAGGTGTTCAATCATAATCCTATGCACGGTAGCTTCATGCCATTGGCTTTTCAACCAACTGCGATGACCAATTGTGTGAGTCAATAGTTCTTATCGTACTAGGTTGAATTATTCTTGCGACACTATCATTAGGAGGGTAAAAATAACTTGTCTCACGACAATCTAAACCTAGCTTAGGTTCCCTATTGGTGGGATAAAAATCTAAGACTTGGTGAATTATTTTTCACAAGGATAGGAAGAGCCAACATCGAATGATAGAAAAGCCACATCGCTATGGACGCTTATCTACCACAAACCATTTATCCCTATGGTAACTTTTTTGACAACTCTAGCTTAAAATTTCGAAGGACTAAAGAATCGATAGGCCACACTTTCACGTTCGTATTCGTATTGGAGATTAGAACCAAATGAGCTTTTAGCCTTTTCTTCCACATGAGATTTATGTTCTCATTGAGCTCATCTTAAGACAAAAGCGTTATCTTTTAACAGATGTGCCACCCTAGCCGAACTTCCCATCTCACAATGTCTTCCGCCCAGATCAACCAACCGAAGCCGACCTTGGGACCAAAAGGATGGGCAACCCCCGCCTTTGATCACGAAATAAGTAAAATAACATGAAAAGTAGTGGTATTTCACTTTTGTTCACTACTACAAAAATCGCATACAACGTCGAATATTTTGAGCTTTTAACGGCGAATTCGCGAATGACGTCATATTAGGAGACGTTAAATTGACGTCGAATTTAAAAAATTTGACGTCTAGTAAACGTCGAATTTTGTCAATATACTACGTTAATTTAACGTCCAATTTTGTTAATATACGACTTTAATCACCTTTTTTTTGTTTTTTCAATTAATTGTGATAATTTTTTACAACTCTACGAGACCTAAAAAGCAGAAAAACAACAAATTTCAGTTTTTGGTATTTTATGA
This sequence comes from Vigna nakashimae, assembly GCA_034642375.1. Lineage (NCBI taxonomy): Eukaryota > Viridiplantae > Streptophyta > Magnoliopsida > Fabales > Fabaceae > Vigna > Vigna nakashimae. The sequence continues at coordinate 43,682,941 of CM067762.1, read as the reverse complement.
AGCAAGAAGAATGAACGTAAGATCAAGAACAAACAATAATAACCAACAAAAAACAAGTTCAATCAAACAACAACAACAACAAACAAGTTCAACCAAACAATAACAAACAAGTTCAACAAATAAGTTCTTCAAAACAAAAACGAAAACTAACCTTCAAAAGGTGGGTTAGTTGGAATAAAGTGTCGTCACCGGTGATAAAGAAAGTAGAATGCGTCTATGAAGGATAAAAACACGAAAATAATCGGTCAAAACAAACGAAAATCATACATAAAATGCATTTGTATCAAATGAAAGAAAGATTACATGTGATGGTCGTCAAACTTCGTTCGAGAAAAGTTTGAGAAGAGAAGAGGGTCTCACGCGCTAAGATAAGGTCAATGAATTTTCAATCTCCCACTCAAATTTTTATTGAATTCACTTACCTTTTGACGTCTAATGTTGGGGGCATTCAACGTTTTATATCATTTTACGTCGAATTACAATTCTAAACGACGTTTAATAATTGCATTTATTTACAAAAATGTCACCGGTCATTATTAACGTTGGCTATTCAGTGGTTGGACGTTAAACGCGTGACATTATACTCTATTTTTGTACTAGTGGTTGTTTCCAACTCCCACTTATCCTACACCTCTCAAGTCATTTCACAGAGTCAGACTAGAGTCAAGCTCAATGGGGTCTTCTTTCTCCATTGATCCCACCAAGCCCTTTCCCTTGTGATTGAAGATGCCTTCAAGATTCAATTAAGAAGACTCTCAAAATCTAGAGAAAGCACCAGAAAGAATAAATTGGTGCAGTGAAATGGATGCATGGAAGATGTTTGGTGAATGTTTGAATGAAGGAAATGGTGGTGTTTGAAGCCTCTGAGCTCAGAACACATTCCTATTAAGGAAGGAAGCTAGAGGAGAGTAATTGAATTCAAAATTTAGTGGGTGACTAAAGAGTATAAGAGGCTGGAATAAAACTTCAGCATTTCATTACACTCCAAAGTGAATTTTTATAAGGTAATAGCCCTTTTATCTATTGGTGAAGAGGAGCCTTCTTTCTGACCAAGTTTCCCTCCAAAGTTCAAATACAAATCTAGCTAAGAAGGACAATTGGCTAGATTATGCATCCCACACCAAGAGCACATAAAAAACATTGCATAATGTGAAATCTACTACGCAATGGTTGGGCGGGGGATGGTGTTGGCTGGGCGTGGCTTAATATCCAAAAGAAAAATTCCTTCACACTTATAATTCGGAAGGTAACAAGAATTTTGCCCTTTTTTGGCTCTTTTGCTTCCTTTCACTAGACGACTTCATTTCTGGTTGGTTCATGACCTCCTAGCTTTATTGGACCCTATAAAACAACATATAAGCAGATTAAAAGAGAATCCTTCTAAGACATAGAGAAAGAAAATGAAGAAAGAGGTTTTAGAAGTCCTTCTTCAACTTCCCTTTCTTAGCCTTAACTTAAGTTGATACTCCTTTGAATGGAATTCCTAAATAGGATTCCATCACCTTGGATATGGTTTTTCTGGATAGTATACAAGGACAGTACTAATCAGATGAAGAGGCATTTGGCTACCTTAAGAGAGACATAGTTACTCTCGTTGTTTACCTAAGCTTGGTTGAATTTCTTCACTTTGACATTCAGAGCACTAGGCGTAAATCACAATGCTTGAGCATCTGTAGGGACCATCACAATGCTTTGTTTTAATAAATTAGTCGGATTCCCCTTATTCATACGAGTTTTGAGTCGACTGTTCGAAGCCTTGGGAAGAGGCCCCGAAGGACTTGTTCCATATCCATCCGTCGACCGGCCCGCTCTCACTGTGGGAGCAGCTCGAGCAGTCCATCGACCGCCAAAAGGTTCGAGACTGGGACCCCCATGCCCAACTCTTAGAGGTAATCCTCTTCCCAAGGTTACAGATCCATTTTACCGACTTCCCTTGCCTACATTGTTCCATCGACCAGAGGTTGTTCTTGTGACATCCTAATTATATACATCATGCATATATAATAAATACGCCATCATGCATAATATAGGAAATCAGTCAAGAGTAATTAAGAATTACAGTCATCCTTAGAATAGTGCGAAATTGACAACTAGAGTATTAGAATTTCTCCCTGGAAATTACGGAGAATTTAAAACTTTAAATACTCAAAAGTTCTTCCAAATAATATGAATTCATGGAATAAAAACTAGCAAATCTAAGCTGCAGCACTATCGTCTCTATCAAGAGCTGTTCCCAAAGTATCCTCCCTGCCATCTGCTCCTATCCAAGTGGATGATCATCGCCAAAGAAACATACACAAGCAATACAAACAAGCAAGGGTGAGCTAGATATAAAAAACATGTTATACAACCTCACACGACATGAAAAAGTCATCCAAACATGGTAAACTGGCATCACAAGACTTGTTACTTTATACCCTGACTCGTTGCTTTATAGACCGACTCGTCTGGACTAGAATGATTACCGAGCTATGGCGGGTTATGCACTCGTGGTGGCCTCTACTGCTTTGCAAAGCCATTGCCAATGGGTTCCACCCTACCACCCTCACGAGGTTAGTCCGTTCCGCGCCCTGAAGCATACTGAAAGCCTTCACGACTAGGACCTCCTGCTACTCCTCACCACATGGATCAATCCTCTCTACTTGAGAATGAAAGACCATTGGAGCGTCAGGAAAACCCCCAAGACTGAGCTACCATGCAATCATTCCATACACCCCCAAATCACCACCATGTATCATCTCCTTGAGGATCATGGAATTACGTCCATGAATCATACTGTTATTATGAAACTTAACCCAAGTCATGAATAACCAGATACCTCCATATTATCACAGTAAATCCAACATATCTCATGCATTCACATACTTTTCACATAAATATCACAGTATATATATTCCAAACATTGTGCACACTCAATTCAACCCAGAACAAGAGCAAATGGACTTAGAATCGAACACTATTGGTCGAGCACTATTTGGCCGAACACTATCTGGCCGAACACTATTTGCCAAACGCTATTTGGATGAACGTTATTTGGACGAACGCTATTTACCGAACACTATTTAGACGAACACTATTTGGCTGAACACTATTTACTGCAGTATTAGGTCGAACACTGTCTGGACCGACACTGAGAGACCGAACGCTATCAAACCGAACACTATGAGGTCGAACACTGTCTGGACGAACGCAAAGAGACCGAATACTAACAAATGAATACTGTTTGGACGAATACTAAGAAACTGAACACTATAAGGTCGAACACTGTTTGGACGAACGCTTATAGATTAAATACTATCAAACTTAATATTGTTTGAACGAACGTCATATAGACCAAATACTATGAGGTTAAACATTGTTTGAACGAACGCTTAGAGACTAAACACAATCAGGTCGAATACTGTTTGGACGAATATTGTTTGGTTGAATACTATTTGGACGGACGCTAAGAAATCAAGTACTATTAGGCCGAACGCTAACGGTAGAAATCTGAGAATAGCAATTCAAGACCGATCGCTACAATCACTATTACATGGTTAAGGTCGAATGCTAAATATCACTACAGGAGAATACCAAACCAAGACCGGACGCTATTTGTTGAACACTGTTAGGTCGAATACTATTTGACCGAACACTATTTGGTTGAGCCTTATTTGGTAGAGCCTTATTTGGGCGAGCACTATTTGGACGAAGCGATAGATCAATACTATGACACCGAATACTGTAAGGTTGAACACTGTTTGGGTGAACGCTAAAACACCGAACACAATACTGGACCGAACACTATTAGGACGAACACTGTTTGAACGAAGGCTGAGATCGAGTACTTAGGCTGGACACTAAAACACCGAACGTTATTAGACCGAATACTGTAAGGACGAACACTGTTTGAACGAAAGCTGAGACCGAGTACGTAGGCTGGACACTAAAACACCGAACACTATTAGACCGAATACTATTAGGGCAAACACTGTTTGGACGAACGCTAGGATCGAGCACTTAGACTTAACGCTAAAACACCAAACTCTATTATATGAACGATCGCTACCTGAGAGCAAGCCTGATTAAGACCGAATGCTAACTATGATGGACACTACCTGAGAACTAATATCATCAATTGTTTTCATCAATTGTTAATGCCACTCTCTAAATCACCTTGCAAGAAGGCCTATCCTTAATTACGAGTTCATACAATTCCTAGCATTCCTCGTAATTAGTTCTGAAGTGCAGGAGCTTAAAGGCAACCAATATGCTATTGGGAGAATTTCCCCGGATCTAGATTTCCCCGTACGTTCCCATATCGACAAAATCAATAATCATGGCAATGAATGAGTTAAACAAAGCAAGCAATAAGCAAAGACGAAAAACCCTAACTAATGATGAAAGAAAGCATAAGTCTTAAAAGTAAGATGTTAAAACAAATTCCATATATGAGAGTTTCACAAGACTACATTGATTCCCCAACAACAATACAAGGTTTAGTTCACCATATTCATGGTGAAACTAGATAAATAATAATGGAAGAATGAAAGATAAAATCCTAGAAAGGTAAAGAGGTAGCCTAAGCATCCAAGATCTTCCTTCAAAGGGGTGGAAAAGAGAGTATTTGCTTCGTCTTTGCCAAAGATACAAACCCTAGGACGTCCTAAAGCTTATATACTATTCTAAAAATACAAAATAATTAGGCCCAAGCCCATAAAAGTGCCGCGCAGCGGTAAGTGCGTGAGTTTTTTTCTTCCCCTCAGTGACCCCCTGAGTGCCGCTCAGCGGTAAACTGCCGCTGAGCGGTACTTGCGGCTTCTCCTTTTGCACTTTTTGATGTCTTTTCTGATTCCATCGCTATCCTTCTTCACTTCTTTCACCAAATTCACCTTAAAACCTGCACAAAAACACTGAAATCAAGCATAAACCTGTCCAACTCTTTTATTTCTAAAAATATAACCAAAAGCATGATTTCTAGCTAGTTTCTAAGTGTTAAAGGTTGCTTTTAGTATCAATTTTAAGCATGAAAATAACATATTTTCAACTGTTATGACAACCACAAACTTAGAACTTTGCTTGTCCTCAAGCAAACAAGATGTAACTCAATCTTCTACCAATCCATACAATAGTTCACTCTATTCAAAATTTCTCTTTTCAAGATAAGTACAAACTTCAATTCAACTCATGACAAAGATTTCAATCAAGACATGTACATGCTTTGGTGTTCAAAAAGTCACTTAATATCCAAAAAATGCTATTTTTCATGAATGATAAATCAATTAAGCATGGATGTTCATGTGCTCATGGAATATTTCCTCACTAGGTAAAGTATTTCACTCAAACACAAGTGTATAAGAGGTAATCACTCATTCACTCCACTATCATAATGTCACATAATCAACTTTGCCTTTCATTTAACCACAATCAAAAACTTTCACAAGCATGCATCATCACAAGGACTTTTCAATGGCTTATAACGTGGTTGGGCTAACAAGAAAATTGGTTTTTCTGGATCACAAAACCCTTGAGTTAAGAGAATCATATCAACACAATCATTCTTATTTATTCCCAACTTTCTTTTGCATTGAGCTTTGCCTTTTCTTTTCTTTTCTTTCTCTTTTTCTTTTTCTTTTCACATTTTTATTTAGATCTTAGCTCAATGCTTTCAATTTCCCTTTTTCATAATTTCCCAACAACCCCAAACTTGAACATCTATCAATACCACAAAAGATTTTCTACTTAACTCAAGGTAAAGCTTTTCAACAAGGGTTTTCAATTTATGTTCAAGGCTAAGGGTTCAAAGGATAGAACACAAAGTGTTCTTTTTTAGTGGGCTAACTTCATGAATTTGGCCAATAAAAAGGGTTACCAACAAATAGCCTTGATCATATGATGCAAAATAAGCAATTGATTCAATCATAGAAAACTTGGGCAAAATCATTCATGCTTTCAAGGTAATAGCATTCAATCCATAAAAACTCTGGAGCTCAAAACCTCACATATAAGCTCATTCACATTTGACATACACATCCAACTTAATCTCACAATCACAATCACAATATCATGCATTTGTTCACAAAGCTTGTGAATCACCTGTATAAGCATTTAATGTGCACATCTCAACATCAATCAATCTCAAAGCATCATCAAGCATTACTTATCAAACAATCACAATCATAAGCAAACCATCACAACAGACAAAGGTTTCCGTTGAGTACATCAAACCCTATTCTAAAAACAAAAGTAAATAAGTTCAGAACACTAAACCAAACAAAAGCATAAGTCCTACTCTAATTATGATAGCATTCATTAGTAAATGTTATCTCAGCTCCTCATCAATCTGAGCTGTCATCTGTATCCTCCTCTTCTTCTTCATCTTCAGCATCCTCAAATGCATCATCATCATCATCATCATCTTCAGCATCATCGCCCTTCATCTCCATAGCTGAAGCTTCAGTTGCTTCAGCTCTGCCTCCTTGTACCTACTCTTCTAGCCAAGCTACCACATTATGAAACTCCTCCATAGTCCACCTGTGAGCTAGAGGTGTATCATACATTCCAACAATCATTTCTACAGTAGCCACCTGCCCTCTGTGGATAAACTGTAATTGTGCACCTATAAGAGACATGTACATGTCCCTCATTTGGAACGGTTCTGCTTCATGTGTCTCAGCAGATGCCTGACTCTGTGCTTGCCCTCTCTCTCTACGAGTACGGCGTGGTGGAACTGGTTGAGCTGCTTCCTCACCTTCACAGTATTGTCTATAATAGGCCTCATCAATTGTTTTCCTTAGCCTTTCAAATGGTGGAGCAGAAGTATCCACCCCAGCTATCTTGCATAGGTGTGTGATTAAGGAAGGATGTCCTAAGGGTGCTTTATTGTTTATTGTGTTAGCACACACCCTGATCTCATCAGCTATCACCTGCCCAATATTGACATTTAGGTTCCTAATTGCACAGTAAAGGAGGAGTGCCCTGCTAAGAGTAATGTCTGACACATGAGAACATGGCTGAATGTTGGCATGAAAAAACGCCATCCAATACTTTGCAAGAGGAGTCAGGTTAGTCCTCCTAATGTTCACCACAACACCAGTTCTATTCCTTTGAAAATGTCCTCCAGGTACACATAGAACTCTCTCCACATCTTCAAAATCAGCACCTTCTTCCATACAAAGAGCAAATTGGCACTGCTCACCAGCCCACACAGTATCTAGGAAGTTGTGGATTGAATCAGGATCATACCTAATATCATGGCCTCTGACATAGCCTAGGTAGTTCTCACCTGGATAATCACAAATCTTCCTTGCATTGGTATAGAATTCTTTTACCACAACTATATTTGCAGGTGTAGGGTATGTGGCTAGCTTCCCCCAATCATTCCCTAACAATTGCTCTCCAAATTGAGGAGCAAAGTTAGGTATCATTCCAACCTTTCTCTCCATAAGGAGTCTCCTATCTTGGACCACCTTGAAGGGCTTCTCATGTTTGCGAGAGAGGAACCTACTAGAATGGGGTTGTTCTGGTTCCTTTTCTTTTCTCTTGGATGCCATGGTCTTCAATCTTTTGCCTGAAGAGGATGCCATTCCTACAATCAAACACAGATACAAAACCACAAAACATGTTGTTAATCATTAGTAAAACACAGAACACTCCTTATTTCGAAGCTAAACCACCGCTGAGGGTCAAAATCACCCCTCAGCGCCACCAGTGCAGCAATCCAGAACATAATGCAGCAAAAATCACAAGTCTGTCAGAGTGCCGCTCAGCGGCAATTTACCCCTGAGCGGTGACTCTGCAGATTTTTGAAAAATCCTTTTTTAACTGTCCTATCTCCACTCACATGCAATTTTCAGTTTTCCAGATGAAAATCATTCAGTTCAATTAGTACAAACATCAATTTAATTATCAAATCATGCATAGAAATCAAAACCCCTAAATTTTCATGCTTTAACAATCACATTCAAACTCAAGAACCCTAGAATGAACAAAATGCTTGACTTACTTGGGTGGAGATGCTAGATTAAATAAGAATGCTTCCAAGCTAAGATGCTATCTTCCAACCCCAAACTTAGATGAAAAACTAGTGAGAAAGTGAGTGAAAGAGAGATTTTCTCAAGAGGGAAGAGGGAAAAAATGTGAAGAACCTTGGAAAAAGTATGTAGGAGTGTGTGTGCAGAGAAGAGTCTGAAAAGAGAAGTTTATGCGCAGCTTAGGGTATAAAAATACCCTAATGGGCTTGGGTTCCGCTAAGGGGCAACCAAAGCCCGTTCTGCGATAGTACCGCTCAGCGGTAGTTTGCCGCTCAGCGGCACTTTCGTGAAGTGTTCTTCTTCTTCCTTGCTTAACCTAAGTGCCTCCTAAACATGCCCCTCACTGGTTCCCTGTAATTCAATTTTCAGATTACTCATGCAAAACCCTATTATGCTACTACAATAAAACAAACAGAAACAATCAATCAATTGGGTTGCCTCCCAGGTAGCGCTTGTTTAACGTCACGAGCCTGACCCAAAATCCACCAACACCCATCAGTAGGTGCAAAACTTTCTTACCAACACCCATCAGTAGGTGTTACAAACCTATTATCCTTCAGTAGATACTTAACCACCTAGCATCCTTCAGTAGATGCTATATCCAACAAAATATTTACAAAAATAATGTCCAACAGATTAAAAATTATAAAATCAAAAGTTATTAAATCACTGGGTTGCCTCCCAACAAGCGCTCTTTTAACGTCGTTAGCTTGACCCAATAAAGTTCAAGTTCCTTCTTCATGGTTGATGTCCTTGTCCCACCAACTCCTTAGCTGTTTCCTGTGTACTGTTTTGACTCTTCTAGAATATGGAGACTCTATCTCTATCATCTCCTTCTCTTTGTAGCCTTTCACAACCCACAACTTGTTTTTGCTTCTCACAAGTGTACCAAGTTGGGGTCTTCCTTTCATCCAGTCATCAGGAAATTTTATTCCTCTTCCAATCTTTTCTCCTTTCTGTACCTGAAACAACAAACAATGTTTACCTTTAACCTTGGGCTTTTCATCTTGATGGCTAGTCATGTGTACATCTTGAAATGCAGCTTTATGAATAGCTTCTTCCTCCTGTATCTGCCTCTCATCTTTAAAGACATCTACAACAACTCTCTCATCTCGGTCTTGGAGCACCACTATACCTTCGTTCACATCAATGATGGCTTTGGCCGTTTTCATAAACGGTCTTCCAAGAATAATAGGTATCTTTTCAGTCTCCATCTCCATCACCACAAAGTCTACGAAGAACTAGAGTTTGCTTACACAAACTATAATATCTTCTGCTATTCCACATGGTTCCTTTGAAGATTCGTCTGCCATTACTAAGTTAACCTTTACAGGCTTCACATCAACCTCACCAATCTGCTCCAGTAAAGAATAAGGAATCAAGTTAACACTTGATCCTAAATCAAGTAGAGCTTTTTTAATCCTTTTCTTCCCTATGGTACAACGAATAGAAAAGCCTCCTGGATCTTTCGCTTTTGGAGGGAATGACTCATTTTTAACAGCTTTATACTTCTTTGCCTCATCATCTCTACTTCTTTTCTTTGTAGAGACATCTTCCTCAGATTTAGTATAAACTGTAATTTGTTGTAATATCTCCCTCCAAGGTGCATCATTGTCCACCATCTTGAATAATTCTGTAAAATCAAGTTGTTTCTCTTGATTTATTGGAAAAGGAAAAATATTTACTCTCTATCTCTCTTTTCTCTCTTTTCTCTTCTTTTTTCTTTTTCTCTCTTTTCTCTCTTTTCTTTTTCTGTCTCTCCTTTTTCTAACTCAACTATCTCATCTTTAGTACTCTCTAACACTTTGCATTCTTCTCTGGGATTCACCTCAGTATTAGCCCCAAAATTTTTATCTGGCCTCTCTTCCACCAGCTTAGTGATCTGACCCATCTGAACCTCCAAATTCTTGATAGCAGCTTCAGTGCTCTTATGGGTAGACTCAGTTTTCTGTATGAACTGTTAAGAGTTTCTTCCATCCTTATTGACCTTTCATTAAGTATAGAAATCTGCTGCCATAAGGTTGGTTGCTGCTGTTGCTTGTTAAATTGCCCAGCTTGCCCAGTTTGTCCTTGACCAATGCTTGGGTGTGGTTTCCACCCTTAATTGAAGTTCCCTTGACGATATTGATTGGCCATATAATTAACATCCTCTACGGCTTCTGCTGGAAAGGCGCATTGACCATTGATATGGTCACCCCCACATCATTCACACAACTGAGATTGTACCTGTGCAATAGTCTTTAACTCTTTAGGCAATTGTGCAAGTGTTTTTGTAAGAGTCTCCAGTTGTTGAGTTAGTATTTTATTCTGTGCTACCAAGGCATCATTTGTTTGTAATTGTAGAACTTCTTTCTGTTGGATAGGAGCTCCTCTTTCACTGTTTAGCTCGTTGTCACTAGTAGCCATATTTTCAATGATTTCTGTAGCTTCCTCTAGAGTTTTCCATTTGATGTTTCCTCCTGCTGAGGCGTCAACCATCATCTTGGTTTGTGAACCAAGACCTCCAAGGAAAGTTAGGACTACTTCCTCTTCTTCAAATCCATGTGTGGGAGTCTTTCGTAATAAGCTTTTAAATATGTGATTTGTTGATTATTTAAGACTTAAGAACAAATTGATTGTAGTTTTATATGCAAAAGACAGTAAATAAACATGTATGCATGAATTTGATCAATGGAAAAGACAGAATACAAACACTTTAATGAATTATATGGATGAGTATGTTGTTGGGGGTTATCAATTTCATCTTATCCACTCTCATAATCTTTAGGAATTCAAATTCTTTTCATCAATTGTTAATGCCACTCTCTAAATCACCTTGCAAGAAGGCCTATCCTTAATTACGAGTTCATACAATTCCTAGCATTCCTAGTAATTAGTTCTGAAGTGCAAGAGCTTAAAGGCAACCAATATGCTATTGGGAGAATTTCCCCAGATCTAGATTTCCCCGTACGTTCCCATATCGACAAAATCAATAATCATGGCAATGAATGAGTTAAACAATGCAAGCAATAAGCAAAGAGGAAAAACCCTAACTAATGATGAAAGAAAGCATAAGTCTTAAAAGTAAGATGTTAAAACAAACTCCATATATGAGAGTTTCACAAGACTACATTGATTCCCCAACAACAATACAAGGTTTAGTTCACCATATTCATGGTGAAACTAGATGAATAATAATGGAAGAATGAAAGATAAAACCCTAGAAAGGTGAAGAGGTAGCCTAAGCATCCAAGATCTTCCTTCAAAGGGGTGGAAAAGAGAGTATTTGCTTCGTCTCTACCAAAGATACAAACCCTAGGACGTCCTAAAGCTTATATACTATTCTAAAAATACAGAAAAATTAGGCCCAAGCCCATAAAAGTGTCGCTCAGCGGTAAACTGCCGCTCGGCGGTAAGTGCGTGAGTTGTTTTCTTCCCCTCAGCGGATCCAACGTGACCCCCTGATTGCCGCTCAGCGGTAAACTGCCGTTGAGCGGTACTTGCGGCTTCTCCTTTTGCACTTTTTGATGTCTTTTCTGATTCCATCTCTATCCTTCTTCTCTTCTTTCACCAAATTCACCTTAAAACCTGCACAAAAACACTGAAATCAAGCATAAACCTGTCCAACTCTCTTATTTCTAAAAATATAACCAAAAGCATGATTTCTAGCTAGTTTCTAAGTGTTAAAGGTTGCTTTTAGTATCAATTTTAAGCATGAAAATAACAGTTTTTCAACTATTATCACTCTTCCCTTTAAGAGAAAGAAAATTTGTACACTCCACTGGATTGTGCTAGCTGGACGGCCCACAGCCATTCCCTTCCCTCCTTAGTGCCATGCCCACTATGAAGATGATAATGATGATTCCTGGTGGCTGGAGCACTTCAAGGTGGAATGACTCACCATCCACCAGTTGATGTTGCTAGACATGAAGCCCCTCCCCCACCACTTCCTTAAAAAAAACCATGCGGTCCTTACAGTTCTCCTTAGAGACCTGAAGCGATTATGAGTACGATCCGGCGTGGGAGGAATTCGGTCCTTCAGATTTTAAAAGGCCATCGGGGGCGCACGAGAAACCACTCGACATGCGATGCTCTTCCAACCGCTGAACCCTACTACTGGTTGAGCCGTTTGCAGCGTAGGCAGGCTGTTAAATTAGAAAGATAATTGTTTCTAGGGCCCCCTTTGATGTCTTTGGACTCCCTAATGTTGTTGTCAGTTGCCACATCCCTTTTTAGGAATTTTAACCTAATTCCCTTTCGGAGTACGTGTTGAAAGTGTTATGAGACTGACTTCACCCATAAACCTGTCCAACTCTCTTATTTCTAAAAATATAACCAAAAGCATGATTTCTAGCTAGTTTCTAAGTGTTAAAGGTTGCTTTTAGTATCAATTTTAAGCATGAAAATAACAGTTTTTCAACTGTTATCACTCTTCCCTTTAAGAGAAAGAAAATTTGTACACTCCACTGGATTGTGCTAGCTGGACGATCCACAGCCATTCCCTTCCCTCCTTAGTGCCATGCCCACTATGAAGATGATAATGATGATTCCTGGTGGCTGGAGCACTTCAAGGTGGAATGACTCACCATCCACCAGTTGATGTTGCTAGACATGAAGCCCCTCCCCCACCACTTCCTTAAAAAAAACCATGCGGTCCTTACAGTTCTCCTTAGAGACCTGATGCGATTATGAGTACGATCCGGCGTGGGAGGAATTCGGTCCTTCAGATTTTAAAAGGCAATCGGGGGCGCACGAGAAACCACTCGACATGCGATGCTCTTCCAACCGCTGAACCCTACTACTGGTTGAGCCGTTTGCAGCGTAGGCAGGCTGTTAAATAAAAAAGATAATTGTTTCTAGGGCCCCCTTTGATGTCTTCGGACTCCCTAATGTTGTTGTCAGTTGCCACATCCCTTTTTAGGAATTTTAACCTAATTCCCTTTCGGAGTACGTGTTGAAAGTGTTATGAGACTGACTTCACCCATCTCTTAGGATCGATTAACCTATGTGCAAGTGTCGTTCACACGAAACCCTTCTATTCTCACGCTTTGTATTTTGAAGCGACTGTCGCGCAATCCTACTCATCATTAGTGGGTGATATGTTGTCGTTGAGGCTATCAAATTAATACTACTTTTCAAGGCAACTTCAGTATTGCCAAGTAATATTTAAGAAAGTAGATGGGGTTAACGTAACCCTGAGTCATCTCCCAACGAACATAGAATTGCTTTCGAATATCTGACTCTTATGAATGTTATGCAATGCTTATGAATAAAAGTAATGGTTGAAGAGTGTTTAAAGAATAAATAAGAAACTTAAAAACAGTTATGATGAAATAGGCTAATTCCACTACTTTCCAAAGATAGATTCATCATCGGTTATTCACAGATAATTGTTCAATTGATTATTATTTAAGTTTCAAATTAACTAAAGTACATTCTTAATTAATTTGAGGGCGATTATGCACTTAACCAAAGTAAATTCTCAATCAAATGCAAAACCTTACTAGATTATTCACAATCAATTCAACAAAAGTACATTCTCAATCAAATTCTATTGTGTTTAATCATGTCTATTCTTAAATCTCCTAGCCAAATTAAAAGCTAATCAATCAAAGTAAATTCTCAGTTGATTATAGTTGAAATTATTACTAATCAATCAAAGTACATTCTCAATTGATAGTAAAAATCATTTAATCATATGAAAGTTCCTAAATTAAATCAAAGTAGATTCTCAATTAAACCTAGAAACCCTATAACTCATATAATCAATATGCATGTAGATTCAAACACATTATGATGAAAAAATCTTTGCTTTTAATTTGATAGAGAGATGAAAGACATAGAGAGAGAACAACTTATGAGAGAATGAGAGAATGAATGAAGTGAAGTCCCCTGGATCTCTTTATATAAGGCTTGATTGGGCTTAGACTCTGAGTATTCAGTTGACAAAATCTTTTATCTTATATCTTCCAAATAACTAAAAGATTATAACATTATTTGAAAGATATTTTCTGTTGATATTCCCAATTAAATTAACTCAACAACTTAATTTTATCTTTTAGCTTTTTCTGACTTTCCAAAATTGCACAAATATCCTGAATTTCTTCTATCTGTACTTTAACCCCTTCAGAATTCTCCAAAATTGCACTAGAACCCTATTGGCTAACTTTGACCAGAGAAAGGACGCGCCCAATGAATGCCCGCCACATGTCAATCTCCTTCTCCACCCAAAATTAGGGTTTCAACAAATTGGGGAAAAGGGCTTCCCCCTCCGCCTCTACCTGCGCCGCGAATTGGAGAGTAGTGCGTTGAAGGTTTCGCTGTTTGGATTTTCTGAGTGCAGGTGGTGGCCGTTTTGGATGCTGGCTTGGAGGAGATGCTCGTGGACGATGGAAGCGTTGTGTTGGTGTTGATGGTTGCGTCAATGGAGAAGATAGCAGCGGCTAGGTCTCGCGATGGTGGGGTTTGACAGTGGCGATGGTTTCCTGACCAGAGAGATCGCGTTTCCATGATGGTGATGGCGAGATCGAGGCGTTGCTGTGGAGATGGTGAGAAACGTGAATCGTGGTGTGTTGAGATCCGGTTATGGTTGATGGCACGACAGAATGAAGAACTCGCGAAGAAGAAAGGTTGCGCGATGGTGGAGAGATTCACTTAGTGGTGGCCTCGCAACGATGTTCCTGTGCGACGGCGGCTGACGGCGAGACTCTGTTGTGCCCTGTAGTGCGCGGCGGCAAGGTGGTGGGTTGTTGATGCGTCGGCGAGAAAGGAGATTGATGATGGAGGTCGCAGCTGGTGGTGGAAACAGTGGCGCGATTGCAGCGGTGCGACACATGGTGACCGACGACAGTTGTGGATGTGCGACGGTGGTGACGGCGGCATGGCAGTGGCTTGACTGGTGTCTGCGGCGGCTAGGATTGATGATGGTGGCTACCAGCGGTGCTAGGAAGAAGATGGTGGAAGAAGATTAGGGTTGAAGGAGATGCTTACGTGGTAGGGCTGATGTGTCATGGGTGGTGAAGTGGCAAAACCTGATTGGCTCACTGATTAGTGCAAGGATGAGTGATGTGGCATCATCTGGACGGTTTGATATGTTAGTGGAGGGATTTGGACACGTGGCAACATCTGATAAAATCTGGCTTAATTAGTGGTAGGAGAGGTATGGGTAGGAAAATTTACGAGGTGTATTTAGAATAGGGTTACTGTTCGGCTTAGTATTGGGTTTGTTTCAGAAATAAGAGTATATGTAGGGATTTTAGGGGGTGCAAGGGTAAAGTCTGCCTGTTTGGTCCATCTGTACATTTTGTCCCAAATAAAACCTGATTTTGGGCTTTGAATTGCCAATTGGACCAATAGAACTTATAATTTCAGCTGCACAAATAAACAATAGAACATTAGAATAATTTATGCGCCCAAACATACTTTTTACGCCCTTTTTATTTCCAAACACAATCAATCCAATTATCACAAATCTTCTTTAAATCAACCATTTAAGCACAAATATCTCATCAAAAATTTAAATTTTAAAGCATAAATATGCACTCATCAGTGGGTCCTTGTCCTGACGGTCGGGTATAACTTGTAAGCTTTAGCGCCATCCATTAGGGCTAGTAGATTCGGCAGGTGAGTTGTTACACACTCCTTAGAAAATTTTGACTTCCATGACCACCATCATGTTGCCTTAATCGACTAACACCCTTTGTGGGGTTTAGGTTAGTGCGTAGTTGACCACCCTAACCAAACTTTTGGTTCATCCCGCATCGCTAGTTTTGTTTACCAAAAATGGCCCACTTGGAGCTCTCAATTCCATGGCACGACTCAATAGAGCAGTTACACTATCCTGCCTATTTAAAGTTTGAATGTACCTCGAGGGTGTTGCGCCCTTGATGCTTCTAATAATTGGCTTTACTATATAGAACTCGCTCGCAGGCCCTAACTATCCTGTGGGAAACTTTGGAGGAACCAGCTACTAGAAGCTTGGATTACTTTTTCACTCGTATACCTAAGTCGGATAAAGGATTTGCACATTAGTTACGTTGCGGGTCTCCATCATAGTTTCCTCTGGCTTCCCCCCGCTCAGTCATAGTTCACAATCTTTAAGGTTCAAACAGGTATTCTCTCACTCGAACTCGTCGCAGAAGATCAGGGTCGATCGACGATGCAACCCACAATGGGATCCCACCAATCAATTTCCTTGCGTCTTACGTGTTTACTCTCCCGTTGACTCGCTCACATGTCAGACTCCTTGATCCGTGTTTCAAGACGGGTCAAATGAGAAGCCCATAAGTTGACGTCCACAACGCACAGGTGCCAAGACACAACTGAGGCGAGCTGCCCTCCACAATCGCGACAATGAGTCTCGATGACCATTTCAATAAGCCGGGATTGGGCTACCATTATAATACGCGTCGGTTAATGTCTCGAGTCAATCGATAGACTGATTATCACCGTTCCACATCCGACAGAGACACATCACCGACCCCATCTGCTTCCCGTCCTACAATTTCAAGCACTCTTTGACTCTCTTTTCAAAGTTCTTTTCATCTTTCCCTCACGGTACTTGTTTGTTTTTGGTCTCTTACTAGTATTTAGCCTTCGATGAAATTTACTGTCCGATTGGAGCTGCATTCGCAAACAACCCGACTTGTTGATAGCATCTCAAGGTGTGACAAGGTCCAGACACAACAGGGCTCTGACCCTCTCTAGCGCCTCTTTCGAGGGAACTTGGGCTCGGTCCACCATTGAGGACGCTTCTCCAAACTATAATTCGAATGCCATAAGCGACCAATTCTCATGGTGGGTCATTCCTAGTTCGCTTGCCGTTTGTAAGGGAATTCTTGTTAGTTTCTTTCCTCCGCTTATTGATATGCTTAAACTCAACAGGTCATCTCACCTAACCTGAGATCTCGATAAAAGCATCTTCAGTGTCTGCTCGCCATTACTAACGGAATCCATGTACATTACCTCCCTTATGCCTTGTTAGTATCTGGAATTTGTTATTACAATAGTGTGAGCATTGAAGGAGAGAAAGTCTTCCGAACCTTGCTCCAAAAGATGTATGGTTCTATCCAAAAGTGATTTGTTTAGGTGTCAACCATATGCTTTATAATTTAGCAGCTAGATTTGCAAACATTCGAAAGCTCAATTAAAGGAATTTGAAAGCATTTGTTTAACCATCCAGCAAACCTTTACTATGATTAAGTATTTAGTTACTGTCAGTTTCTATTTAATAGGAAATAATGAAATACATAGTCTTTAATTTTTATATTTTAAAATATTTAAATGTCAATTTGAATATTCGAAAATCACATAGTATTGGAAGTTGGCAAGTTATTCCAATAGATCTTGTTAAATGTAAAATTGATGGAATTTTTAAAGAAAAGTTTGACATTCTAGTGTTAGTATTTTAAGAACGTCATTCGCATTGGATTTTTCATACTAATAGCATTTCAAAAGCTCGGAGAACGTGTTACACTTGTAATAGCCTATGATGACATTGAAAAAATATTGGATTCAAAATTGATGGTGCTTATTTTGCTAATTCAACTCGCAGAATTTATAGGTTTGAACAGGTTATGGTTAGAATGGGAGTGAGTCTTTGTAGACAAACTTTTAGTAAGCCTCATTGTTCGATGGAATTTAAAAGAAAAAGGGGTTACATGCTTCAACTTTTTTTTTCAAATATGGATCTTAGAGTTGTTCATATTTTCAGATAGGTAACCGATACGTCAATGCTTTGGCAAATCGGGATTTGATTGAGAAAAAATCTATTTGATGGTTTCATAATATGCTTATTTATATCAGGGATAGTTTTTTCAGAAATCGGTACAATTTACTTGAATTCGGGTTTTTAAAACTGATATTCTGAAGTTAAACCTTTTGATTAAAAACAATTAAATGCCATAATCTGAAGACTGAAGCAGCTAAAATAAGAACAAACAGAGACGGATAAAGAGTTAAAATACACCAATTAAGACTGGACTTTATATAAACAAGTTCAATATAACAAATGATAATAACGTCATATAAGCTGCACAACTACATCGCTCAAATCTATATCATTCCGTCTCCTTTTCAGGTCCTATATACATGGTGCAACACACAGAGATAACAATAAGTGAAACACCAACGAGGCGATCAAAGGATGGAGCCAATCTTGTCAGAGCAAGGCTGCATAATTGCCTTAGGCCTGCCTGAAACACAGAAATGTTGGTCTGTATTATCCTCCAATACAAGGATCAAAAGGAAATACTTCACAAAAGCATTAACATGTAAATTGCCAAATTGACACTGGTGCACAGGATTTGATACACAGCACATGACAGCAAAAAAATAATATCATCATCTGATATCAAGGCATAAACCATTGGTAAGATGACTACCATAGAAAAAAGTTTAATCATGTTTAACCAGGAAGAGACTAAATGTATTGGATCACGTACAACAGAGCTTACTAATAACACTGAAGGGTCTCTAATGGTTAAGGTGTCTAAAACAGTTGTTCAAAAACCAACATCTCAATACCGGTTTGAGTATGATTATGACTTATTTAGCATTGATCCAAGTAAAATATCCTAAAAACTAAGAATGGAAAGAATATATGCACTAACGCAACCATTTTCCTTCAAATAATTTGGTATGTGGAAAATGCACTTTTTTGCGGTCTTCCGTATTCAAGAGCCAAATATTGCACAGGCCTTTTTAAGTAATTTTTGGGCAAACTTAACATTGAGGGATACAAATCCATCTTGGACATGAAGGAATCTCTATGCAAATAAGGGTGGAAAATGAGCTAGTCCGACACATTGTTGGCCAGTCTAAAATGGGACGGAGTGGGATGACTTGCTACGGTTAGGCAGATTGAGAAACCCGACCAATATATATGTGTGTGTCTTATATATAAATATATATAATAAGTTTCTACATTTTTGATATCCTAACTAAGTTTTAAAAATTTAGTTAGGATAAAATTTAATTAGGATGTCAAAAATGTAGAAACTTAGTTGATCACAGTCAAATCAGAAAAAGAAAAAAGAGAACAACCAGCTTTTAAGAGAGAAGTATACCTCCAAGTACTGAACATTAGCAACTTTACTGGTTCTCTCAAGTTGCAGTCCGCGTGCTAACAAAACCTGCGAAAGATTTAGTAACAATACCATCAAATAGTAGAGATATGTTGCATGTTGATTCAGGTTAACATATAGTTGAAAATATACAATAGGATATTGTAAATAATTCGGGCAGACCACTTGACCTAACTAAATAAACAAGTTAAGTTATATAATCAAGATAAATTATTCTAACACTCTCCCTTAAGTTGTTGGAGCAGGCATATTGAATGTGCCAAGATTGGAACATATAAATTGAATATGAGGTCCTCTTACAGATTTTGTTAACACATGCTAGTTGATTATTGGATTCAACAAACTTAGTACAAACTTCTTTGGACCACATCGTTTCTTGAATAAAAATAACAACCAAGTTCTATTTGTTTGGTCCTCCCATTGAATACAGGGTTAGAGGCAATGTGGAGAGCTACTTAATTATCACAATACATCTTCATTTGTTGGATCTCATAGAACTTTCATTCTTGAAGAAATTGTTTAACCCACACAAGTTCACAAGCAAGAGATGCCACTATCCTATATTCAGTTGCAGCACTAGATCAGGCAACCATATTTTGTTTCTTGTTTTTCAACAAATAATGTTGCCTCCAATAGCCTGAAGAGGAGCATCTACTGATAGGAAATGTTGCCCAATCAACATCACAATACACAAAAATTTGGGTATGCCCTTGATCTTCAACCAACAAACCTTGTCCTAGAGCCTTTTTGAGGTATCTTAAGATGCAGAGATGATAACATTCCAATTATCAATACAAGGATTTTGCATAAACCAACTAACACCACTAATAGAACTAGTATCCAAAACAAGATGAAATACACTAATCTTTGAAATACACTAATCTTGGTAATCTTTATTATTATATCCTGCCACTGCCTCAGGAATAACACGGACTCAAAGACTTACAATTGTTATCTACCGAGGTTATTCGACAGAACCCCACTCTCTTCACTCCAATTACAAAGTTTTTCCCCCTTCCATTCAAAATTGTCCCTGAACTATTTAAATAGTTCAGATACTGCTGGCACACAAGTTATTTATTCCGTCTCTTATATACAAAACTAAACCTATAAATACCCTTCCCATCAAGAGTCACCTTGTCCCCAAGTTGAAAGTATGGAAATTCTCTGGCAATAGAAGTAGCTGATTCCCAACTATTTTCTATCTCTGGAAGCTGGTACCATTTAAGAATTTCCAACTCACCACACAAATTAATCCGTGTCCAATACTTTCTAAGAAGTTACTTCTAAAATGTAATCTTCCGAAAGCATTGGAGGTAATGGTTGAGAAGCGGAGGAAGTTGCGGATTATAAGCAACTTGATCATTGCGTTCTACTATTTCATAAGGACCATAAAATTGCGGATACAATTTTTCAATAAGCTTCTTGGCTAGTGATGAAGAACGGTACAGCAGAATTTTCAAAAAAACTCAAACGCCAACTTGGTAAGACTATTAGCTAATTGAGGAACATGTAAAACATCCTTTAATATAATAGATGAGTCCAAAATTATATTCCCAGAGCCGCATATAGGTGTACCCTAACCATTCGCAACTATAATAAATTGTTCTTTATTGCTTTTTCTATGAGTCGAAAGACCCACTAAAAGGTGTCATATGATCAGTTGCACCTGAATCAAGGATCCAAATACCTTGAGACATATGACCAACAGTATTGAGACAAATCTTACCTTTTATGGACAAAGTACATGATCCAGAGGGCTTACTCATTGATTCAACTATTGCTTCCAAGCTTTCGAGTTTCTCCTTATAAGTTTTCATATCAAGATCTGGTGGTGTGTGTGAAGGACTAGATGAATTGGTGGCTTCCCGTTCTGAGGTAGTATGATTTACCCATCTTTGAGTAGACCCTTTGTTGTTTCCCATGCGCTCGAGAACATTCTTTCTTCCATGGAGTTTGAACCATGTTTCCTTGGTATGTCCAGATCTTTTACAGTATGAACAATAGTCCTCATGATTACCTTTTTCAAACGTCTTTCCCCCAACATTTGTGCCCTTGTGGACTCCCTTTCCAGTTGTCATGGCAGAGCCTGTGTTGGAGATCCCTCCATTAAGCATGACAGTTCTCCGAGTTTCTTCTCCTCTTACCATAAAAAAAACTACTGACAGGGATGGTAATTTTTCTCTTCTAGAAATCTGAACCCGGATTGGGTCATACTCATGATTCAGGCCCTAGAGAAATTTAAAGATTCTTTCCCTTTCAATGAATTCAGCAAGAGTGGCAGCATCTGTTTTACAAATCTTTATTGTTTGGATCTGATCGAGTTCCATCCAAAGACCATTCAGGATTCCGTGATATTCTGATACAGAAAGGGAGCCCTGTTTTGTATTAAAAATCATGTTCTTGATGTCATAGTAAGCAGCAAGATCCTTTTTTAAAGAAAAAGTACTTTCTAAATCATCCCATATTTCTTTTGCAAAAGAATGAAACATATAATTTCTCCTTATCTCAAGAATCATGGATTGCCACATCCAAGTCATAATTAATGAATCTTCATTGTCCCAAATTGAAAATTGAGTGTCATCTGGTCCTGGTCCTCCTCCATCTATGTGTTCAAATTTTGAACGACCCTTGAGAACCCTTCGAATAAATTGGCTCCATTGTAAGTAATTCTGACCATCCAACCAACAGGTACTTCCTATATTTGGTTGGTCATTAGGTACTTGCAAAAGAATACTTTTTACTTCAAACATCCCATACCCAAGAAAAGGAGAAAAACTTTCAAACTCAGATCTACTCAAATATAGGCCAAACGAGTCGTCACCAACCCTAAGAACAGAGTCGGGAGGCTCCGACGACTCCTCTATGGCGACAGCGGCGAGTGGGTCACTTCGAGAAAAAAGGGGCAGAACTTAAAACTCAGATCTACCAAAATATAGCCCAAACGAATCGTCACTGTTGTAATTTGAGATAATATCTTTAGAATTTTCCTAATTAGAGGAAATAGATATATAATCTTTTATTTTATTTTACTTTCCTAGTTTCCCTATTTCCATTTTTAGGAGAATTAGATTATGACAAATAAAGAGTATCAGAATGTATTTTTTATGATTGAGAATAATAAATCAGTCTTATTTTCCACATGGTATCAGAGCCCATGGTTCAGGTCTGGTGACCGGACTCAGTCGAGATGAGTACGTCCCTCCATCATCAGGTGAAGCCTTGGCAGGTGGCCGACAGATAACCTGGAAGTGTATCATGAGAGGTGGAGAGCATGAGATGCTCAGTGTTGTGACCATGGATCGTGAAAGAGGACAAGGAGATGCTCAGTGTTAACCATGGTGTACTCGAGGATAAGAAAAGACTTCCGCTGTAGGGGAGGTGAAGGTGGAGAACCATAGTCCTTTGTTTTAGGGGAGGATGTTGGGTACAAACAAAGTCCCACATTAGATAAAATAAGAGATGGACATGAGTTTATGTACACATAAGATACCTCCATTGGTAAGAGGCCTTTTGGGTTTATCTATTTCTACTGTCTTTGTTGTTCGTCGGCGTTCGGCCGCCGGCCCCTAAAAATCTCTTTTTTAACCAGTACCTTTGTACCTTCAATGGACAGTCCTACGTTTTCGTAGCTAAGTTTATGCTTCTGATCCTTAGATCAATTGAGTCTCTTTCACAAGAGCCACCTAGAATCTTCATGACCAACAACAAGTTGGTTTCTGTCAAAATATGTGAATTATTGTGCAATTAATATAGCAATTATGTGTAATCGTGTAATTAGGTCTAATCCCTAAAATTAAGGGATTAGGATTAGTAATTATTGGGCAGATATCCTTTTATTAATATTAAGTATTATTGGGTAGATATCTCCTGATTTAGAGACTTTATTTCAGGAGATTTTTTACCTTAATTAGACAATAGTTTGTTTCTTTTTAAACACTTATGTATTGTTTCAAAAGCATAAATGAGAGAATAATTAATTCCAGCATCCTACTACTGTTTTACAACATGGTATCAGAGCTCTAGGTTTTCTTGGAGCCCTGGTCTTTGTTTTTTGTCTCACGGCCTTCATTGTCGTTCCTCAACTATTGCTGGCCTTCATTGCCATTCTCGTCCAAAAAAAAAAAGAAAAAAAAAGGGGCAGCCTTAATTGTTTCTGTTATTCTTTCCGCTGTGTTAACCTAACATCCGATTACAATGTCTGGTGCTACATCAAGTAGAGAAGTCTCTAGTCCTTCACACAAAAATGGAGAACTCCCAGGTCTCCGAGCGTCATACAGGTTGGATGGAAAAAATTTTCTCAAATGGTCCCAGTTTGTTAGAACCTATCTCAAGGGAAAAGGATGCCTGGTTCATCTCCTTGAAAATGGTCCAAGCATGGAGGATCCAACATTTGCAGCATGGGATGAAAAAGATTCCATGATTATGTCTTGGTTGTAGGACTCCATGGAAGCTACCATCAGTGACACTTGTATGTTTCTTAATACAGCTAAAGATATTTGGGACTCCATAAACCGCACATATTCTAAAGCCAATGATGCTGCCCAAGTATATGAAATCAAAATAAAAACTGCAGCCACAAAACAGGGAAGCAGAGGAATCACAGAATATGCAGCACTGTGCAGAATCTATGGCAAGAACTTGATCACTACAGAGTTTTTGAAATGAAGTGTGCTGAGGATGCAATCCTCTTGAAGAATTTCATAGAGAAGGATCGTGTGTATGATTTTCTTGCAGTTTTAAATCCTGAATTTGGTCAAGTTAGAGTGCAAATTCTAGGGAGAAAGGATACTCCTTCACTAGAAGAAACCATCTCTATTGTTCGTGCAGAAGAAAGTCGGAGGAGTGTAATGCTTGAGTCTCAACCAATGGATGGGTCTGCTCTACTTACCAAACCTGAACTGGTGCAGAAAGGAAATGAGCAAATTCCTAATTCTCTATGGAAAGGAAATAGAGATAATTTATGGTGCACCTATTGTCAGAAACCGAGACACACAAGGGAGAAATGTTGGAAATTGCATGGCAAACCTCCAGGAAAGGAGTGGGTGAATCGTGGAGGACAACAAAAGTCCCAAGTGCACATAACACAAACAGAGATTAAAGAATCTCCAACCGTAGACAGTTTCAATATGGAAGAAATAAAGAAATTGAAGAAGCTATTGGGGAATATGGAGGAACCCTCTGGATCATGTTCTCTTGTTTTCTCAGGTAAAACTTCTTGTATGAATACCTCATATAATGTGAACTCTTGGATTGTGGATTCGGGAGCTACAGATCATATGACACATTTATTCCACTTGTTTCATTCTTATACACCCTCACCAAGTAATAGAAAAATTATTGTTGCAAATGGGTCAGTAGCTACTGTTGCAGGATATGGTAATATCCAAGTAAACTCGAACCTTATGCTTAAAAACGTTCTCCATGTTCCCAAACTCTCAGCCAGTCTTCTCTCCATAAAGAAACTAACCTCTGATCTCAATTGTTCTGCAATGTTTTCCCCATCTCTATGTGTTTTTCAGGAACAGGACTCGGGGAGGAGGATTGGACTTGCTAAAGAAAAAGATGGTCTTTACTACTTGGAAGTATCTCAAGAATCCCAAACCAACCAAGCAAAATCCCTTCACAGTATAACAAATAGGGATGAACTATGGTTGTATCTGTTAGGTTTCTTGTTAAAGAAATCCTAACTCTCATTCAACAACTCTCGGAAACAGTACAAAAAGTATGTATAACCTCTGATATTATTGACTTCCAAGAAAGAATGAAAGAATAGGAAGAACAAAGGAAGCCTAACCTTCCCCAACAAGAATAACCAAATCCTGTTTTAGAAACTACTAACAGTCCAAAAGTCCCTTCCCTTATTCCCCTTAACTATTTATACAACAATAAGTGTCCCCACTTCCTAACTGTCAGACAGTTAGGCCAGCTAATGCAACTAACTACTCACATACTCTTCCTTCTCCTAACATACACCCTCATCATCCTATCAGTATCACTATCGTCTAGGACATCCATCACTTAAGGTGCTACAGTTTATGTTTCCTCATTTGTATGAAAACTTAGATATCTCAAAACCTCATCATTTACACCATCCAATTTAATATATTTTCAATATACTAAATTTTATTTGAAAATTCTAAGACCATAAAAAATTTAAACTTGCTTGATTTAAATTATTTGCCCATTAGCCTATTTAACAGCCATATTACAAAGTAGATATTTAAATAGGCTTTCAAGTTATGCTAGGCCTTTTAGAAAGGCAATCTAGGCTTTGAAAAACAAAGACAATACGTTAGTAGTTAGACCAAAGCTCATAATTCAAATTTTAAAAAATAACCCACATTTGTTTTGAGATGAGCCTTAGCCTAGACTAGTCTATATCCAATTCCTACCCTACTAAGGTTATACTGTTGAGTAGCTTGCTTACTTTTCTCTCCTATCTAGCTAAATCTTCTAAAATTTCAAACAAGAAAATGGTACGTAAGACTATGTTGAAACATAAATTATTGTTTCACAAGCCTATATACGGTAAATGAGAAAACCCTTGGGAACTGCTACAGTCAAAATATAGTTCACCAGAAGAGCAGAACCATGGAGTAATGAAGTGCAAGGTCTATATCAGTCTCAACAGCAGAACCATTCTTAATGGCATTTTTCTATCTGATTTTCATATGCCTATCCATCACTGCAGAAAACAGGTTTGTATGTAGTCCTCATTTCCACAGCAGCATGAAAAGACCATTGTTTAATCACACCAATTGTCTGTACTATGAAAGTTGCTACTTATTTATCTTTTGTAGAAAAAAGCAAACTATCAGCATGCAGTTTAGGTTTTCACCTCAGCAAAGAAGCCCATAATACTACTCACAAGCATAAGCAAAATAGACCGAAATCCTGGTAGCACAAAATCCTGCAAAAGGAGACAAGTTATTGTAAAGTACCAAAATTTTCAGATATGAGGTACAATACAGTTGATCCTTACTATGGAAACGTGACAATCACTAAAACAAGCAATATTTGACATGAATCTGGTGCGTAGCCTTGCATGAAAAACATTTATTCATAAAACATTTATTCATAAAGCTATTAATGGAGGAACCTTTTTTCCATTATGCTGAAATAGTTAAAAACTCAGAAAAGTAAGTTTGACATAGTACGTAGCTTGAAAGACTAAAGACAGTTTGTTTAAACTTAAAATAAGTGTTCTCAAAATAAACACCTTTTACCACGACCACATATATGAGAAGTAAAGAGGATGCTTATTACAAAACTGCTTAATATTAAAATAAGCATATTAGACAAAAAAAATAAGCACTAGAAATCTGCTTATTTTATTAAATATAAGAACTTTTTAATAAAATAAGTACAAACAACCCTCCATTATGGAATATCCAGAATTTATGAATTCATAATTGGAATCCATTGAATGTATTTTTATGGTAGCTAAAGTTCAATTATATATTTGGGCTTGAATTTGAAAAGGAGAATTTAAGGGCCTTTTTTATTTAACAATATTTTAAGTTGTAATTACAAAAGACTTGTCTTCATTTTTTATGTCTTCGAACATAGACATAGGAAACTATGAAAACAATAAAAAAATGGGCCTATATATTTCCAGTTAATACTTTTCCTTTTTTTGGAGAGTGATATTCGTAGCAAAGATTATTTTTTTGTGACTTTTGCTTGTCTAGTACAAGAATTTGTTAGATCTAGTTGACTGCATGGGACTCCTATTAGTCAGTAATAATGGATACCTTTCTACTGATGATCCTCTAACCTACACTTGTTGTAACAAAGGTTTATCATCTTCTGCACATTTTAAGATATGGTCAATAAAGTTCTTTATTTTTCTCTCTATTTGATTTCTTCAATAGATACAAAGCTTATTGACGCTGTTGGATCATGTGTTTACCATACACTAAAAATTATAGTTGAAATCCAAAACACAATTATTTCTAACTAAGATCACACTACAATTATGAAAACTACAATAATCTCCTCTCAGCAATTGCCACACTACTAGCTCCCAAGGTTATAGTGGATAATCAGAACACTTTGTCTAGTTAAGAACGTAGTACCCCAAGTGCTAAATTTCAATCATGACTTAGCTTGCTTGGCCACTACAAAAAACAATTAACGCAACCCAAGTCCAGAGTGACAACCCGTCATACAACACTCTTACATGCTCACACACATTTAGCGAAATTTATAGTTTTCAACAGCACCAACAAATTAAGCCTACTTAAGGTTGGCCTTTACAACCATTACTTGTGTATTAAACAAAAGAGAAACACACACATGCGCACACAACATATATAATACAGTGTACTATAGCATTACTGTTAGATATATTATCTTTATCTTTTATCTTACACATTTAGCGAAATTTATAGCTTTCAACACCACCAACAAATTAAGCCTATTTAAGGTTGGCCTTTACCACCATTACCTGTGTATTAAACAAAACAGAAACACACACACGCCCACACACACATATAATACAATGTACTATAGCATTACTGTTAGATATATTATCTTTATCTTTTATCTTACACATTTAGCCAAATTTATAGTTTTCAACACCACCAACAAATTAAGCCTATTTAAGGATGGCCTTTACCACCATTACTTGTGCATTAAAGAAAAGAGAAACACACACACGCACACACACACATAATACAGTGTACTATAGCATTATTGTTAGATATATTATCTTTATCTTTTATCTTTAGTTAGTATATTATTATTTCTTATTTGTATTTTGGGCTTAGCCCATATTTCTTCTATTATAAATAGAGGACACTATATTTATATTCAACATTAGAGAGATTAATCTCATACATAGTTTTCACTATATTCACTATTACAAAGATGGGTTCAAACCCATATATAAGATACATCTAACACTCTCTCTCCTGTTAAAGCATATAAATCATATGCACCAAGCTTGTTACATAGATAATCAATTCCACGACCCAACAATAATTTGGAAAACACGTTTGTTGATTGATCATTGGCATTAACAAATTGTGTAGCAAGTTTAAGCTAATATGCTAAAGCATGTTAGATGAGAGCTACTATACACGTGCATACACACATTGGAGTCCATATGTACAAAGCTATGGCTTCTACTACTTGTTAGAATATTTGGCTCAAATATGATAACAAGTAGTAGAAGCCATTATTTGTACTATGCTTTTGCATTAGATATTACCACTACATTTTGCAATTTGTTTTTCTAGGAAATCCAATTGTCAGACAAATAAAGACAACATAGAAGTGGACATCTTGTCAATACAAAAGCCTACTCAATCTGCATTTGAGTTATGGAAGGACTCTCGAAAAAAGATGTTATAGCCCTTGAAGACATGATAAGTGGGTAGGAGCAAGGAGAGAATGCGAACAGCAGTTAAAAGATAAAAAGAAAAACCACCAAGGATTCAGGAGAGAGAAACCTAGGGTTTTAGAAGAGAAAAACCTAGGAGAACCACAAAATGATTTAGAAACCAAGAACAAAAGGTGGATATGGACTTAGGATGCTCCAACAAGCTAGATGAATTAGATGAAGGGGTTAAGTGAGAGGCAACACACATATGCAAACCATAAGATGCCCTTAAGATATCTAAGAATGTGTTTGACAACTGGATTAGAGAGTTCCCAAGATCAGGAGTTCTGACACCATCTTCAAAAAGAGAATGACTTTTATTATTTTCATTCATGTCTATTACATTCTCGTTACCTCTATTTGTAACAATCTAATCTTCTAAAAAAGGGAAATAAGAAAACAATATATTGAAAAATAATCTAGAAGATCCTACAAATATTTTCTCTAATTAGGAAGATTTTTCTCTAATTACAACACAATCTAATTGCTATTAATCTTTCTCCTAATTCCAAATTTACATGAGAAGAAAAAACACATGGAACGTGATATTTTCTTTATTTAAGAAAGGGTGCTAGATATTCGACCATGTAGCCTTGAAGGTTGCATTTTAATTTTAAAATTTGAATTTCCCTCTTCTTTTTCTATTTAGTTTTTTGGCCAAACACTTAGAAGAGTCTAGAATTAGGATCTAAAATTCATTCAGGATTTATCTCTTGTACATTTCATTTGAATTTGTAAGATTGGCTTATTAAAAAATAGCAATCTCCTCCTCTCTTAAATTTAGGAGAGAGAATATATATATTTTATTATCTGTCTCCTTACATGCATTGGATATATATACAAGAGGTTATCTAATGAGCAACCTATTCTATGGAACAAATCACTAAAATTGTGGGATTGTTATTCTAGTAATAATAACAAGATAATAATAGCCAGATACAGAGAATATAACAAATTAAATACGTGGAAATAATATCTAAAGTTTCCTAAAATATATTTTGAAACTCCCCCTCAAGCCAATGTCAAGCTTTTCTTTGATAAAATATTTGTCCACTTCAATATGTTTTGTTCTATCATGATGTACTGGGTTGTGTGCTATACTAATTGCAGATTTACTATCACAATATAACCTCATTGGTTCAGCCTACTTTATCCTTAAGTCTTCCAATATAATCTCCAGCTATAAAAATTCAAATTCCTTGGGCCATTGCTCGAAATTCTGCTTCAGCACTAGATCTAGCTACCACACTTTGTTTTTTGCTCTTCCAAGTTACTAGGTTTCCACCAAGAAAGGTACAATATCCAGTAGTTGACCTCCTATCCACAGCTCAACCTGCATAATCATCATCTGTATATGCCTCAAGACTGGCATTCTTATTTCTTTTGAACAAAATTCCTCTTCATGGAGTCCCTTTTAAATATTGGACAATTCTAAGTGCAGCTTGTAAATGTGCTTCCTTTGGTTGGTTCATAAATTGGATAACTAAGCTCACAACAATGCAATATCTGGCCTAGTGTAAGATAGGTAAATTAGTCTTCCCACAAGTCTTTGGTACATTTCATTATCTACATACACATCCTCCTCTGCACTTCCCAACTTTATATTTGGATCTATAGGTGTACTTGATGGTTTGCAAGTTGTTTTACCTGTTTCCTGTAGCAAATCAATGA
The DNA here is from genome assembly GCA_034642375.1 of Vigna nakashimae. Taxonomy (NCBI): domain Eukaryota; kingdom Viridiplantae; phylum Streptophyta; class Magnoliopsida; order Fabales; family Fabaceae; genus Vigna; species Vigna nakashimae. Next base: position 43,652,807 of record CM067762.1, on the reverse strand, counting down.
TATATTTCTGTTGGGATATGAAGATTCCTTTCCTGGAATGGGCTACTTCAATCCCCAAAAAATATTTTAGCTTCACTAAAGTCTTGATTTCAAATTCCTTGGCAAGGCATTGGCTCAACCTTTGTTGTTCCTTTTTATCATTCCTAGTAATAATTATATCATCCACATAGACCAATAGTATTGTTACTCCCCTCGAATCAAAATGTTTGATGCATAAACTGTGGTCCCCTTGGCTCTGTTTATATTTAAGACTTGTCATAACTTTGGTGAATCTCCAAAACCATGCTCTAGGCGATTGTTTCAACCCGTACAGTGCCTTTTTTAATTTGCAAATTGTGTTGGCCTCAATCTGTCCCATATACCCGACGGTATCTCCATGTATATTTCTTCTTCAGGATCCCCATGTAGGGATGCATTTTTTACATCAAATTGTTGCAGTTCCCAATTGTAGTTTGCTGCCAAGGACAAAATTACTCTAATCGTGTTCATTTTGGCAACTGGTGCAAAAGTCTCTAAGTAATCCACTCCATATGTTTGGTGAATCCCTTGGCCACCAACCTTGCCTTATACCTCTCAATAGTCCCATCAACCTTGTACTTCACTGTATAAACCCATTTGCACCCAACAACCCTTTTTCTAGGTGGTAGGGAGACTAGTTGCCAAGTATTGTTTTTCTCCAACGCTTCCATCGCCAAGTCCATGGCTTGTTTCCATTTTTTGTCAATTAATGCCTCAGATACAGAAGAAGGTGTAGTTGTGGTGTTTAGGCTTGTGAGAAAGGTTTTATGGGTAGGTGAGAATTTTTCAAAGGATAAATAATTTGTCAAGCGGTAAGGTTGTTGTTTGGTGCACGTTCTGGTTCCTTTTCTAAGAGCAATTGGGAGGTCTAAATTATGATCTATCTGTTCAACTGGTTTTTCAGAAGGAAATTCATCACAACCAATAGAGTTAGAATTTATAGGATCAAAAGGAATTACCTTAGGTAATGTTGTAGGATTGGATTCATGAACATGAGTAGATCTTGGAATGGCCTTTCCTCTTCGTGTGTACACCAAATTTTTCCCAAACTTTGTATTATCATGTGGTTTAGTTGCTAGTCCTGTAGATTGAGGTATTTGATTCACCTCTACTTGTTCCTCTTTAGCTTCAGCTTCACATATCGTGGTAGTATTCTTTTGAATTTTTGTTTCTGGTCCAAAAGACAGATTTGGCAATATAAAGGTTCATCTTCCTCTCTTAAAGACTCCCATTGAAGATGAGATTGGTCAAAATAGCTTACTTGTTCATTGAAAGTAACATCTCTTGACACAGAATTTTTTGGACGGGGGATGAAAAAACACTTATACCCTATTTGTGTGGCTGAGTACCCCGAGAAAATACATTTTATTGCCCTTGGCTCAAGTTTTCCTCTTCCATTACTATGAACATGTACAAAGGAGACACCGAAATATTCTAGGTTGAAGGTTATTTGTATGGATTATATGTGGGTAGAATGAGTTTAAGACTTCCATGGGGCTTTCTGAATATAAAACAGTAGAAGATAATCTATTAATCAAGTAACACTGAGAATAGCTTCCCCCCAAAATCTTTTTGGAACATTATTTTGAAAAAGAAGTGCTCTAGTTTGATCTAATAAGTGCCCAATTTTCCTTTCTGCAATCCCATTTTGTTGGGGTGTGTTTACCTATGAGGATTCATGGATTATTCCTTCCTTTTGACAAAAAGAATTTAGAGTATGATTGAAGTAATCTTTGGCATTATCGGACCTAATTATTTTTATATTAACCCCAAATTGATTTTTAATCATTGAAACAAACTGTAGAAAAACATATTTGACCTCAGATTTGTGTTTAAGAAGGAAAAGTCATGTTACCCTTGTACAATCATCTATAAAGGTTATAAACCATTTAGCCCCTGAAGTACTAGGAATATTAGAGGGACCCCACACATCCGTATGAACAAGATAAAATGGAGAATTGCTTACTTTATTGCTCATAGGAAAAGGTACATGCTTGTGTTTGGCAAGCTCACACACCTCACAATGAAGATCTTCTAGATTTAAATTTTTAAACAAGGAAATATTAATTTTACGACCCGAAATGAAGGATGTCCCAAACGACAATGAAACAATTACATTTTTTCTTTGTTGGCCATGGAGTATTTAGATATTAGAGAGTGACTCTCAATGGGCAGACTCAAATCTTCCATGTAGAGAAGGCCATTCCATTCTCTAGCATGTCCAATCGTCCTCCCTGACTTCTTGTCCTGCAATATACAAGAGTTGCTATGAAACCTACATTACATAAGAGGTCCTTGGTAAGTTTTTGTATAGATATCAGACTTGTGGATAACTTAGGGACATGAAGAACATTTTTTAGTACCATGTTTGAGGTTATCTGGACATCTCCTTGTCCAACTGCAGTAATGAGGGTTCCACCAGCGGTAGAAATTTTCTTGCTGCTGGGACATGGGCAATATGTGGAGAAATGTTTAGGGAATAGTGTCATATGGTTTGTGGCTTCAGAGTCTAGTATCCAATAATGGGTAAATGAGGTATTTGGGAATTTAAATCCAAAAGAAAATGGGAACTTACCAGAGTATGTCAATGAACACGTACCTGTGGGTTTTTCCAATTTACTAAGAAAGGACCTTACTCTTTCTAACTCCTCATGGTTGAGTTGAACAAATCCTTATTCTTGACTTTCAGGACCAGCAGCAACATTAGCTTTCCACCCTCTCCTTGGAAGGCCTCCTTTGTGTCCCCAATATTTGCTTTGAGGTTTTTCATGTAACTTCCAGCATTTGTCCCTTGTGTGACGTGGGTTGCTGCAATAGGTGCACCAAACTCCTTCATTTTTCTTCTCTGTTCTTGGAAAAGAGCCTACTTTTTTTGTTCTGCAACCATGGTTGTTGCTCCTTCAACAATCATAGCTAAATTATCCGCAATTAGGGTCTCTAGAATTAGACTTCTGCTTTCTTCACTCCGAATAATTGTCATTACTTCATCGAGTCCAGGAACCTTATCCTTGCCTAATATTTGGATTTTGACTTGATCATATTCTTGGTTTAGGCCTACCAAGAAATCATAAACTCAATCTTGTTCAATGTATTCTCTTAGAATTGTTGAATCCTTATAACACTTGGCCTTTATGACCCTGTAATGATCTAATTTCATCCATAAAGATTTGAGTTGATTAGCATACTCCGTGACAGATTTAGTGCGTTGTTTGGTTGCCATTGTTTTTGCTTTCACCTCATAAATTTGGGCAGCATCCTTTGCCTTAGAGTAGGTTTGCTCTATTGCAATCCATATGGCCTTTGCAGAAGTGAGGAACATGCATGTATCGCTAATTTCCGGAACCATTGAGTTCCATAGCCATGCCATGATCATGGAGTCTTCTTCATCCCATGACTTGAATCTGGCATCTTCTTCCGCAGGAGCATCATTAGTGAGATGGCTAACCTTTCCTTTCCCTTTTATTCTAGAACTAGTTTACATTTTCCATTTCAGCCATTACAAAAATGTGCAAATAAGGCACAAAAACAAAGAGTGTGATGGAACTCTAGGGTTGGGCAACAATGAAGGTTGTGATGGAACCCTAAGGTTAGGCAGCAATGAAGGCTACAATGAAAATACACGGTTAGAGGCTCCCAAGGATCGGGAGCTCTGATACCATCTTAAATTTAGGAGAGAGAATATATATTTTATTATTTGTCTCCTTACATGCATTGGATATATATACAAGAGCTTATTTAATGAGTAGCCTATTCTATGCAACAAATCCCTAAAATTGTGGGATTGTTATTCCTTTAATAATAGCAAGATAATAATAGCAAGATAAGGAGAATATAACAAATTAAATACGTGGGAAAAATATCTAAAGTTTCCTAAAATATATTTTGACATCCTCTTGTAATTCTCTGAGTTATATGAAATTTTAGAGCGCGAAACACAAATAGCAATCTCCTCCTCTTGTAATTCTCTGGGTCGTATGAAAATTTAGAGCTTGAAACACCTAACACTGATCTTATAAATTTGGAGTCTTATCTTGAATTCATAGTAGTGGAGTGGTGATTCTAACTCTTCTTCCCCTTTTCTCCTTAATCTTGTTTTTTACTCTATTTTCTTATATTGTTCATCTTCATTAACTATTCATGCCTTGTTATTCATTAAGTCATATGCTCTTAATTCTATTTTTTAGTACTTATTAGTTCCTTCCTGTGTTATTGTTCTTTACATGTTCATCTGTGTCATTTAGAATCTTTGATTGAAAGTCTTGTGTCTGAAATTGTATTGTTAAACTTTTCTATATGTGTTAACCTTCCAATGCATGCTACTCGATTTCCATGAGTATGGGAGGAATGACTGCGGCATTGGACTAGAAGCACATGGTTTTTACTACTTCCACTCACCCCAGAATGTTAGGTCATCTTAAGCTTGAATAAATTCAAGGTCACAGTTCCCAGCCTTTCTAAGCTGCATCCCTAGCCAAAAGAAGACAATGAACTAATCTAGCCAAAAGCAAAATATAATGGGGGGAAGGGTTACGGGTAGAGCGTATACCTTTACGGAGGGCAATAGGCAAGTCAGACTCAGTTGCTGGAGCCGGAGGAGACACATGAGGCGGCACCGGAAGTGAGTCATGAGGGAGACAATTACGGCGACTATAAACCTGAAGTGGTGGAGGTGAAGGATGAGCCTGTGGTGAATGAGAGTCTAAAGAAGGAGAAGACAAAAGGGGTGGAGTATCACCAGGAGGATCACAGATAAGAGGAATATCAACAGTAACAGGGAGAGGTACAGAACTAGAAGATAGATGTGAAAAGTAAAAAGAAGACTCATCAAAAGTGACATCAGCAGAGATAAAATGACAATTGAGAGAATGGGAAAAACACTTATAGCTCTTTTGTGACCGTGGAAATCCTAAGAAGACACATTTGTGAGACCTAGGAGATAACTTATCAAGACCAGGACTAAAATCATGAACAAAACATGTAGACCCAAAAACTCGAAGAGGTAATGGATGCAGAGGGTCTTGAGGAAATAAGATAGAATGAGGGATTTTGTTAGCTAGGACGGAAGATGGCATGCGGTTGATAAGATAACATGCTGTGAGAACTGCATCACCCCAAAAACGTGAGGGTACTTGACCATGTATCAGAAGTATACGAGTTGTTTCAATAAGGTGTCTATTCTTGCGCTCAGCCACCCCATTTTGTTGAGGGGTATAAGAACATGAGGTTTGGTGAAAAATGCCATGAGAAGCCATAAAATGTTTAAACTGCTGAGAAAGGTATTCACGGCCATTATCACTACGTAAATGTCGAATAGAAACCCTAAACTGTGTTTTTATTTCATTGAAAAAAGATTGGAAAATAGAAAACATCTCAGAATGATTCTTCATTAAAAACAACCAAGTACATCTGAAATAGTCATCAATAAAAGTAACAAAATACTGAAAACCTAAAATGGACTTAACACGACTAGGTCCCCAAATCTCAGAATGAACCAATGAAAAGGGAGACGACGCCCGTTGTGAGACACTACGAGGAAAGGAACTACGAGTATGCTTTCCTAACTGACAAGACTCACACGACAAACTTGATAATGTGGACAACCGCGGGACAAGTTGTTGTAGTTTGGCAAGACTAGGATGACCGAACTGAGCATGAAGAAGGGATGGTGACTCCATGACTACGCCAACATGTGGAGAAGGACGGAGATGATAAAGGCCATGAGACTCACATCCTGTGCCAATCATGTGTTTCGAACTCCGGTCCTGCAACCAAACAGAATCTTTAGTAAATGAAATAACACAATTAAGAGTACGAGTTAAACGACTAATGGACAATAAGTTGAAGGGAAACCCAGGGACATAAAGTACATGATCAATGGATATGGATGGAAAAATATTAACCGTACCAATACCATGAGATGAGACTCTAGACCCATCAGCCATTGTTACCGAGGGTAAATTATCAGGACATGACAAGGAAGAAAACAAAGACTTGTTACCAGTGATGTGATCGGTGGCGCCTGAGTCAAGGACCCAAGGTCCGAGGGAGTGAGTTAGACCAACAAAAGGTGTACCTGTACGTGCAACAGATGCAGATGTAGTGGAACCAGAGTGCTAATGATCCTCATACCATCTGAGAAATTCGTTGAAGAGTGCAGGTTTGTCTATGGTATTAGATGAAGTAGGATGGTCTGCAGATGGTGATCAGGGAGGTGGATCAGAATTTGCCATTGCTACAAGTCGAGGAGGACGTCCATGGAGAGCATAACATTTATCAATCTTGTGGCCTAACTTGCCACAATGGTCACATTTTGGACGTCCTTTACTTGGCTTGCGAGACCGACTTCGATCATCACGTTGAGCAGCCATAACAGAGGAATCATCAGTATGAGGGGATGTCTCAGTGACGGGTTTGCTCGGTATACGCAAAAGAGCATAACAAGTAGAAGTAAAGTTGAGTATGACAGGAGAACCCAAAATCTGATCACGGACATGAGAAACATCATCAGAGAGTCCGTATAATGCCAACAACATGAAGAACTTTGATCGTTGTTCCAATTCTTCAGCAGGAGTGGAAGCAGGAGGTAATATATCATTAAAGTCATGAAGAAGGGCATGAATTTTACCCAAATAATCTGCCATGGGACCAGGATTGCGCGGACCAATAACAGTTTATAGGTCCTGACAAACACCATAAAGACGCTGAGTGTCATTGGTGTATAACAACTTCGCTTGTGCCCATACTTCTGAACATGTTTCATAGGATCGAAACATTTGTTTCGGTGAGGAGTGAATGGTGGACTTTATAACAATGCATAACTGAGCATCAATTTTCATCCAGCGGGAAGTGTCATCTATGAGAGCAGTAGTCACATTTTGAGTAAGATGATCTAAGTACCCCTGACTCTTCAACCAAAGTTTGATGTCGGATGCCCATGTTGCATAATTTGTGCCATCTAACTTGTCAATGGACAAGTGTACATTCACATAATTGGTATATATTGAGGGATCAGAAGATGAGCCACCAACAGAGATGTTTGTAGATGAGGAAGACGCCATAGAGAGGGAGAAACCCTAAAAATTCAAAGTGCTCCGATTGACGCAACGACCACAGATCCAGAAAGAGGGCGAGGAGGCGATCACGGCAGTGCTGATCGGCGGCGGAAAGCTCCGGCGACGCGCCGGCACGCGCGGCGGCAGCGGCGACATTTGCGGCAGCGCGTGGAGGCGCGTGGGTGGTCCGATCGCCGCGATCTTCGTGCGACTGTGGTCGCCCGGCCGAGACGATCCCGATGGTGTGGTCGCCGGTCGATTCTGGAACTCCAGCGACGGCGGCGACGCCGACTGCGACAACGGCGGCGGCGCCGACTGCGACAACAGCGGCAGTGATAGGTGCCGGAGACCGTGGAGTTGACTGGAACTATTCCTGTGCTCTAGATACCATATGAGAAATAGAGAAGATTGGGAGAAAATATCCCTTGTGTGTTTAGCATACACGTAGGGTAGTTTATTTATATTGTAAGATATGGGCTGTTAGATAAATTATATCTTTTATCTTTTAGTTAGTTTGTTATTATTTCTCATTTGTATTTTGGGCTTAGCCCATATTTCTTCTATTATAAATAGAGAACCCTATGTGTGTATTTTACACAAGGGAGATTAATTTAAATATAGTTTTTCCCTATATTCAACATGGTATCAGAGCAGGTTCTCTGATCTTCTTCTGGTGTCTCTGCTGTCTGCCGGCAGCCCCTAAAATTTCAGTGGGCAACCCTTCTCTCTTTCTTTTTCTCTTAAATTTGTGCCACAATCAGCACCGTCCAGTCAGATCTCTCCACCGTCGCTGTCGCTTCTTTCCGGCCAGTCCGTCGCCGCCTCCGGCCACCGCCGCCACCGCCGGCCACCATCACAGTTTCGACGGGTGACCTGCGGATCTGGACCGTCTCTTCAAGCGACGGCCAACCACGCCGGTTTCGAGAGCCAGTTCTCAGTCACGCGCCGCCACGCAACGCTTCTTTCCGGCCAGTCCATCACCGGCCGCCGGTCGCCGTTACAGTTTCGACCGATGACCAACAGATCTGAAGCGTCTCCTCGAGCGACGACCAACCCCGCCGAAGACAAGCACATACTCCGCTCAACGCGCCTCCACGCGCCGCCTTCCCGGTGTCGGAGTTTCACCGCCACACCTCCATAGCTCTCGCCGGACCTCCCTCTCTCTGTTCAGACCTTCCAGAGCAGCCATTGCTGCCATCTTCGTCTGTCTTCGTCTCCGCCATTGATTGTCTAGGCACCATTTTCCGCTGTACACTGTTTGCCGCTGTCCAGCCATTGTTTTGCCGCTGTCCGTGTCGTCTGCCGCTGTCCGGCACCGTTTTGCCGCTGGCCGACGCCGTTTGCCGCTGTCCCGCACCATTTGCCACTGTCCAGGTGCCGTTTGCCGCTGTCCAGGCACCGTATGCTTCCAACCACTATAGGCCCTCATCACCTCGTCAGTTAGTGATGGCACTCCCTGTAGTTTTGTCGCTTCCAGCCACTACAGGCCCCATCAGTCAGTGATGGCAATTTAGTCCCTACAATTTTATAGCAGTCAACCGCCGCTACAGTCGCTACCGCCTCAGACAGACGCAACTGCGTCAGTTCTTCTTGGGCTAGAGTTTAGCCCGATCTTCTTGAGATACACTGCTAAGTATCACCACTTGGGAGTTGTCCAACAAAGAATTTTGGACCTCCAACATGTCTTTGGATCTTTGATGCCTTTGTTTCAGCATTGTAGCTTAATATTTGGTTTTGTTTTAGTGGTCCAACAACTGTGATATTCCACATTTTCACCCTTCACACTAAGGGGGAGTACGTTTCCAAGAGACTGCAAGTCACATATATATGGGTGTAGTCCCTGCAGTTTTGTAGATTTAAGCTACTACTGTTGATCCCGTCACCCATCCATCATTGATGAGGATTTAGTGTAGTCCCTGCAGTTTTGTAGCTCTTAGCTTTCAGCTACCACTGTTGATCCCGTCACTCTTCCATCATTGATTGGGAATCAGTCCTTGCAGTTTATCATTGTACACACGGCTCTCCTTCATCCACTTTTGAAGTTGAAGTTTCACAAGCTGTTGTTAGTTCATCTATGTTTGCCTCACACTCTTGAAGACAAATCATCTAGTTCAATACTGAGTTCATCTATTCCAAGCTTAGTTCATACAATTTGTATGCTCCAGCTTGAGGGGGAGTGTTAGATATATTATATCTTTTATCTTTTAGTTAGTTTGTTATTATTTATCATTTGTATTTTGGGCTTAGCCCATATTTCTTCTATTATAAATAGAGAACCCTATGTGTGTATTTTATACAAGGGAGATTAATTTAAATATAGTTTTTCCCTATATTCAACATGGGCCAATACCCTTAATACAAAGTAGACTAAGCCCAAATAACAGAAACACACATCTTAACATCTAACAACTAGAATGATTCATTATTAATGATAAAGACATAAATATTATACATGCATTGGAATTGTTAAGAAGTGGACTTAAGCCTAACTCAACCCCACAAAACCGACTTGTAAGGTGAGGTTTGCACCCCACTTATATATTACAATTTGACCTTATCTCTAGTCGATGTGAGACTTCCAACACACCCCCTTCACACCGAGGTATAGACATCTCGAACGTGAGAATAGAATTAATGGGTGGTCCGATAGTGGCCCGACAACAGGTGGAACAGAATATCCACATAGATCTCGCTAGGATAGGCTCCAACCTTGGCTCTGATACCAAGTTGATAAAGGGACTGATTTTATTATATTTTGAATCATAAAAAATACATTCTCATATCTCTAACTGTAACAATCTAATTCTCCTAAAAAGGAAAATAGGAAAACTAGGTAAACAAAATAAAAAAGATTATATATCTATTTTCTCTAATTAGGAAGATTCTAAAGATATCTTCTCTAATTACAACACGAATCTTATAAATAAATTTTAAAACATGCATTCTTTCATATACTGATGGCGATTTCTTCAAGAAAGTATACCCCAAATCCCATTGACTAAAGAAGTAGTTTCATCGAATGTACTTACCTCAAAGATATAAGTACATATTCCCATAGCAGGACTAGCAAATAAGCCAAATGAAAAGACAGTTAACCTGCAATAAAATGGAAAGTCATATAACTAAAATACAAATACATTGTTTCCAATACTAAATTGTCAAGACCAGAAATATTTGGTGCTCTAGGCTAATTTCTGAAAATATTTAAAAAGCAAGCAATATGCACTTTAATATCCAACCACTCTTGTTCTCTACTACACTAAAAATCCGTTATATGCAATCTAACCTCATAATATAGTTATTGAAAAAGAAAGCTGTAGTTAAAGCCAAAAACCTATGAAAATAAAGATCTAACTTAAAAGAGTCAGCGCGTTAGTAGAAGATTAAAATCCATCTTAATAAGACCAGTTGCTAATTAACAAAATCTCATCAGTGTTTGCTCTAAAACTGTTTATGCAATACACTAAGTAATTACAATTTCATGTTTACCAAAAAGTTTAAAAGCTAGAATATGTTGATTTCGACCTGAAATAAGCTACATTCATCTTTCAATTTTGGAGGCATTCAGAAAATGCTTGAGTAGCTTCATTTGGACATAAAATATCTTTATGAATTATAACTAGTTATTTTTAGATAAGTTCAAAAAGCGTCTTGGTGAAGCTTATGAAACATAAATATCTTATTATGATGGGTCGAGTAAGTTTCAGTGTAATATTTATGGCAACCTCTTATGTAATAAAAACTTATGATTTCTAAAGCCTTAATACCGACTTGGATGGTTAGTATTGCCCAAACTTCATCAGAACTACACATTGGGTGTATCTATAGTTGATGTGCGAAAAACACATCTCAAAGATGAAATTAAGGCAATCTTAAAATTTTGTATTTGAATCTAACTCAACCTTAAAAATTGGATGACAAAGTGAATGTTGTCCCCAACACATATATTGTACCCGCCATGATAGAATGATCCCTCTTTTACAAATTAGAGCCTTCTTCTCAGAGTGAGAACCCTGACTAGTGAATGCATTAGAGAATCAGCTTTCTTTATCGTTAACTCTAACCTATGGTGATAACTTACTCCAGCAGCATCAATTGCAACAATGACAAGTTCCAACTACCAAAATCTTAAAACCAAGTTTTTCTCCATTTTTTTCTTCTTTCTTGTTTTTCTTTTCTTTTATCCACATTTATTTTTTTTATCCTTTCCTCCTCTTTACACATGTTCTTCTTAATCTAGTTGCAACTCTACTTTTATAGTTCTCTGTTTTTTTAATTCCAAAACCAACTATTTGTTTCCTATTCTGTTGTAATTAGAGGAAATATCTATAGAATCTTCCTAACTCGAGAAAACATGTGTATGATCTTCCAGATTATTTTGTTTCCTTATTTCCCTTTCTAGAAGATTAGATTGCTACAAATAGAGGTAATGAGAATGTAATTACCATGAATGAAAATAATAAAATCATTTTCTTTTTCAAGTTGGTATTAGACCTCCCAATCTTGGGAGATCCGTTTGCAAAAGTAGCCACCGCTCTTGCTGTCTGACCATTGTGGCTGCCGCCATTGCCGATTGGGGTCGTTGATAGGGTAGTAGGCGCGTGTAGCCCACGCGCCTAGTTCCGACGAGACCCACTCTTCGCCGCCGTTAGACACAAGGTCGTCGGCGCCTCCTGAGTCCATTCCACCGGTCAATGCCGTCCCGTTTGGCCCAGATTTAAGTAGATCTGAGTTTTAGGTTTTGCTCCTTTTTCTGTTGTCTTTGTCGTCACCTTGGATAACCTCACTGGAGACACCTGATTGCGTTCTACATGATGTCTGAAGTAAAAATTATTCCTGAGTCCTAATGATCTACCCAATATGGTGGGTGCCAATCGGTTGCATAATCGGAATTTCCTATAATAGAGCCAGTATATTTGAAGGATTCTCAAGGGACGTTCTAGACTAAATAACATAAATGGAGGGGCACCAGGGCCAGACGTTCAATTTGGGACAATGAAGATTCACTAATTATGACTTGGATGTGGCAGCCCATGATTCCTGAGATAAATAGAAATTATATGTTTATAAAATATTGTTCCCAATTACAGTCCACTTAAAGGAGAATATCAAGCACCTTAAAAATGAAACAAAGAATCCTCAAATTAATAAATTAAATACAAGTATCTTTATAAATATTGTGACGGTAGAATGCGATTATGCTATTTTCAAAATATTTGTCATTTTTTATTTTGCTTTTAAGCATATATGTTGATATAAATTTCTCTGCAATCATTGGCTTGGTGTTAGAATCATAGATATGGACGTAATCATAATCAGTTAGACTTCTAGCATATTTATGTTATTCACCTCAAAGAGAGTAGCCTGTAATATGTTCTCTCTCGGATAAATTCTAAACACACAAAATTCATCATATGCCATCTCAGTTTCCTTCTTCTAATTTATGCTCAATTAGGTCATCCTAACCTTGATAAGCTTCAACACCTTGTACCACATCTAAGTTGTCAACTTTGTCATGTAAATCTTGTAAATTAGAGAAACATAGTCATAGTCCATTTCTTAAAGAGTGTCCTCCCAACAAATATTTGGAGATCGAATTGTGTTAACTCTACTTTAAGATTTCAATATTTGTAATTCATTGATTATTCTCAATGTAATTCTTTTTTGAATGAAGAATCGTTTTAAGTTGTTTTCCATAATTCAATACTTTTATAATAAAGTTAAAAATCAATTTCGTGCTTCCATTCATATTTTTTGTATCGAATATGGTAGTAAGCACCTCCCTCATACTTTTCAAACTTTCATGACTTTCCATGGTATTCTTCACCAAAGATCCAATGCATACCCCTTATCAAAATGGGGAGACAAAGTACAAGAATAGGCACCTTATTCAAATTACTCAAACTCTTTTACTTCATGGATATGTTCTCAACAATTTTGTAGTGATGTTCTCATTGTGTGCTATATTGTCACTCTATTGTGTTCCCTCGTCAACTTTTCGATCCCTTAATTCCTATAGTCTTTGAATCTACCTATTTTGTTCACAATTTTAGTCTTGAGGTCAACAAATTATCACCTAAGTCTAAAAAAGGGTATAAGTATTTCTCACCCTCAATTCATCACTATTTCATAACACTTGACAAGACCTTCTTTAGTCTTCTTTCTACTTACAAGTATAAGCTGATGACATTGTCACCCTCTCCTTACATTTGATGTCTTTAAGAAGTATATGTTGATGACATTTTCAAACAAACTTAGATACTCCATGTGGAGGTAGAATAATCGAAAAATGTAATTGTAATATCTTAGAGGAAGTACACGTTACATATTTTCTAGGAGATTCTAGTGACGTCCAAGCCCCTTGACACACCTATGAATCACAATGTTAAACTTCTATCAAGTTCGGGAGAGACATTTTCAATACCTTTGTGGTAAGTGTGGTAAATAAGTTTCTTAATTCTCCATGTGCAAGACATTGGATTGCAATCATTCACATTTTGGGGGTCATAGGCATTACTGAAGTTGGACAACAAAAGGGTGTGTGGAGTGTAATATCCTTGAGTGATAAAAGGTTGTATGTTGGAGACCTAAAGGCACACTTCGCTCATATTGTTTTAGAACAACGATAGCAACTAAAGGTTTCATGTCCATAATGATGAAAAACTATAACGTAAATGTCAAAAAAGTGGCCACAACAATATTTTGAGTGCTACAATAGTAGACTTGATTTGCAATTGTAATGCCACAATTTCATGAGGTAACGAATTTTGAATCTTATAAATTATTATAATTCTAATGAGCTTGTATATGAAAATTTAGAAGGACAGGTGGACTAAAATCTAGACCTTCCCTTTGTCATTAGAAACTGTTGAATATAGTGGAAACTATGTATGGGAATAATCCCCCTTGCGTTGAATATACACATAGGGATTAATCCCCCTCTGTTTATAATAGAAGAAATATGAGATAAACCAAAAATACAAATAAGTATAATAACAAATAAAATAATGATAAAAGATAAAGATAATATATCTAAAACTTTCATTAAGCTAGTGCATACAAATCGTATGTACCAAGCTTGTTACAAATATAATCAATTTTTGGCTCTGTAAAGACATAGTGAAAATATCTGTTAACTGAACACTTGAACTAACGAACTCGGTCTTGATATCTCCGAATACAATTTTCTCTCAAATAAAATGACAGTCGATCTCAATGTGTTTGGTCCTCTCATGAAGAGCAACATGATTGTCACATATAAGCGCCATTTGAGTGACATCTCCATATTGTAACTCTCTAAACAATTCCTTAAGCCAAACAAGCTCACAAGTGGCTAAGACCATAGCTCTATATTCTGCTTCTACACTAGATCTTGCCACAACACTCTATTTCTTGCATTTCCAAGAGATCAAGTTATCACCAATGGAGACAAATTATCCGGATGTAGACCTTTTATCAAAAGGAGATCCTGCCCAATAAACATCAGAATAACAAACCACTCTTGTATGGTTTTTAGAACCATATAACAATCCTTTTCCAGGAGATCCTTTAGGCTTTGCTCACTTGAATGGATTTGGAGGAGAGTGATTGAATGGATTTGAAAAGATTTGAAGGTAAACTTTTTGTTGTTAATTTAGTGGATTTGAAGGTAAGTGGGAATGAATTTGGAAGTAAAGTTTGTAAAAATTAGTGTAGGATTTGATTGATGAGACAGATTAAAAAAATTTACTTTCAAATTTACTTTCAAATTCACTCTCACTTACCTCCAAATCTACTCAAATAAACAACAAAAAAATTTATCTTCAAATCTTCTCAAATCTATTCAATCACTCTCTATCAAATTCATTCAAGTGAACAAAGGGTTAATGCTTTAATATATAAATAAATGCACTCGAATGATCTTCACATGGGGAATTAAGGAATTTTCTTACCACGCTAATTGCAAAGGAAATGCCAGGACAAGTAACTATAAGATAATTCAACTTTCCAACTAGTTTTCTATATTTCTTGGTGTTTGACATAGGCTCCCCCTAGGAGATTGTTCAAGGCAATATAAGGATTTGCGAAGACGACATACCAACCCAGAACACTCCCTCTAAGTAACAAATCCTGGAGGTTGCTCCATATAAATCTCTTATTGCAAATCTCCGTTAAAGAATGAATTTTTGACATCCAATTGATAAAGAGACCATTATTGAAGAGCTGTCATGGCTATAAATAAACAAACTGATACCATTTTTGCCAGTAGAGAAGAAGTATCACCATAATTATCATGGAGAAGAGTACTAGAAAAATTATCATGTGCAAGGTTATCAAACTCGAAAGTTTATGTAAACTCATGAAAGCGAGTATATTTCAAATGAAAAATAATTATAAATAACATACTAATTCAAATATCACCATACAATTATATAAGTTCAAAGTGCTTTATGTACTTGGATTGCTCTCAATTGAATTTGATGTATTCTCACACATAATTTACTTTTATCCCTAATTATACAATTAATAAATAACAAATAATTCCTTTCCTGATTAAAAAGTGACAACAAAAAACCTAATTCCTAATTCATAAATTTTATAATATATTACCTATCCTTCCTTTGCTAAACACTGCAGCAGCAGAAGACCACCCACCCATAGTAAAATTCCCTTCCTCCTACATGGTCCAGTGTAGCAGACCAACAAAAGTCCCACCTTTTGAAATGGAGAAGAGGACCACAACACAAGAGAAGAACAAATGGAGACAACCATGGTAGTGCAACAAGCGGACAATGACACGGCAAGTGAATGGCAGTTCAACAAGGAATAGAAACTTAACTATTAGATATATTATCTTTATTTTATATTTGTCTTTGGTTAGTTTGTTATTATTTTTTATTTGTATTTTGGGCTTAGCCCATATTTCTTCTATTATAAATAAAGGACCCTATGTGTATATTAAACACAAGAGAGGTTAATCTCATATTTAGTTTTCACTATATTCAACTTTGTATCAAAGCCTGGTTTCTGTCTAGCCGGTGCCGTTGTCCGCACACGTCTGTTGCCGCCAGTCGTCCCTATTCACCACCGACCGCCGTCAAAGTTTTGTCCATCTAAAACCTTAGGGTTTTCCTGTTCCTCGCTGGTGCGATTTGTCTTCTTCAGAGATGGCCTCTAGCAGCACTCTTTCCTACTCTGGAAGTCCATCAATTACCTCTGAGAAGCTAAATAGAAAAAATTATCTATCATGGTCTACCCGATGAAATGTGGTTCCTTGGCCAAAGACATTCTGACCACCTTGAGCGAGATGGAAGCCATGTGCCTGTTAAAAAAGTTGATAAGTGGAAACAAGTAGATTTCCAATTGTGTGCCTTATTATGGCAATCAGTGGAACCAAAACTTTAATATCTTTGAGGGCTTTCAAAACTTGTCACTCTTTTTGGAAGAAAGCTCAAAGCATTTATGCCAACGAGATTCAATGTCTCTATGACACTGGAAACAAGCTTGCATCTCTTAAAATGCAAGACCATGATATGGTGTCCTTCATGGCTGAATCCCAATCTGCTGTCTAAGAATTCAAGATGATTTTGGAAGCAGACCCATTAGAGGATATTAAGAAGAAACAAGACAAATTCTACATGGTGTTGATCCTTCATGCGCTACATCCCGATTTTGATCATCGTAGAGATCAACTTCTGACCAATCATGAGGTCCCCTCCATGGAAACATTGACCAATCGCCTTTTGCGCGTCCCGGTACCTCAAACTCAGGAAGCGCATGAATTAGTGGAATCATCTGTCATGGTTGCCAGACGGAGAAGAGGAGGATGTGGCACTAGAGGAGGAGGACGAGGAGGTCAGGAGCGTCCTCAATGCACATGGTTTCCCTTCCAAAACCGCCAATATTTCGAAGACTGAAACTTCCATTTCTAAGTTCACTGAGGATGAATATCAAGAGTATCTAAGGTTAAAGTTTAAAAGCTTGGCATAGCCATCTCAATCTCCCAAGACATCAAAAACCTGCATTTCTCAATCCATGGAAGCTCAAAATTCATGGGTAATTGACTCAAGTGCTTCTAATCACATTTCTGGTAATACCTCTTTGTTCTCATCTATATACTTTTAAGAAAAACCTCATTTCATAACCCTTGCAAATGGATCTAAAAGTTCCTCTAGAGGAGTCGGTCATGTTTCCTTGTCTCCGTCCCTCAATCTCAACTTTGTCCATTTTGTCCCTAATTGTCCTTTTAATTTAATTTCACTAAGCCAGTTGACCAAAATGTTAAATTGTTCAATAACCTTTCATCACAAATCTTTTGTTATATAGGAGCATGATTCAGGGAGACAGATTGGAGAAGAATATAAAGTTTATAGCATTTTCTATCCATCCCGGGGGATGCCATCTTAAGTGCATGTTATCTTATGACGACTATTATTCCCCTCTTCTTTGCCATGGCAGTCATTCGTCACTGGCCACTTCATCAATTGGATATCAAGAATGACTTCCTACATGGTGATCTTGAGGAAGAAATCTATATGGAGCAACCTCCTGGGGTTGATCAGGAAGAGTCTGCTATAGTATACAAATTGCATCGACCTCTATATGGCCTCAAGCAATCACCACGTGCTTGGTTTGGAAAGTTTAGCTCCATTCTTCAAAAATTTGGGCTAAAATGCAGTGAAGCAGACCATTCGGTTTTTTACTGTCATTCTTCTCTTGGGAAATGTGTTTACTTAACAGTATATGTTGATGATATTGTCATTACAGGAAATGATATTGTTGGAATATCTCAACTAAAAGAGTACTTGTGTAGAAATTTTCAAACCAAGGATCTTGGATGTCTTAAATACTTCTTACGCATTAAAGTAGCGCAGTCAAAAGATGGAGTTGTAATCTCCCAAAGGAAGTATGCTCTTGATATATTACAAGAAACAGGCATAATTGATTGCAGACCGATAGACAGTCCCATGGATCCAACTCAAAAATTAAGGACAGAAGAAAGTGAATTATTCTCCGATCTCGAAAGGTATAGGAGGCTGGTTGGAAAACTGATTTATCTCACTATTACAAGACCAGATCTATCTGTTGCAGTTAGAGTGGTTAGTCAGTTCATGCAGGCTCCATGTGTTGACCATTGGAATGCTCTCATTCACATTTTAAGGTATATCAAAAAGGCTCCCGGGCAAGGATTGTTATATGAAGATAAAGGAAGCATTCAGGTTTTTGGCTATTTTGATGCTTTTAGGGATGGAGAGTTTACGTGAGAAGGAATAAAACAGGGAATACCTATCTGTTTTGGCAGTTAGGTGGTGTGGGTATTCGTTTGTATAAATAGCTAGCTGAATAGAGGAGAGTTAGCGAGTTGTTTTGGAGAATTCTATCAGGAAACCATTATTCCTGTGGGGGAGGTTAAGCTCCCATTTGCTTACTGTACATTGTATTCTTGCTGTTGATAATACAAAGAGGAATTATACAGTCTTTCTGGTGTTTTAGTCTGGTGGGTTAGAGTGGGTTTCTATAGGTTTCTTGACTAGAAACCTAACATTTTTGTCTGAACTTCCGGATAGGAGTGGGGGTGCACGTTCAAGAAGTAATCAAGAAACTGTCGGATCCCAATTGGGCACGTTAGGGAGAATGGAGAGAGATATGGAGGGAAGACTAGAGGCAATCGAGATTACAATGGAGGGGATGAAAGCGGAATCAGCCACAGTATGAAGGGATTTACAAGAGATAATGAGGATATTAGGAACGAACGCCAATAACGCGGAGGGACATTCCGATAGTTCTGTGAAAAAGGGTTGATTTGCCTATGTTTGACGGGCGGGAGCCCCTTAGTTGGATCAACAGGGCGGAGACATTCTTTGATATCCAGAAGGTGGCAGGCGAAGAAGAAAAGGTGGAGCTCGCGTACGTTAGCATGGAAGGAAGTGCGGCTTACTGGTTCAAGTTCTCAAAAGAAAAGGTAAAGAACCGTTCTCGGGAAGGCCTGAAGACAGCCATGGTCAACCGGTTTGGAGGAGGATTCTAGGGGACAATGTTTGAGAGGCTGGCGACACTGCGCCAGCAGGGTACAGTGGAGGAGTTCCTTCGCGATTTTGAGATTTTGATGGGTCAAACCAAGGGCGTACCCGAAAGTCTTGGGCTATTTCCTCGTCGGGTTACGTGAGGACATCAAGGGACAGGTCAAGATTCAAGATCCCCAGGAGTTGATGGTGGCAATACGAATCGCGCGCGACGTGGAAAATGTGGCGCTACGAGCGAAGGGGGGCAATTGGAGTGGGTTCAAGATTAACCCATCAGGATCGCGTTCGACGGGGGTAGTAGACCCACGATGAATCAGTCCGGAGGAACGGAGAATATGGGGTCGGTGAGGAGAGAGAGTCCCAACCAGTTCGAAGGCAAGGGTGAGTACCACCAGGGAAAACGACAACAGAGGAAGAATGGTGAGGAACCTCCCTTACCCAGAATTCCTTAAGAGGAAAGAAGAGGGTCGATGCTTACGTTGTGGGGGCCTTTCGCCCCTGGCCATCATTGCATTGAGATAAGTTTGAGGGTGTTGCTTTTAGCAGAGGATGAGGAAGACGATGAAGAGGAGGATTTGCCACCACCCAAGCCTCTTGATCAAGCCGAACGGTAACGGGGACAACCAAACGGTATCAACAGGATAGACCGAGCGATACCGATAACAGACCAAGCGATTAAGGGGGATAACAGACCGAGCGGCCGAACAGTATCAGCAGGAGAGACCGAGCAGACAAGTTTCCCGTTTCCAACCTTGAGGACAAGGTTTTTCGGCAACGGGGTGTAATGTTAGGGATGGAGAGTTTACTTGAGAAGGAATAAAACAGGGAATACCTAACTGTTTTGGCAATTAGGTGGTGTGGGTATTCGTTTGTATAAATAGCTAGCTGAATAGAGGAGGAGAGTTAGTGAGTTGTTTTGGAGAATTCTAACAGGAAACCATTATTCCTGTGGGGGAGGTTAAGCTCCCATTTTCTTATTGTACATTGTATTCTTGCTGTTGATATGCAGATTGGACAGGTTCGCCTATTGATAGACGGTCTACTACAGGATATTGGGTTTTTCTGGGACAAAACATTATTTCATGGTAAAGTAAGAAACAAAATGTAGTAGCTCGATCAACAGCTGAAGCCGAGTATAGGGCAATGGCGTTACTCACATGTCAACTTATATGGGTGAAACAATTCCTTCAAGAGCTTAACTTCTGTGACATCCATACTATGAAGATGTATTGCGATAATCAAGTTGCGCTCCACATTGCATCAAATCCAGTGTTTCACGACAGGACTGAACATGTAGAAATTGATTGTCATTTTGTCCATGAAAAGTTGTTGACTAAAGAAATATGTACTGAGTTTGTTGGGTCAAATGATCAACCAACAGATGTGTTGACCAAGTCATTAAGGGGTCCTCGGATCGAGTTTATTTGTTCTAAGCTTGGTACATACAATTTGTATGCTCCAGCTTGAGGGAGAGTGTTAGATATATTATCTTTATTTTATATTTATCTTTTATCTTTAGTTAGTTTGTTACTATTTCTTATTTATATTTTGGGCTTAGCCCATATTTCTTCTATTATAAATAAAGGACCCTATGTGTATATTCAACACAAGGTAGATTAATCTCGTATAGTTTTCACTATTTTCAACTGTAATCTTGTCTCTGTTAACTTAACTCGCGAGTTTGACAACTATGATCATGTGTATTCGCACTATGAATAGAGCATACACAAATAGAATTTTCATTTCATGATAAACTTTCTAAGAGAAATTAATTTGGACCTACTTTTCATCAAACATAACCAGCATACAATGCAAAAACGTAACAGTAGATGGAACAAAATATTTAAAATCAGTCAAAGTTACAACACGAGAAGGATGTTGTATTCTAATAATCTAATAATCAAGTACAACCCAGACAAAATAAACAGAACTGAAGAAAACTAAGGACTAAACGATCAAGGAACTAAAATGCAAGATTTGGTCAATAAGAAAATCCAAAAGCACCAAAAATATAATCTTACATAGGCTGATCGGATGCCTTAGCTCCAGCCCTAATAAGACAGTAACTAGTTCCACCCATTATTGATGAAAAGAGACCCAATAGAATTGCAAATATATGATGACCTGTCTTAGCTTGTGCATTGCTTGCTTCCTTAGCTTTGACAAAGTATCCTGCAAAATTTAAATTCTGAAATTAGGAAGAGTAGTTAAAGTATATCTACCATTCTAGTGAACCTAGATGATCCAGGCTATATTCCCAGCAATCAATTACCATCTAGACAAAGTATTACCTCAGACCTCCTGTAACAAACAGTTCAAAGGCCTGTGGGTAGTCTTTTCTCCTTTTTATTAAAGTAGGGCATTCAAAATACAACGCACGACAATTTGGCCAGTAAATTGAATTTAAAACCCAATGTATTATTAAGTTTATATCAAATGTAAGAATATTATAGTTGAAAGGAAAAACATACCAATAAAATTATACAGAGGAAAATCCAATTAAGACTCTAAGAAATGGAAACAACTATCATACCTTCTGTAGCAAGTGCTTCTCGGAAGAAGAACAGCACACCAAAGAAACAGCAGGCAAGACCTGAACAACAGCAGCTTTGAATTAATTAATCAGTACTTGCAATTGATATTAAATGCTTAACTTAAATACATATCAACTTTTCTAACCTCGTACATGTAGTGTAATGTGAAATTTATACTTGTAAATTCAGAATTATGAAATAATTAAGAATTTTTTATTTAGTTGTTTCTTGCGTAGGCCATAAATATCTTACTACAAGTTGACCTGTTAAGAATTTATATGCAAATATAGGTTGACATTGCTTGAATTTTGAAGTCTGACAAACTTGCCCAAGTAGAATGACATTTATATCAGTTCAATGTTTCAAGTTTTCCATCATATTCTACTTCATCTTTAACGAATATATCTGAATTGTATAAGCAGAAAGATTACATCAGATATAAGATCTCATAATTTTGTTACAGATAATTACAATTAGTATATTACAGTTAACAGTTTGCAAACTGCTTTCTAAACAGGAAATAGCATTGCAAGAATTTAAGCTAGAAGTATGAAAGTAATACGTTATACAGACAAGTAATGGAGAAAAAGTACTGAAAAATAATTAAGTAGAAAATCAGACTTTAAAGTTTCTCTCTTTTTCATAAATTTAAAATATAAGGTAATTTCAGAGAAGAACTGTTACATCTTACTTGCAATATCAGCAACTTTTAATTTATCATGCAAAAACACCCTGGCCATAATTGAAGCCATAATAGGAACTGTTGAGTTCAATACAATGGCCTGAGAGAAAGGCAGCCTTTGGGAGCTGAAAAATAACACATTGTTTTATAACTGTAATTGGCAACCCATGAAATCCTCAATGAGAAAAAAAAATTCACATACAATAGAACACAATGATATTGTTATAACTAAAAATATAAAGTTAATTCTATAAAAGCGAGGATATCTAGATTATATAGGCATTATTAGGAACGATTTTATTTATTCTCACATCATATCTTCTTTATTAGAGAATATGAAATATCTTCAACTTATTATATTGATTCCTTTTTCTCCGACATATAAAGCATTCACGGCTTCAGCATGTACGATAGCATCTGTTTTACACATCTTTATGTTTTGGTACTAATCTAATTACAATCCAAAAAATTGCACATGACATTGAAAGTAGGATATTTCACATTCCTTACATGGTCGTCTTCGTCAATCTACTGCATGGTCCAAACTAATCCTCCCTCAACAATGTAATGTGGATCTTACTTCATTTAATACCGCAGGACACTATGCTTTTGTCAATGAACTTCTCAAATGGTACGAGGATTGTTAGAAACCTAGTTACACTACTTTTGTTGCATACATGGGTACATCTTTTGTTGGCCTAAATCACTCTCCTTTCCTTGGACCTTGGGTTCTCGACTCAAGTGCCACCAATCATATTACGGGCAACAAATCGTTGTTTTCTTCTCTATCTTCTATGGGTTATTACCTTCGGTTACCATAGCTCATCGATCTAAGGTCTTACCCCATACTATTAATCTTTTCCCTTCTTTGTCCATTGATAATGTTCTTTATGTTCCTGGTTCTCCATTTAACTTATTATCCAGGCTACTCTTCATATTAGCTCTAATCTTGTCTTTAAAGAAAGGACCAAGTACATTGAAATTGTCTATCATTTTATTTGAGAAAAGATTGTATCTAGAAATATCAAGACTAATTTTGTTAACTCAAGTAGTTAGCAAATATTTTCACAAGTCTTTACGATGACCTAGAATTGATTATATTTGGAACTAGCATGGTACATTTGATTTATACGCACCAGCTTGAGGAAGAGTGTTAGATATTGTTAAGATAATGTTAGTTACAGTATGTTATGTTAGTTACGATATCTTATGTTAGTTACAATATTATGTGTATTTGGGCTTAGCCCATATTTTCCTTTATTACAATAAATATATTATCCTGTGTATTTTCTACACAAGGGGAATTAACCTCTTTCTTAGTTTTCACTATCTTCACAATTATATTGATTGATTTTTCACAATACATAAAGTATTCATGTTGTCTCATAAACACGTGGTTTCATATGAATGTTATCTTTTTTCTAGAGTTTGACAAAATTGAAAGGTTGGAAAGGAAGAAGTGAGTTGCACTAAACTCTATCTATGGAGCAAACCATTAATGATGTAAAATTACAAATGAAAATTTTACAAAATTTAATATGAAGAATATTGTCTTTACATACTAATTATTAGTTACAACATGCATGATTAGTTACGAAATGCAATTCGAATCCTTTTGAAAAGTCTTTATCTAATGTTGCACTTCTAAGAATTAGAGCAATAACTTATCAAACCCAAGAGCTTTAAAATATATATAGTGTATGAATAACCAACAAAGTGAAGAAAAAAATATCATCCGGTGTCAAAATATTCTAAAATTATGACATTTTTATTAGAATAGAAAGACAAATACTGAAGGGGTAAATAGAGAAAAAATCCCAAAAGAACAAATGAAATGTTGAAAATAATTAAATTGAGAGGGAAAATACTATGACCACTTACCAATATATAAAACTTGACATTGATATACATCCTGTAAGGGCCCTTAAAAGTAAAATGATCCTAACTTGGGATGTTCCAAATACTGGTTGTTCACTCCATCTCAACCACAAATATGACAGTATCAAGGTAATTGCACATCTTGTAAAAGCAATCTCAAACAAAGGAATTGCCTGAACTGCCAAATCAAAATTGTTATTGCAAAAATTAAAATGGGAAACACTTTAAAAGAACGGAAAAGTAAAATCGAGAACTGTAAATCCTGAAAATATATCTTAAAGTTAACACAATAGATAAATAAATGTAATATTAAATTTAACTGAGTATTTAAATAAAAATATAACAATAAATGTTAGAATTAGAAGGTATAACTAACATAGATAGTATGTCAAAATTCTTAAGATGCAAAGCTATTTTGTTGAAAAAGATTTCAAGAGTCTTGGTGTTCCATCCACTTTCTGTTTGAATACCCCTTGAGTCCGTTACTAATACTTAAGATTGCAAAATCTATATATTGAGTATTAACTCAAACAATATTCAGGTTTAACAACTGATGTATGATTCAGAGATGTAGCTCAAAAAAATATTTATTTAGTTTCAATCAAATATAGGACAAATAAATACATTAGTTGTTGGTAGGATTCAAAATTTATGGCTGCATCACATGATGTGGCTAGAACATCTCAGCTGTGGTGGCATCAGAATGTGGCTGCTGACCATATTGTCCATAGTCGACCATGTCCATCCAGGACACAGCGCAACCATGCTCCGCTCAAAACAATGGACACGGGTAAATAAAGAGGAGCAGGAGTGGTTAGAGAGGATAAACTTAGGCTAATTAATTTTTATCCCCGAGGGTTGTGCAGTGAAAACTAATATTGATGTTGTTGTAATTAGAGAAGATATCTTTAATATCTTCCTAATTAGAGAAAATAGATATATAATCTTCTATTTTATTTTGTTTACCTAGTTTTCCTATTTCCCTTTGTGGGAGAATTAGATTGTTAAAAATAGAGATATGAGAATGTATTTTTTATGATTTAGAATATAATAAAATCAGTCCTTTTTTCAACTTGGTGTCAGAGCTCCCAATCTTCGGGCTCCGTTCCGCTGCACAACTGCACCGCCGCCGCTGTCCGACCACCACTGTTGTCGTCATTGCCAGTTGGGGTCGTTGATAGGGCAGAAAGGTGCGCCCAACACCAGCGACCACAACACCGGAAGTCGCTCCGTGAGAGAAGCCACCACGTGCCGCCATCGTCGCCAGCGCGTGTAGCCCATGCGCCCACCTCTGGCAAGACCCACTCGCCACTGCAACCACAGACAGAGTCGTCGGAGCCTCCTGAATATATTCCTAGGGTTGGTGACAACCCGTTTGGCCTATATTTGAGTAGATTTGAGTTTTAAGTTCTGCCCCTTTTCTTGGTGTGAACCACAAGCCGTCGTCGTCTCGGAAAAGGTCACCGAAGACTCCTGGTTGCGTTCTACGGCATGATTTACAGAGTACTTTTTATTTGTTGATATATATTGTATTGTATAATTGTACTTTTAGTTTTTGGGCTTTTATGTGC
This sequence comes from Vigna nakashimae, assembly GCA_034642375.1. Lineage (NCBI taxonomy): Eukaryota > Viridiplantae > Streptophyta > Magnoliopsida > Fabales > Fabaceae > Vigna > Vigna nakashimae. The sequence continues at coordinate 43,627,070 of CM067762.1, read as the reverse complement.
TGGTCTGTTTGCTCCATATATAGGACATTTGGTGTAATAGAAACTTGACACAATGGAGTAATATTTTCATCTCTACATTTTCTCTCCCAAATTTAACATGGTATCCAGAGCAGGTTAGGGCTTGCAGTTAGCCACCCACTGCCCGCCATCGTCCACCGTCTCTTCCGTCGCCGTCGCCGCCGTCCGCCGCTATTGCCGCCGCCGCCGTCGCAACCTTTTCTCCGGCGAAGTTAAGGGTTCGGTGCGCCTCGAAGAGCACGACCCATCCCTGGTGGTCGCCGCCGCATCCTCCTCTCGACGCGCCGTCACGCGCAATTTCAGTGTGTTCTCTCTCGGGCGCGTGGGCTTCACACGCCGCCTCTCCCGTGTTGGATCTTCACCGCGCCACTGTCGGTCGTTTCGCCTCCGTCTCCTGAGTGTGTTGTGGTCTCTGATTTGCTGTTCGGTTGAGGGTTGCTCCGTTTAGGGTTTCTTCCCACAATCCTTTTTTTCTCTCTTCGTGTTTGGCTTTATAATGACTGGTATTGGAACACCGTCTCTCTCTGCTACTCCAACCATTACTTCTGCAAAACTCAATTGGAAAAACTATCTATCTTGGTCTTCTTCTGTGGAGTTATGGTTTCTTGGTCAAGGACACCATGACCATCTTGAACAAGATGTTTCCACCGTTCTTGAAGAAGAGAAATCTCAATGACAGAAGCTTGATTTTCAACTATGTGTTGTCCTATGGCAATCTGTTGAACCAGAAGTCTTAGAAATTTTGAGACCTTACAAAACGTGCTCCTCCTCTTGGAAAAAAGCTCAGGATATCTTTGCTAACAATGTACAACGCCTCTTTGATGCAACTCAAAGAGTGACTTCCCTCAAACAAAACAATCATGATATGGTCACTTACATAGGAACGGCCCGTGCTGCTGTAGAAGAATTGAAGAATTTCTTTGTGGTTGATTCTTTAGAAGGCCTAAACAAGAAGCTTGATAAGTTTTGTATGGTCTTAATTTTAAGAGGTCTACATTCAGATTTTGGTCATGTTTGTGATCAAATGTTAGCTGGTGATCAAGTTCCATCAATGGACAGCTTAGTTACTCGACTTCTTCGGGTACCTTCATTAGTTAAAGACGAAAGTTCAATTGGTGGTATTGAAACATCAGCTATGGTAGCACCACAAGGAAGAGGAGGAGGCAGAGGCAACCGAGGAGGACGTGGTGGCCGTGGTAATCCTCCTCAGTGCACATATTGTAAGAAGATAGGCCATACTCGAGAGAAATGTTATGCCTTACATGGATATCCAGACAAGGTCGTTCATGTTTCGAAATCTGATGAACCTAAAATTTCAAATGAAGAATATCAAGAATTTTTGAAGTATAAGTCTGGAAAATCTTCTAATCCTGACCAATCCTCTCTGGAAAAACTCACAAAGGATTTAAATTGTTCAGTAACATTTTTTCAACCTTATTGTGTTTTTCAGGACCTTGCCACGGGGAAGAGAATTTTAACTGCTAAGGAGCATAGTGGGTTGTATTTTTTAGAGTTTGATGACCAAAACAACACAAAAATCATGAATCAACAAGATACATCTGAGACGTGGGCAAAATCCCAAATATGGTTACATCATCAAAGGCTTGGGCATCCTTCATTTAGTCTTATCAAGTCCTTGTTTCCCCACTTGTTTACCAAAGAGTCTGTTGAGTCTTTTAATTTTGATATTTGTCAATTGTCAAAACATCATTGTGCATCTTATCCTATTAGTCATAAAAAGATATTTCTCCATTTTATTTAATTCACTCTGATGTTTGGGGTCCTGTCATATATTCTATTTCTGGAGCCAAATGGTTCGTTACCTTTATCGACGATTGTACCCGTGTCACGTGGACATACCTTATGAAAAATAAATCCGAAGTTTTCAATTTTTTGTTAATTTTTTCCATCTTGTCCAAAATCAATTTGGAAAAAATATAAGAAGAATTAGGTCTGATAATGGTACTGAATATGTGAATCGTGAGTTTCTCAATTTTTTGTCTCATAATGGTATAGTTCATGAACTGACCTGTGTTAAGACCCCTAAACAAAATGGGGTTGTTGCAGAAAGAAAAAATCGTCATCTTCTTGAAGCAACTAGAGCTCTTCTTTTCGAAATGTTTGTTCCAAAAAATTACTAGGGAGAAGCTGTGTTAACTATCACATATCTCATCAACAGGTTATTCACTCGTATCTTAAATGGCATTAGTCCTATAGAGTCTCTATTGTCTTTTGTTCCTTCTTCTTCCCTACTAACGAGTTTACCTAGTCAAGTCTTTGGATGTGTTGTTTTTGTTCACTCTCATCATCCTAACCGTGGTAAATTAGATCCCAGAGCTCTTAAATGTATCTTCATTAGGTATCCTTCTAATAAAAAAGGGTACAAATGTTATCATCCTCAGAGTCGTCGCATCTTTATCACCATGGATGTCACCTTTCATGAAACAATCCTTTTATGCCAGTCCACCACTTCAGGGGGAGAAAGCACTTGAAGTGGATGAACACTCCTTCTTGTCATTACCATGTTTGTCTTTGCAGGATGCCCAAGACCTGAGCAATGAAGCTACCATAGTCCACAGTGAGGAAGAAGACAAATTTTTTGGCAAAAAATATGAAAGAAGAGAACAACCCACTTCGACTCTCAAGCAAGAAAAATTGTCTAATCCGGAGGTGAGGATCCCTGAAGATATCAATGATGAGGAGGTAAGTATTACTGAGGATTTACCCACTGCATTGAGAAAGGAAATAAGATCATGTGCTAAATCCAGGAGGCCATAAAAAATTTCTCAATATGTTTGCACTATCAATCTCTCTAATAAGAACAAAAGTTTTATTACTGCCATTGATGCCACAGAAATTCCTACCTCAATCCAGGAGGACATGAAACTTGAACATTGGAATCAAGCCATGAAAGAAGAGATGAATGCATTAGAAAGAAATTCAACTTGGGAGATTGTTGATAAGCCAAGAGACAAAAAGGCAGTAGGGTGTAGATGGATATTCACAGTGAAACATAAGGCAGATGGAACAATAGAAAGATATAAAGCTAGATTGGTGGCAAAAGGATATACCCAAACATATGCGGTTGACTATGAGGAGACATTTGCCCCAGTGGCAAAGATGAATACAGTTCTAGTTATTCTCACTTTAGCTGCTCATTTTGGATGGAACTTACACCCGCTGGATGTGAAGAATGCCTTTCTTCATGGAAATCTAGAAGAGGAAGTGTACATGATCTCCTTAAATATTTTCTTGGAATAGAGATTGCCCACTCCAAGAACGGAATTTTCATCTCCCAAAGGAAATATGTACTTGATCTCCTTAAAGAAATAGGAATGTTGGGATGTAGAACCTCAACAGTTCCTACATAATAGAATCACAAAATTGGAAGTGAAGAAAGTGCTCCTATAGAGAAGGCCCAATATTAGAGATTTGTAGGAAAATTGATTTATCTATCACACACAAGATCAGACATTGCTTATGCAGTTAGTGTAGCAAGCCAATTTATGCATGATCGAAGAGAGAGACACATGCAAGCAGTTGTCAAAATTCTCCAATACTTGAAGTCAAGTCCAGGAAAAGGGCTATTATTCAAAAGGGAAGACACATTGACTATGAAGACATATACTGATGCTGACTATGCAAGTTCTATTACTGACAAAAAATCTACTTCTGGGTTTTCTATTACTGACCTTAATGCTTTCTTTATCTTCATACAACAATCCTTGTCCGGGAGCTTTTTTGACATACCTCAGAATACGAAGGAGAGCATTTTAATGGTCAACACATGGAGCCTGCATGAATTGACTAACCACTCCAACTACAAAGGATATATTTGGCCTTATAATAGTGAGATAAATCAGTTTTCCAACCAGCCTCCTATACCTCTCTGGATCGGAGAATAATTCACCTTCTTTTGTCCTTAATTTCTGGTTTGGGTTCATGGAACTGTCTACCAAACTGCAATCAATCATGCATGTTTCATGTAATATATCCAGAGCATACTTCCTTTGGCAGATTCCAACTTCATCTTTTGATTGCTCTACTTTAATGTTGTTGAAGTATAATGTCTTTATTATAGTTAATATTTATTGTTTTGTTAGGGGCTTCCGGCCCTTTTACTTTTCAGAACTACTGTGTCCTATAAATACAGTAGTAAGTTGTATTAGGCTTTTTAAGCGAAAAATATAACACTTTTCATCTTCTCAACTCTTCAAGTTGGTATCAAGAGCGAGACCTGTGTCTTCTTCGTCTATCGTCGGCGGCGTCATCTCTGTCATTTCCGTCATTCGCTCCGTTGTCCGCCGTCGCCGCCGCCGTTGCTAAGCGTTGCTTCTCCAGCATGGTCAAGGATTAGGTGCGCCTTGAGAAGCGCAACCCAACCATGGTGGTCCCGTCCTCCAAAGCCTCTGCACCAGCCACCACGTGTCGCTTCTTTTCGGCTAGTCTCGGTCGCGTTTTGCACACGCCACCTTCCCGGTGTCAGAGTAACACCGCCTTCCCGGTGTCAGAGTAACACCGCGTCACTCCAGATCGTCTCATCGGGGCTTCTTGAGTGTGTTTTGGTTCTTGTTTCTCCGTTTCGTTGGCTTGGGCTCATACCTAGGGTTTCCTCCCTCACGTTTTTGAAACCCTAAGTCCCATTTCTTCTCACAGTTTTAAAATGGCCTCTTCTACTGGAATTAATTCCTCTTTATCTGCTACCCCTATCATGACATCTACAAAACTAAATTGGAAAAATTATTTATCATGGTCCTCTGTTGTGGAATTGTGGTTTCTTGGTCAAAGACACCATAATCACCTTGAACAAGATATTTCTATGGTCCCAGATGAAGAAAAATCTCAGTGCCAGAAATTAGACTTCCAGTTATGTGCTGTTTTGTGGCAATCGGTTGAGCAAGAGGTTCTAGATATCTTGAGAACCTATAAGACATGCTCCTCTTTTTGGAAAAGGGCTCAAGATATTTTTGCTAATGATGTACAACGTCTTTTCGATGCAACCCAAAGAGCAACTTCTCTCAAACAAGTCAACCATGATATGGTTTCCCATATAGCAACAGCTCGGGTTGTGGTAGAAGAGTTAAAGAACTTCTTTGTAGCTGATTCATTAGAAAATATCAACAAAAACCTTGACAAGTTTTACATGGTCCTAATTTTGAAAAGTTTACACCCTGATTTTGATCATGTACGAGATCAAGTTTTAGCAGGTGATCAAATCTCGTCGATGGATGGCTTAGTTACTCCACTCCTTCGAGTACCTACATTGGTAAAAGACTAGAATTTAAGTGATGTTATTGGAACATTAGCAATGGTCACACCACGAGGAAGAGCAGGAGGTAGGAGCAACCGAGGAGGACGTGGTGGTCGAAGTGGACGACCTCAATGCTCATATTGTAAGAGAATGGGTTATACCCAAGATAAATGTTATTCCTTGCATGGCTTTCATGACAAAGCTACTCATGTGTCTAAATCTGATAATTCAGAATCTAGAATTTTTGATGAAGAGTACCAAGAGTTTTTGACGTACAAGTCTGAAAAATCTTCTAATCCTGGCCAATCCTCCTCAATGTCAAATGTGTCAACTGACTACATCTCTCAATCTGTGGAAGGTCAAAGTCCATGGATTCTTGACTCAGGTGCCTCAGATCATATCTCTGGTAACATCCATTCATTTTCTTCCATGTCCTCTCCGAAAACTCCTCATTTCATTATTGTTGCCAATGGATCCAAAGTTGCATCTTAGGGGATTGGAAAAGTTTCCCTATCTCCCTCACTAAAATTGAATTTTGTTTTGTATATTCCTCATTGTCCTTACAATTTAACCTTTGAGTCATTTAACTCGTTCCTTAAATTGTTCTGTAACCTTTTCTGCTAATTCCTTTGTTATACAAGAACTTGGTACGGGTAGTCTGATTAGAGAAGGACATGAGTCCCAAGGACTTTATTTCTTAAAACCTAACTCCTCAGTTTCCTGTTTTGCAACTTCATCCCCAAAACTTTTGCATGATCGGTTGGGCCACCCAAGCTTATCCAAGTTGAAGATGATGATTCCAAGTCTCAAACTCATTCAAGTCTTAGATTGTGAATCTTGTCAGTTAGGAAAACATGTTAGATTCTTATCCTAAAAAGTCTGAGACGCGATGTAATTTTGCCTTTTCAACTATTCACTCTGATATTTGGGGACCAAGTCGTGTTACTTCTTTTGGTTTTAATTATTTTGTAACCTTCATTGATGAATTTTCTCGATGTACTTGGCTTTATTTAATGAAAGAGATCAGAACTTTTGGCAATAATTGTGTCTTTTTTTAATGAAATTAAGAACCAATTTGGGAAGACAATTAAAATCCTCAGAAGTGATAATGCTAAGGAATACTTTTCTGCAACATTTTCTTTATTCTTATCTTCCGAAGGAATTTTACACCAGATAACGTGTCCCCACACTCCACAACAAAATGGCATTGCAGAGAGAAAGAATAGACATCTCATTGAAACTGCACGCACCTGATGTTAAATACTAATGTTCTTATTCATCATTAGGGTGATGCAGTCCTTACTGCCTGTTTTCTGATCAATAGGATGCGTTCTTCCTCTCTTGAGAATAAAGTCCCTCACTCTGTCATTTTCCCAAATGACCCTTGTTGGAAGTCCCACATCGACTAGAGATAAGGCCAAATTATAATGTATAAGTGAGGTGCAAACCTCACCTTACAAGCCAGTTTTGTGGGGATGAGTTAGGCTTTAAACCCACTTTCTAATATCGTACCAGAGCCATGGTTAGAGCCTATCCTAGCGATATTTCTTGTTTCTTGGACATTTCTATTCCACCCGCTATCGGGTCGTTATCGAACCACCCAATTTCTACTATCACGCACGAGATGTCTATACCTCGGCGTGAAGAGGGGGTGTTGGAAGTCCCACATCAACTAGAGATAAGGCCAAATTATAATATATAAGTGAGGTGCAAACCTCACCTTACAAGCCGGTTTTGTGGGAATGAGTTAGGTTTTAAACCCACTTTCTAATAACCCTCATTATCATGTCTCTCCTCGTATATTTGGGTGTACTTGTTTTGTTCATAATGTTTCTCCAAGTCTTGATAAACTCTCTACAAAAGCTATTAAGTGTGTCTTTTTGGGATACTCTCGCCTTCAGAAAGGGTATAAATGTTATTCTCCCTCAACCAATAGGTATTATATGTATGTTGATGTTACATTCTTTGAGGATACACCTTTTTTCTTGTCCTCCATGGAGGACCGTTCATTTGTTCAACAAATGTTTCCTCTACCATCATGTGATCCCTTGGTTACTCCTACTTCTTTACCTCAAACTCAAAATGCAAATGACATTGTTCCTCCACCTCTTCTCACATATCGGCGTCGGACACAATCTCAAACTCAAAACACTGAAGATCCTCGAGACTCAGATCCTCCTTCATCAGATTCCCAAACCATGGATCCTTCATCCTCTTCACCCTCTCTTGACTCAGATAATAATTGACCTATTGCCTTTCAGAAAGGTATTCGCTCTACTCGTAATCCTTATCCTGTTTATAATTTTTTAAGTTAACATCGTTTGTCTCCTCCATATTTCTCTTTTGTTTCTTCCTTATCTTCCATTAAGGTTCCTAATAATGATCATGAGGCACTTGGTCATCCTGGATGGCTACAAGCCATGATTGATGAAATGCCGGCACTTGAACACAATGGCACTTGGGACCTTGTTCCTCTTCCTCCTAGTAAGAAGCTTGTTGGTTGTAGATGGGTCTATGCTATTAAGGTTGGTCCGACTGCTGCAATTGATCGTCTCAAAGCTCGTCTGGTAACTAAGGGATATACTTAAGTCTATGGTCTTGACTATTGTGATACCTTTTCTCCTATGGCTAAAACCAATACTGTTCATATTTTGCATGCTATGGCTGCCATCAATGAATGCCCCCTTTACCAGTTGGACATTAAAAATGTCTTTCTTCATGGTGATCTAGAAGAAGAGATATACATGGAGCAACCTCCTAGGTTAGTTGCTCAGGGGGAGTTTGGGTTAGTTTGTAAATTACATTGTTCCCTCTATGGCTTGAAGCAATCACCTCAAGCTTGGTTTGGTAAATTTAGTCAGGTTGTGCAGAATTTTGGATTGAAACAATGTGAGGCGGATCATTCAGTATTTTATAGTCACTCTACTCCTGATAAATGTGTTTATCTTATGGTCTATGTTGATCATATTGTCATTACAGGAAATGACATCACTAGAATTGCTCAATTAAAGAACCATTTGTTCAACCACTTTCAAACCAAAGATTTGGGTCGACTAAAATATTTCCTTGGTATTGAAGTGGCACAATGAAAGGAACGTGTCATCATTTCACAAAGAAAATATGCTCTTGATATTTTGGAGGAAACAGGCCTGACAAATTGCAAGCCCATTGATAGTCCTATGGACTCAAATCAAAAGTTAATGAAAGACCAAGGTGAACTTTTCTCAGACCCAGAGAGATATAGAAGGCTTGTTGAAAAACTCATCTATCTTACCATAACAAGACCTGATCTTTCTTATCCGGTGGGAGTTGTGAGTCAATTTATGCAAAATCCACATGTTGATCATTGGAATGCAGTGATTCACATTCTCCGATATGTAAAAGGGAACCTAGAACAGGGACTGTTGTATGAGGACAAGGGAAGCACTCGAGTTGAGGGATATTGTGATGCAGATTGGGTTGGTTGTCCAATTGACAAGAGATCTACCACAGGATATTGTGTTTTACTTGGAGGGAACCTTGTATCTTGGAAAAGTAAGAAACAAAGTGTTGTTGCTCGATCTAGTGCTGAAGTTGAGTATCGATCTATGGCTCTAATTACATGTGAACTTGTGTGGATTAGACAACTCCTTCAAGAGTTGAAATTTTGTGAAAATGAGCAGATGAAGTTGTACTGTGACAATCAAGCCACCCTTCACATTGCCTCCAATCCAGTGTTTCATGAAAGAACAAAACACATAAAGATTGATTGTCATTTTATTAGAGAGAAGTTATTGTCAAAGGATCTTGTTATTGAGTTTGTCAACTCTAATGAACAACTCGCAGACATTTTGACCAAATCTCTAAGGGGGCCAAGAATTCAATTTATATGTTCCAAGCTTGGTGCATATGATTTATAGGCTCCAGCTTGAGGGGGAGTGTTGAAGTATAATGTCTTTATTATTATTATTAATATTTATGTTAGGGTTTTGTTAGGGGCTTCCCGCCCTTTTACTTTTCAGAACTACTGTCTCCTATAAATACAATAGTAAGTTGTATTAGGCTTTCTAAGCAAAAAATATAAGACTTTTCATCTTCTCTCAACTCTTCAAGTAATGCCTAAGAAGTATTTGAGACTTTCAAGATTCTTGGTTTGAAAATGTCAACATAAGTACTCTTTCAGCTGAGATATTCCAACAGCATCATTTCCTGTAATGACAATATCATCAACATATACTATTACGTAAACACATTTCCCAAGAGAAGAATGACAGTATAAAACCAAATGGTCTACTTCACTGTGTTTTAGCCCAAACTTTTGAACAATGGAGCTAAACTTTCCAATCCAAGCACGTGGTGATTACTCTAAGCCATATAGAGATCGATGCAATCTGCATACCATACCAGACTCCCCCTGATTAACAAACCGAGGAGGTTGCTCCATATAAACTTCTTCCTCAAGATCACCATGTAGGAAGGCATTCTTGATATCCAATTGATGAAGTGGCTAGTGACGAATGACTGTCATGGCAAAGAAGAGGCGAATAGTAGTCATCTTGGCTACAGGAGAGAAAGTGTCACAATAATCAAGACCATAAACTTGAGTGTAACCTTTTGCAACAAGTCAGGCTTTGAGCCAATCAATTTTAGCATCAGGGCCGACTTTAACTGCATACACCCATCTGCAACCAACTGCTTTTTTTCCCGTGGGAAGGGGCATCAGCTCCCAAGTATTATTGTGGTCAAGAGCATGCATTTCTGCAATCATAGTTTGTCGCCATCTAGAATGATCAAGTGCTTCTTTCACATTCTTAGAGTTGTAATTTGAGATAATATCTTTAGAATCTTCCTAATTAGAGGAAATAGATATATAATCTTTTATTTTATTTTATTTTCCTAGTTTCCTTATTTTCCTTTTTAGGAGAATTAGATTATTACAAATAGAGGGTATCATAATGTATTTTTTATGATTGAGAATAATAAATCACTCTTATCTTCAACTTGGTATCAGAGCCATGGTTAGAGCCTATTCCAACGAGTTCTAAGTGGGCATTTCTGTTTCCACTCATTGTCGGGCCGTTATCGGACCACCCATTAATTTCTACTATCAGGCACGAGAGATCTATACCTCGACGTGAAGGGGGTGTGTTGGAAGTCCCACATCGACTAGAAATAAGGCCAATTTATAATATGTAAGTGAGGTGCAAACCTCATCTTACAAACCGGTTTTGGGGGGTTGAGTTAGGCTTAAACCCACTTTCTAACTTTGTATCAGAGCTTGTCTGATCCGCTTCCGCTGTCTTTGCTGTCCGCGGTTGGTCGGCCGCTGTGGCCACCGGTGGACCCTAAAAGTCTCTTCTTTAACATGTGTTTGTAATGGGTTCCAATTGCCTTAGTCAAGTTCTGCCTTAGAATTCTGGCATTTTCCCAGTATTACCAAATACAGAGTTTATTTGAGAATGTGATTAGAATGGGATTCGAACCCATTCCCTTTCGGAGCTGAAACTGGTGCTTTAGATATGTTGATGCCCAATCAATTTTGGCTCCTTTTGGCATTCTTATTGACTGCCAGTTGCATCAAAGAGACCGAAAGTCTCTTCTTCGAAGAACCCATGAAAGGCCACACTGCCTTCACTGTTTATTCCGTTGTGCACCGTGCTCTCCTCCATCGACCACCATCGTCCTCCGTACGCCGCTAACCACCGTCGCACTTTTGTCGGGTGACCAACGGATCTGGACTGCATCCTTAACCGGCGGCCAATCACGCCGGTTCCGAGAGCTACCTCTCCTTCACGTGTCGCCGCCAAATTTGTTCGATCGTTGCCGGCCACCGTCACAGTTTTGACCGGTGACTAACGGATCTGGATCATCTCTTTAAGCGCAACCTAACCCTGGTGGTCGATGTCTCTATCTCGTCCGCATGCGCCGCCACACGCCTGCTCTCTCTGGTAGATCTCGGACACGTATTCATCACGCGTCGCCGTCCCTGTGTCGGAATCACACTGGGGATAAAGAATCTGAAAGAGAAACCACAAAACCCTAGGTGCCTATCGAAAGGGTTTTTTTCTAGACGTAAACGGAACATGATTCTGAGGGCCAGAACAGAGAGAGGAGAGGCCGACAACATCTATAGAAGTGGCGCAGTGCCATTCCGACAAGCAGACAGTGGGGCATGAGCAGCACGCGCCTGTTCGCGTCGCACAGAGATGCTGCGCGTGGTGGCACGTGGACGAGAACTAGACTTCAGCACCAGCGGAGTTGGTTGTCACGCGGAGAGGCGAACCAGATACGGTGGTCACCGGACGATACTCTAACGGTGACCAGCGGCAGACGACGGTAGATGGTGGCGGACAATGGCAAACGGTGTCGGACAGTTGCGGACAGCAACTAAGGTAGAAGACTAGACAAAAACCAGAAATAGATTGAACCGCTCTGATACCAACTTGAGATTGAAACTGTAAAATAATTCTAGGGGGCATGCTCTCACTCTCATTCTATATATAAGAAAGTTCATATACAACATAGAGTAGTTATGATACAATAATGATAAATAGGGTAAATACTCTAACAATGATAAATAGGGTAAATATTCTAACAAAATTTTACGTTCTTCCTCACCCTTCCCAAAGAATGTATCACAAAACTTCAAAGTTTAACTCCATGGAAATGCACAATCACAGTTGCTAGGTACTTTCAACAAAATAGCATTTTAATTGGTTGTTACCACTATTATGTAAATGCATCGCATGTATACATGCATACTTGTGTGATCCTACGAATTTGGGGGACATAGCAAGCTAAAGCATGCAGCAGATCAGAGGAGGCACCAATATTAGCTAGACTGCAGGATTGCTCATGAAATCCCGGGATCATGTGAGCAAGCTAAAGCACACCACAGATTGGAGGACACAATCTTAGCTGGATTGAACAGTTGCTCATGAAATCCCAGGATCATGTGCCACATAGAACAATTTCAGTTTGAGCAACTACAGTTCAAGAATTAAAAGAGCCCATTTGTTGACTAAAAGACCCAATCTAACCCTCAAAAGAAGCACAACCCATTCAGAAATAAAAAAAGCAAACTACTTTTGATGGTGCACTCTAATATTGACAGCCATAGAAGTACCAATGCTACTGCCACATATGCTAGCTTCACAGTTGTCGGCCATCGCAGCATTCACAGCAATTGTTAATGGTGCTACCTTGTATTTTCTTTCTCTTCTTGTCAAAGAGTGTTTTTTGTTCTTCTTGGAGAGTGCTTTGTCTTTTCCTGCTAGAGAGAATTCTGTTTTGTTTATAATTTTAAGACTAAAATGAAATTGGCGGAAGGTGATTCAGATCACATCACTAGAAATGGAAATGGTATTGGAGGAAGGACTAATTCCTGCATGGAGTAATTGTGCTTCAATTGATGGGAAAGTGAGAAATGTGAAGTAAACATATTGTGAAGGTTTAGGGTTTGTATATGTATGTGTGTGTGTGTGTGTGTGTGTGTGTGTATATATATAGATGTGTGTGTGTTTGTGTGTGCGTTTGTTATTTTTAAAATTAGCTTACCCTTTTGATTGTGGTGTTTTTGTTGTTTGCTGCAATGACCCACCGAACAGAAGATACAATAGGTTTGGAGAATGTGCAGCAGTAGCAGATGCAAGAGAACCCGTAGTATAGGAGATTTTCTATTCACATGTGTATTTTACTTTTCATTTTTTAGTGTATAATTTATGTATGAACCTTTTATGAATCTAAAAGGAACCGAAATATTGGTTTACATGTTTATGATAAGATTTCTATACTTGCCATATCCAAAATTTAACCAATCATACCACTAGTATCACTTAACCAAACATGTTTTGTGAGCTATAATTCAATAGACATGATATGCATTGTAAGGGTAATGTGACACCTAGTGTTGGGGCGTTATAGAAGCCATCTCAGATAAATGACCAACCCAGAGAACAAATAACAGAAACCCTAAATTCTGAGAGAGCACATGTCACAGCACAAAGGTGCACCGGAACAGTAAAATGAAGTCAGAACCGGAGATAGAAGAGTTCGTCAAGTCAAATGAAGGTGTTGCTGACAAGTTCTGACGGCAAGAAACATGGCACATGGAGGACACGTGCCACAGATAAGAATGACATAGATTGACACATGACAACACAGATGATTGGCTGGTTGTGTGACCACCATGATTGGATTGTGCTCCTCAATGCACACCTAGCCCTATTTCTTTTTATAAAAAACGGTAGCAGACAGCAGTGGAGATGAAGACAATAGCAGGATCGAACAAATAGGATGGATAGAGAACCGCATATATCTTGCATATTGTGTTTCTTGTCAATGTATATAGGACACAAGGAGGCAAGACACTTTCCTATTGGGTACACAAAAGGAAATATTAATAAAACAACTTTACATTTCAACAAGCATCACCAAACGATATACTACAAGACCAAAAGAGTCTTACTAGAGTTGAAGAATACAAGAAGTGCTGGACAATGTACATGCAACCAACAACTTACGTTAGATGAAGCACGTGCATCAGAAGAAGACCAAGCATTAGACTTAAACCATGTAGAATAGAACCAAAATAGTATGATAAAACTTAGGTTAAGCCCAAAGGAAATTCACAATCAGAATTGCTAGCTACTCTCAACTAAATACTTTTTCCAGTCGTTGTTCCCTTATTCTGCAAATGCATAATGTCAAGCAGAACCTACAACATACCATGCAAAACAGCAGAACATTACCAGAAAATACATTTGTAAGAACCCCCATGAGAAAGTAGATGGTAGATGAGAAAGCCATACAAAGTAAACCAGAGTATCTGGACCCATTCCACACCCACAATATAAAATTTGTGAAAGGAGATGTCTCAGACTCAAGTAGTCTTGTCACCTCATCCTGCAGTAAAATATAAGGCAAAGAGATTAACTCTACTTCATTGTTCACTTTGGTTCTGTTATCTATTTTCTTTTTCTCTTTTTAAGAGGAACACAACAAACCAACTTTCCCTTAGTCTATAATAATAAATAGAAACCTACACAAGAATCCAGTATAGACAAAATTTGTTTCAAAGCAAATTTGCAGTTTACTCAGCCACAAATATAAAAGCCCCCATCCATTACATTTCAGTCCTGTCTTACTCAATTTATTGTGCTTTTAGGCACATATACAAAGGTATAAATCCAATACTTGGGATTGAATTTTATTATAGGTTTCTGGTTCAAAGAAAATTATAAGTACAACACATCAATATACCAAAATTTTATAGTATCTATGATATTTACTGTTATATTATAAAAATAAGGTGCAAATCTTTTTTAGTCAGGAGTATTTGCAATTTACTCAGCCACAAATATAAAATCCCCATCCATTACATATCAGTTCCTCTCTTACTCAATTTATACTGCTTTTAGACACATATACTAAGGTATAAACCCAGTACATGGGATTGAATTTTATTACAGGTTTCTGGTTCAAGCAAATTATAAGTACAACACATCAATATACCAAAATTTTATAGTATCTCCAATATTTACTGTTATATGATAGAAATAAGGTACAAATCTTTTATAATCAAGAGTATTTAGATTATGCGAAATATTCTAAATTTTACCTATAAAGAATGTTCTTGATATTTTTTTCTTCCTATCTTAGGTGTTTCTACAATATTCTAGAATTTGTATTACATTTTAATACTTCTATCTTAGAATTTTCTATATTTTTCTAGAATTTTCATTACACTTTAATATTGAAAATGATGTGTCAAGTTTAAAACATTTGTCTAGTTTGAATTGTAAATCATATTAGTTAGAAAAACATATTCGTAAGGCTTTTCCTAAGTCTTACTAAACGAGTCTCATTTATCTTAGTTCACTTTGGTATTTAGAACCTTCTTGCACTGTTACTCTTACTGGTTTTATATATTTTATTACATTTATTGACACCTATTTTAGATGTACTACAATTTGATTAATGAACGATCGACCAGAAGCATTTTCAATCTTTAAAACTTTTCTAATGAAATTAAAACAAAATTTGCAAAAGTGATTTGAGTGTTTTCCTCTATTTATTATATTGATTCTGTTTTCTCTATATAAACAAAGCACCTGTACAGTCTCAAAAACACAGTTTAGCGCAATGTCTCTATTAATTATAATTTCAAATTTATTATAGATTTCTGGTTCAAAGAAAATTATAAGTGTGACAACACATCAATGTACCAAAATATTTACAATTTCAAAACATATTCGTAATGTAATATGTAACCAAATAAAGAGTTCACTATAAACAAGAAATAGTAGCACCTTTATGTGCAGGAATACAGTACAAACACATGTACACCTCGGGTAGGATTTTTAATAAACTAATAAGTAATTACAAACTACATATATTTCATTGCAATTTCAATGTTCATCTTCGTAACTCCGCTATTCACCCTGCCATGTGCAAGATGCACTTTAGGACCCAAACCGAATACATAAAAATATAACATAACACTCAAATATTCAAACCCAAGACCCTTACAAACTTATGTATGCATTCCTACATGACCTAAATCACCTGTCTATTACATACCCATCCAAAAAAACTCTAGATAACAATCTACCTAATGATCCCCTATCCAAATCATCACTAAGCCAACTCCAAGTCATCACTAACATAAAACTCAAATTGAGGAATCCCTACCTAATGCAGCTCATTCACAGAATTTTGTTCTAATTATAAGCAAATGTCAATTTTGTGCAATAATGGGCGTCAGAGTTTGTGACAGTGAATTGAAAACTTAAGAGAGTTTAATTTATTTTCAATTATTTATCACGAGTTATATAAAAAAATAAAAGAGGAGACAAAATAAAAGAAAAGAGAGTACTCTGGGTTTTGTGCGAGGGTAAGAAGCAGTGAAGATGTTGATCTTGGGTCTTTCCCGAGAGAGAAGAGGGGCAATTTGGTCTTTGTCCTCGGAATCGGCTTCAGCATCAGAAGAAGGTGCTGATGCATCGCGCACGATGAGCTCAACAACGTGATCTGATGCGTCTTTGGATTCAGAGGTTGCCGTTGCCATTCGCGCATTCAGATTTCAGCAGACAAATATAAAATCCTCCAAACAAATGGAAATGTTGCTCTTGTCAAGAAGATGAAACTTCAAACTCAAAAGCCACTATGAAATGGACACAGGAATAGACAATGGTTAGAGAGAGACGTCCAACGAGTGTTTGTTGTTGATCCAATTATTATTTGGTTATTTTACCCGTGCACACGAACTATTTTTTAAAAATAAAATATATTTATTACCTAAATTTAAGTTCAGTAAAATATATTATTTAATTTTTGGTTTGTAAAATAAATTAATAATATTTTCTATTTTGGATATAGAAATGTATTTAAAGTATTTATTATTTATATCTTTTTAATGAACTGTTCTTTATATAAAATTTGAAGAAGTCATTCTTGATGAAAGATGAAAAAAAGTTATGAATGAGGAGATCAATTCAATTAAAAAAAATGAAACATGGGAGCTAATAGGTTTATCCACGGTTGTTCGACCAATTGGTGTAAAGTGGGTATATAAAAAGAAAATTAAGGTAAAAGGATAGGTGCAGAGCTCGATTGTGGTGAAGGGCTACAAATAGCAGAAGGTAATTGACTATGATGAAGTATTCACTCTAGTGACAAGGATGGAAACAATTCGATTACTATATATCCTTACTAGAAGCTCAACAAGGATGGAAAATTCAGCAAATGGACATAAAGTCTATATTTCTGAATGGTTTTCTTAAAGAGAAGGTCTATGTAGAGTAGAGAAACCTCTTGGTTACATGAGAAGGGGTGAAGAAAAGAAGTTGTTGAAGCTAAAAAAGACATTATATGGTCTGAAGCAAGCTCCTCGAGCCTGAAATGAAAGAATTGATACCTATTTCAAGAAAAATGCTTATGAGCAATATCCGTATGAACATGCTCTATACCTAAAGAAGCCACAAAACAAGTATGTTATTTGTTGCTTTATATGTAGATGATTTGATTTTCATGGAAAGTAAAGTCGAGTTGGTTGAATAATTTAAAGAAGTGACGAAGAGGAAGTTCGAAATTGTTGATAGGGGGAGCTATACCAACCCTATATATATATATATATATATATATATATATATATATATATATATATATATATATATATATATATATATATATATATTTGTGTGTGTGTGTTGTTGTGTGTGTGTTTGTGTGTGTTTGTATGTGTGCGCGTGCGTATGTATGGTTTTTTGCACAACAAATAGCATAACAAATTGCTTTATTCACATTATGTTTGTGCTTGATATATGTATTCATTATTGGTTGATGACTCATGCTTTAAAATAGATTGAACATTTCATTTCTAGAAGAAATAATTGGTTAAACGATATGTATAATCTGTTATATTTCTCCATATCACTTGTATGCTTAACAAGGGCAAATAGATGTGTAATAATTGATTACATAAGTTGTATAATTGATTAAAACACGTTGTTATGCCAATATATGTTTCATTAGTGTATTGATCTATTTAGAATGAAAATTGATTTGAAAATTTGCTTAAGTGTTGACATAATCGATTACTTAAGTTTCATAATAGGTTAAGTATGTTTCATTAGTCAAAATCAATTTCATTTAAAGTCTTAATTGTTTTTAATGGTCAAATGAACTTATTACTGGCTTATAAGAATTGTATAATTGATTGCATGTGTTGTATAATCTATTAAATCAAAATAGAAACAATTTTGTTAAAATAGAAGAAAAAACTTAATAGATTACATAAAATTTGTAATCAAATAAAATGTGTCAGATTCAGAAAACCCAGATGTCACAGAAACCAAAACCAATGTTGAGTCTCTCAAAGATTGGACAGTTCCTAAGAGTATATCAAAGAGTAACATCATAGGTGATATTACAAAGGGAGTGTCTACAACAAAACAATCGAATCAATTCTACATAAAATGTGGCCTTTGTCTTCCAAATTGAACCGAAGAATGTTAATGATACATTGAAAGATGACAACTAGTTCTTGGCAATGCAAGAAGAGTTGAACCAATTCAAGAAGAACAATGTTTGGTACCCATGCCAAGGAAAAATGCTCAGCAAGTGATAAGAACAAAGTGGATTTTTAGAAACAAAATGGGTGATTCTAAAGCTATCATCAAGAATAAAGCAAGACTTGGGGCAAAAGGATACAACCAAGAAGAAGGCATCAATTGTGATGAGACTTATGCACCCACTAGCACAAAAATCACATTTTATGACGTACAAAAATGACCTATTTATGACGTAGTTGCTGGGAACATAGTTCTAGGCGTTAGTCTACGCATTTTATGACATAGCAAAAATTTACGTCATAATACATCTAGAGTGTATTATGACGTACATTGATATCTACGTCATAAAAACTTATCAATTCTCCTGGTTTATCATCTCATCCAATTAATCTACAATCAATTTAACTGGAAATCAATAAATCCAATTAAACAAACAAAATAAAATTCATATCATACAATAACTTGTCCAATAATATTTAATACATTATTTGTACATAAAACTATATATTCAATCCAAACATTATATTAACCTAGCTATACAATACTAAATTGTAGCAAAGTTTCTACAAGTTCCTAACACTTAAAATAAAAGAAGACCAGTTGGTTATAGAGTTGGTTCTAGTGTCTTTATCTGAAAGGAATCTGAAGAGCATATGAAAGAATCTTGATAGTATGGAGCATAGCTTTAGCAAACAGTGATATTGCACAATACCTACACAAGTCAAAGAACAAATAATAATTAATGCTGAAGTTAATTATAAAAGAAATAGAAAGATGAATATAAAAGTGATCATGGACTTCAAATTTCAATTCGAAAATTTTGAAGTAATTATCATTGTTCACAGGGAAGAAAGACATAATTTTGATAGAAGCATAGTAAAATTTAAACTATGGCCAACACTCCAATTTTTATAAGAAGCAATGATTATAGTAATAAATAGCTATAATGATTATAGTAATTTTTATAGTAAAATTAAATAAAAAAATAGCTATAAATTATATGATTAAATTTATTATATTATTGTTATATTTACATATATTTTAACGAGTATAAAATATAAATAATATGATTGTTACTTTATTAATAACCTAACAGATATTGATATCTACTTTATAATATTAGAATATATTATTTTGATCCTGAAGCAAAATTATCTAGGAGAAGTTGTATGCCTTTGTCACTTGAAAATATTGCTTGGAATTAATGCATTGTAGCATAAAATAATCCAAGTAATTTATCTTCATAAGTAGCATAGCCCACTGGAGTAAATAAACCCAAAAAAATTCATGACTGTTTGTAATTTAAGCTAAGGTATCAGAAAGGTGTGTTCCATATCTCATTGGCCGGACTCAACCTTCGCCAGAATACATTCTAAAGGAGCAAGGCTTGAATATGAGGACAGCCAAAGAGATCAAGGATGAGAGGTCTCACTGTATTTAATCCCAGATAAGTTATAAATAATATATTTTGAGGCAAGGTATGAAGTTATAGTTTAATGCAATACACATTGCATCTTCATAAATTCCAAAACCATGTATGCAGAAACTAGAGCTTAAGATCGTGGCTATACTCACCTTTAAATTTCGTGCACATTGCCCAGTCAGGTATTGGAAGAAAACCATCAAAAGCAAGTCAACTCTTTGCCTTCAGAAGGGGGATGGGAAACACAGATAAATATCAGTTTAGCAAGCAAAAAAAACTATCTCTTACCATAGAGTAGTGACAAGAAAATAGGTGAAGATATGTAACATCCCAAAATATAGTAATAACCATAAATTAGAATTAATTACATTGGATAATTAAACAGTGCAGTCTTACACTAAAATTAACGTTCATAAACCAAACAATCATTAAGTACAGAGTTGATTACAATAAGATCGAATACTAAGAGAAGATGGGAACGAACGGTGTACAAAACTTCAATACCGAACGACCACTATAAAATACTAAAGTTATAAAATCAGCTGGACGACCTAAGGCTCGGCCTTAACTTCAACATCCACCAAGTTCTCCTCTTCAATAACGTCCTCCAACAAAGCCTCGCCTTCTGCTCACATCCACACGGATGATCATTGCAATGACAGGACGAACGTACAGGGACGAGACAACACAAGGAAAAACACAGGGTAAGCTTATGTAATTTAATTCATACATCAACATTTAAATCAAACATTCCAATCACACAAGAATATTTCAACATATAAAATCATACTAAAACTATCACTAGACGGACCGTCCGGACTGTATGAATTTGTGTAGCTATAGCGTTCTTGCACTCGGGTGATGTAGTAACTGGAATAATCACATCAGCTGCCACCCAAGGTTAGCCCTATCCAAAGTACCCCTAAGGACTAGGACCTCCTGTCGTTCCCACACATGACCTACCCTCCTCTACGTGAGGACGAGTACTCACGGAACATCAGGATGAACAGCCAGCATTAGCATGCCCACAATCATAATTTACCAAGTTCCATATTCATTCATACATGAGTCGTTCCTCCTTGGAACGCTCGTTCAAAATCCACAATCATTATTTCATCTCATATACTATTCATTCCTTATAATTCTTCACTTTAATCTCATTTTCATCTTCCATTCCAATTACATAAAATAACGAGCGTTCAGCCCTCTTCACAATGAGGACGAACGTGCATAACGAGATCGAGAACTCCTCGTTTCAGAACATAATAAAACCGACACATCATATTTGGCGAACGTCATTTAATACTCGAATCAGTTGAATGAATTGACTCTAGGAAGATCAAATCATTACTCAAAGAATAATAAAAGTAGGAAGGCTCTAGGCCGAATCCAAATAGATAAAGACACCTCAAGACGATTAGATGACCATATCGAGAACAATTTAATTATAGAAGTCGACTGCCAGTCAATGACCGAACACGGTACACGGATTTACCGAATTTTGGACGAACGCTATTTCCACCTGTTTGGTAAGTAACGACAAGGACGAGCGTTCGGTATAAGACCGAGCACCACTCATAACGTACACTTTGGGTCGAGACCCATCGCGGAGTTGTACTTATAATAGAAATCAATAAAGGTAATACGAGATGGTGAAGTTAGGATTTAAGAATAATTAAGTGTTCAAAGGTATATTTATAAAGTTTCTCAACTCCTCACATAATACTCAGGGCATCTACGTTTGGCCGAACGCTCAAACGTAGCACTAATACAAGAAGGCATTCGTCCTCGCCTAGGATTCTTTCCGAATGAAAGAATCCCTTACCAAATCATTTTCATTGGAAAACCGAACGGTCAAAAACTGTCCAGTAACGTACGTACACACTCATAAGGGAGTTTCTTATCATAGTCAATGTTATCAAATTTCAGTTTTAACATATAGTCTTACTCATCTACAATCATACCATATTCAAATAATCATATCTTACATCATTAAATCACAGAAGTCTCATACAATTCATGCATCATAACATAGCACCATCATTTTCATATCCAAATCAATTCAACGAACATTCATGCAACACATAGTCATATAAATTAAATTAATAAGCTTCCCTTACCTGGATTCGTGAGTGAAACGTTCTATACGCAAGATTTTGGTTCGTCCGTTTACAGCTTTCTATCCTCAAGATCTCTTAACAATTCCAACTTAATCTAAACACATAAAAATCAGGAACAACTTAGACTTACAACCCATGCATGCAACCAGAACTTGGTTTTGCATGTAACCCAAGAACGAACGGTTAAGGAAGAAACTTACCAGTTTCACAATCTGGAACTGTTCGGTCCATAATGAAGCTCACGACTCAGGGAACGCTCCTACGGTTTCTGAATGTTGATCGGAGAAGAGAGTAGTGAGTTATAGTAGAGAGAAGAAGGAAGCTTTCTAGAGAGAAGATGGAGAAATTGAAAGGTCAGAATTTTGGAAGGAGTAGTGCATGCAGAGGAGAGTGAACAGGGTTTTTCAGAAATCATTTTTGTCTGCCCCAAGTCCAACGGACGTGCACTCTCCTATGGACACCTGTCCTCCACTTACTGATTTTCAAATCTTCCATTCTTGACACCTGGCGTCAGTGTGCAGAGTTTGGAAGAGCGTTTTAAATGCACCTGAGCAGGGTTTTGGGAGTAATAAATGAGATTTAACAGGTGGGGTTTTGGATTAAATTCCCAAGGTCTGACAAGATCACTTTCAGCCTCTTTAGGGATCGTTTGACTGGGATATTCTGATTTTCCTCCTAACAAATCCCAAAACTTTTAAGATTCAGAACCTTCTCTTTGTGGTTTGTTTGTGATTCAAAAAATTACCTGGCAAGCAAGAAACTTCCTACCCGATATTAATAGATTAACGTGTCAAGATTCTAACTATTAGCAACCACCCAGACTTAGTGTAGCGAGCAATAATTCCAAGCACTCAAGAAACCCAACAACATGTAAATGCTTCTACTCTAATAAGTTGCATGAACCAGATTTATTACCTCATAACAGAGTCTCAACATAAACACAAACAACATAAACAATGATGAGAAACCCTGAAGGAGCACATATAGGTGGCCCCTTGACGCCGACAATGGTGAGAAACCCTGAAGATGAAGCGCGATGAGAACGAGAGTGAAGAACAGATCTGGAACGATAGTGAGAGTCAAATATCACGACTGAAATTGAAATATGGAAAATTAGATTCAGAGATGGAAAATGTTATGTTGACAACGACATTTTGACAACGATATGAGAACGTCATGTGTCGTCTTGGTATTAGCTTACTAAACTGAAAAAAAATGAAAAAGAGGGTATCAGGTCGAGGGGTATTTTTGGAAGAAGATTTTTAAATTTTGAGAAATGCGTTTGGCGGTTTAATTTGGGCGTACCGTGCGCACCATTCCTTCTTATCTGAAACTCTCTCCTCCATCTTAAACGTTCGTTCTTGTCTGTGTCTCCGTCCTCGGCTCCGTCCTCCAGCTTGCCCCTTTCTTATTCTCTCACTTTGTATCTTGGGTATATGGATTTTTTGTGGTTGGAAAACGGGTGTAGTTTTGTGTGTGGTTACTGCTGTGTGTGGTTACTTTTGTGTGTGGTTACTTTTGTGTGCAGGCCGTGGAGCATTGTCGTTGTTGTGGTAAGTTAAATTGGCCGAGCCCTGACATTCTGTTTTACATTTCCTTTTTGTTGTTTCATTAACCTTAATGATATAACGAGTGTGGATTGTTATGTTGTTAGGGCAATTTCAATGGAAGGGAAAAATCGAAGTGTAAGAAAAATAATAATTAATTTTTTATAGATTATTTATTATCGTATGAATTGTAGTTTCTAATCAAGTTATAATCATTTTTTGTAGTGGCGGCTTCTTATCTCGATGGACTCATCGATCATTATTGAAATGAATCGTTTACTAAAAAAGTGTCATGTGGAGCGCATTAGGATGACTCCATTTATGTGGTGTTTGAATATTAATAGCCCTGTGGAGGTGAATTTGAAATTATTAAAGGTTATGGTTTGCAGGTGAGCCGGGCATGATAATAGTTTTAGAGTGAGTCAAAAGTTGGTGCCCTTTTCAGTTATTGATGTGTTCATGAGCCTAGGTTTAGAAAGAGGTGGTTTAGAGATTCCGTTTGATGAAGTAGTTGTTGGAATGGTTGGTGAAATGTTCAAATCAAAAAGTATCAGTTTGAAGGATTTGACGGACATGTTTAATGTAATTGTGCATGATAATAACATTGATGTTGATGTAGTATGTAGGTTATATATATATATATATATATATATATATATATATATATTAGTTTGTTTGTTGTTTTTTATTTTCCTAGGAAATCAAGGCATGTTTGTAACATGCCTTTTGCAGTGTTAAATGACTTAGACAATTTGTGTCTATATGATTGGTGCACCGGTGTACATAATCATATTGTACAGAATTTAAATAAATGTAAGAAGAAAATTATGATAGGAGATATCGCGCAGTCACTCACTCTTAGTGGCAATGTGGCAATGTTGCAGGTAACATGATTTATAGTTGATTATTTTGATTTAGTGAAGAACATTGTGAATTAGGTTTGATGAAATAATATTATGATATTGTAGGCTTGGGCGGTTGAAAGACTTTCTTTGCATGGTCATGCTTCACACAGGTTTTTCCCGCGCATAATGCGATGGTTCCCATATAAATCAAGCACTGAAAAAATTGAACATATATTTAAGACCGGAGATGTAAGTGCTTTGACATTCGTGATTTTTGATGTAAAAATTGATTGTCTTATTTGTGAAAATATGTTGTGTGATAATGGTGCAGTTAAATCTGGAGTGGTATGTAAGAAAAGAAGATCGTCATCGCCCGGAAATCCGTGTAGCTTTCCACATGGATGACTGATGAACGGGTCGCACCGTGGAGCAAGCACTTCCGTGGTTGCATCATGAATTCCAATGTATTGGCTTGTCAAAATGAATTGGCCGTGAAACCACTTACATTATCTCAATTAAAATACACCTCATCAATTTGCAATTCCATGTGAACGTGCTTGGTTGGTTGCCACTTATTAGATGTGATGAACTCCCTTACTCCGTGCACACCAAATTAATTACCTTCCATCTTCAACTTCCAGTCACGCATACCACAAGAGCCGTGCTATTATTCTTCCAAAGAACCGAGAAAACTATTAAATAACACAATGTAAAAATGAATATTCTTCCAAATGTCCCAATAATATTTACAGAATTTTCCCTGCACTCAATAATGCAAATAATCAACTCAGATAATTCAAATTAATTAAAATAAGAATTTCTGATTGAATTAAGCTCAATTCAGTAAAATGGGAAAATACTGGACAATTATGCACAATTCCCTAATTAAATCTAGTACAATAAGCTAAGTGAAGTGAAGAAAATAATGATTCATCAAAATAGACCACACTTAGTCTTTTGCACTCCTGGGCAAAATTAGGACACAAATCAGGGAATGGTTCAAAGGACTTTTAGGAATGACAAAAACTCAGCAGACAGAAAAATAAAAACTCACAAGAAAACAAAGAGAATTTACATTGTTCTCAAGAAATCTGGACAGAGAAAAGATGTAGAAAATATCCAACACAAAATCAAATACAACAGATACTCACAGAAATCATCCAAGCAATTCAATACACAGAAAAATAATCAATCAGCTTAAGAGGTGATCTAAAAATAACAAAACCTTACAGATGCACTCACAGTGTTTCTCTCAAGTGTCTAGGGTAAAGAATTTTCAACTCGATGCACTCAAGAAAGCAAACACAAGTAGACTTGACAAGCTTCTAATATCAACACTTAAAATATATGCATGTTCAGATCCAAAGGTCTTTCAGGGTTGTAATGGGGCCAAGGACAGGGGAGGATAATTTTGGATAAGTAGCTATAGCTCTGAAGAAATAGAGGTGCACTAGGGAAAAAAATGTAAACACAGTGAAATCTCACCCAAACCTCTAATTCAATCCTCTTCTCGACTCCATTATTCACAAAATTATTTTTCAATTTTCTCTTTTTCTCATCAATTTTTTTTTTCCATCAAATTTTTTTTTTCTCATCCTGTCTTCTCTTCTCTTTTTTTTTTTCACACAACAGGATATAAATTATCATTTCAAAACATGATGAGGAACCAACTAGCCAATTCATCAGAATTCCCAAGGAGACCACACTTATTCTCAAAATACTTCTATAGCTCCAGACTTTCCTAAGGTTAAGGTAATCATTTGTTTTTCACTTAGGGTCAGTGTATGAGCTTCAAAACAAAGAAATATATACAATATAGGCTCAAAGGGGTTATCAAAGGATAATAACAAGGTAGGCTTATTTGGCTAAGAGGTTCAAGAATAAAATTGCCTTTATCACTTCCAAAAATGCATATAAATCAAGTATATCAAAAAGAATCAAGCCAAGGCATATGTGCAAGCAATCAAGATACATATCACACCAGAAAGAAAATTAAGTGGCTCAAATTCTCACACAGGGCATTCATTACAATCAAATCAACCTCTTAAACATTATAATCATCTTCCAAGCAGAGAAAAGCAAGGATTTCAAACCATAAGTATTAATTAAGTGAAGGAAAAATCTACAACTTAAACATCATCCAGAAATCAAAAGAAAAATGTAAAATTTATTGCACACAAAACACACTAAAAACCACTTAAAACAGAAAAAATTTAACACTCAAAAACAAAAAATTTAACACACAAAATACAAACTTAACAGAAACTAACAGAAAATCAAAATTTCTCCCCAGTAGACCACACTTAAATCACATAATGTCCTCAGTGTGTTACAATCATCAGATTATCAATTTCAGAGCAGTCAAATAATATAGACAAGTGCAATAAAATGTTAGGAAATGGGAAGAAATTTTTCAGTAACATCCATCAGTAGATGTTATCAGTGACATCCATCAGCAGATGTCTGAAACACCTAGCACCCATCAGTAGATGCTAATTAATATTTTTTTTATTTTTTTTTATGAAAAAGGAGACCGGTACTGTGACAACAGTCTCGGTGGCAAAGACCGGAACTGTTGCTACAGTGGAAAGCAATCTGGCTATAAATAGGCCGCTCCTCCGCGTCCAGCGCCATTTCCTGACCTAGTCTCTCTCTCTCTAGTCCTCTCTTCGCTCTCCTCGCTCTCCTCTCTCTCTCTACGTCTGGATCTCTGCAGGGAGCTTCTGCCACCGTGCCTACTGAAGAGTCTGAGATCCGCGAGGAGCTTCTCTGCCAGCTCTACTTCTCCAGGTAAGTCCTCTGCACCTTTCTTCTTTCCTTCTTTCTTATCTTTCTGCTTGCTTTTTCTGCTTTTATTACCATCCTGCTTTCCTGCTTTCCATTTTTTTTCTTCTCTGACCTCTTGCCTGCTGTCCCTCTTTTCCATTTTCCTGCTTTCCTTTATTTTTCTTCTGCTTTTTATGCTTCTTTCTTCTCCTTTTCAATTTTTTCATTTTTTTTTTGAAACTGAAAACACTTAAACACATAAAACACAACTGTCATAAAACTTAAGGGGTATATCGGCTGGAAACCAGACGTTAATCTCCCTTCGATTGAGGGTATTGCAGAGACAATCGGGTAGAACAACGCCACGTACCCCACTTAAAAATAAACACAAAATCTTAATTTACAAGAACAACAAGGACAACAGGACAACAGGACAACTGGACGTAGATCCGTTTAGGACCCTTTTGCAAGGACCGTGAAACAGATCTGAGACCAGACACAGAAATATCAAAGACTGATCGGACAAAATAAACTGAAAAGGAAACAAAAACAACCAAATAAAGAAAATACTGAACTAAGAATCTAATATATTTTTATGCTTCTTCTTTTTTTATGTTTTGCTTTTCTTTTTTTTTTTTTTTGTTTTTGTTCTTTTTATTTTTATATATATATTTTTTTTATTATGTTTTAGAATATTTCAAGAGGAATGATGACGAGTGAGATGGAATCAGAGAGATACACCAGTCAGCGGTGGCGTCCTACAGATGATCAGATCAAGATGATGACCAACATCTACAACTATGGGGTCACACACCCAAGCCGAGCGCAAGTCGTCGAGATCGCGTCTCGACTAAGGGCTTTCGGCGAAGCCACTGAATACAACGTACACTGCTGGTTCAACAACCACGGCAATCGGGTCAGGCGCTGGCAAGCGGAGATAGACCCCACTGGCACTCTCTTTTCACAACTGCCGCTGTATATGTACGGTAAGAGCTCTGATCACACCTCCATTGAATTTTCCATTCCTCTTCTATTATTGACACAAGTTTTTTTATTTTTTATTTTTTATTTTTTATATTTTTTATTTTTTTGTTTGAAAGAAAACAACTGGGTGATAATGAGGGCACCGAGGCTGCTGGATTTGTTTCCAGTTCCGATCATTATCGATGACGACAGAAATGAACGAGAAATTCCTCCACCAAAGCCTCCGCTCGTGACTTTTCGAACCAGAGCTCCCTCAACGGAGCTCTCCCTTAGACCACCACAACCAGCTCGAGAGTTCTTTCATTTTTAATGTTTTAGGTTTTTTTTTTTTTTTTTTTTTTTTTATGTTTTTGTTGGCCGAGTGTGGCCAGAATATTAATGAGGACTGAAATATGAACAATTAAATTTTTTTTTATGTTTTTATGTTTTTATGTTTTTTTTATGATCTGTAATATTTAACGATCACTAAAGATCGACCCCCGAACATCTTTTAATTTCATATATATCTACTGCAATTTCATTTTCAGATCTGTTCAATCCCTTTTCTCCATTACTGTAATTTTTTGCATTGATGAATGAAATATTTTCTTAGTCTAAAAATTTTCAATCAAAAACCTGTATGAGACAACTAAGAAAATATATTTACAACGAAGAAAATAAGGAAAAAGATAAGATCTGAAGTGAAAATTTTCAATGAATTATTGATATGAAATAATAAGAAATTGAGGGCCGAGCAATTATGGACTACACGCAAAACAATTTTTGAAAATGTTTTTTTTTTTTTTTTTTTTTTTTTTTTTAAGGGATAACAACTGGAAAACTTAGAAATAAATATACATATCGGAATAAAGATTTGGCATGCTTAAAACAAAATATTTTATCACAACAGAATAATTTTTTTTTTTTAATTTTTTTTTAAAGATAACAATTCGAAAACTAAGAAGAAAAAGGAAAAACAAACTTAAAAGAAAAACAAAATGCAGAATCTTCCCGAGACCACACTTAAACTACACTGTCCTAAATGTTTTCTAAGCATAAGATCATCAATTAAAACACTAAACAGATAAAGGACAAGTGCACTAAAAATATGAAAACGGGGAAGAAAGAAAAAGAAAACTTCCCTGGTCATGGTGGCAGTTGCCAATTTTGGACTTGTAGGGAGATGTCTTCTTCAGGATCCAAGACGGAAATTTTGAGGAAAAATTGCTTCATCCTCCAAATCTGATCAAGCAGGGAAATATCCTCCACCGCCGGATCTAAGCAGCAAATATTGTCACTGAGCAGATTCAGTAGGTGCCTTTTGATCTTCGAACTGCTGTATGTACTGGCACCTTTGTCTTCCAGCGTGGGTGCATGCTGATCAAATTTATATGTACCTCCTGCAATATGGTTAGTGCAAAATGGTTCCACAGAAATATCATGCAGAGGTATAACACCCAATCCCAATTCATCATACCGAGCCTTAGATACAACCTCATAACATGAATCCGTTTCAAATGTAGAAACAATATCTATAACAGGTTCAGATT
The DNA here is from genome assembly GCA_034642375.1 of Vigna nakashimae. Taxonomy (NCBI): domain Eukaryota; kingdom Viridiplantae; phylum Streptophyta; class Magnoliopsida; order Fabales; family Fabaceae; genus Vigna; species Vigna nakashimae. Next base: position 43,597,535 of record CM067762.1, on the reverse strand, counting down.
CATGTTCAGTGCATGGAGAACAAATATTTGAATGTGATAGTAAAAAGCGGTCCTCATCATGCACAGAGGAAAAATTAAAATCATGCTCAGCAACAATATAGTCATCAGCATACCTCTCATCATCACAATCAACATAATAATCAAATTGTGGTATGCTTACCTCCTCTTCCTTGAAGATTTCTAGAGTGTGGGAAGGTGAAGGTGGTCTACCTGGTTCAGGATTACTGCTTACTTCTGCTGGGTCCCCAAAATTTTCATCAGTCTCCTCAGTTGCAAGAGTGGTCATCTGCCCAACCTGATCACTTAGATTCTGCATGGCAGCTTGAGTTTCCTGCTGGATCTTCATGCACTCTTGCTCAAACTGAATTCTCTGCTTGGTCATTTGCTCCAGTAACTCCTTTAATGTAGGTTCAGAAGTAGAAGGCTGAGGAGTTATTTGGACAGGAGCATCAAACTGCTGATTCTCGTATTGCTGGACTGGTGGAGGCATAAAAGTATCCTGAGATGGTGCTTCCTGATATTTCTGTTGAGCATCGAACCATCCCAAGCTAGGGTCATTCCATCCAGGATCATTGATATATCCATACTGCTCAGGGGAGAATTTGTTCAGAAACTGAAGCTCAAGATATCCCCAATTGGTAACGGATCCTAGAGGAAGAGAGTCTTGCCAATCCTTAGTTGCTCCTTGTAATGAATGCGGAAATGCGCTCAAGAAAATGTGATCAAGAGGAACATCTGGAGGCTTCATTGAAGAGCACACCATGTGGAACTCCTCCAAATGTCTATGTGGGCATTCCCCTGCAAAACCATGAAACTTAGGCAGCAAATATGTCAGTCCAGTGCTTAGAACGTAATAAAAATCATCCTCTGTGGGTGGAACCGGCTCCCTAGGAGCGCTCTCAGGAATTTGAGGATGATCCATATAATTCTCATCATAGAATTCAGCAGAATTACAATCAGAGTACCAAGCAGAAGGAGAATCATGATTATAGGTACTCGCAGAATAAGCATTATTCACATCATCAAAATAGGTAGACATGGAAAATAAAAAGTAAAAAACTAAAAACTAAAAATTATAAAACAGATAAAACACAACACATTTATACATGCAATACATACACAAGACAGAATTTCAACAGTAAAATATTTTTTTTTTAAATATAGCAACTAAATACAGAACACAGCACAATAAAATATAAAAGACAAAACATATATTAACACAACATAATCGAAAAACACAGCAAAAATCTAAAACGAAAAACCTGGAACTGAAGTGACAACGCCGCCAAAATTTGCTGAAGGTGTCGTTATCGCCTGCAAAAATATACAAGACAAAACACACAAAACAAACATATTAACAGAACAAAACTTTATACAACAAAAATCTAAAACCAAACCGTCATTGGTCCCCGGCAACGGCGCCATTTTTGATTGAACGGGTCGCACCGTGGAGCAAGCACTTCCGTGGTTGCATCATGAATTCCAATGTATTGGCTTGTCAAAATGAATTGGCCGTGAAACCACTTACATTATCTCAATTAAAATACACCTCATCAATTTGCAATTCCATGTGAACGTGCTTGGTTGGTTGCCACTTATTAGATGTGATGAACTCCCTTACTCCGTGCACACCAAATTAATTACCTTCCATCTTCAACTTCCAGTCACGCATACCACAAGAGCCGTGCTATTATTCTTCCAAAGAACCGAGAAAACTATTAAATAACACAATGTAAAAATGAATATTCTTCCAAATGTCCCAATAATATTTACAGAATTTTCCCTGCACTCAATAATGCAAATAATCAACTCAGATAATTCAAATTAATTAAAATAAGAATTTCTGATTGAATTAAGCTCAATTCAGTAAAATGGGAAAATACTGGACAATTATGCACAATTCCCTAATTAAATCTAGTACAATAAGCTAAGTGAAGTGAAGAAAATAATGATTCATCAATGACGGAGGGATGAGTGAAGGATCCAGCGCTGAAGGATCCAAGGTTGAGAAAGATGATGACGAAAGCTTTGATGACGGCACATGGGAAGTAGGTGCCGACGAGAGATTGAGGAAAAACAATGAAGAACTCAGAGCATTGAATGCCAAGATTGGAGTTCTTACTAGGGAGTTAATTGAAATTTGTCAAACTCCAATCTTTACCGAAAAAGATGCATGTGGTAGTGATGAAGAAGTTGGTGGCGGAGTTGATGAAGCACCTGAAGTTGGGGGTGACCAAGAGCCTGAAGTTGGTGGTGATGGTAATGCAGTTGATGACCCTCTAGGTGCATATACGGAAGCAAGAGGGGAGGATAAAACCGCATGTGAAGATGAGATAGTTTCAAGAAGTCATGAAAAAATTGTTTGTATTGAAATCGACGATGATGGTGATGAAGTCCAACCTGAGGCCGTCCCATTGGTTATCCCCCCATTGCGTAGTTTTGCTGGGGATCCAAGGACCACTATTGATGTAGACCAATTGTATAGAGCAGTAAGCGTCAGAGAGATCACTATATACAGGTATTTGGTGTGAATTGTAGTTGTGGTTGGCCAATCTGTATTCAATGTGATGGACTAATATTTATATGTTTAGGGTTGTAAGCGAGATAATTGGGCAAACCTTGAGCACGACTTCATTTTACACTTTGGCCCCAATGAAATACGTTGATAACATGGTTAGTATTCTGACATTTCTTTGTGTTTGATGTTGTAGTTTATGTTAGTAAAGTGGAATTTTTTTTGTGTAGGTGGTGTTATTTGCTTGTACCATGTTTATGTACTTTGAGAAAAGGTTGTGCGGTGTTGTTAAGAGGATTCATTTTTGTCCATTATACTCGGTAAAAGAAATTTGATATTGTATTTTTGATGAAGATGAAGAAAGTATTTTTGATTGATGATTTTGAAATTGTCCACAGCACCATATTCTTACAGATTATAGGAAACGTCCCCAAAATCGTCATGTATTCATGCTTCATAACTATAATAGTTATCTGCGTTGCGATCATTTTGGACTTGGAGACTTTGGCACAGCTGACTTTGTGAGTAACCTTTAATGTGCAATATTTGTGTAGTTTTGGTCGGAAATGTGTTATTGATATTTTTTTGACTGTTTGTAGTTGTTTATGCCATTTGTCTACGATGATCACTGGTGGTGTTATTCAGTGAAATTGAGTTCATTAGAGATATTTGTGATTGACTCATTGGGTAAGGGGATCAAAGACCGGAAAAAGATAGACACAGCTGTTGTAAGATTCTATATATTTCATTGTTGATGACCCTGTGATTGTTAGATAACACTGTATTGTTTAAGCTTTTTTTGTAATTGTTTACTTGTAGGCTGAAAATATGGCACGGTTTTTTTGCCTGTTGATGAATAGACCGGAAGGTAGTATTGCTCCTTTGACTGTTAAACAAGCAAATATCTCATCCCAACCAAACTTGTAAGTTTTTTGAAATTTACTGCTGTATTATATTGTGTTGTGTTGAATATATGTTGATAATTAATTTTATGTGGTAGACATGATTGTGGAGTCATAATGTTGAAAGTAATGGAAATTTGGGATGGAGATGACAAATACAACGGAAAAAGCATGCCTCAATATACAACCGTAAGTAGCAATTGTGTTTGTTAACATTATCACATGTGTTGGTTTGTAATGGGGAAATTGCTGGTTTCAGGAGGAGCTGCTTGGGATCAGAAAGAAACATGTATGTGACTGGATCCTGGACAACGAGAACATAAGCTGAATGGAAGCCCTAGAGCTATATGGCATTTTTTAGGATTGGTTACACATGAAAAAATTTGTTCTTATAACACAACATGTTTATATATGTACCTAATGGAAGTTGATAATGTAGACATTGTTTATGTGATAAGATTATTGGTTGGATTTTGAATTTAATTGTCTTGACGTTGTGTTTGGTGTAATGAATAAATGTTTTATTGAAAAAATCATGCACCTTTGTAATAAGTATTTGAATAGTAAGCGAAGCTTTCATAAGTGAAATTAAGGGTGGTTATTGCAAGGGAGTTGACGAAGTTCTGAATTGGGGTGGTGAAAAAAGGAAATGATAATCGTTTACAGTGGGTTAGTAAACAGTTACGTGACAATACTGTGTGCTTTGTACACAAAAGAGCCTGCTGTAATCGTTTACACACCCCTAGTAAACGATTACGCGAGAGAAAAGCCTGTTTTGTACAGAAAGTTCAACTGAGGTAGTCAGTCAGGAGAACTTGGGTGACCAGTGACAAAACCAGTATGTTTGAGTGACATCTGCACATGTGTTTGTCAAGGTGGAGGTGTTTGAGTGTTGGTAGATGGTGGTTGGTGATGTTACGTGACCCCAAGCAGTGGGGAACAACCCATTCTGAGTGGGGGGAGCAATGTGTGGAAGGGTTGAGTGATGCTACCCAAAAGAGGCTGCTGTAATCGTTTACACCCCCCTGGTAAACGATTACGCGAGAGAAAAGCCTATTTTGTACAGAAAGTTCAACTGAGGTAGTCAGTCAGGATAACTTGGGTGACCAGTGAAAAAACCAGTATGTTTGAGTGACATCTGCACATATGTCTGTGAAGATGGAGGTGTTTTAGTGTTGGTAGATGGTGGTTGGTGATGTTAGGTGACCCCAAGTAGTGGGGAAAAACCCATTCTGAGTGGGGGGAGCAATATGTGGAAGGGCTGAGTGATGCTGCTCAAAAGAGACTGCTGTAATCGTTTACACCCCCCTAGAAAACGATTACGCGAGAGAAAATCCTCTTTTGTACAGAAAGTTCAACTGAGGTAGTCAGTCAGGATAACATGGAAGACCAGTGACAAAACCAGTATGTTTGAGTGACATCTGCACATGTGTCTGTGAAGGTGGAGGTGTTTGAGCGTTTGTAGATGGTGGTTGGTGATGTTAGGTGACCCCAAGCAGTGGGGAAGAACCCATTCTGAGTGGAGGGAGCAATGTGTGGAAGGGTTGAGTGATGCTACCCAAAAGAGGCTGCTGTAATCGTTTACACCCCCTGGTAAACGATTACGCGAGAGAAAAACCTATTTTGTACAGAAAGTTCAACTGAGGTAGTCAGTCAGGATAACTTGGGTGACCAGTGAAAAAACCAGTATGTTTGAGTGACATCTGCACATATGTCTGTGAAGGTGGAGGTGTTTTAGTGTTGGTAGATGGTGGTTGGTGATGTTAGGTGACCCCAAGCAGTGGGGAAAAACCCATTCTGAGTGGGGGGAGCAATGTGTGGAAGGGTTGAGTGATGCTGCTCAAAAGAGGCTGCTGTAATCGTTTACACCCCCCTGGTAAACGATTACGCGAGAGAAAATCCTCTTTTGTACAGAAAGTTCAACTGAGGTAGTCAGTCAGGATAACTTGGGTGACCAATGACAAAACCAGTATGTTTGAGTGACATTTGCACATGTGTATGTGAAGGTGGAGGTGTTGGAGTGTTTGTAGATGGTGGTTGGTGAGGTTAGGTGACCCCAAGCAGTGGGGAAGAACCCATTCTGAGTGGGGGGACCAATGTGTGGAAGGGCTGAGTGATGCTGCTCAAAAGAGGCTGCTGTAATCGTTTACACACCCCTGGTAAACGATTACGCGAGAGAAAATCCTCTTTTGTACAGAAAGTTCAACTTAGGTAGTCAGTAACGATAACTTGGGTGACCAGTGACAAAACCAGTACGTTTGAGTTACATCTGCACATGTGTTTGTGAAGGTGGAGGTGTTTGAGTGTTTGTAGATGGTGGTTGGTGATGTTAGGTGACTCCAAGCAGTGGGGAAGAACGCATTCTGAGTGCGGGGAGAATTGTGTGGAAGGGCTGAGTGATGCTGCTCAAAAGAGGCTACTGTAATCGTTTACACACCTCTAGTAAACGATTACGCGAGAGAAAATCCTCTTTTGTACAGAAAGTTCAACTGAGGTAGTTAGTCAGGATAACTTGAGTGACCAGTGACAAAACCAGTATGTTTGAGTGACATATGCACAAGTGTCTGCGAAGGTGGTGGTGTTTGAGTGTTGGTAGATGGTGGTTGGTGATGTTAGGTGACCCCAAGCAGTGGGGAAGAACCCATTCTGAGTGGGGGGAGCAATATGTGGAAGGGTTGAGTGGTGCTGCTCAAAAGAGGATGCTGTAATTGTTTACACACCCCTGGTAAACGATTACGCGAGAGAAAATCCATTTTTGTACAGAAAGTTCAACTCAGGTAGTCAGTCAGGATAATGTGGGTGACCGGTAACAAAACCAGTATGTTTGAGTGACATCTGCACAAGTGTCTGTCAAGGTGGAGGTGTTTGAGTGTTGTAGGTTGTGGGGGGTGATTTTAGATGACCCCAAGCAGTGGGGAAGAACCCATTCTGAGTGGGGGAGCAATGTGTGGAAGGGCTGAGTGATGTTGCTCAAAAGAGGCTGCTGTAATCGTTTACACCCTCCTGGTAAACAATTACGCAAGAGAAAATCCTCTTTTGTACAGAAAGTTCAACTGAGGTAGTTAGTCAGGATAACTTGGTTGACTAGTGACAAAACCAGTATGTTTGAGTGACATCTGCACAAGTGTCTGTGAAGGTGGTGGTGTTTTAGTGTTGGTAGATGGTGGTTGGTGATGTTAGGTGACCCCAAGCAGTGGGGAAGAACCCATTTTGAGTGGGGAAACAAGTTGGGCAAGGTCTGAGGTTGTCGTCTGAAAAGAGCCTCCCGTAATCGTTTACACACCCCTGGTAAACGATTACGCGAGCGAAAATCCTGTTTTGTACAGAAAGTTCAACTGAGGTAGTCAGTTAGGATAACGTGGGTGACCAGTGACAAAATCAGTATGTTTGAGTGACATGTGCACATGTGTCTGTGAAGGTGGTGGTGTTTGAGTGTTGGTAGATGGTGGTTGGTCATGTTAGATGACCCGAAGCAGTGTTGAAGAACCCATTCTGAGTGGGGGGAGCAATGTGTGGAAGGGCTGAGTGATACTGGTCAAAAGAGGCTGCTGTAATCGTTTACACCCCCCTGGTAAACGATTTCGCGAGAGAAAAGCCTGTTTTGTAAAGAAAGTTCAACTGAGGTAGTCAGTCAGGTAACGTGGGTTACCGGTGACAAAACCAGTATGTTTGAGTGACGTGTGCACATGTGTCAGTGAAGGTGGAGGTGTTTTAGTGTTGGTAGATGGTGGTTGGTGATGTTAGGTGACCCCAAGCAGTGGGGAAGAACCCATTCTGAGTGGGGGGAGCAATGTGTGCAAAGGCTGAATGATGCTGCTCAAAAGACCCTGCTGTAATTCTTTACACACCCCTGGTAAACGATTACGCGAGACAAAATCCTGTTTTGTACAAAAAGTTTAACTGAGGTAGTCAGTCAGGGAAACGTGGGTGACCATTTCAGGCAGAAGTGCACCTGTAATTGGATGGGGAGGTATTATTTGGTAAGTGGTGTTGATGTTTTACTGACAACTACAATTGTATTTAGTTTATCATAAATTAAACATTACAAATTAAATGACGAATATTGACAATAAGGAACTTCATTAAATTAAAGACTTCAAATTATGAAAATAGGTATTGTGATACATAGTTTTTTTCGAATGCAGAAAATAAAGCCTAAACAAGCAATTCTAAGTGTTAGGATTGTTTTGAGAAGCACTTTGGAAGTGTTGCAGTTGTTCTTCAATGTTCCCAACGCGCGATTGCAATGCATCAAACCTTGTAGTGATGACCATGTCCATGTTTTGAAGTCGGTTTTCAAAGGCATCAAATCGAGTTTCAAAGGCATCAAATCTTGTACCAACGAAGGTCTGAAGTTGTTCTATGCGGTTGATGACATTATTTAGTGTTGTAGATGAACTACCTTGTTCATCATCTGAGCCCTGTTGATGTTGACCTTGGTGTACGGGGGGATGGGGGGCGTTGGCTTTGGGAACCCATTCTCCATCATCATTTTGCACATAACCAAATGATGCTACAACTTCACTACCCATTTTTTGCTTGAACTTCACTTCTGAAATGGGATCAGTGTCAGTAGGCACTTCAAAGTGTTCCATGAAGATGGTTATCAAATGTGGATATGGCAACTTCGCGTTCTCCCTTAATGCTCTTTTCATCTTATATCTAATAAGATGTCCCCAATTAATTTGAATGGAATTTAAAAATGCCCATAGGAGCATAATATCCTCTTCGGATGCCTGATCAATATTGATTGCACGAGGAATTAATACTCGAGTCAGAACGTAATGAAGTATCCTTGGTTGAACCTTCATGTGGCCCGCTAGTATTCTGGATTGTATGACTGCATCATCTCTACACACTAGTTGCCTTGTAGTAACAGAATCGTATTGTTCTTTCCACTCATCTACAAGTTTTCCTTCATAACAAACACCATCAGGGGGGAGATCAGTCAGTTGTTGAAAAAGATTAGGGCTAACCCTAATTTTTACACCTTTAACCTTGCTTCGAATAACCCCAGTATCTGATATTAACATGTTGCTGTAGAACACTCTCACTAATTCTGGGTGGTAATGTCTCCTTAAAGACACAAATTTAGTGAGCCCAGCTTCGGCCAATATGTCATAGAAGTGAAAGTTTTTTCCTTCAAAGTAACCGTCCTCTAGATACTTACTTTCCAAGATTTCACGATTGACGAAATGGGAGTCATATTTGTGCTTTTGCTCATCCGACGAGAAGAGGTCATTGTTAGGCGTTGGAGGTGATGACGATGGTGAAAGGGTAGGACTGTGGCGGCGTCGACATCCACCAAAGGAAGAAGATGCCTTTTGTTTCTTGGTTACACGATCACCCATTGAATTGTGTTTAGGGTTTTGCAGTCACACTATTGAGGAATTGTAAAAGTATTGGAGGAAGGACGTGATTGGGCAGTTATAATCACGATTGCAATTCACACACGTTGTATATGTACTGATGTAAATGGGTACTTTTGTGTTATGACCAGGGTTATGTAATCGATTACGACTGCGTAGTAATCGATTACAGTACTATATCTTGGTGTCTTTATATGGTTTCCAAACATTGAAGACTTGGATTTCATTCACCACCATTATGAATTACAAAAACATAATAAATTCACAAATAAACATTGAAGAAGTTGTATTTATCAACTCATGTTATCGAAATTGTTATGTACAGCTGACAACAACGACATAAATCCTAAATGACCCATTTCGGTATCTTGTGATAGTTGGATAGAGTCCGCGTGAAATTGAACATGGTCATCACGTTCAGAAACATTAGATGCCCTTGTCCCCTGCAACAACAAAATTATTAACAAGAACTATATTCATACAACTTAAAGTATTTTATCAATATTTTGAACGTAATTAATGACTTACCAATTGAAGGGTGGGTGATGAATCAATATTTTATTGATTTCACTTAGTTTATTGTACCAGATTTAATCAAGGAATTGTGCTTGAATGTACAATATTATCCTATTTTCCTAATTGTGCTAAATTTGATCGGAAATTCTTATTTTAATTAATTTGAATTATTTGAGCTAATTATTTTTATTATTAATTATAGGAAAATTGTTGGATAATATTTGGGACATTTTGGAGGTCTCATTAAAGAGCACATGCTGTGGAACTCCTCCATATGTCTATGTGGGCATTCTTCTGCAAAACCATGAAACTTAGGCAGCAAATGTATCAGTCCAGAGGTGAGATCGCAATGAATATCATCTGTAAAAGACATGATACACATATTGATTCTTCAAAAGATATGACAATACTGATGAAGTTGTTCCTCCTCAAAACTTGTTTGTTGAATCCTGTGGTGGAAGACATCTCCCTGATAGTCCAAAATTGGCAATTACCACCATGACCAGGGGAGTTTTCTTTTCCCTTCTCCCCCTTTCCCTACTTTTATTGCACTTGTCCATGATCTGTTCACTGTTTTGATTTTCGATCTTATGCTTATGACACATTGAGAACACTGTGTAGTTTAAGTGTGGTCTATTGGGGGAGATTCTGATTTTTCTTCGTTAGTTTTTGTTTTCCGTGTTAAATTTTTTCTTTTCTAGGTAGTTTTGGTTTTGTTTTGTGTACAGTTTTACATGTTTCTCTTGATTTTTGGACTTTGTTTGGGTTGTAGACTTATCATTTCCTTCACTTGATTGATACTTATTTGTTTGAAATCCTTGCTTCTCTCTACTTGGAAGATGATTATGATTTTTGAGAGTTGAATTGATTGTGACAGAATTACCCTGTGTGAGATTTGAGCCACTTTATGTTCTTTCTTGTGTGTGATATGCCTCTTGATTGCTTGCGCATATGCCTTGGCTTGACTCTTGTTGATAACTCTTGATTGATATGCATGTTTGGAAGTGATAAAGGCAATTTTGTTCTTGAGCCTCTCTAGCCAAATAAGCTTACCTTGTTCTAATCCTTTTGATAACCCATTTTGAGCCTACACTTTCCTCATTTCTTTGTTTTGAAGCTCATACACTAGCCCTAAGTGAAAGACCATTATTACCTTAACCTTAGGAAATTTTGGAGCTTTAGAAGTGTCTTGGGAACAAGTGTGGTCTCCCTGGGGATTCTGATGAATTGGCTAGGTAGTTCCTCTTCTTGTTTTGTTTTTGGAAATATGATTTATATTTTGTCTCTTACAGTTGTGTGCTAAAGAGAGAAAAGAAAAGAGACAGGATGAAAAAAAAACAATAGAGAAAAATGAGCAAAATAAAAAAATTGTGAATAATGGAGTTAGGAAGAGGATTGAATTAGAGGTTTTGGGTGTGATTTGACTGTGTTTACACTTGTTCCCCATTGCTCCTCTATTTCTTTTGGTTTGTAGCTTCTCATCCATAATTATCCTCCCTTGTCCTGGCCCCATTACAACCAGGAAAAGACCTTTTGATTTGAACATGCATATATTTCGAGTGTTGATATTAGAGGCTTGCCAAGTCTGTTTGTGTTTGTTTTCTTGAGTGCATTGAGTTGATATTATTTACCTTAGACACTTGAGAGAAACAATAATAGTGCATCTGTCAGGTTTTGTTACTTTTGATTCACCTCTTGAGCTGATTGATCATTTTGCCATGTCTTGAATTGCTTGGATGATTTCATGCGTATCTGCTTTCTCTTATTGATTCTGTGTTGGATATTGTCTACTTCTTTTCTTGATCCAGATTCCTGGAGAACTGTGTAATTCTGTTTCTGTCCTTGTTGAGTCTTTGTTGTCTATCTATCGAGTTTGTGTCAGCTCCCTGATGTTTGAGTAGTTCCCTGGTTTTCGTCTTGGTTTTGCCCAGGAGTGCAAAAGACTAAGTGTGGTCTATTTTGATGAGTCGTTATTTCTTGAATTATATTTAGTTTATTGCACTTAATTAAACCAGGGAATTGTGCTTAAATGTCCGATATTTTTCTGTTTTTGCTAATTGTGCTTAATTTGACCAAAAATTCTTATTTTAATTAATTTGAATTATTTGAGCTAACTATTTTTATTATTAATTATTGGAAAATTGTTGGATAATATTTGGAGGTCTCATTAAAGGGCACATGCTGTGGAACTCCTCCATATGTCTATGTGGGCATTCTCCTACCAAACCATGAAACTTAGGCAGCAAATGTATCAGTCCAGAGGTGAGATCGCAATGAATATCATCCTCATTAAGTGAAACCGGCTCACAAGGAGCACTCTCAGAAGTCGGAGGATGAGCCATATTGTTCTCAGCATAAAAATCAGCAAAATATGAATTACAATCAGAGTAACATGCAGAAGGAGAATCATAATCAGAGGCACTAGCAAAATAAGCAGTATTCACAAAATCAAAATAGGTAGACATGGAAAAAGAAGAATACTAAAAATCACGAAACAAATAAAACACAACACATTTATACATGCAACACTCACACACAAAATAGAACATCACAACACAAGACAAAACACAACGCACACTAACACAACAAAAAGACCTAAGACCGAACCATTGGTCCCCGGCAACGGCGGCATAAAAGAATGCAGTATAAACTAGGAAGTGACTCCTAGGTCGTCTCTCAAGGACCAAATTGTGGTTCGAGTCTCGGATCAAACACGTAGTGGGGGGGTTGTTTAAGAGTTTTTTTTTTTGCGATAATAAATGAACTAAATTAAAATGAAAATTAAACACAATCGATCTACAACCGTGATGTACTTCTCCATGCTCCAAAAAAATAATTTAATGTCTGCGCTTTTTCTTCTTGAAGCCAAAAATGAATCCCAATTTTCTTAGGTGGCGGTTGCTCTAAGCAAGACGCGTGCACTCTCCATTTGCTATCCACCTTGCAGCTGCTATCTTCATGATCCACGACCTAAAAACCAAAAAACCAAGAGTGTGGCGGATGGACCATCCATGATTAAAAGCAACATAAAATCACTGTTGAAATCAAATCACCGCATAGACTCAAAATTAAAGCATTGTCCACATTGTCTAAAGAAAGAAACAATCATTTTTCTGCTGGAATAAAAACTGAGAGCTACAAGAATCGAGAAAGAACTGAGAGCAGCAGGAATAAAAATAAGCGTGCACAGCAAAATGCTCATTCATTGATAGACAGAAAACTTCAATAAAAACAAAATGTTTGAACCAAAAAATGAAAAGGGAAATGTGTGATCAGCAACATAAAAATAAAATAAAGCTTTTTATTCCACCATAACAGCGTTGCTACTCTTCTATTGAAATGAAACGTTAAGGGAGAAACCGAGTGAGGTTGGCGGCTCCCTGTTTCCACCTCTAGCCCCAGCTCAACTCCTGTGCCCGCCAACTCTTAACGTGCTGCTACCTTTTTGCCGAAAAATGAATCTTCTCCCTAGTTCTTACATTCCAAAAAAAAACCGTTCAAGCAAAAGCCTAAAGAAAACAAAACCCCTAGAGTGGCGGCTGGATGCCCCCCCCCCCCAAAAAACCTGCACCTCCTGGACCTGTCAAGCTGCTGGATGCGTCTCCCTCTCAAGTCCTGTTGGTCACGTTTTGCTGGATACACCCCTGTACTTCCCATTTCCTGGATGGACGCTCATGTGCTTCTGGACCGAGAGCTACTGGATCTCCCTGCTGTGCACACCCCTGCCTTGCTTCCGTGATCTCTCGGCCACTACATGCTTCTAGCCACACACATTTCTCTGCTAGACCGTTCTGCTTTTGACACCCCTTCATTCATCCAGTGTCCGTGTGCTTTTTCCCAAGTGGCAGCTAGAGCTTCAAAATCAATTTCCCATGGGCCGTGAAGCTTGCTTTCGTAATAGGCCAAAAATTAATCCAGCCATGACTAACACCGTGTGCTGCTATTGCTAAACTCCAAAGTTGCTGTGTGTCACACCCTTTCTCCAATGCATACACCACTCCCATGTGCATCAAAAAAAATTGAAACCCACATCTCTCTTTTTTAGTTTAAACAAAATTGATGTCACATCTTCTTTTGACCTCCAAAATGTCCCAAATATTATCCAACAATTTTCCTATAATTAATAATAAAAATAATTAGCTCAAATAATTCAAATTAATTAAAATAAGAATTTTTGGTCAAATTAAGCACAATTAGCAAAAACAGAAAAATATCGGACATTTAAGCACAATTCCTTGGTTTAATTAAGTGCAATAAACTAAATATAATTCAAGAAATAACGACTCATCAGTGGGTGGTGTTGAAGTCTTCGTGCATGAAGCCGACTTTCTTCTTTGGGTTCTTTTCTCAACGGTGGACTTCAACCTGTTTGTGCGTGGACGTCCCTCTCGCTTAACAGCTGCAGGACTGTGAACAAGGACATCAGATGTTCCAACTGGAGTATGTGGAATTGACGTGCATGCACCAGTATCGTATCTTAGTTGGCCTGCATCACTGATGATGTTATTTGTCATCGATGAACTGAAACCAAATTTTTTACCAAGACAATGAATTTCTTTTTCCAATTGAGTAGTAGCAACCTCAGACTCACACACAACTTCTGCAATTTCATAAAAACGTTTGCACAACATCTTGTATCTTTGCATGCGTGGGTCATTACTGGAATTACTATACGATGCTGTTATTAGTGTGTGTCTTCTTCAGATATTTTTGCTCCAACGCCGCAAAATGTATTGTGAGGGAACACTGTATACATCTTCTTGACCAAATACCAATAGGGAATGACGACATATAATGCCTCTAAACTCAAACAGTTGGCAGGAACAAGTGGTTGTCTATGTGAGGGGATCAAATTGAACTTTGTAAAATTTATCAGGTAAAGGATTACCTTCCCACATTCGTTCCTCTTTTATAGTGTAAGTGTTCCACAAGTCGTCCTTTAAGGTGTCTTTGATGAAACAATTCATCCTTGAACGAAACTCTGTTTGGACCTCCTCAAACTTTGCATGTGTGTATTGAACTTGAAATTGTCTCTCAATCGGTGACTGAGAGCCACATGCAATAGTGGTGTTCATGGACGAGAAGTCCGCTTCTATTTCCTTTTGGGCCTTTACTCTAACAGCATTGTCGTATTGAACCACAAATTGTTGAAGTGTGGTTGTGGAATTAATAAATCCATCAAAAAAACATTTATTCCCCCACTTCTCTGAGTGGTAGACATGCCTGCCCAAAATTTATTTTTCAAATAACACGGAACCCATTTATGTCTCTCTTCGTACAAATTACATAGCCATTCATTTTCCTGGATTCCATGTTTTGTAAGTAGTTCCTCCCAACCCTTTTCAAATTCTGTTGGACAACCACAATCATATATAAGCGCATGTAGTTCGCTTTTGATAGCGGCATTATTTCTATAGCCGTGGAATTTTTCAGGGAACTTCTTCAGGATGTGCCATAAACACCACTTGTGCCTCGTATTAGGAAACACTTGTTTAATAGCGTTGGCCATTGCCCTGCATTGGTCAGTAATAATGCCTTCAGAACTCTTATTACGCATGCATCTAAGCCAACATTTGAAACACCATACAAATGAGACAGTGTCTTCCGAAGACAACAATCCACAACCAAGTAAAATGAAGTGTCCATGATGGTTAACTCCCATAAAAGGTGCAAATGGCATGTCGTACTTATTTGTTAAGTAAGTTGTGTCAAACGAAACAACATCACCAAATTCTTCACATGCAGCACGACTTCTTGCATCAACCCAAAACACACTACATATTTTATTCCCTTCATCCAGTGCAATGTCATAGAAGAACTCGTTATTTGTATCTTTCATTGAAGAAAAGTATCGTAGGAGTGCCTGACCATCACCATCCTTACATAAAGATCTTCTGTGTTGGACAATGTAGTTTCTCGCGTCCCGCTCGACGAAGTCCATGTTTTCATAGCCCCTGGCATCGTTCACAATGCTAAGGAAACTCTTATTTAACCTAACTCCAGCATCATGGTTTACCTCCAACGTGTGTTTTGCTTGCATGCTTAACTTTCTATTCGGTGAAAAAAGGTTGGAGTTATTCGGGAAAAGATCATGGTTGTGGTCCAGAACAACGGTTCTTATAAACCACTTGTCGTCCTTCTTTGCAATGGTTATCCCAGCAGGACATTGTTTAGTTTGACTTGGAAGTGTTTTCACCACTGGTTTGACGGAAGACACATATTTCCCTTCCCTTGAACAAACTAATCTAAAGTAGTACACGTTGTTGTCTTTATCTTTTTTAGAAGTTCTAGTCTGCACGGCAAACCCACATCTAATGGCGTAGTTTATGTAAAATGTTCTAGCTTCAATCATTGATTCAAAACACATATGCACTATTGGGTCCATATCCAATAAACTTTCATTACGGTCATCAACATTGTCAGTACACTCATTCACTTCATCCACATTCATTGTGTGCTTGGACATTACACCCAGCTTTAAAGATGAACCACATTGTTTTCAGTCATAAAACTTACGAAATTTACCACTCTGAACAGAAAAATAAAATGTACATAAACCCATTTGGAAAATGTGAAGTAATACGTACCGTGTTAGAATGGTGGTGCCCTTTAATGAAGGTCAAATGTTCCTAACCAACATCCTCTTCAACATTTACGTCCACCATAAATGAACTTCTGTGGTTCTCACCAAACTTCCCAAGTTGCCTCTATCCCTTGTCTTTAATGAAGAAGAAAGTAAGTTTTCTGGAGGTGGTTGGTTAATGGAGGCAAAAGTTAACGTTGGACGTTGATGTACGTCTTTGGTACGCGAAAGCTATTATTTTGGGCAGCTGAAGCACTAATTTGGTAACCCACACAAACCATGCATTCAATATTTGTCAGCATAAAGTTTCTCTCTCTCATAACCCACAATCAATGCTTTTCACTTTTAAAGATTTCCTATCAAATCAGACATATCTCCACATTTAATGCTACTTCATTTGATCAAGTTAACTATTTCTGAATGTGTAGTTCGAAAAAAGTTTCATCCACGTCCATTTCAAGTAACATCTCCTCAGTGGTAATGGAAATATTTATAAAAGACATATTTTTTTCCATTATAAAATATTCATTTCATGTAATGTACTTCCGTTTAAATATGGGGGACAAACCCATTGTCTACACTTGAACCAGGTGACTATATTTCTAACCCTTTTACCATTATTTCAATTGTTAGTTATTTATGTAATGATCCCATTCATCTTCCCTTCTTAACGTGGTCTTTCTATTTGGACTGAAAATTTCAGCTTAATCATGGATGCATGGCAAGACCTTGTTTACGATGATGATGTCCTTGAATCGTTTTTGAAAAAATGCGATGCGTCGGCATCGCTTATACCTGGTCCTGCAAGTAACATCCAAGCAGCTTTCCTGAATAGAACGGGAACAGAAGAACCCAAATCGACACAAGAATTTGCTGCTGATGTTGCTCAGGCTACTTATGAATGAGATTTCAACTCCAATGCTTGGAAATGGGCACAGATGTTTATTGAACACCACGGTACAGTCAATGAAATACACGGTTCAAACATAATTATTACTTTCACCAGTTCTAATCTGTTTTCCTATATTTTATGTCATTGGAGGTCTGGTAACGGATGGCAAATTCGAAAACGTCAACTCCCTCCAAGACGCAAAATCACTAGAGGTCCTTCCATTTGTTGCTTGCATATTGAAAGAGTGCAAGCCAAATGGGTTGGGAGATATGCAGTTGACTGTTAAGGTATTATTGCCTTTCCTTTATTGAACAACAGTACATGTTATGGTAGATTAATAACTTATTATATGTTTGAAGGACCCAACTGCCACGATGAAGGCTTCCTTGCACAAGAAAGTTCTTGAAGATCCTCAAATTGCAGACAATATCGGAGTTGGTTCCGTTATGCTACTCAATCTTGTAACCCTTCCATTTTGTACTTAACTTGCATAATTGATGACAAATTTATGAACACCGAATTACGGCGCCACAAACTTGTTTAACGATCGGCAAGTGTGACCGAATCGTTTCAAGTAATAAACTCGGTAAGACCAAGTATCGTTCTCCCAAAGGACTCACGACCTAGTTTAGTTATGTGATTCGTTGATTATTTAAGACTTAAGAACGAAACAAGTGGAGTTTAATATGCAAAACAGAAAATAAACATGTATGCATGAATTTTGATCAATGGCTAAAACAAAATACAAACACTTCAATGGAATATATGGATGAGTATTTTGTTGGGGTTATCAATTTCATCTTATCCACTCTCATATACTTTAGGAATTCAACATTCTTTTCATCAATTGTTAATGCCACTCTCTAAATCACCTTGACAAGAAGGCCTATCCTTAATTACGAGTTCATACAATTCCTAGCATTCCTAGTAATTAGTTCTTAAGTGCAGGAGCTTAACGACAACCAATATACTATTGGGAGAAATTCCCCGGATCTAGATTTCTCCGTACGTTCCCGTATCGACAAAATCAATAATCATGCATTGAATGAGTTAAACAAAGCAAGCATTGAGCAAAGAGGAAAAACCCTAACCAATGATGAAAGAAAGCATAGGTCTTAAATATAAGATGTAAAAACAAATTCCATATATGAGAGTTTCACAAGACTACATTGATTCCTCAACAACAATGCAAGGTTTAGTTCACCATATTCATGGTGAAACTAGATGAATAATAATGGAAGAATGAAAGATAAAACCCTAGAAATTGAAGAGGTAGCCTAAGCATCCAAGATCCTCCTTCAAAGGGGTGGAAGAGAGAGTGTTTGCTTCGTTTCTGCCAAAGATACAAACCCTAGGACGTCCTAAAGCTTATATACTATTCTAAAAATACAGAAAATTTAGGCCCAAGCCCATAAGAGTGCCGCTCAGCGGTAAACTGTCGCTGAGCGGCAGTTGCGGCTTCTCCTTTTGCACTTTTTGATGTCTTTTCTGATTCCATCTCTCTCCTTCTTCACTTCTTTCACTAAATTCACCTTAAAACCTGCACAAAAACACTGAAATCAAGCATAAACCTGTCCAGCTCTCTTATTTATGAAAATATGAATAAAAGCATGATTTCAAGATAGTTTCTAAGTGTTAAAGGTTGCTTTTAGTATCAATTTTAAGCATGAAAATAACAGTTTTTCAACTGTTATCAATAATTATCTTGTTTGTCTTTCAATGTTCTTATCACTAATTTGGTGTGTACATTTAGGTTCAGCCTTTCGCTACATGTCCGCAAAACTACTACCTCAATATTACGCATCGCTCTATAGTGAAGGTTTTTCCAGCTAATGTTTGTCCTCCAACAATTGACCTCGTTAAGGACACCCCAAAACCTGTCATTCGACTCCCTATGTGGGCAGAGAAGAAACACAATGTCGATGACATCCTCCGCAAATTTGTACCTCCAGCTAACCAACCATCAACGTCCAAACAACCAGACAACCAGTAGTGGGCTTTGGATAACTGTCATATTAATATATTAAGACGATTATAAGTATGTAATGGATAACTGTAATATTGAAAACCTGCAATGTATTATTCTTGTGAATCATGTGTACCTTAAGAACTATTAATCTTGTATTATGATGTCGTTGATTGTGTTATAAAAACGTTTTCAAGTTAATTTTGTTATAAAATGCTTGGGGTCACGTAAGTTGACCAACCACCATAGACCAACACTCAAACACCACCACCTTCACACACACATGTGCAAATGTCACTTAAACATACTGGTTTTGTCACTGGTCACCCATGTTATCCTGACTGACTACCTCAGTTGAACTTTCTGTACAAAATAGGATTTTCTCTCGTGTAATCGTTTACCAGGGGTGTGTAAACGATTACAACAGGGTCTTTTGAGCAGCATCACTCAGCCCTTACACACATTGCTCCCCCCACTCAGAATGGGTTCTTCCCCACTGCTTGGGGTCACCTACCATCACCAACCACCATCTACCAACACTAAAACACCTCCACCTTCACAGACACATGTGCATATGTCACTCAAACATACTGGTTTTGTGACTGGTCACCCACGTTATTCTGACTGACTACCTCAGTTGAACTTTCTGTACAAAACAGGCTTTTCTCTCGCGTAATCGTTTACCAGGGGGGTGTAAACGATTACAGAAGCCTTTTTTGACCAGCATCACTCAACCCTTCCACACATTGCTCCCCCCCACTCATAATGGGTTCTTCCCCACTGCTTGGGGTCACGTAAGTTGACCAACCACCATAGACCAACACTCAAACACCACCACCTTCACACACACATGTGCAAATGTCGCTCAAACATACTGGTTTTGTCACTGGCCACCCATGTTATCCTGACTGACTACCTCAGTTGAACATTCTGTACAAAACAGGATTTTCTCCCGCGTAATCGTTTACCAGGGGTGTGTAAACGATTACAGCAACCTCTTTTTAGCAGCAACCTCTTTTTAGCAGCATCACTCAGCCCTTCCACACATTGCTCCCCCCACTCAGAATGGGTTCTTCCCCACTGCTTTGGGTCACATAACATGACCAACCACCATCTAAAACCACTCAAACACCACCACCTTCAATCACACATGTGCAAATGTCACTTAAACATACTGGTTTTGTCACTGGTCAACCACGTTATCCTGACTGACTACCTCAGTTCAACTTTCTGTACAAAAATGGATTTTCTCTCGCGTAATCGTTTACCAGGGGGGTGTAAACGATTACAGCAGCCTCTTTTGACCAGCATCACTCAGCCCTTCCACACATTGCTCCCCCCACTCAGAATGGGTTCTTCCCCACTGCTTGGGGTCACATAACATGACCAACCACCATCTACCAACACTAAAACACCTCCACATTCACTGACACATGTGCACATGTCACTCAAACATACTGGTTTTGTCACTGGTCACCCACGTTATCCTGACTGACTACCTCAGTTCAACTTTCTGTACAAAAATGAATTTCCTCTCTTGTAATCGTTTACCAGGGGTGTGTAAACGATTACAACAGGGTATTTTGAGCAGCATCACTCAGCCCTTGCACACATTGCTCCCCCCACTCAGAATGGGTTCTTCCCCACTGCTTGGGGTCACCTAACATCACCAACCACCATCTACCAACACTCAAACACCACCACCTTCACAGACACTTGTGCAGATGTCACTCAAACATACTGGTTTTGTCACTGGTCACCCAAGTTATTCTGACTGACTACCTATGTTGAATTTCTGTACAAAAGAGGATTTTCTCTCGCGTAATCGTTTACCAGGGGGTGTAAACGATTACAGCAGCCTCTTTTGAGCAGCATCACTCAGCCCTTCCACACATTGCTCCCCCCACTCAGAATGGGTTCTTCCCCACTGCTTGGGGTTACCTAACATCACTAACCACCATCTACCAACACTAAAACACCTCCACCTTCACAGACACATGTGCAGATATACTCAAACATACTGGTTTTGTCACTGGTCACCCACGTTATCCTGACTGGCTACCTCAGTTGAACTTTCTGTACAAAACAGGCTTTTCTCTCGCGTAATCGTTTACCAGGGGGTGTAAACGATTACAGCTGCCTCTTTTGACCGGCATCACTCAGCCCTTCCACACATTGCTCCCCCCACTCAGAATGGGTTGTTCCCCACTGCTTGGGGTCGCATAACATGACCAACCACCATCTACCAACACTAAAACACCTCCACATTCATAGACACATGTGCACATGTCACTCAAACATACTAGTTTTGTTACTGGTCACCCACGTTATCCTGACTGACTACCTCAGTTCAACTTTCTGTACAAAAATGGATTTCCTCTCGCATAATCGTTTACCAGGGGGGTGTAAACGATTACAACAGGCTCTGTTGAGCAGACAACCTTAGACCTTGCCCAACTTGTTTACCCACTCAGAATGGGTTCTTCCCCACTGCTTGGGGTGACCTCACATCACCTGCTACCCTGTAAGACCACTCAAACAACAATATATGGTATTGAAAATAAAAATATGTGACCAAACCAAAATATCAATTTTTATTTCATTGAACTATATCCAATACAATACACTTTGTTTTCTTAATGTATTTATAATCATCAAATACACATATCAATTCTTACACTTTGTTTACATTAATAAACTGAATACAAATATCACTCATTTTTTATTCTAAGCACTACGGTTTCGATGTATGGAGTCCTAAGTGCTCTTCCCTTGTAACGCCTTCACGAGCCAACCCTAACATACGTCTTCAAAGGTTGTTGATTTGTGTAAATGTCAGAAGGGGATACAAAACCAGTGTTCATGGATGGTTCTGTACGAGGCACACTTTCTCCACCCTGATCTTTATTTTTTCGTTTTGCCTTCTCTTCAGCCAATTGTGCCTCCAAACCTGCAACCCTCCTTTTAAGTTCTTCAATTAGAAATTCTTGTTCCTCTAAGGCACGCATAAAAGTTTCTCTTCGATTTCTTTTTTGTATCTTATTTGGTCTTGGTTGGGCATCCTTCCTTGTTGGTGTTGGTCTGTATTCCTTCTTATCCTTGGTTGAAGCACCAACATCAACATCATCATCATCAACAACCTGAAATTTAACCATATATTTCAGACTACACAACTTAACTCAATATATAAAAACATAACAAAACTTGGGATAACAAACCACATACCAAACCTGTCTCCATACAACGTTTTACGAATTTGTTTCCAACACTTCTATTCATCCAATGCAATATTCGTGGAAATTTATCAATTGGACCTTCGGGTGGAACAAAATGCTCAAAAAACCATACCTAACAAAAATAAATCATCTTAGCTTGTTCTAAATCACAAAACAATAAACAAACAATTTACATATTACATCAACAAGGAATAATTACCTGCAGCATGTAAACACAACCATCCACGTAAACGTTTGTTGTACCTTTGCCTTTCTTCAAGCCATCTGAAGCTTTGCACAAACTACGTAACAAAAAACGATAAACTAGACTACCCCAACAATAACTACCCAAACCACTTAAGTTATCAACAATATTAAACATTACGGGAAACATTTTTCCGCTACGTTTTGGAAATAAAATCTCACATATCCCTACCAATAGGTGAAGGCTACAAAAATGAGAACAAGGGATATTTTTCTTGTGTTTTCGCATTAGAAATTTGTATATCGAATTCAAATCCTTTGTTCCTTTCCCTATGTATTTCACACATTGAATGTTTCCCATTTCCTCCTTGAAGTTAATATTTTCACCATCTGTACTCAATCCCAACCCTAAATAAAAATCATTTTCATTTATATTCACAAGTTTATTTCCAACAAAAAAACCACTACTCGAGTCGTCCCACTTACCCAATAACTCACTCAATATATTTCTACCTAGTTTAACATTTACATTTAAATCTAAAAACCACGAAAACGGAGTCTTCGCAATCAATGACCGATGCTCCTCTGTCAAGCGTTCGTTCAAAGTACATATATACTTTGTCGAAAAAGAGTGACGAACGGTCAACTGCATCAACCAAAATAAAATAAGCACAACTACTAAACCCAAAAACCAAAACAAAACTAAACAAACCCAAAACCTAAACCCAAACCAAAATAACCATGGAACGACAAAACACTTACCTTCGTCGTTGGACAATGGTCACCGGAACCTTCCATTGCGCACTATAACATCAACCAAAAAGACAACCTTTACGAAAATGGAGGGAGGCACCAGCAACACCACACACAGCACACGATTACAGAGAAAGAAAACAAAGAAGACGCACCAAAACTAGACGTTCGTTTCCAACCAAAACGGACAGGGGTATTTTGGGATTCTCACTTAATAATAAGTTACGTCCTTCCATTTAGACGGTTTTGTAAAAAAAAAATTCAAATTCAACCTATCACAATTTGACAGGTGGCGTTGTAAAAAATGTGTGAAAATAGCGTTGTTAGAATAACGCGGTCCTTCAGAGATACAGAGTCATAATACACTGTTAAAAATTGTCACCAAGTCTTATGTAGTATAGGGAAATGACACTTTAACAACATCTTTTAACAACATTTTGACTCCACTTACGTGTCGCGTTCTGATTCGTCCCTGTGGGAAAAATTAAAATAACTTTAAATGACATGGAAATGCAAGGTTTGGGGTTGCAGAAGTTTTCATTTCGCGACTTTCATTTTTTTAAGGGTTTCAAACCTTGCAGATCTCATTTGGGAGAGAGAACCCACGAGAGAGAGAACGCCCCCCACCCACCCACAAACCTCCCTTGACCACAACCGACCGTTCACCGACAAAGGACCGTTCACCGAACT
Source organism: Vigna nakashimae (assembly GCA_034642375.1). Lineage (NCBI taxonomy): Eukaryota > Viridiplantae > Streptophyta > Magnoliopsida > Fabales > Fabaceae > Vigna > Vigna nakashimae. The sequence goes on along the minus strand of CM067762.1, from coordinate 43,573,930 downwards.
GTGGTCGTTCACCGGAGTTGTGTCCGCCGTCGTTCTGCCCGAAGGTTCCGCCATTTCAAAGCACCGTTCAACGCCGAAACCACCATTGACATGGGTTTTAAATCTTCCCGTCGTTTGTTTCGCTACAACCTCTGTTTGGAAGCACCGTCGTAGGTGAAAACCACCATTGAAGACGAAAAAACATAGTTTGTAAGTTTTCGTGGTTCGTTTTGATTTTCTTTTCTTGTTGTTGTTCGGTGATTTTCACTTATTTTAAATATTTGAATTTTTTTTATCATTTCGGGATTGTTGTATTTTTTGAGAGCAAATTATGAACAAGTGAACTAAATATTGAATTGCATAAGTAAATTTTTTTATTTCTAATAAATTTGTTAATATTTTCTTTATGTTGTTTACATATGATAATGTGTTTGTAGGTATCAGATAGAAGAAGCAAAAATTCAAACTTGAGTAAACCTCCAAAGTGCTAAAGTAGAGGCCAGGTCAAGAAAGCTCGAGGTGTTTAATTGTCATTAATAAACTATATTTTTGTGCAAATTTGTATAGTTTCTTGCTATTGTATCTTTGAGGACCATATTGTTTAATTCACTTGCATGTTCTGTTGCTTTAGAGCAACCTTCAATGAAGTGTCGCGGTCCTTTGTTTGTCGGAGTGTCGTTGTTCACGTGTTTGTTGTAGTGTTTTCTGTCTCAGCCACCTAGAAGCGTTCGTCTTCATTGAAGTGTGGTCGGATTGTCGCCGTTGAAGTTGGTCGGACTGTCATTGGTGAAAGCAACTTTGTAGGCGCCGCCTTTACGCGTCAAGGAACCATCGAAGTTGGAAACCGCCATTGGAGGTGTTTTTTGAAGGTTGGCTCTGTTCTTTTGGGTAATGCATTTTTTGTGTTCGGTGTTTAAATTATTTCTAGCATTTATGGATTGTTGTATTATTTGAGTGTTTTTCCTCGTATGGTTTAGTGTGACATGAAGGTGTATAGAACATTTAATGGTTGATGCGGTTTTTTTGTTGGAAAGTATGAATTCATTGGGTTTGTGGTTGATATTGGGTTATTTAGACTATGGTTTTGTATTATGTTTGGTTTTTTGAGTTGTTGTTGGGTTAATTTAACCATGGTTTTGTATTATGTTTGGTTTGCCAGTGATGGATCACATTTTAAAAATGATAATGTTTTGGAGCTTTGATTGAAATTTTGCATTTTATTGATATGTTGTGCATTTTTTTTCTTTGCAGGAAAAACTGTAACAGGTTAGGGAGAAATATGTTTGTGATTAGATTTTGGATGTGCACAATGTGCAGAGGGATGAAGTGTTGCAGAATTTAGGCATTAAGTAGATGTTGTTGAATAGGGATTTTTGCAACTTTATTAATGGTTTGTTTAGAACTTTTTTGATATGTATTAATGAGGACTGAATGTACATATTTGTTGTTAAAAATGTTGAAAGAAAATGAGTGATTACATTTATTGTTCATGAAATTTGAAGATCAAAATGATCAATGTTTTAAATGTTTGTATTGTAATCCCCACTAAATTTGGATGTGAATATTTATGAAATCTTTTATGCACAGGTTTTATGTAGAAAAAAATGATGAAAATAAATTGGGTTAAGTGTCAATGAATGCATTAACATGAGTTGGATGTCCATTAAGTTTGAAGAATAAACCTTTGCCTGAAATAATAATTGATTCCATCATTTTGAAGTTGCAAAAATGATTAGATATAAATTAGGCACTCCAAAATGAGTGTCATCTTCATAATTCACCTTCATGTGCAAAATCTTTGCTTGAAGTACCCACTTATTTTGCCTTTGCTACCATTGTTGTTTATGCACCATGAGTTTTAATAAATATTGTTCCTTGGCCATGCAACTCTAGATAAATGGCATCATAATTGGTTCCACATCAGTTTTAAGTTGAAAAAATGATTAGAAATGAATTAGGCACTCCAAAGTGAGTGTCATCTTCATAGTTGACCTCCTTGTACAAAATCTTTGCCTGAAGTACCCACTTATTTTTCCTTTGCTACCATTGTTGTTTTTGCAGCATGAGTTTTAATAAATATTGTTCCTTGGCCATGCAACTCTATATAAATGACATAGGAATTTGTTCTGCATCAGTTTTAAGTTGAAAAAATGATTAAAAATGAATTAGGCACTCCAAAGTGAGTGTCATCTTCGTAGTTGACCTCCTTGTACAAAATCTTTGCTTGAAGTACCCACTTATTTTGTCTTTGCTACCTTTGTTGTTTTTACACCATGAATTTTACTAAATATTGTTCTTTGGTCATGCAACGATGTTGTATCACGAATAATTTAATCCAATTTAATGCCTTTGTAATCAATTGCGGTCTTCAAAAATGAAGTACTAAATCGACAATCTATTCATTTCAACAACCATTCTCTAAGATCAACAAATCATGTTTCAAATCCACCATCCGGACAAAAGTTCAAATAAGTATGTATCATGTCCATACAAACGTCATTTCAACAACCTTGCTCTATCATCAACAATAACATATACCTTAAGTCACATTATGTCCTTCATAATATTTTACCAATGTTTTCAAAATCAACTAAATTTTTCAACAGGATACCAAACATCATCATATTAACTAACATTTACATTTCCTATTCTACAACAATTTTTTGAAGTACTCATTTTTTTCTTCTACCATCTACAATAAATGGAGTTCTTTTTGCATGACTCTTAATCTGTCTTCGTGGTTCAACCTTCATACGATGATACATTGTGCTTTGACAAGGATCTTCACTTCCCCAAAACGGTTCCTCCATAAAATCTTCAACCTTATCTTCATTTTTTGCTTCAACCAACTTTCTTAAATCATGAATACTACTTTGCATGTCCGAAATAACCAGTGTTTGTTCTTCTACAACACATTAATTTCTCCTTAACTCCTTTATTTTGTTTGTTAATGGAACACCATATTTCTAAACAATGTCTGTCACCATACCATAACAAAGTTCTTCTTTGGACATACCAACATCAACAACAACCTACAATGTCATTAACAAATTTCATTACATAAAACACCAAATATAAAATACATGGCACCAACACATTCATCAAATCACCAACAACTCACCGATGCCTTAGCCAAAGCACTTCTGATGAACTTCTCTTGATATTGATATCAATCCAATTCAACAACCTTGGGAATTTTGTTACCCGGGTGTTGTATGTTGAGTTTGATGTCACAAAATGGTGACAAAACCAAACTTGCAAGTTTAAATTCATACAACATTCACATAAAAAATGATAAAAAAAAACAATAACAAATCATTGTCTTTCATTAACAATTACATAACAAACATCTACATGCAACAGGTAGCACATCCTTGAACATGAAAATGACTTCTGCTTGTTTCATTCTTCATTGTTGTTGAAGCAGTAGACCAACTTCCAACAAATACCTTCTGCAATATTGGATAAATCTTCAACTTTGAGCATTGTTGATGAAATTTGACCTTTGCAAACATGACTTTTAAAATATTTAATGAGTGAAGCAATCACCTTGAATAGAGTAGGAAGAACACAGGATCGTCGAGGTCCTGCAGTTGCCAATATTGTGCATGTAACAGCAGTAGATAAAGTTTGCTTATGTGCTTCTTCATTAATTCATGTAACAACAACCGATAAAGTTTGCTCATGTGCTTCTTTGCTCATGTGCTTCTTCATTAATCTCCCTATAACATTATAATTCAATCCATGTGGTAACTACCTAAGGGTAATGTTATTCAAAAAATAATTATATAATTATACGTGATATAGGATAAACATTAACCACAATGAACACGTGCAAAGTTATAACAAATGTAGCTTTCTTTTCGAAATTTTTGAGCGTATTTTTCATTCTTATCCCTCCAAGAAATAAAATGATGTTTAATCTCTAACATTCTATTTAGGACAAATAAATAACATCTTTCTTAGATTAAAAAATTGAGAGTCTCACATGACATGATATCAGATAGCAACAGGTGCCACATAATAACCTTTAAACACAAACAATTAACAAATATCATATAAAAACACAAAACTAAATGCTTTGGTTTAGAAGTTTGGAAAACTATTTTCTAGAAATACCTTTATAAAACTAAAATCAGATTTTGTTCAGTTTATACGCAGAGAAAATATGATTAATATTAACCGTAAAAAGTTTAATTGGACTTTGTGTCGAGATTGAAGTTTAACCATGTACTACTAATAATAAATTTAGGAGGAGTGGAATTAAACTAATTTGGTTTAGCATTCAACAATTACGGCTATGGCTTAAGATACCTTTTTCATACTACTTATATTATGGTAGTAGTACATCTATGGCATAGAATATCATTTTCATACTAGTTATTTATTAATTAAGCACTTTTTATAATATTTTTTCTCTTCATCCTTTTTTATTATCCATTAATTTTATATAACATTCCTCTTTTCTGCCTATTTCTTTTATTGTGCAAGAAACTGTACAAATTTGTTACACAAAGTATAGTTTATCAATGACAATGAAATACCTCGAGCTTTCTTGACCTGGCCTCTGCTTTAGCACTTTGGAGGTTTACTCAAGCTCGAATTTTTGCTTCTTCTATCTGATACCTACTCACACATTATCAGATGTAAACAACATAAAGATAATATTAACAAATTTATTAGAAATCACAAAATTTACTTATGCATTTCAATATTCAGTTCACTTGTTTATAATTTGGAAAATGGTTTACAAAGAATGTGTTAGATATACAATATACTGAAAGGTTGTGTGTTACCTTAAACAACACTTGGTCTTCTGCTCTTCTTCCCAAGAAGCAGTTATGCAGTCAGAATCAGCTTTGTGGCTCCCATTGTGTCTTAAACTTTTTGATATTTCCTTTTCTTCCTCTTCACTTGAGCTTTAATTTAAAGTGAATATATATACATTTTAATTGTAAAAGTATTTCAAACCAAATAAGCACAATATAATCCGAATGCAAAATGCATACTTGTATGGTCATCCATAAACATCAACTATTAATAGTTTCAATACATGCTTATCTAGAACATATCGAGTAGCTCATATGGTATGATTCACTACTTACTCAACATGTTCTTATGTCCTAATTTATTATGTTAATGACAGGGTGCTTTATTACCTTAAAATTTGGGATTTAAGAGAATGGCCAAATCAATAATTTTAAGATCATATGTAGTTTTTATATATGAATAAGAAAATTTATGATACACATCAGACATAACAAGCAAGAAATTTATGACTGCAATAATTGATATCAAATGGATATATATCAACGAATATTTCCTTCTCCAAGAACTCATAAGTGTGTTTTACTACTTGGCAAGAATCTTCATCAACATTTCCTACAAAGTATGTTTCATTGAGATCACCTGCATAACAATTAAAAGTATTTCGCGTGTAAAATTTTTGTAACTTTGCACCCAAAAAATACAACAATCCCGAAATGATAAAAAAATTCAAATATTTAAAATAAGTGAAAATCACTGAACAACAACAAGAAAAGAAAATAAAAACGAACCACGGAAATTTACAAACTATGTTTTTTCATCTTCAATGGTGGTTTTCACCTACGACAGTTCTTCCAAACGGAGGTTGTAGCGAAACAAACAACGGGAAGCTTTAAAACCTATGTCAATGGTGGTTTCGGCGTTGAACGGTGCTTTGAAATGGAGGAACCTTCGGGCAGAACAACGGCGGACACAACTCCGGTGAACGACAGCAGTTCGGTGAACGGTCCTTTGTCGGTGAACGGTCGGTTGTGGTCAAGGGAGGTTTGTGGGTGGGTGGGGGGCGTTCTCTCTCTCGTGGGTTCTCTCTCCCAAATGAAATATGCAAGGTTTGAAACCCATAAAAAAACTGAAAGCCGCGAAATGAAAACTTATGCAACCCCAAACCTTGCATTTCCATGTCATTTAAAGTTATTTTAATTTTTTCCACATGGACGAATCAGAACGCGACACGTAAGTGGAGTCAAAATGTTGTTAAAAGATGTTGTTAAAGTATCATTTCCCTTTATTATAACCGGTGAATAGCAATCAATCATAAAAGATATTTATTATGATAGGTATTACTCGTAATAATTCTTTTTTTTGTTACAAAAATGTCACCGATTAATATATTATGATTGATAAGTCATAATAGAATCATCATAAAAACTTATTTTTTTACTAACGACATGTGGTCAAATTTGAAACAATAAGAATTCTATTTACCATTGCATCATTGTTAAACTTCAAGCTTTATCAAATCGATGTAAAAAGATGATGCGTTGAAGCTTAACGACAACGCGGAGGAGGGTTTCTAATTCGTGAACAACGCCGCGACGAACTCACGATTTTGGTTCGTCAAACGCAGGAATGAATTTAGGTTGTTACTTTCTGCATTTCAGGTTGATGCGATTCTAATTTTGATTATGGAAAAGACTTGCGATTTTGGCTCATTGAGATTATGGATGCGTTTGTGGAGATTGTGAATTGAAGCGACAGTGGATGATGGTTTCATGGTGGAGATGGAAGTCGAGGAAGATGCTGAATATGATGATAAAGGACTCGCGACTTTGATGTTCCGGTGAAGACGTTTCATGGTGGCGGCGTTAGGGTTCAGCAGTGCTAGGATGGCCGTTACGGTGGCTTTGCGGCGTAGATTAAGGTTAAGGGGCGACAAGGTTGGTGGTGATGAAATTAGGGTTTCTATGTAGAAGGCAAGGCTGGCGTGGCAAGAGGGATGAATAATGAGGTGGCGGCTCGTGGTTGGACAGATCTTTATGAGATGGATTGCCACATGGAGTAATCTGAATAAATATGGCTTATTAGTGTAGGAGGGGTGTATAAGGAATTAGGGGGTGTAGGAGAAAAGACTTAGTGTTTGGGCTTGGTTTTCTTGGGCCTGTTTCAGAATTTGGAGTGTATATTTGTAAAAACAAGGGTACATTCAACCCCTTTTATTGAATAAACTAATTTCCTTTTTAATAATTCTGATTTTGAACCTTAAATTGCAATTTGGACCAATAAAGCTTATATTTCCAGTTGCACAAATAAATATTAAAACATCCAAGAATACTTTATGCACTAAAACTCACTTTTTACGTCTCTTTAATTCACAAATCCGATAAATCAAATCCGCACAAATTTACTTGAAATCAATCATTTAAGCACAAGAATCTCATCAAAAAATTTAATTTTAAAGCATAAATATGGGCATAAATATGCATTCTTCAAGTCCCAATCTAATTTATAGAGATCTCACTCAAGGATACCTCCCAAAATTCTTTGTCAATTAATTAACGTGTGATAATCAATTATCCAATTATGGTAATTGATTATGCATTTAATGAATGCACAACAATAAAATACTTGCTTAAAAATTATCATAATTGTTCATGATAATCGGTTATGGCAAGTCATAATTTATCTTGCGTATAAAATGAGGTTTTCTGATTCAAAACGAATTTTAATACAACCTAAGATAAACAATATATAGAATCAAAGATAAACCACATCTTATACATAAATCTACTAAATTACAAAAGTTTTAATACAAGACAAGTCTTCATGAAGATCTTCTTGCAATAAGAGCACTTGAGACTTGACTTTGAGACATCATCAAAAACTTCTTCTCTTTAGCTTTATGCTAACTATGAGAAATAGAGAAGATTGGGAGAAAATATCCCTTGTGTGTTTAGCATACACATAGGGTAGTTTATTTATATTGTAAGATATGGGCCAATGCCCTTAATACATAATAGACTAAGCCCAAATAACAGAAACACACATCTTAACATCTAACACTCCCCCTCAAGCTGGAGCATATAAATCATATGTTCCAAGCTTGTTACAAAGATAATCAATTCTAGGTCCTCGTAAGGACTTAGTGAATATGTCTGCCAACTGGTTGCTTGAATTAACAAACTCAGTCTTGATATCTCCGGATATGATTTTTTCTCGAATGAAATGGCAATCAACTTCAATGTGTTTGGTTCTCTCATGGAAGACAGGGTTAGAGCTAATATGGAGAGCAGCTTGATTATCACATATAAGTATCATGTGAGTGACATCTCCAAATTTCAATTCACTCAACAATTGTTTAAGCCACACAAGCTCGCAAGTAGCTGATGCCATAGCTCTATATTCTGCTTCTGCACTGGACCTTGCCACAACACTTTGCTTCTTACTTTTCCAAGATATCAGGTTGCTACCAATAGAGACACAATATCCAGAAGTAGACCTCCTATCAGAAGGGGAACCAGCCCAATCAGCATCTGAATAACAAACGATTTTTGTATCGTTGTTAGGGCCATATAGCAAACCTTTTCCAGGTGATCTTTTAATATACTTCAGTATGCGAACAACTGCATCCTAATGGTCTTCACATGGGGAGTTTAGAAATTGACCCACCACACTAACTGCGAAGGAAATGTCAGGACACGTAACAATAAGAGAGTTTAATTTACCAACTAGTCCTCTGTACCGTTCAGGATCTGAGAAAGGCTCCCCCTGATTTGGTAGGAGTTTGATGTTAGGGTCCATAGGTGTCTCAACAGATTTACAGTTCATTAACCCTGTTTCCTCCAAGATGTCTAACGCATACTTCCTCTGAGATATGACAATACCATCACTGGATTGTGCTACTTCAATACCCAAAAAGTACCGAAGTTTGCCAAGATCTTTGGTTTGAAAATGATGACAAAGGTGTTGTTTCATCTGAGAGATGCCAAGATAGTCGCTTCCTGTGAGAACAATATCATCGACATACACTATTAAGTAGATACATCCAGCACTCAAGTGGCGATAGAACACTGAATGATCCGCTTCACTGCGAGACATACCAAATTGTTGAACAACACAACTAAATTTACCAATCCAGGCCCGAGGAGACTGTTTTAGGCCATATAAGGATTTACGAAGACGACATACCAATCCAGATGACTCCCCCTGAGCAACAAAGCCAGGCGATTGCTCCATATAAATTTCTTCATGCAAATCACCATTGAGGAAAGCATTTTTGACATCAAGTTGGTAAAGAGGCCATTGTCGAAGAGCGGCCATGGCAAGGCGAACAGAGGTCATCTTTGTCACTGGAGAAAAAGTATCACCATAATCCAAACCAAAAATCTGTGTGTAGCCTTTGGCAACCAGTCGAGCTTTCAGACGATCAATTGTACCATCAGGACCAACCTTGATAGCATACACCAGCCTGCAACCAACAACAGACTTTCCAAATGGTAATTGGACAAGCTCCCAAGTTCCACTTTCCTGTAAGGCACTTAATTCATCCATCATAGCTTGACGCCAACCAGGATGAGTTAAGGCATCACCCAAAAATTTGGGAATTGACACAGAAGAAATGGATGAGAGACAAGTATAAAAAGATGGAGATAATCTGTGGTAATTAAGAACAGTATAATGGGGGGAAGGGTTACGGATAGAGCGTATACCTTTACGGAGGGCAATAGGCAAGTCAGACTCAGTTGCTGGAGCCGGAGGAGACACATGAGGCGGCACCGGAAGTGGGTCATGAGGGAGACAATTACGGCGACTATAAACCTGAAGTGGTGGAGGTGAAGGATGAGCCTGTGGTGAATGAGAGTCTAAAGAAGGAGAAGACAAAAGGGGTGGAGTATCACCAGGAGGATCACAGATAAGAGGAATATCAACAGTAACAGAGAGAGGTACAGAACTAGAAGATAGATGTGAAAAGTAAAAAGAAGACTCATCAAAAGTGACATCAGCAGAGATAAAATGACGATTGAGAGAAGGGGAAAAACACTTATATCCCTTTTGTGACCGTGGAAATCCTAAGAAGACACATTTGTGAGACCTAGGAGATAACTTATCAAGACCAGGACTAAAATCATGAACAAAACATGTAGACCCAAAAACTCGAAGAGGTAATGGATGCAGAGGGTCTTGAGGAAATAAGATAGAATGAGGGATTTTGTTATCTAGGACGGAAGATGGCATGCGGTTGATAAGATAACATGCTGTGAGAACTGCATCACCCCAAAAACGTGAGGGTACTTGACCATGTATCAAAAGTGTACGAGTTGTTTCAATAAGGTGTCTATTCTTGCGCTCAACCACCCCATTTTGTTGAGGGGTATAAGCACATGAGGTTTGGTGAAGAATGCCATGAGAAGCCATAAACTGTTTAAACTGTTGAGAAAGGTATTCACGGCCATTATCACTACGTAAATGTCGAATAGAAACCCTAAACTGTGTTTTTATTTCATTGAAAAAATATTGGAAAATAGAAAACAACTCAAAACGATTCTTCATTAAAAATAACCAAGTACATCTGGAATAGTCATCAATAAAAGTAACAAAATACTGAAAACCTAAAATGGACTTAACACGACTAGGTCCCCAAATGTCAGAATGAACCAATGAAAAGGGAGACGACGCCCGTTGTGAGACACTACGAGGAAAGGAACTACGAGTATGCTTCCCTAACTGACAAGACTCACACGACAAACTTGATAATGTGGACAACCTCGGGACAAGTTGTTGTAGTTTGGCAAGACTAGGATGACCGAACTGAGCATGAAGAAGGGATGGTGACTCCATGACTACGCCAACATGTGGAGAAGGACAGAGATGATAAAGGCCATGAGACTCACATCCTGTGCCAATCATGTGTTTCGAACTCCGGTCCTGCAACCAAACATAATCTTTAGTAAATGAAATAACACAATTAAGAGTACGAGTTAAACGACTAATGGACAATAAGTTGAAGGGAGACCCAGGGACATAAAGTACATGATCAATGGATATGGATGGAAAAATATTAACAGTACCAATACCATGAGATGAGACTCTAGACCCATCAGCCATTGTTACCGAGGGTAAATTATCAGGACATGACAAGGAAGAAAACAAAGACTTGTTACCGGTGATGTGATCGGTGGCGCCTGAGTCAAGGACCCAAGGTCCGAGGGAGTGAGTTAGACCAACAAAAGGTGTACCTATACGTGCAACAGATGCAGATGTAGTGGAACCAGAGTGCTGATGATCCTCATACCATCTGAGAAATTCGTTGAAGAGTGCAGGTTTGTCTATGGTATTAGATGAAGTAGGATGGTCTGCAGATGGTGATCGGGGAGGTGGATCAGAATTTGTCATTGCTACAGGTCAAGGAGGACGTCCATGGAGAGCATAACATTTATCAATCTTGTGGCCTAACTTGCCACAATGGTCACATTTTGGACGTCCTTTACTTGGCTTGCGAGACCGACTTCAATCATCACGTTGAGCAGCCATAACAGAGGAATCATCAGTATGAGGGGATGTCTCAGTGACGGGTTTGCTCGGTATACGCAAAAGAGCAGAACAAGTAGAAGTAAAGTTGGGTATGACAGGAGAACCCAAAATCTGATCACGGACATGAGAAACATCATCAGAGAGTCCGTATAATGCCAACAACATGAAGAACTTTGATTATTGTTCCAATTCTTCAGCAGGAGTGGAAGCAGGAGGTAATATATCATTAAAGTCATGAAGAAGGGCATGAATTTTACCCAAATAATCTGCCATAGGACCAGGATTTCGCGGACCAATAACAGTTAATAGGTCCTGACAAACACCATAAAGACGCTAAGTGTCATTGGTGTATAACAACCTCGCTTGTGCCCATACTTCTGAACATGTTTCATAGGATCGAAACATTTTGTTTCAGTGAGGAGTGAATGGTGGACTTTATAACAATGCATAACTGAGCATCAATTTTCATCCAGCGGGAAGTGTCATCTATGGGAGCAGTAGTCACATTTGAGTAAGATGATCTAAGTACCCCTGACTCTTCAACCAAAGTTTGATGTCGGACGCCCATGTTGCATAATTTGTGCCATCTAACTTGTCAATGGACAAGTGTACATTCACATAATTGGTATATATTGAGGGATCAGAAGATGAGCCACCAACAGAGGTGTTTGTAGACGAGGAAGATGCCATAGAGAGGGAGAAACCCTAAAAATTCAAAGTGCTCCGATTGACGCAACGACCACAGATCCAGAAAGAGAGCGAGGAGGCGATCATGGCGGTGCTGATCGGCGGTGGAAAGCTCCAGCGTGCGGCGGCGGCGACTCTTGCGACGGCGCGTGGAGGCGCGTGGGTGGTCCGATCGCCGCGATCTTCGTACGATGGTGGTCGCCCGGTCGAGACGATCCCGATGGTGTGGTCGCCGGTCGATTCTGGAACTCCAGCGACGGCGGCGGCGGCAGCGGCGGCGGCGATTGCGACAACGGCGGCAGTGATAGGTGCCGGAGACCGTGGAGTTGACTGGAACTATTCCTGTGCTCTAGATACCATATGAGAAATAGAGAAGATTGGGAGAAAATATCCCTTGTGTGTTTAGCATACACATAGGGTAGTTTATTTATATTGTAAGATATGGGCCAATGCCCTTAATACAGAATAGACTAAGCCCAAATAACAGAAACACACATATTAACATCTAACACTAACAAACTGTTTCATTGAGTTTTGATTACATGAACATCTAAGAAGAGTTTTGAAGAATTAGGGATCAAATTTGGGTTTTACACATCAAGATTCTATCAAGAAACTGGGTTGAATTATTCTGATTGGATCTACACTACTAGAGTGTACTTAGAAGATCGGTTTTATCATCTATAATCTGAGAATTGCATGCTTGTGCTGGTGTGTCAGGGGAGAGAGCCGTGTGTGTTCTCATTGAGAGCCTGGATTATTCTGAAGGTGTTAAGAGAGCTATGATTGTTCTCTGTTTGGTAAGAGTGTGAGGGTGTTCACCTCTTGTTTGCTATAGTGATTTTGAGTGGGGTGAGAAGTACATTGAGAGGGGATATCTCTGTATTCTTATAACTTTATCATTATAATGGAATCCCTTAAACTTAGATTGTTGAAGGAAGACTGAATGTAGGCTTGGCCGAACTAGTATAAATTGCTTATGTTACTCTTTCTCTATCCTTTTCTCTTTTATTGTTGATTCATCATTCTTGTCTTTATTGCTTTCAACAAAACTAAAGATTTTGCAAAGCTTTTGAAAAGATCAATTTTTTAAAGCAAAATCCAATTCACCCCCTCTTGGTTTGAGATATAAGACATCTCTTTTATAACAGAAATGACCGATCTAGGCATGATGAAATATTTTCTAGGTCTGGAGGTGAATCAAAGCTCAACAGGGATTTTTGTGTCTCAAAAGAGGTATGTTGAAGATATATACTGAAAAAGACAGTGATGATGAAGTGCAATTTGGTTTCCACTCCAATGGAATCTGGCATGAAGCTATCAAAAAATGGAGAAGGGGATCATGTTGATGCAAACAAATATCGAAGCTTGATTGAGAGTCTCAGGTACTTAACAAACACGAGGCCAAACCTTATGCTCAACATAGGAGTCACAAGTCGTTTTATGGAGGAGTCAAGGTATTCTCATTGGAAAGCATTGAAGCGGATACTAAGGTATGTAAAGGGAACTATGTCTCTCCGATTATGGTATACTAAGTCAGACAACTACCGACTTAGTAAGTATTTAGACAACGACTGGTGTGGAGATGTGAATGATCGAAATAGCACAGTATTCTATGTCTTCATTATGGGAGATACAACATTCACTTGGCTCTCAAGGAAGCAACCTATAGTTGCACTACCCACGTGTGAGGCTGAGTACGTGGCAACATCTTGGAGTGTCTTGCATGCAATATGGTTGAGAAACATATTGAAGAATTTGCAGATAATGCAAGAGGAAAATGTGTTAATCCGATTAGACAATAGATTAACAATCGACTTGGCAAAGAACCCAATCAACCATGAGAGAAGCAAACATATTGACGTCCGTTTCCATTTTATTCAAAAAAAGATGAAGAAAAGAAGCGTGAAACTTGAACATGTAAAGAGCAAGAAGCAAATAAGTGATATATTCACAAAGGCAACCTACAACGTCATTTCAGAAATTAAGAAAGTTAATCGGGATGAAAGAAGAAAAAATTTGAGTTTATGGGTGGTTTTGTTAAATAAACTTACATTAAGAAAAAGGTGTTTATGTTATTTTTCTTTGTTTTTATTTTAAATTGAAGAGTTGCAAGAGGTTAGGTTGATTTACGGTTCAGTTTTTATTTTGTTAGGATAAAAAATCTGGTTTGATACCAATATAGCTTTTCTTTTTTGTTGCAATTTCAGTTTCTATTCCAAAAGATTATGGGGGGTTTTGTTAATGAAGTAAGCGCAATATCCATAGCAAAAAAATATTTTGTGCGTGAAGTTTTTTTTAACAAAAATAACCACGTTGTTTATGTGAAAAAGAAGAAAATAACATGTAGTTTTGGCCAACAATGTTGTGCAATCGAGCAATAGTGATATTTAACAGTATAATTACAAATTTACATGCAGTATATTGTGTAGACAATATCCTCCCGTATGTGAATGTAAACGCCTAAGACGTGATAAAGCGAAATTTTGTAGACAGGTAGCTCCTCAAGTAAACATAGAAGCTAATAGACACTAATTCTGCTGTGAAAAATTAAATCGGAATGAAGTGCCTTCTCATGCCTGTAGTTTAGGACACACAATAGAACTTGATTTTGCCATAGAACCTGTAAGTTTTATTACCTAGTTAGAATACAGTAGGCATATTTGATTCATTGGACACCTGGGAATCATACTTACATATATCCTCATAGCATGGTTGTTTTGACACAGGGTCATCTTCAAATGTGGGTGGGGCTTGACCATATACCATATCACAACTCATGTCTTCAAAATCTGAGATTAATTTCAGTTACGCGTGGTTAAAACCATCTGGCTTAATTTTTGAATTAAAAGAGAATGATTCAATAATTTATTTGGGTAAGTCATATATATATATATATATATATATATATATATATATATATATATATATATATATATATATATATATATCAAGGTGGACTTTAATATTTAGTTAGTAATGAAGGCAAGAACATACTAGGAGTCATCGTTAAGGGAAGTCCAAATTCATTAGTGAAAAAATCTTGTGTAGGAATCTTGCACATATTGACACACATTCCAACGCAGCCACTATTCTCCAGGTACCTTCACATGCAAGAATAAAGAAACAATGGAGAGATAGTGAAATTGTTTCAACGGACTATTGCAAGTTTTAGTCATTTTGAATAATTTCTATTTTTCACGTTTCAAACATACACAGTATAAACATGATCGAATTGAAATAGAGATGACTTTTACGCATACGTTGAATCACCAATCTAAGACATCAAATCTACCTGCACTTCTTTATATGTACTCCACTCTTTTGCTTCACTCCATTTACCTCTACTTCCACAACCTAGTACATCTCAACAATCTAAAATATTAACGACAATATTATGCAATATAGCAGAAAATACATTACAACAACATAAAAGGTAAACAATCGATAACCCCATTAATATTTCAGCCCATTTACAATTATTAGACAAAGTTTTTTATTTTACCTCGGATGGGCCAACCAACCAGTCGAAGAAAGGAACGGTCAATGCAGCATTAAACTCGGCAGCCCATTTTGTCGGCGGAAATAATTTCCTAAACTGCAAGAGCTTAGGCAAAAGCGTTAAAAGTGTATTGATTGCGGTAGAATGATGGGATTTTTGTTCATTTGGTGAGAGATTATATATATTAGTGACATTGAGTCTTTTATTAAGGATTTGAGGTTTTTTAACCTAAAATCCTAAGTGAATGAATTTATATTTCTAACATTGTTTTTATTATCCAATGTAAGAAAACTTTTTTATATCGGTAAAAATAAACTTTTTACTCCAGTTTTAGAATCCGTATAGAAGCAGAGTATAGAAAACATTGAATTTTCTATACCAATTTCAATTTCAAAATCAGTATAGAAAGTTCCACTTTTTATTTCGTGTAAGACCAAAATTGATATGAAAAGTGTCTTCATATTATACCTTCAATAGACCATCACTCATTTATGCATACTAGAGCCATTCTCACGCATGAACAATACTATTCATCACACGGTAAGTAAAAAAGGCAAAAAAACATAATCATTCAATGCGCACGAATAGTTCCATTTTCTAGAATCATAAAACATTTTCAGAAAGCCAAATAACTGTACTGATTTCTATTTCAATGCTTAATTGAATTGTAAACTAATTTCCCAACAATGTTTCATCTTTTCTCCCTTCTTGTTATAATGGTAAATAAAAAATTATAAGTCAAATAGAAAAGAGGAAAATGATTGAATGGGCTTGGAGAAGGAGGAACAAGTGTGGTGACGCTTGGGGTCTTGTTGGAAGAGTTTGCATGCAAAGAAGAAGAAGAAGCGGTGGCGTCTCTGATTGGTAGTTCCTTCATTAGCAAATGGCAATGTGAATGTCATTCCATGGTTGCGTGTTTGGGGGAAGAAGAACGGAAAACCTAGCACCAACGATAGGCTATGTTCAAGCACAATGGTGGCGCTGACGGTGATGGGCCTGATGACACTGGAGTTGCACGATGGTAACGTGGGCCAAATGATGGAGGCACGAACTTAAGCAGGTGAAGCAAAGAGTAACATCAACATCGACAAGGCTTTCGATGGTGGTCGGTGTTGTCAGCAGCCTTGTGAGGAGAAACAATGGTGTTTGCCTTATGTTGGCCTTGGTTAGGTTGTGAAGATGAAGACGAAGGAAGAGGAATCAACGTGCGAATGCAATCACTATGGTTGTTGGTTGAGTAGCACTTTAGAAGAAAAATCCTATATATTGTTTATAAACTAAAAAAATACTTTTTTGTATCGATTATAACTAGAATAGAGTCATCTCACATATTAAAAAATTGTTACTGTATCAATTTCAATACTGGTTATAGTTTCAACGAGTATAATTTCTTTTTATTACAAAAGTATCATCGCCCCTACTTTTTTATAACTATTCTAATCTCAATCTGTACATAAAATCTAGTATTATTTACAAAATTATTATTATATCACCTTTTATATGTGATGAATTAGGACTAGTAATATATCGCTATAAAAACATTCTTCATACCAATGGATGTTATATATTGTTGTTTTAACAATATAAAGAGTCACTTTAAACAAGTCATATTACTAATAAGATTTCTCATAAAAAATATATTAGAGAGGCTTTATTGATATCATTTTTAATTTAATATTTTAAAGTAATGAATTTATGGGTTTTTTTATATCGTATTTGACCTTGTGATTTCATTAACTCACTTTATAATTTTTCATCATAGAAAAACAAATTGAGTTTAAAAATGAAAAACTGAAAAATGTGATGGACCTGGGCAGGCGCACCTGGAGGAAGCATAGAGAGGAGAACTTCTCGAACGACTTGCTGCTGCTGGATACGAGACCTGCGCTGCATTACCCTTCTTGATACATCAACGAAACTCTCATAGTCATACCCCCAATCCCACCAACCCTTCTTCGCTGTGCCTTTTCCTCCGCCTGCTGGATCAGCATATTTCTCCATCTTACGCGCAAACAGACTCATGAAGGCCTTCTCGAAGATGCCGTCCTTGTAGCGAGTCTTTTGTCCTAGAGGAGCTGGTTCACCAGATGGCTCTGCTATCCCACACCGAATCCGCCGGATGACTCCACCACGCAATGATGGGAGTTGGGGTTGGAGAGGACTTGGCTTCACACTCACCAAGCTCATACCGACCATCTTTTCCCACTCCCGCTTTCTTAATCCACGCTTTGCTTTTTCCTTCCTCTTGATGAATACATATACTCTGCCGGATCTGAAAATACTTAAGCCGTCCAAACAGACATCGCGTTGGAGCTGTTTGTTGAGCACCACACGTTCCTTTTCATTATCCTTTAATTTCTGCTTAGATTACAATATTTTTTTTTTGAGTGTTTCATCTACACTTCCAATATTTCATCCTGCACCTCCAAAAATTACATTTTTAATATTATGATATCTGCACTTCCATTTTTCTACAAATTTTATTTTTTAATAAATATATTTTTATTTTCTTCAAGACACTTTAATAAATACCTTTTTATTTTTTTCTCTTTTTTATTAAAGTCCCCCATCTTAATAATAATAATCTAATTTAATTTAAAATTTAAATATTATTTAACATAATTTTATATTTTAATAATTATTACAATATGATTTATATCTTAATAATAATTATATTAAATGAATAAAAATAAAATAACTAAAATAAAAGTAATAATGATAAAAATAAAAAATAAAATAATATAAAATTTGATTTAATATATTCAAATATATTAAATTATATTAAAATATTACAATAAATTAAACAGTTATTAAATTTAAAATAAAAACAAAAATTTTAAATATGCTAACAGTTTTTTTATTTAAAATTTAATAAATATTTAATTTATTTGAAAATTATAATATTATTTATTATATTTTAATAATTATTAAAATATAATGTATATTTTTATAATAGTTTTATTAAAATTATTAAAAATAATAATAAAAATAATAATAATAAAAATAATATTTAAAACAGGATTAAATATATATAAATATGTTAAATTATATTAAATTAAATTAAATAATTATTAAAATTAAATAAAAAACAAAATCTTAATTCTTAATCGGATATCCATATCTGATTCATGTATCATCGGATTTCTATATCCGATTAACAAATTTTAAATTTATTTTTTATTTAAATTTTAATAATTATTTAATTAAATTAATATTTTAATATAATATAATATATTTAAATATTTTTAATGTGATTTTAAATACTATTTTTATTTTCATTATTATTACTTTTATTTTAGTTATTTTATTTTACTTTTTTAATAAATTATTATAAAATATAAATAATATTTTAATAATTATTAAATTAGAAAAATATAATAAATAATATTCTTATTTTTAATTAAATTAAATATTTATTAAATTTTAAATAAAAATTATTAACATATTTTACGGTATTCAATAAATAAAATTTTAAAAATTTTATTTTATTTAAAATTTAATAACTGTTTAATTTATTGTAATATTTTAATATAATTTAATATATTTGAATATATTAAATCAAATTTTATATTATTTTTATTATTATTTTATTTTTTATTTTTATCATTATTACTTTTATTTTAATTATTTAATTTTTATGTATTTAATATAACTATTATTAAGATATAAATCATATTTTAATTATTATTAAAATATAAAATTATATTAAATAATATTTAAATTTTAAATTAAATTAGATTATTATTATTAAGATGACGTAGAGGTACTTTAATAAGAAAGAAAAAAAATATTTATTAAAGTGTCTTTAATAAGAGAGAGAAGAAAATAAAAATATATTTATTAAAAAATAAAATTTTTAGAAAAGTGGAAGGTGCATATGTCATAAGGTTAAAAATGTAATATTTAGAGGTGCAGGATGAGATGTTGGAGGTGTAGGATGAAACACTCTATTTTTTTCTCCTATCTGCCTTCGGTCAATAGAAGTTAAATATTTGGTTTAATTGCTTCCTTTGTCCTCAGTTTGGTTGAATTGTGTCAAATTCATCCTCATTTTTAAAAAGGTTTCATTGTCGTCCTCACGTGGTGTAAAAGTGTCAATTGAATCCAAACATAGAAAAAATTTGTGTCAAAGTAGTCATTTTTCCGATATCTCTGTGTCTTCCTTTCATACAATCAAGTACAGATATTCATTTTACCTTATCCAATTTAAGGCTTTTCATAGCTCTAGAGAAGTGACATATGAAAGGAAGACACAGAGATATAGGAAAAATGACTACTTTGACACAAATTTTTTCTATGTTTGGGTTCAATTGACACTTTTACACCACGTGAGGACGACAATGAAACTTTTTTAAAAATGAGGATGAATTTGACACAACTCAACCAAACTGGGGACAAAGGAAGCAATTAAACCTTAAATATTTTAAAAAGCCCAAATGCCCAAAATTGTGAAAGGAAAAATAATACGAAGAATACTTTCCCATCGTCAAAAAAGATACTCTAATTTTACCACCAACTTTTTAATAATATAATATATATTAAGATTTTAAGCTAGAAAATAAAATAAATATAATTAAAATATTATTATATGTGAACTTTTTTTGTTTGAAGGGGTCAAAATAACACTAGCCTTGATTTCTTTTTCCGAAGTGATTAGTTAGTAAATAACAAAATGAAACTCTAAATATAAAACTTCTTTTTGTCTAAGAAGGAGTGAAACTTTTCCTTTTTGCCGAAACTTTGTAATTTAGAGTTGTCAACTTAAATCAAGATCTATGAGGTAGTCCTAATTCTCGTTTAGGAAAACTTTTTGGAGCTTTCATCCTGTACTTCCAAGGTTTCACCTTACGTCTTCAAATTTTTCCAAAATTTCCATTATAATTTTAACATATTTTATCATTTCTTTTATTGAAATTAAGATTTTAAAATTATATAAATATTTTAATTAATAATGTTTCTGCTGAATGAGACCGGAGAAACTTCTACGTCCGTCCAGAAACACTCCCTCCACTCTTGCGTTCGGTTACCTTTCTCTTCACTCCTTACCCTCGGTTCTCCTTCTCTTTACTCCTTACGCTCGGCCTTAGTCAATAGAAGAGGGTTGACCTGCAGCAAACACTCCGACGCTCAAGTCAGAATGGGCTATCGCAAGTCTATAATTATAAAATTGAACAGAAACTTTACCTTCAATGCTCACTTTAAATACTCGACAAGGACCGTTACCTCATTAACCATGCATTCATGAGCATTTAACGGCTGTCTGCAGTCTACTTTCCTTGCACGCCCGATCGGCTATGTTATCACACACCCGATCGGTTGTCTACCTTCGGTAGTAATACACGTCCGATCGGCTATGTTATCACACATCACGGTTGGCTGCCTACCCTCGGTAGTAACAAATAAAAATATTTGTTTGTAATTATTTAATATTTATTTAACATTTTAATAATATTTATTTGATACTAATAACAATACTGATAATTAATTATATTGGGATGATGATATAATAATACTTTGAAAAGAAAAAAAAGTAAGACTAAAATAATAAAAATTGAAGTAAAGGAGAGAAAGTACATATAGAATCTCAAGCGTAAAAATCAAATAAAAACTAAAGTAAATATCGGATATCAATTTAAAATACGTGTGATATTCTAAAGGTTCTACGTAACATTCGATGTTTTCTTTATCGAATTTTGAGATCGATTGAGGTCTTTTAAATTTTGAGATTCGATTCAGGATCTTTCGAATTTTGATATCCGATCATTATATTTAATTAAGTTTTTATGAAATTTCGAAATTCAATTAAGACATGAGAGTTTTGGATTTATAAAATGTGTTGATATTACAGACTTTGTGCCTGCACCTTAACGATCTAAGAGCTCATACAGCGAGAGTAAATATTTATATTATTATTTTTATTTATTTTTTTCTAATTATGATAGTAAAATATATATTTTGAGAGTGAATCCATCAACATAAAGCATAGTTGAAATATATATATATATATATATATATATATATATATATATATATATATATATATATATATATATATATATATATTGTCAGGTCTTGGAAATGACGTGCGTTCGACGGAGTCGACGTGGCAAGCGGAGAGCGAGACACTTCAGCAACGGACGCTAGATGTTACGCTGTCAAGTCTCAGAAGTGACGAACGTAGTGGAGTCTGCGTGTCAATCGGAAAACGTGACACTTCATTAACGAACGCCAGGTGTCGAAGGAAGGGGATGTCCGTTTTGACGTGTAATGCAAAACTGGGATTTTCGGGAAAATCTACTCCATTCTCTGTGTGCACCTTCTTTTTAGATTTCTGAAAAAGTCCTATTCTCTCCTCCTTCTCTCTACATTCTCTTCACCTTCTCTCTAAGAACACACTTCCTTTTCCTTCTCTGATCTCCATTCAGCCACCCTCTGATCTCCATTATCCCTAAAACGCCTTCTATTTGTGCAAATTTCTATAAAAAACTTGGCGTATTTAAGGATTTGCTTAACAACATCTAGCAAGGGAATGTTGATCTCCACCTTTTTGAAAGTATTTAAGATCTCTTGGTCTAATTCCTCCATTTTTTTTTTGTTTTTCTGTTTCAACCGATTTGGATATGGAGGAGGTGGAGAATAAGATGAAGAAGAATTTTTAGAAGAAGAGTTAGAGGATACTAACCTGGATTTATCAGTGGTAGTCTCAGGTGATGGTTCACTTGGTCCTCCATTGTCATCAATTTGCACTCCTTCTTTCTCCTTATCTTCATCCTCTTGGGCTCCTTCATGGCCTTCTACTTGCTTACCCATTCTCAAAGTAATAGCACTTACATTTTGCGGGTTGATCATTGTTTGTGCATGTAGTTTATTTGACTCCTTAGCCTCTAATTTTTCCACCTTCTGAGTCAACTCTACAATTGATTTCTTGATTTCTGAATTTTGCTCAAGTATTGTTTTCATGAAATCTTGTAAATACATTTCAGGTTGAGGTTGCTGCCTTTGTTGAGGTGGAACATAAGGTTGTTTATTCTGTTGATACCTATTGGAGGACAAATCATGATAATTCTGGTATGGTCTATTTCCTCCAATCATGTTTGCAACAAAAGCTTGAGATGGGTTTTCCACAGTGGTTTCCACCAAGCTAGGACATTCATCAGTATAATGGTTAGTTGAAATGCAAATTCCACACTTCTTACCAATTTGTGGAGTTGAGGTTTTAAACAAACTTGCAATCTCGTCGAGTTTGCTTTCTAACTTATTCAATCTTTCATCTATCCTCTTTCCATCAACTGCACCATTATCAATTTCATGCACTCCCTTCAACAAACTCACTGAATTTTCTCTTGTGCCATACTTGCAGTGTCTGCCCATGACCTATTAGTAGGACTTAAGCCTTCATAAAAGCTTAGAATAAAATCTTCCATTTGGAGTTGAGGGCATGAAGAACATAGTTTCTTGAATCTTTCCCAATATTCACTAAGATTCTCTCTATCTCTCTGTCTTATGTCTTGGATTTCTCTACGGATGGCAGATAATCTGGATGCAGGAAAATACTTTTCAAGAAAAAGTCTTTCAATAGTTTCCCAATTTGTAATCCTTGCAGAGAGATAATACCACCAATCTTGAGCTGCTCCTTGAAGAGTAAAAGGAAAAGCTCTCATTTTAAGGCTCTCTATTGTGATCTTGGGAGATCTAAAGTTTTCACACAACATGTGAAATTGTCTCAAATGCTTGTGTGGATTCTCCCTTGATAACCCATTGAACTTTGGTAAGGCGTTTAACAAGTCAAGTCTCAACTCCCACTCCTCATTAGGGTACTCAATGTTACTTCAGATAACTGTATTCTGGGAGGTGGCTAACTGTCTAATGGTTCTTTGTGCCATATTGTTTGGGTTAGGATCAGGTAAAGGATTGGATGGTATGTTTGTGATTAGAGATAATGAAGGTGGTATGGCTTCAGATGTAAGAAGTGTTCCCTCAGTAGAACACCCAAATTTCAAACTTCTTTGCAACTTACACAAATTCCTTTCGACTTCCGGGTTAATTTGATAAAATTCTCCCGGGTTAGCTCTGGACATGCACTATGCAATCTGGTCGAAGTTGTTTCTTTGTTACTTCTCTTTTTCTTTTGTTCTTGCTTTAGATGTGCGCTGAGCGAATGGAGCAGTTTTATGAGAAATCAACTGTCTCTTAAAAGACGTGATTTGAATGCTCTGGGGAGGAGAAAAAGAGATATATTTTTTATTTTTGGGAGAACTGCTTTGGGGGAACAAGGAGACCATCAGGAGACCTCTCTGAAGACATCAAGACTACACATCATGCAAGGAATTGCGGAAATGAGTATGTTTGTGATGTCTAGGATAGGCTAAACTTTTATTCGTTGGAATTGACTGTAATGGCTGACATTTGGTGTAACATTTCCTGTTCAATATAAATTGTGTTCATCTGCTTTTCTTGTTTAATTTTTATTTTATTTTACGGAAGTAAAATATACTTGTTTTTATATTCAAATTGTACTGGGAAGTAAATTTGAGTATTAACGCAAGAAAAGCAATCAGAAGGAAAGATGCTAGGAATAGTTTCAATTCTCCTGGTCATCAATAACATCAGTTCTTAATGCAAAGTTTATGTTTAATTACTTAAGGAATTAATAATTGAACAGAATTCTTTAGAACTTGTTTTAAGGAATTAAACCAAGATACTTTGATGTTGATGTGTGAACGCAAGTTATATTGCTCAGCATAGTTAATGTAATGTGGTCATGAAGTCAATTCCAATGAAGTTTTCTTTAAATTTTAATTTCAATTTTAAATTGTCATCTAGTTTGATACTATTAATTCACTTATATTTTGCTGTTCAATTGATTTTGATAAATAAATTTTAATTGAATAACGTAACACAAATTCCCTGAGGAGAACGATACTTTACTTATCACTGTATTACTTGTAACGATTTGGTATACTTGCCAAAAAGTTATCAAATTTTTGACGCCGTTGCCGGGGAATTTGATTGTTTTGTTATTTCAATTAGTTGTTTATCAATTTCAATTTTGTTCCCATCTCCGTAAATTCATTGTTTTAGTTTTCTGTGTATCTGTATATATTGTGTTTTGTTCCTGTTGTTATTTCTTGGGTTGGTCATTGGAGATTTTTGTTCTGCATGCCACACAGAACAAAATCTGAGAATTTATTGTTTGATTCTGAGATTGAAAGGACAGCCCGTAGAAATAATAGTAGGCGTAGAAGAGAAAATAGAAAAAAAGAAGCTAGAGAATCCAGCTTATCCTCAAACGCTTTTTCTTCATCTGACCAAGAGGGTAAAAAGATGGAGGAAAACAAGGAAAATGAACAAGGAAGGCGTACGTTGGAAGATTATGCTTCAGTGTCTATACCTACATCTTTCAACAGTATAGCCAGACCTGTGGTAATCGCTGCTAACATGGAAATGAAGCCAGCATTGATACACCTTGTTCAAAGTAATCAGTTTTCAGGATTGTCACACGAAAATCCCTATGATCATCTGACAACTTTTAATGAATATTGCAACACTGTGAAAATGTTGAATGTGTCAGAGGAGGCAATCAGACTTAGTCTTTTTCCATTTTCTTTGGTAGGCAATGCCAAGAAATGGTTAAATTCTTTTCCTGAGGGAAGTCTGACAGGTTGGGATGACGTTGTGTCAAAGTTTTTGCAGAAGTATTTCCCTCAATCAAAAATAAACAAAGGCAAGCAAGAGATATATCCTCTTTCCAACAGGAACCTAAAGAGACTTTGAGTCAGACATGGGATAGGTTTAAGGGTTTGTTAAGAAAGACTCCCATACATGGATTTGATGTCCCCACTCAATTGAACCTGTTCTTAGGAGGTTTAAAATCTCACACAAAATTGATGCTAGATGCCTCAGCAGGAGGTAACATTAGGTGGAAGACACCCGATGAAGCTCATGAAATTATTGAAAATATGGCATCTAGTGACAATGATGCTCAAAGTGAGAGAGGACAAAATCAAAAGAGGGGAATGTTTGAGTTGCAATCCCAAGATGCCTTATTAGCCCAAAATAAAATTATGACTCAACAGCTTGAGTCTCTGATGAAAAAGGTATCACAACTACAAATCCAAAATGTATCACAGGCACAACATACTGTGAAGGGGTGTGAACTGTGTGGTGGAGAGCACCAAAATGGACAGTGTGCTATTCTCACCAATGCTAAGGAAGAGGTCAATTACATGGGAAATCAAGGCCGTCAGGGCAATTATGGAAATTATAATCAAGGATGGAGACCTCATCCTAGCATGGGTCAGGCTAGTTAAACCCTAAACCCTAAACAACCCACTCTTTCTGATAGGACATCAAAACTGGAAGAAACTCTTCAACAATTTATGCAGATGTCCATATCAAATCAAAAGAGCACAGATGCATCTCTAAGAAATTTAGAAGTTCAAATGGGTCAGTTGGCCAAGAAACTGGAAGAGAAGCCTGTAAATACATTTGGAGCTAACACTGAACCAAATCCAAAAGAGCACTGTAAAGCTATAACAACAAGGAGTGGTAAAGTGTTAGACAGTGTAGTTGTGAGGAAAGAGGATCAAGAGGAAAAGTTAAATGAGGAACAGAAAGATAAAGAAGAAGAAGTGGAAGAGCAGAAAGATAAAAATAAAAAAATTGAAGAGAGCCAAAAAGGAAAACAAATTGTGAATCCTTTACCGTACCCAAAGACATATTCTAGAAAGGAAAAAGAAAGTCAATTTTCTAGATTTATGGCTCTCTTCAACAAGCTGGAAATTACAATTCCCTTTTCTGAAGCACTTCAACAGATGCCCTCTTATGCTAGATTCATGAAAGATCTGTTGACCAAGAAGAGAAAGTATATTGAGGAAGAAACAATAGAGGTGCAAGGGAATTGTAGTGCCATCATCCAAAAACTTCTACCACCAAAATTCAAAGACCCTGGAAGTTTTACTATTCCATGTACAATTGGAAAACTCCCTATTGGAAAAACATTGATAGACTTAGGGGCAAGCATTAATTTGATGCCTTTGTCTATGTTAAAGAAAATAGGAGACATGGAAGTAAAACCAACAAGGATGACTCTACAATTAGCAGATAGCTCTTTAAAATACCCATATGGAGTTATTGAAGACGTACTGGTGAAAGTTGATAAGTTTACTTTTCCAGTAGATTTTGTTATTCTTGATATGGAGGAGGATACTGAAGTCCCCCTTATATTGGGTAGACCTTTCATGAAAACTGCTAGAGTCATAATTGATGTTGATGATGGTCACTTGAAGGTGAGGCTACATGATTCAAATAAGAGATAAGAGAGACTTGTTGGGTCCACTCCAAGGAAAGAGAGGTGCGTCACAATGGACAACTTAAGTACCAAGTCTTTCCTAGCCAGAGTGTATTCAAACTAGCCTCAAGTATTTCTCAAGAGAAATTCTTAATAAAAACAAGAACAAAGATTTTTGCTAAAACAATAATGAATAAAGACTACAAAATAACTCAAATTAAATTAAATATATGTGTGTTAATTAAAAATAAAGATAAAAATAAATAAATAAAAATAAAATATATAAAAAAATCAAAATAAAAATAAAAATCAAAATCAAAATCAAAATCAAAATATTCAAAATACTAACCGTATTCCCCGACAACGGCGCCAAATTTGATACGCTGTCGTTGAGGCTATCAAATTAATACTACTTTTCAAGGCAACTTCAGTATTGCCAAGTAGTACTTAAGAAAGTAGATAGGGTTAACGTAACCCTGAGTCGTCTCCCAACGAATACGGAATTGCTTTCGAATATCTGATTCTTATAAATGTTATGCAATGCTTATGAATAAAAGTAATGGTTGAAGAGTTTTTAAAGAATAAATAAGAACCTTAAAAACAATTATGATGAAATAGGCTAATTCCACTGTTTTTCCAAGATAGATTCATCATCGGTTATTCACGAATAATTGTTCAATTAATTATTGTTTAAGTTTCAAATTAATTAAAGTACATTCTTAATTAATTTGAGGGCAATCGCGCATTTAACCAAAGTAAATTCTCAATCAAATGCAAAACCTTTCTAGATTATTCACAATAAATTCAACCAAAGTACATTCTCAATCAAATTCTATTGAGTTTAATCATGTCTATTCTTAAATCTCCTAACCAAGTTAAAAGTTAATCAATCAAAGTAAATTCTCAATTGATTATAGTTGAAATTATTACTACCAACCAAAGTACATTCTCAATTGATAATAAAAATCATTTAATCATATGAAAGTTCCTAAATTAAATCAAAGTAAATTCTCAATTAAACCTAGAAACCCTAGAACTCATATAATCAATATGCATGTAGATTCAAACACATTATGATGCAAAAATCTTTACTTTTAACAAGATAGAGAGATGAAAGACATAGAGAGAACAACTTAAATCAATAATCAAAGTAAACAATTGCATTAACTGAACGTAACCTCATAATCCGTCATGGAATTATAGCATAATAGCCCTAGATGCTTAGCTCTCCATGAATAGAGTTGAATACAAGATGAAAGAAAAGTGAGAGGAGTATGAGAGAATGAATGAAGTGAAGTCCCCTTTTTCTGCCTCCCTTGGGTCTCTTTATATAGGCTTCATTGGGCTTGGACTCTGAATAGTTTGTTGATAAGATATTTTCTGTTGATATATTATATCCTTCAAATATTCATTCGATTAAATCAGTTTTAAAGAATATTTGATAGATATTAACTCAATTATCTTATATCCTATATCTTCCAAATAACTAAAAGATTTAGATAATGATAAAATTATTTAGAAGATATTTTCTGTTGATATTCCCAAATTAAATTCAACAACTGAATTTTATCTTTTAGATTTTCTGACTTTTCAAAATTGCACAAATACGCTGAAATTTCCTCTATTTGTACTTTAGCCCCTTCTGAATTTTCCAAATAAAATCTGATTTTGGGCCTTGAATTGCCATTTGGACCAATAAAAGTTATATTCTCAGCTGCACAAATAAACATTAGAACATCCAATAATAATTTATGCGCTAAAATTCACTTTTTACGTCTCTTTATTTTCCAAACCCAACAATTCCAATCATCACAAATTCACTTAAAATAAACCATTTAAGCATAATTATCTCATCAAAAATTTGAATTTTAAAGCATAAATGTGGGCATAAATATGCACTCATCAGCGGGTTGAGTAGGATGTTCTTAACATCCTGAAATGCTTGCTCACACTCGGCATCCCACACGGAGTTGGCTCCCTTCCTCATCTTTCGCAGGACAGGTTTGACCTTCTCGGCCAGTTTCGGGATGAATCAGGACAATGTTGTAAGTCGTCCAACAAGTCTTTGAACTTCTTTAAGGGTGGCCGGGTTCTGCATCTGCAACACCCCTTCGCACTTGTCAAGATTAGCCTCGATCCCTCTAGATGTAAGCATGAAGCCCAGGAATTTCCCAGCGGCCACTCCGAACGTGCATTTGGCTGGGTTCAGTCGCATCCCGAACTTCCTGACTTGGCGAAAGACTTCCTCCAAGTCTCGTACATGGCCAACGCCATCCGCCGAGCGGACGAACATGTCGTCCACGTAAACGTCCATGCACCGGCCAATTTGTTCCCTAAAGATCCTATCCATCAATCGTTGTTCAGGCCGAAAGGCATTACTTCGTAACAGAAGTTTGCCCTCTCGGTGATGAAGGTCATTTCTCTCTATCTGGCCTGTACATCGAAATTTGATTGTACCCTGAGTAGGCGTCCAAGAAGCTCAGCATCCGATGTCCGGAGGTGTCGTCCACCAGGGCATCTATGCTCGATAAGGGGTGAGAGTCCTTTGGGCAGGCCTTGTTCAAGTTGGTGTAGTCGGTGCACATGCGCCACTTTTCACTAGGCTTCTTCATCGTCACCACGTTAGCCAGCCAGGTGGTGTAAGTAACCTCCTTGACAAATCCTGCCTCCTTCAGCTTTCCCACCTCCTCCTCGACGACTTTCCTCTTCTCCTCGCCCATCCGTTGCTTCTTTGAACAACGCGAACTTATGGGACATGACCGAGGGGTGAATCCCCGGCATGTCGGCCGTCGTCCACGCGAACAGGTCTCTATTCTTGCACAAGAGTGACCTAAGCTCCTCCTCCACCTCGAGCTCCAGACCTCTCACCAAGGTAGTTGTTTGGGTAGAGTCCCTCCCTATTAGGATAGGTTGGGTTTCCCCTATAGGCTCCAGCCGGTCCTCTGTGTTCGTCCTTGGGTCGAGGTCGGCCATGGCTACTTCGGAACTGGTTGCTCTCCTCTTCCCTTGTCGAGTATACATCTTGAGCCCGGCGGCGTAACACTCCCGGGCCATCTTTTGATCCGCTCGAACAGTGCACATGGTTCCCTTTTTCGAGGGGTATTTCATTGTGAGGTGGGGAGTGGAGACAATTGCTCCAAAGACATTAAGGCACGACCGGCCCAACAACACGTTGTATGAGGTGTTCGCTTCCACCAGCAGATATCGAACCCTCTTCTCCTCGCTGGACCGCCCGGTTCCCAATTGTGTGGGCAACTCCACATAGCCTCAGGTGTCTACTCTCTCACCCGCGAAGCCCACTATATGCCCATTATAGGGGACGATGAGGTCCTCCGATATGTCCATATGTTGGAAAGTTTTCCAGTAGAGGATGTTCACCGAACTCCCCTGATCCACCAAGACTTTACTCACACCATACCGGGCGATCTCTGCCGTTATTACCATCAGATCGTCTTGGTCGGGGTCGGGGGCATGGGAATCGTCGTCGAAAAACGTGATGGGCGGCTTATCCACCGAATGCACGGACTGTAGGGCCTGGACGTGACGCTTCCGGGCAGATGAAGATGCCCCTCCTCCAGCGAATCCTCCCGAAATGATGTTGATGTGTCCCCTCAGAGGACGTTCGCGGCTTCTACTACGGCTTCTTCTTCGCCGCCGCTCCGAGCGCGGTCGATCGGTCCGATCGTTCCTGGACCTGGCGGGTTTGTACGCCTGCCGCGGACCCTGTCGTTCTGCGAGTGCCTGCGGACGGTCAACCCAGATGTACTTTTTGAGTTGTCCCGCCCGAATTAATTCTTCAATTTTGTCTTTTAGGGTTACACAATCTTCGGTGGTATGACCCATATTTTAATGGTAGGCGCAATGCTTGCTCCTGTCTGCTCCTGAGGGAGTCGGCCGCTTCATGGGTTCTGGGAGCACGTCCGCGCTTAGCGCCTCCCGAAGGATCTTCTCCCTGGGGGTGTTCAAGGGGGTGTACTGCTGGAAGCGGGTCCTCGTCGCGGTTCCTTTTGCCTGAGGCCGTAACCTCCTTCAATTACGTGGGAGCATAACCTCCCTCATAGGACGCATAGCTGCCTGTCAACAAAACTCTAATCAAAAGAATGACCCTAACACTAGCCTCTAGCTTTATTTATACTAATTATTTCCCGCCCATGTTGTGCTAAATCTTTACCTAGAATAAAATATGAATATTTAGAGCGATATTCAAGGAAATATATTCTAGGGAAAGATTTTATTCCAGGGAAATATTTAGGATAGTAACTTCTTCAACCGGTCGGCTCAGGTTCTTCGTTGCTTCCCACGGTTCGGCTCGAGCTCTCACCGCTTTCAGTCGTTTGGCTCGACTCCTCATCGCCTTCCACCGTTTGGCCTGACCTCTCTCCGCTTCCACCGTTCGGCCTTCTTATTCTCTCCTATATCTTCTTCTCTCATATACCTTGTATCGTAACATCAAACCTATGTAGAGCTTGTGGGTATGGGCATGATTCCTTCTGAGAGAACTATGGCTTGGAATTGGATTGATTATTTTAGTTTTACTATGGGTTGACTTTGGTTGATGTTGAAGTTTTAGGAAAACACTAGAAAGGGGGCAAGGGGGTATGAATAGTGTTTTAAAATTGTTTTTGCAACGTTGCATCTAACGATTGAATGAGAATTAGTTGTGAAAGACAATTTTAGATGTTGGATTTTATAGATATTGTTTAGTCACAAAAGGCATCGTGTATAGCTTTTAGACTCTCGTGATAGAGGAAAATGTGTGTTTCAAGAAGAATACTTTAAGTGCCCAACAATTGAATAAAGGTGTTCTTGCTCACATTTCCTAATTTACAAAATCAATGTCTAGTGAATGTAAGAAAATAAAATAGTTTAAATTACTTATCCAAACACTATCTTTTTATAATAAAGGTAAAAAGACATTTAATAGAATAAATCAACAGACACATAATTTTTATACTTGTTTACTCCAACTGAGCTATATCTAGTCTCTCCCAAGATCTCTTGAGAGGTTCCATTTATCATTTTCGACGATTACATATGATTTTGATCCATTCCTAGTTGTGCATTATTATTCATCACACTCTCAGTATCCCAAGATTTATATCTAGTTGAGTTTAACCCACTCTTGGTTGTGTAGTATTATTCATCAATCTTGGTATCTCTAGACTCTTGTCCAGTTAAGTTTAACCTACTCTTGGGTGTGTAGTATTATTCACCACTTCTGGTATCCCTAGACTCCCATCTAGTTTACTTTAACCCATTCTTGGTTGTGTAGTATTATTCATCATTTCTAGTCCTGATACCCTTTAAAAATTATAGTATCTACCTGATACGTTGTCTAGTTAAGTATTCTAGCCACTCCTAGCACCTAAGAATTCTAGCCACTCTTGGGACCTGAGTATTTTAGCCACTCTTGGCAAGTAAGTATTCTAGCCACTCTTGGCATCTCTAGATAATTTTGGTATCTACTTGATACGATGTCTAGTTGAGTATCACTGACTCTTGGTTGCAAGTGTTTTAGTTCTCTCCAGAACATACAAGAAATCCACTACGGGATAGTGCAAGGTACAAATGTTTAAGTCTTAATGAGAGGATATGGTTACAATTACAATTTGAAACTTTTAAATTTATAGACTTAGTTTAACTCTCTTAGAGAGGGTAAATATAATGATGTGCAACCTTGTAACTTGGAGATTGCTTCCTTTGTTTAAGAGCATTAGACGATGTAAGCTTGATGAGCAACAACATTGATCTTCAATATTCATGCTTGTGCTTCCTCTTTATATCTTCTCTTCAGTGAGGTTGATTCTTCTTAAATGGAGGAGTTTCAAACGATATGCACGTGAGAAACAATAGGATGGATACTTGCTCTTACTCTCTTCTCTTCTCTTTGATGAAGTTGTTCTCCATGATTGAAGAGTTATAGTCTGTGTAAACTCTTAGCAGTAGCTATGTTGAATATTCAACCAATTTTCATATGATTGCTCCTTCTCTTCTCCATTTCGTACAGATGGAAAAGCATTAGATGATATGTGTAGACTTGGTGAACAATATAATGAATATTCAATTTCTACTCTCTTTCTTTTCTTCTCTTCTTTTCAATATGCTCCCAACTTCATTTCTCTACTTCATTTTATTTCAACCTCTTTTTCTTTTCTTTTCTTCCTTATTTCTCTTATCCTCTCTTTGGCATCATGATCCATTCTTTTCTTTTTCTGTTTTCATTGCTTCCTTAATCTTCTCTCTTCTTTATATAGCTTTTTAAAGAGATGACTATTGGATATGGAGTTGACCCTTGTATAGGCTTCTTTAGTGCTTTTTGGTAGATGGTCACACTCACTTGTCTTGTCAATGCTTTATCATGTCTTGGTTGAAGCGCGACTTGTACAACATGTCAGAGTAGAAGTTTATACTTAGATTATTTCTAAAACATTCTTTAATTTTCTCAATGTCTTTATCCACATATGTAGTTGCTCTGATTAATCCATTGTGTAATTGTGATTTGCACATTAAACGAGGACAAAATATACAAGAAGAATAACACTTTTATAGTACATGCACTATATGACATTAAATGTTTTGATCGTTTATAAATGTTATCGAGCAGTATATATTGAAAACATTTTGTCATACCTCGTGTCAATAAATATATTAATTGATCACAATATTCAAATAATATTAGACAGTATAAGGCATACCTCGTGTCAATAAATATATTAATTGATCACAATATTCAAATAATATTAGACAGTATAAGGCATACCGTTATTCGTTGCTAAGTGTTACACACTTATAGATGAAAAGTAAATTGATACTAAGGATTTGCGCACTTTTCATGAGATGATATTATTTGTAAGACATTTTTCATTGATTACAAGTTTGCGATCACGTCTTTATTGATCATAGGTAATATCCATTAGATGATGTTTTTGCTTTAGTTCTTTCTCCTTTTAGCACTTATTAATTTTGAGACATCAATCTTTTAGTATTAATGTATATCAATTTGTTTTGCGCACATGTCCTTTACATGATACCCATTGTAAAGCATGTTTTACTTGATAGACTTTTGCGCTCATTGTAGGATTTACTTAAACACTTTTTGTGCTCATCACTTTGTGATTATATATATATATATATATATATATATATATTTAAGAACATTCTCTTGTCAAGAGTATGTAGGCTTCTTTTCAAGAATACATCATGTCATTTTGGCTTATCTATTTTGCTATATAATATTTAAATGCCTTGTGTAGCCTTAAATATAGCCTTTGATTTTTACTCTGATTTGGTTTAGTGCTTAGATGCTTATAATCATTATACGTTTTTTTTTCTGACTTCTTTTTCAAGATAAGTGGGCATCTAGATGTTTTATTTGATGAATGCTAAGATGATTCTGTGTTGTCCATTTTCTGGTGTTCAGACGTTCTCTCTCTTATGACTATTAGAGAATGAAATCTTATTCTTTTATTCTTTGCTTTTCTTTCTATATGTTTTCCTAAACACTGTTCAAAACCTTAAAGTGTTTTATATATATATTTGCGAAAAGCTTTTGAAAATTATATTCAACCCTCTTCTACAATTATTCTTGTATTTCATGGTGGATTAATCCAAACTAACTCTTTAGATTTTGAATGTTTTGAAATTCAAACAAGTATTATCACTAGTTAAAAAAAACAATTTTTTAACTCTTTCAATTTAAGTCTCTTTAGAATAAATAATAAACTTGAAAAATGTTGATGACAGTTTTGTAAATAAAATTCTATATTTTGAATTTGGTAATATCATAAGAGGCTTAAATTTATGTTTTAAGCATGTTAGAATACAAAAATACTTATATTTTGTATTTGTTGAGTTTTCCAATAAACCTAAATTTATGTTTTAAGTTTATTAGAATAAAAAGAGACTTAAATTTTGTATTTGTTCAAATTTACAACCGACCAAAATTTATTTATTTTTCCCATCATAAAACTTAGGTTTAATCCTTTTCGACATCCCTATTTATGTACGAATGTCTCAATTGGGTCCTCGTTTTCTAAAGTGTATCAAAATGGTCCTTAATTTTCAAAATTGATATCAATTGAGTCCTTTCCGTTAAGTTGGCTGGACGGCGTTAAAAAAATTGATGAGTGGATGCTGAGATGACGAACGAACGCTCGTCCACCAGCGAAAGGACGAGCGAACGAACGCTCGTCCACCAGCGAACGAACGCTCGTCCACCAGCGAACGAACGCTCGTCCACCACCGAACGAACGGTCGTCCAGTGTGGAACGAACGGTCGTCCAGCAGTAAGAGGTCGACGAGCGTTCGTTCGCTGGTGAACGAGCGTTCGTTCGTCATCTCAGCATCCACTCATCAATTTTTTTAACGCCGTCCAGCCAACTTAACGGAAAGG
Source organism: Vigna nakashimae (assembly GCA_034642375.1). NCBI lineage: Eukaryota > Viridiplantae > Streptophyta > Magnoliopsida > Fabales > Fabaceae > Vigna > Vigna nakashimae. The sequence continues at coordinate 43,538,785 of CM067762.1, read as the reverse complement.
ACTCAATTGATATCAATTTTCAAAATTAAGGACCATTTTGATACACTTTAGAAAACGAGGACCCAATTGAGAAATTCGTACATAAATAGGGATGTCGAAAAGGATTAAACCTAAAACTTAACACTGGTTCTCCTTCTTCATCTAAGCTCAAAACACAAAACCCTAAGTCTTTCTCCATTTTGTCCCACGCGTGAGGAATTTCTTCCTTCCTCCATTCTTGCTCATTTCCATCCCCAACGAGCTCTTGTCCATGCTGCTGGTCGTTGTCGCATGATGCCTTCGATGCCAGCACTGCCCGTGCCCTCCACCTTTTTCTTCGCATGGAGAGATCTCCCTAACTCTAGATAGGAAGCATTATGCGCTGTTCTCGTCCTCCACCTTCATCATCTTCGCATGGAGAGATCTTCTCCCTTTTGCATCCAAGTTCGATGGTAGCACCAACTTAGACTGCCGCCATCACACTGAAAACAAACTCCACTGTCATTGGTTGTGGCTTTCCTCCATCTTTCCGTGTGTGATTGGGACTCCTCTTTTCTCCATCGTTGCAGACCACTGTATTAGAAAGTTGCTTAATCGTTGTATAGCATCGTTGGAGGAGTTACAATTGACTTCAATTCCTCTTCCTTCTTTCTCTTTTCTCTGTTTCTGATTTTTTGTTGTATTGTGTTCGGTGAAATTTGAGTGGAATGTGATTGAATTTAATGTTATTGTGTTGTATTTGGTTGGTTGTGAAAATGAATTAAATTGGGGTAATGATTGGTTGAAGGTGATGGGAAATGGGTTAAGGCGCGGGGAATGTTGAGTGAAGGTGAGATAGATAGAATAATATTTTCATTCTCGGTTGATTTCTATAAAATTATTGTTCCCAATTTCATATTTATTGTGTATTGGAGCTTGGCATATAAGTGTTGTAATGGTGCTTGTGTATTGGAACTTGACATATAAGAAAGATCGATTTTGTGATGGTTTATGAATGTTTTTGTGTGGCTAGCCTGTTTTCTTCTCCGATGGAATCGCCTACAAGTGGAAGGGTTGCACGGGGAAGATGGTTAGTTTTCTAGAGAGTGCAAATGGAATATATGCTTGGATTTGAAATTTTGGACAGAAAATCAAGTCTGTTGGTTCCCAACAGAATTAAAATTTAAGTATAAGTATGTTGCTTTTAAGTCTCTGATTATAAAATTGTTCTAAAACAAACTTAGAAAACTCAAAATAACATTTAAAATGTATGTTTTGTACTAGTATATTTTTGTGGTTATAAATAAACTTGAAATTCAATATCGTATAACTAATTAAGTATAAAACTAGATAATTAAAGGACACTAACTGATATGATCCACTTACAAAGGTATTGATCAGGTTACATATATGTGTATCTTAATTACAATGTAACTGACTATATAATAAAAAATATAGAAAGTATAGTTAACTAAATAGAATAGTCATCTAATAATAGCAATGATATGACGTTGACCATTAAATATATAGTTGGTCAAACACATTATTAGACGATTTAATAAAGATAACACAAGATGGTATAAGATATTCTTAACAAATTGAGTTTTCTTACAAATTAGTGTTAGACGATACCTACTTGTAATCAACATTTAACAAATCCAAACAGCATAAACTTGCCTCTAGGAATATGTTTGGTTCTTAATACGTGATTTTAATATGCTTGATTTGTTAACGGTGAATTTATGCCATAAAATAGTTAATTTAATGTAGGAACGTATTATAATCATTACTATTATTAATGAAAATAAAAAATAAACGAAAATAAAATTAAAAAAAAAAAACTTTAATTGGTTTTGAAAATCAGATAGTTTTTTTTTAAATTTTTCACATTTTAGATTACTTTTTTTATTTAATAAAAGTAAATAATAATATTAATATTCATAATAATAATAAGGGTTAAATATATTTTTAGTCTCTAAATTATTAAGTAAATTTGTTTTTCGTCTCTTATACTTTGATTCTTCGCTTAAAAAAATTATAATTTTTTGTCCTTCAAAAGTAACGATGTTAAAAATCAAGTGAGTCCACCTCTTTTTCTTCACATTAAGAGAAACACCTTCCTCCACTCTCTTTTCTTCTTCTTTCTTTCTTCCACGGCTCACGGTCAATTTGTCAACCCTAATAACTTATTCCCTCGCTCTTCTCTTTCTCGATTTCTAACATTTCTCCGTTTTTCACTCCTTCCAGCCACCGCCACGACAGTTGTTTCGCGAACTACCACCACCTACTCCTAAAGGCACTTATCTTGATGACGCTTCAATAAGGAAACCAAAGCCTCTGCTGGCCAACACTTTCTCATGCTTTGCCTAGGTTTCTGCTTGTGGGACAACCAATGCCTATTCAAGCTCTGGCTACGACCCTTGCAAATGCCCCACCTGAACAGTAGAGGATTATGTTGGGTGAAGCTTTATACCCGTTAGTGGATCAGTTGGAACATGATGTAGCAACAAAGGTTACTTGCATGCTTTTGGAGATGGACTAGCCTGAAGTGCTACATCTGATCGAGTCATCGGATGCTCTGAAGGCGAAAGTTGATGAAGCCATGGATGTGTTAACTAAAATGGAAGAATTTTAAAAATTAATTTTAACCCGAGTTAAGTAATTTCCTTTACCTGTTTTTGAAAGCGAGTTAAGGAATTTACTTGGTTGGCTTTTGAAAGCTAGTTAAGAAAGTTTTTTAACCGACTTTTGAAAGTCGGTTAAGGTTTTAATTATTTTCAAGAAATGTAAAGTTGTTAATTGACTATCGAAAATCGGTTGTGTTTCGGTTTAAGCAGTCAAGGTTAAGTATGTTTCTCCACACGATCTCTAATCTCCGAGCTGCTTCGTCCACTTTAGGTTAGCTGTTGTTCGGTCGATCTTGGATGCTACCTGTTGTAGAAAACACTCTGATTGTAAAGTCAGCGTATGTTTAATAATGCTTACAATCAATGTATAATAAATGTAATCAACTACCTTAATACCACAATAATTCTGATAATCAATATGGAATAAATGTAACCAACTATTTTAATGCCATAAACCTATATTTATATATTTTGGGATGAGTTTTTGATTAGTGCTTACTTAGTCACGACCCAAACGGTAATGATCTAGCTTAAGATTAATATAATTATCCTTAACGTTAAATTTGTTTTTAGTCTGACTGATTGGTTTACTTACCAGCTCACATGAGACTATAGGCTGATTGACCATATGGTTCTTTATCTCACTAGTTATAGAGTAAAATTAAAATTATGGAGACACATAAAGAAAACAAAGAGGTGCAAGGAGAAACACTCTTTGTTTATTTGTTTATTGTAAGTTCGAGAAAGAAACTATTTTAATTATAATATATGAGAAATTCCAAGTTCTCAATTTGTTGTGAAATTCTTAAATTACAATTGTACTATACCTGACAACCGATCGGCTGTGAGACAAACTAATCAGGAAAGGTAAATATCATTAATGACCAATTAATACATTTAATAGCCATATTAAATGCGAATATACGCAATTTATAAATGATTGACAAGTCATATTGCACAATAATATGGTATTAATGGACAATTAGCAGGTATATTAGCAATTATTATTGGATTTATTGCAATATCAAATATGAATTAATGAGCTTGATTGCCATAAGACCTATAAATATAGGGTTAAGCCCAGGTAAAGGGATTTTTTTCTATCCTAATAAAATATAGACATCTTTATTAAACATATCTGACTTAAGCATAAAAGTGTCTTCTGCAAGTCAACAACCCATTGGATTTTAATTATAATATATGAGAAATTCCAAGTTCTCAATTTGTTGTGAAATTCTTAAATTACAATTGTACTATACCTGACAACCGATCGGCTGTGAGACAAACTAATCAGGAAAGGTAAATATCATTAATGACCAATTAATACGTTTAATAGCCATATTAAATGCGAATATACGCAATTTATAAATGATTGACAAGTCATATTGCACAAGAATATGGTATTAATGGACAATTAGCAAGTATATTAGCAATTATTATTGGATTTATTGCAATATCAAATATGAATTAATGAGTTTGATTGTCATAAGACCTATAAATATAGAGTTAAGCCCAAGTAAAGGGATTTTTTTCTATCCTAATAAAATATAGACCTCTTTATTAAACATATCTGACTTAAGCATCAAAGTGTCTTCTGCAAGTCAACAACCCATTGGAGTGGATCGCGTTCTCGGAAAGAATTAAAGATCAAAAGAGAGTAGAGCAAGGAAAGACGACCGATTCTCGGACCAATTCCACCGAAACATTTTGGCGCCCACTGTGGGGCCGAACGACATCCCCATGAAACCACGAGGAACCAGACGTGTAGACGTGTGCTTGGCCTCGACATTGCTACTTCAGATCAATATCAGGTTTTGCAACAAGAGTACAAAATTCCAGATTTTCTAAAGGCATGTCTTTTGTTTTGAGAACTTTCAAGAACGCTCAGCCCTACATCCAACCTTGTCAGATTCCAATACTTTTTATTATAATTTATAAAGTATAATTTTTATTTTGTTTAACTCATACTTTTGTGAGTTAAAATAGCCTCCCCAGACAAGGATATTTGCGAAGAAGTCCCGAGCGGACGTATCAGAAGGACGATCGAAGGCGAAGCTATAGCCACAGTTCAAGTCGTCATCGTGAACGATCGGTCCGTGGATTTATAAACTGAGGAGAAGCATCCAAAACTTTATTAATGTCATTGTTAAAGTTCTTATTCAACGACGAAGTCTCTTAGGAAGAGTTTGAAGACAAAGACCGAGCGGTAAATCCCACTCGGCCGAGAGGTAAACTCCTATCGTTGAAATTAAAGACCAAGAGGTAAATCCCTCTTGGCCGAGAGGTAAATCCCTCTCGTCAAGATTGAAGACAAAGATCGAGCGGTAAATCCCTCTAAAGGCAAGTATTATTGAATTTATTGTAATATCAAATATGAATTAATGAGCTTGATTGCCATAAGTCCTATAAATATAGGGTTAAGGCCAAGGTAAAGGGATCTTTTTCTATCCTAATAAAATATAGACCTCTTTATGAAACATATCTGACTTGAGTGTCGGAGTGTCTTCTCCAGGTCAACAACCCATTGGAGTGAATCACGTTCTCGGAGAGGATTGAAGATCAAAAGAGAGCAGAGCAAGGAAGGACGACTGATTCTTGGACCAATTCCACCGAAACAACAATTAATTTAGTTATCGAGTACATATGACACCAAAGCTTATTGGTTATGGAAATAGATCACCTTATTTTTTTTGGGAATCCAAGTGAGTCTAAGCCCCACATTGGATAGAAATGAGAAAGTAGAGCATTATATAAAGGTGAAAGATCCATTAACCCATTACCTTAAAGTTTTAGGTAGAGAGTGGTGTCAATCCCTTATATGGTTGGACTCATATCTCATTGGTATTGTGTCTTGGTGAACCTCCTCCGTGATAGACCCAACAATGGTATCAGAACCGAAAGTCTTCTTGGCAAAGAGTATTCGACAAAGGATATTTAGGTAAGCAAGTCCCGTTAAGATGAACAGCCTTAGGAAGGACTAGTTGTGGTTGGTTGGGAATGCTTCCGCTGGAGGGGGAATGTACCTATGTGGAAGGGACTCACCCTTGAGGGGGAGACGATTGGGAATCCAAATGTGAGTCTAAGTCCCACATTGGATAAAAATGACAAAGTAGAGCACACCCCACTATATAAGAAAGACCTATTAACTCATAGCTTTAAGGTTTTGAGTAGAGAGTGATGTCAATCCTTATATAGTTGGACTCATATCTCATTGGTATTGTGTCTCCTTAGTGAACCTATTTCCGTGATAGACCAACAATTTTGCCATCCAATTTACTTTTAAATCTACTATCTATTTATTATTCTACCCTTTAACTGTCGTATTTTTTTTATAATTTTTTTTAATAACTAAATTACATTTTCATATGGAAAGGAACATGTTACTTCCCTAGCTCTGGAAAGAAAGTGGCAGGCCCAAAATAACACGGTAAAGGATAAAGGATGAAGAATTTGGTGTGTAGCTAAAATAGATATACTCGATTATGCAAGGAGAGAAGGAAAAAGAGTTGGCACATCTGATTTACTCTGTTTGAACATTCATAAACACTAGAAGGATGATATGGAAATCGAAAAGGTAAAAGAAAAAAAATGTGAGAATGACTTTCCAAATGCGAAGCAGCTGCAGAGAAAGGAGTAATGGATTATGATGATGATGATGATATATAGGTTGGGCGAAGATGTCAAAGTCTGTGCATAATAGCAGTTTGGAGGGCCTCTTGGGTGGTGAGGTCATGGGGAACTCTGACGACGACGTCTTGCAGCATCATCTCTTTGATGTTGGAGATTGTGGCATGAAGAACTTGCAAATTGACTTCCCTGAGAGCATCCATGAGCCGAGCAGAGGGGTGGTTAACGTTCAGGCTCTGGACCCTTATCATGGCCTCGGACCCCAAGATCTGAACTTCCACTCTCATGTCAGTAGTTGCAGAGGAGGGTGCGGGAATGGATTGGGGTTGGACCTGCTCTGCCGGAGCTTCCTGCTTGGCCTGGAAAGCAGCCTGGAGGCTGCCGATTTTGACCTTCAGTTCATTGATATAATCAACGGCGTCCGAAAGCAGGGAGGCCTTGTCCATCTTGGACACGTTTGGGACAGCGGAGCGAAGAGCATAGAATCTCTGATTCAGCTTCTCTCGCCGCTGCCTCTCGGCCTCTACGTGATTTACGGGAAGCGCCTCACGTACCCTCCCCGCCCTTCTTCCCATCATGGGAACATTGTTGTTGTTGCCTTCTGCATCATGATCAGAAGGCCCTGAAGAGTCCGTCGACGATCCCTCCAACTCTCTTCTACTCTCTCTTTCTTCCTCCTTGCCGGGAACCACCCACTGCTTGCTCACCGGATTCTCACTCCCACTCTCCCGCTCCTCCAACACCGATTTCACCATTTGCAGAACCCCATAATCCAGCTTTAGAACCTCATCCGAACCCAGTTCAAGGATCCCTCGTGCCACCGACACGCACACTAATGTCTGGATCCCATGCCTCCTTGCTTCCCCCACTCTCTCGTCACACTCGTTCACTTCAAACTGCTTTACTCCGCTCAACCAAACATCCACCCCCGAGTCGAAGGCACACCCCACCACACCGTCCCCGGCGGCATACGATCGAGTTTGCGACACCCTGTAGAACCATTCGATGTCGTTCACGTTGTTCCTCGTTTGCTCCTCCAACATTCTGACTTCCGTTCCCTCTCTTCCCTTTCCGCCCATGAATAAGCCATCCCCATATTCCAGTGTGAGACGGGAGTCGCTATCTTTGGTGGCTTGCCAGAATATGGCATACACCCACCTCTCATGACGGTTCTGCAGAATGAACTGGAGGCGCTGCTGAAGCGCGTTTGCGTTTGAGAACACCGATGAGGATGCCGAATCTATAAATTCTCTGATCTTCCCTTTCATTTTCTCTTACTCAGTTTCTTTGTACACTTTGCTGATACTACCTTATTAAATCGAGTCCTTCCCAACTGACTCAGATACAATAGTGTCTAAAGTTTCCGATGTAAACAACAAAGTCTCGGACAAAGAAAAACAACTAGAATAAATTTCCTTGTAGCTGTGTGAATGAACCTTTCCTAGAGAAGATGAGCAATGGGAATTAAAGGGAGGGTACTTTGAATACTTTATCTACGCTGGAAGTTGTCTTCAGTAACTATGCTGCGCCAGTTTCACGTGTGCACACAAAATTTGACTGCTAAAGTATGTGACTGAGTTCGATGTATTGTATCATACATTCCACTGATTTTTTTCACCTAAATATAAATCTTCGTTCTTTCCTTTCCTGTGACATTTTGTTAAACCATCACCATCACCATCACCGGTGGTGTGTTGGTAATATTTTGATTCTTTAACAGCGGAGGAAACGAAACTCGGGCATGCCGTCTGTGTCCTCAAGCACAGTTGATTTTGGACAAATGGTTATTTTACAAAAATTGTGTTAAAATTGCGTAAATGCTGTTGATATGAGAGAGATGATAGAGACCGAGATCCAACGGTCAATGATACACGTATGAGATGAGCTGAAGGGGAACTTCCTTCTTGCTCATGCAGCTTAGCTATGGTGAATATTTCTAGACAAGTTATTAAATGCAATCTTTACATCCAAAATGGCTTAAGGTTGGAGGCTACGTAGTGTCACGATTTAGGAAAACGTCTAGAAATTTGGAATTGTTAAAATAAAAGAAAAAATAAAACATGGGATGAATATATGATGTGTATTGAGAACATATATAGAATTATGCATTTATATAGATGTCAGACCTTGAAAATTGGGCACTGAACCCCACACAATTAACTTTAATTATTAAACCTAAAATCCTCTGTCAGAGTAATTAAAATTAAAATGCACTCAAACCCCTCTGCGCTAACGCCAGGTGTCGAGAATGGAAGATTCGAAAATCAGTGAGTGGGATGCAGGTGTCAGTAGGAGAATGGACGTTGGTTTTTAAACAAAACTGATTTTTCTGAAATCCGCGTCACTCTCTGCATGCACTCATCTTCTCCAAAAACCCTGATCTTTCGAATTCTCCTTCTTCTCTCTAGAACATTTCCATCTTCTCTCTACTGTAACTCACCACTCTCTTCTCCGATTCACATTCAGAAACCGTAGGAGCATTCTCGGAGTTGTGAGCTTCAATCTGAACCGAATAGATCCAAGTTCTGAAACCGATAAGTTTCTCGACTTTAGACGCTCGTTTCTGAGTTATATGCAAACCAAGATTCGGCTGCATGCAAGGGTATAAGCTAAATTCTTCTGCGTTTTCTTTTGGTTAGACTTAGTTGGAGAACTTAAGAAAATCCTTGAGGGTAGAAAACCATAGTTGGACGAGACAAAATCATACTCTTAGACGTTCACCACTGATCCAGGTAAGGGAAGCTTATTTAATTTAATTGATACTTGTATGTGTATGAGCGTCCGTTATTGACTGAATGTATGAAGTATATGCTGATTGAGTATGTATGATGATGGTTAATATGTATAAATGTGAATATGGATAATTATTGTGGAGTATGAATTGTTAATATGAATCCTATAAAGTATATGAATTGATAATTGATATGAAATTATAAGATATGAACTGTGTGATAAATGTTGAGTTAGAATAGATGAAAAATCTGAATATGACCTGCTCGACCGGTAGCATGGCGTTAGTACCATATGTGAGATTAAAGGGTGTTTTGTCGGTCATCCCATGCGGGGTGCACCTATATGCCTATAGTACTTTGGGGAGCTCGTATACACAAACTCCTTTCCTTTCTTCCAATCTTCGTTTTAGTTCAGCAACTATTGTCTTGTTCACCGCCTCCACTTGGTCGTTCTTCTTGGGGTGTTCTACTGAGCTGGTAAATTGTTTCAATCCCAAACCCTTGTAAAATTCTCCTAGCTTCTTGTCGATGAATTGTCGGCCGTTATTCGTTACGACCGTTCGTGGGAGTCCAAACCGACAAATCAACTTCCACACGAACTTCTGCACCTGTTGTGCTGTTATGGTCGCCAAAGCCTCGGCTTCCGCCGACTTGGTAAAGTAATCAACGACAACTAAAACAAATTTCTTTTATGCCCGCCTAGGAGGCAAGGTGATAACGGTTCAATTTACTGTTATTTGATACTTGATTTTGATACTAAAACCTCCCTTTTTGACTTATAAACTAGCTTGAAATCATAGTTTTGTATGAATAACAGAGTTGAAGGTGAATTTAATGATTCTATGCTAGATTTCCTTTTTTCAACAGGAATTGAGATTATTTGGAAGAAGAGTTGAAGTAGTAAGGAGTTGGAACTCAGGAAGAACTGGAAAAACATTAGAAAGGAGGATTGCGGCAACGTTGAGCGCTATTTTAGGGGCCCTCAGCACTGAAGTACACTATCTCACACTTGGCTGCCCTTTTTCTAAAGCACCTCAGCGCAGGAAGTCCCTGGTTCGTGCTTGGGTGCCCTTTTTGGGGCGCTGAGCGCCACTTCCTTGAGTTTCCATGCTTGCTTGCCTTCTGAGTTGACCCTGAGCGTAATATGATTCTGCACGCCGCCTAGGCGCCTTTAGTAGGGCGCTGAGCACCGGTTTTTTGGGCTTGGACCCGTTTTCTGTTATTTTTATGTTCTATATAAGGACTTGGACGTCCTAGGGACTGTGTCTTTTGATAGAAGAGGCAGAGAAACACACTCTTTGATCCCTCGGAGGTGGATTTGGATGCGGAAGCTCTTATCTTCAACTTCTAGGATTTTATCTTTCATTCTTTTCCATTATTCATCTAGTTTCACCATGCCTTGTATTGAATTGATTCTTAATTATTTATGCTTCTTTCATTAATTGTTAGGGTAATTCTTCTTCATGCAATGCTTACTTCGTTTAACTCCCAGAAGCAGTATTGTTCAGGAATGGGGGAATGAGTTATGGTTGTCTTAAGCTACTAATCGTAATGCAAAATTAATTGTTATGGATGCAAGGAATTGTGACCTAGTAATTAAGAATAGGCTTTCTTTGTTGAGGAATCGGGTTTTAAGTACTTTAGATACTAACATTGACATTAATGAAGAAGTAGAATTCGTATATACATGAGAGTAAACTAGGTGAAATCTAACCCCAACAACATATTCATCCCATATTATCAAATTCATTCGTTCAACTCTGCACTTTTGTCCAATTGATCAAGTCACATGCATATTTACTTTTCTCTATTTGCATTTTAAACCAAAAGATTTTGTTTTTCAAGTCTTATTTAATCAAGAAATCACATAACTGTTTAGGCCGTGAGTCTCTAGGGAAACGATACTTGGTCTTACCATGTTTATTACTTGATACAATTTGGTACACTTGTCGGAGTCTTAACACAAGGGCCCGATAATGTCCATTCTCCACTGGGCGAATGGCCATGGGGAGACCATGTTGTGCAGAACGGACGGCGGGGCGTGAACGTCGTTGGCGTGGGCTTGGCACGCCTTGCATTTTCTGTACAAATTGTTTAGCATTTTGTTCCATAGTGGGCCAGTAATGCCCTACCCTGACGACTCCGGCTTTCAGAGTTCGTTGTCTGGTGTGAAGGCCGCAAATCCCATTATGGAGCTCGTTCAACACGTAGTGGGATTCGGGTCCAAACAAACATTTGAGGAGGGGCGTGGAAAATCCCCTTCTGTAGAGATCATCTCTTACCATGACGTAACGGGCGACCCTCCGGGCATCTGCCGAACGGATTCAGTCAGCACCTACTGTATTATCATAGTTAGTTGCCCCTTCTCTTTTCCGTTTCTGAGTTTTGACAGCATGTCCGCCCGGGAATTGGCTTCTCGGGGGATGTGTCGGATCTCAATCATCTCGAAGCCTTTGGTCAAAACTAAAGCTTTGTGGAAGTATCGGAGGAGGTGGTCGTCCTTGACTTGGAAATTGCCATTCATCTGGCCCACCACCAGTTGTGGCTAGAGACAAATTATCCTCCGAATTCACATGTCTCTAGCTAGCTCTAATCTTGCCACGAGAGCTTCGTACTTAGCTTGGTTGTTGGAAGCCTTGAATTTGAACACTAGGGACTGCTCCAATAGGAACCCGTTCAGTCCTTCCAATACTATTCTGGCTCTGCTGCCTTCCCGACTGGACGCCCCATCGACGTACAAGTTGCACTCGACACAAGTTGTTTGGGGTAGCTCTACTGCAAAATCCGCGAGGTGTTGGCCCTTCACCAATCCTTTCAGTTCAAATTGGAGGCTGAACTTCGATAACTCGACCGCCCAACTTACCATCTGCCCAACTAGATTGGGCTTCCTCAGAATTTTAGAAATGGGGTGATCTGTTTGGACCACAACCTGGTGACTCTGAAAATACGGCCGGACCCTTTCCACTTGCTGGTAATGAATTTCGGTGTCGTAGAGGGTTTGACTCACAACGTATACAAGTCGTGGGTCCGATTTCTCCTAGCAGGACGACACTGATGGCTTCTTCTGACACTCCTAGATAGATTTGTAATTCTTTGCCCGCAACAGGCATGTTCATGACTGGGGAGCACATCAATACTGACTTCACATCCTCAAATGTTTTCTCGCAATCAACGTCCCATACATCCACTAATCCCTTTTTTATTTTCTTTAGTACTGGTCGGATGCGCTATGTCAGCTTAAGGATAAACCTGGATAAAGTTTTTAGCCGACTGACCACTCTTTGGACCTCTTTCAAAGTGGATGGACTTTTCATCTCCAGGATGATCGCACACTTGTCCGAATTTGCTTCTATTCCCCGAACGGTTAACATAAAACCTAAGAACTTCCTAGCTTCAATCTCGAAGGTGCATTTGGCGGGATTCAGCCTCATCCCTTATCTCTTAACCTGCTTGAAGACTTCCTCCATGTCCTTCATATCTTGCCCTCCATCTACCGATCGAACCACCATCTCGTCCACGTAAACATCCATACACCGGTCGATCTGTCCCGCGAAAATTCTATCCATTAGGCATTGGTAAGTCACCTCGGCGCTCTTGAGAACAAACACCATGACTTCGTAGCAGTAGTTAGCCCTATCGGTAATGAAAGCAGTTTTGTCCCGATCCGGACCATACATCGGGATTTGGTTGTAGCCAGAGTATGCGTCTAAAAACTCAACATTTTGTGGCCTAATGCCTCATATACTAGGGCGTCTATACTATGCAGTGGGTAGGCCTCTTTTGGGCAGACCTTGTTCAAATCGGTGTAGTTGGTGTACATGCGCCATTTCTCGTTGGCTTTCTTTACCATAACCACATTGGCGAGTGAAATGGTGTAAGTCACCTCTTTGACAAATCCACCCTCCTTCAACTTACCTACTTCCTCCTCTATAACTTTTCTCTTCTTGTCCCCTACCCTCCACTTTTTCTGCCCAACCAGCTTCGCCGCTTTGAATAGTGCTAGTTTGTGGGACATGACCAAGGGGTGAATCCCTGACATGTCAGCGCCCGTCCATGCAAAGAGGTCTCGGTTGCGCCAAAGTACCAACTTCAACTCCGGCTCGACCTTAGACTCCAATCCCCTGGCCACCACGGTAACTTGAGAATCGTCCCTCCCAACAACGACAGGTTGGGTCTCCTAGAGACTCTATCCGGTCCTCTGTGTTCGTACGAGGGTCAAGGTCTGACATGACAACCTCTGACCGATTTATCTTTCTCCTAGTGGTATAGGGGTAAAGTTTCAAACCAGCAGCATAACATTTTCGTGTTGTCTTCTAGTCCGCCCGAACGGTTGTTGATGGATTGGAAAGTGTACCAAATCGCACAAGTAATATAAAATGGTAAGACCAAGTATCGTATCCCAAAGGACTCTCGGCACTAGACAGTCGTGTGATAACTCGATTAATTAAGACTTAAAGAAAATGAGATCATTGGTTTCAAATGCAAAGACAGAAAATTAAATATGAATGCAGTTTGATCAATAATAGAATAACACAGGGATGAACATATGTTGTTTAATATGATATGAGTATGTTGTTGGGGTTAGATTTCACCAAGTTTCCTCTCATGTATGTAAGAATTTTTGTTTATGCATTGATGTTAACGTCACTCACTAAATCACTTAAATTCGATCCCTCGACGAAATAAGCATGTCCTCAATCACTAGTTCATGCAATTCCTAGCATTCCTAGTAATTAAATGTGAAGATCAAGAGCCTTAAGATGACCAAGACTCATACCCTCATCCTTAAGAAATATTACTCTTGGGAGTAATTCAACAGGAACCTAAACTATAAGGAACCTCCCGACACTCATGCAATTCATACATCACGCTATGAATGAGTTAAAAAAAGCATGTAATAAGCACAAATGAATTACTCTAATAATTAATGAAAAAACATATATTATTAAGAATTAATTCAAATACATGAGCGTTCACAAGGTTACATCATCCCCCAACAACAAATAGAGTTTAGTTAACCAAAGACATGGTGAAACTAGATGAAGAATGGAAAAGCATGACATAGCAAAACCCTAAAAGTAGAGGATGGAAGCTCCCGCATCCAAATCTGCCTTCAGATAGTAGAAGAGTGTGTTGTTGCGCGCCAAAGATACAAAACCTAGGACGTCTGGGTCCTTTAAATAGAGCAAAGACAGAACAAAAACAAAGCCCAGGCCCGTGTCATTGGCGCTCAAGTGCCGCACTTAGGGGCCCGGGCGGTGAGCGGTGGTTCCCTGCGCTCAAGCCTCAGAAAGGACGCCCAAGCTTCATGCTTCTGGCACCTAATCGCCCCAATAGGGGCGCCTAGGCGATGAGCGGTGGTTTCGTGGGATCAAGCCCCCAAAACGGGCGCCCAAGCTTCGAGCACTCCTCCCTTCTGGTGCTTTTCCAGGCCTTTCTGAGCTCCATCTCCATGGCACTTCATCTCTGCTTTCCATATTATCTCATTTACTACCAAAACAAAGGAAATTAGTCATAAAACCATCAAATTCAATCTCAACTCTCTTATTCACACAACTGAACAGAAAAACATGATTACAAGCAAGTTTCTAAGCAAAAAAGGGTGCATTTAGTATCAAAATTACATCACAGATAACAGTATTTTCAACCGTTATCACAATCCCAAACTTAGAACTTTGTTTGTCCTCAAGCAAACATAATGTATCTCAGCTTTTCAAAACAATCATTACAATGACTCAACATTTTTCAAAAGCTTTTTCTTCCAGATGTTAGTCAAGATGTACAAATGCCTTAATTCCATCAAAATCAATGTGATGCTCATATACTTCAACAGATGTTATCCTTAAGAATGATCAATCAACCAAGCAAAGATGCAATCAGAAATTCAAAGAACCACTCCTCACCAAGGAAAGTGTATCACTCAAGCACTCAAAACTGTATCACTCACTAAGAGGTGTATAGTGAGGTGTTGGTGTCTTTTTCACTCTGCTATCACAATGTCACACAAATTAACTTTGCCTTTCATTTAACCACAATCAAACATACTCACAAGCAAGTTGTCATCACAAGACTTTTCATGTCTTGTAACTTGGTTGAGGTAAGAAGGAAATTGGTTTTTCTTATCAGCAAAATCATTGAGTTAAGAGAGAGATTTATGATTTCATCATTCAAGCACAACTATCTTTTCTTTTTCCCAGCTTTCCCTTGCATTGAGATTTTCTTTTCTTTTCTTTTCATTTTTCATTTTCTTTTGCTTTTGCTTTTCCTGTATTCACTGCTTAGCTCAATGCTTTTTCTTTTCCTTTCTCAATCTTTCCAGCAACCCCAAACTTGAACCGTTATCAATACCTCACAAATGTTCTCAACTTAACTCAAGGTAAAGATTTTCACAAGGGTTTTCAACACATGCATAAGGCTCAAGGTTCAAAGGTTAAAACAAATTGTTTTCTTTTCAGTGGACAAAAATCATGTGAAGGCTAAAATAGTAAGGGATAACAAAAGATGACCTTGATCATATGAAACCTGCAAGCAAGTAGTTCAATCACATAAAATTTGGGCAAATCATTCATGCTTCCAAAGTAATAGCAATTATTCACAAAAGCTCTAAAGCCTGAAACTCACACAGGTAAACTCTCAAGTCCCATAATTCAGAGAAACACCCTGCTTAGTATCTCAATCAAATTTTACCTCAAGCACATGTTTCATACACTTGAGCCATCACCTGTATATTAGCACATCATACATCATCTCAACATCAATCAATACACTAGAGCATCACAAAGCAATACTTATCACAAAACACAACACAATTGCATTAAAGTAGTGTAATTTATCCAAGCAGAGTACAATCAACAAAATAATTGATCAAAAGGAAAACAATGAAAATAGAAACAAAACAAAGTTTAACAATCAAAGCAATAAAAATATTAAAATAACAAAAATCTTGTTCTATAACAAAGGTGACATCCATCAGTAGATGCCAAGTACAACTCATCACTCCTCATCATCAGAGTCCTCATCCTCCTCAACTTCCCCAGCCTCAGCATCCTCATCCATGGCTGAAGCTTCAACTGCTTCAGCTCTACCACCCTCCTGTGCTGGGTCAACGGGCCATGTCACTCGGGCTGTAAAGTCCTCTTGCGATATGAACTGTCGCTCAGTAAAGGAGAACGTCAGTGTCCTCAACAGCTCTTGCTCGCCCCTGTATACGGCAGCCAGTCTAGCATCTAGTAGAGCAAAGTACGTGTCCCGCATCTGAAAAGGAGCAGCCTCATGAACTGGCTCCTGGGCTGGTGGTGGTACTCTCCTATGTGTCCTCGGCTGTTGTGGTGGCGGCGCTGGTTGGCCTGGCACATCCACTGCACAGTAGTGTGTAAAGTAAGTTGCGTCCAACTCCTTTCTTGGATGCTTTAGTGGTGGTCTAGAAACATCAATACCAATAGTCTCACAAAGATGGGTGATCAAGGAGGGATGTCCCAAGGGTGCCTTGTTTCTTGCACCATGGGCACAGCTTTGGATCTCATCAGCTATAATCTGCCCAATGTTGATGTTGAGACCCCTAAGAAAACAGTAAAGGAAGACGACCCTCTGGATGGTGATGTCTGACACATGGGAGCATGGTTGGATATTGGTGATGAGTCAATATTTTATTGACTTCACTAGCTTATTGTACCAGATTTAAACAAGGAATTGTGCTTTAATGTTCAGTATTATCCTATTTTTCCTAATTGAGCTTAATTTGTCCAGAAATTCTTATTTTAATTAATTTGAATTATTTGAGGCTAATTATTTACATTATTAATTGTAAGGAATTATTGGATAATAATTTTGGACATTTGGAAGGCTGCCAAATAATTAAAGACTCTCCATTAAAAAAGTGTGTACAAAGGATGAGGACATTATGGTCATTTTACCCTTTGAAAGGGGTGCTTCATTATTGAAAAAGGGTTACATTCAGCAAAGTAAAAATGATGGAACCAAATAATGCAAGGTGCACACGTAAAGTGGCAGCATTTTGAAAGACCAATACGTGAACACTTGAGGGGGAGACCGTGAGACAGCAACGTCCAACACTTCACCACAAGCTCCAACAACACCACGGCTGGAGGCAGAAGCAGCTCACAGCTGGAAAGAGGCACCACGGTACAGCAAGATTGGAGGGAGTCTACAACATGTGAAGCAACTCATCCATTCTGCGTCCAGGAGCTGATCCAGCAGAAGTTGGTGTGCACACAGAGATGAAGAAAACGCTGCACTGGTTTCACTCTGAAAAATTACTACACGCTGCTTGTTGGAGAAGGAGAGCCACACCCTACGTTGGTTTGAAAGAAAAGGAGAGACTGTTGGATAGTTTGTACTGCATGGAGAATTGATGGAGAGATGCATGGTGATGAAGGCAACAACTTGGTCCAGCAGGTGGAGAGGATCTCACGGCTCATGCCAGGTGCAGCAGCAAGGAAGAGAAGATGCAGTAGCGTTTCACGGAAGAAGTCAAGCAGCACATGATGATTCATGGGAGTTGAGCTGGAGGCATGGCACGACAAGGTGGCTGGAAGTAAAGAAGGAAGCACACACGGACAACCAGCTGCAACACGGTCCAACAACTTGGAGGAGCACACGTCCAAAGAAAAAAAATCCAGCTTGGCATTCTGAATTGAAAGCACATTATGATTAGCCAAAATCATGCACATAGAGACAAAGGGACATTCACGGGGCAATTTCTTTTAAAAGAAAAGAAGCATATTTTATTCATTCATAAAGAAGCACACACGGTGCATATAATTTTGTTTTGAGAGGTCAAGCAAAATAGGAGAAGTGGCAAAATGAGAATGGAGGGCCCCTTTGTTGTTTTTGGTACGTAGGAGCATAAAATGATTTGATAAGAAATGTGCTAGAAAAGGACGAAAGGTGGGCATCATTTTCTTTCTTGATATGGAGAACACTAAGAGTTGAAGAAGAATGAGGCACAGGTCCCATTATTGAAGAATGTGCATGTTGCTTTGCTTGAAGTGGAGAGCACCATTTCTATTTCAATTAGAAATAAAAAGAGAAAGAAGAGACACATGTCCCACAAGCACACATGGCAACAAAATAAAAAGGGAGTGGAGAGTGTTTAAAAGGGGGGTGCCGTGAGGAGGTTTGGGAGGAGGAATAAGACGGGCAGGAGGGAGTCCAGTGGTGAGGGGGCTGCTGGAAAATCCAGCAGCTGGAAAGTAGGGGCTGGAACGGACAAAGGGCTGGACATTGGATCAGTGAAGAAGAACAACTGTGCACGTTAGGTTTCTCTTTTAATTTGATTGTTGTAATAAATTCATGTATAATTTCAATTGAAAGTTTGGTTTAATTTTCTGTTTTTCAAGTCTGTTATTGTTTTATTTTGATTCTGTAATTTAATATCTGCTGTTATATTTTAAATACTGCTGTAATTTGATCTCTGTTGTAATTAAATTTCCAAATTATGTTTTCTACAAATTAATTTCTTTTGCCTCTGCTGTTATTTATTTCACTTTGAATTAATTACTGTAATTTGGTTTTCTATACTTTGGTGCAATAATTCTGTTTCTGTTTTCAATTTACTGTTTTTCGTATTTTACTGTTTTACTGTATTTCTGTATTCCGTTTTTACTATTTCTGTATTACTGTTATTTGGATTCTGCAATTCTATATTTATTGTTTTGCTATTATTAATTACTGTTGTAATTTTATTTTCTAAAATTTACTGTTTTACTGTTTTGACCGTTTTCTGTATTTACTATTTTCTGTATTTTCATTTTTTTGTACTACAATTTTTCCATTCCAGATTTACTGTTTTTGGTGTAATTATTTACTGCTGTAATTTATTTTCTATTTCTACTGTATTCTGTATTTACTATGTACTGTATTTTCGTTTTTCTGTATTTTCGTTTTATGTATTCTAGTTTTCTGTTCTAGATTTATTTTTTACTGTTTTACCTTGCTGTATTTTCATTTTTACTGTAGCAAAATCGTTTTTACTGTTTTAATTTCATTTTACTGTTTTAATTTTGTTTTTACAGTTGTAGTTTTAATTTTACAATATGTTTTTACTGATGCTTTTACTTTCGCATTTAATGATTTACATTTTGTTCACGTTTAATGTTCCCGCGTTAATTTTTGATATCTTTTACCATTTTTTTTACCGTCTTTTACCGTTCAATTTTTACCGTCATTAAAATTTATTTCATCGTTTTTAATTTTGCTTTATTTAATTTCTAGTCCGTTTTAATTTAATTTTCCACACAAAAATATCCACAAACCCCCCACTTCGTGTTAGATCTAAGATTGAACCGACAAAATTGGTCCTTGAGAGACGACCTAGGAGTCAAATCCTAGCTTATACTGCATTATTTATCTGTATCAAATTTGTATGACCGCGACAGTCGTATCAATTGGCATGAGTGAAAGCCATCCAATACTTTGCCAGGGCAACAGATGAGGTCTTATGATGTGGATAGGTGCCCCAGTCCTGTTTCTCTGAAAGTGCCCTCCGGGAACACATAAAGTCCGCTCCACATCATCATAGTCCACTCCTTCCATCATGGACATAGCAAACTGGCACTGCTCCCCCTCCTAGTCTATACCTAGAAAAGTGTTAATGGTGTCAGCATCAAAAGTACCTTTCTTACCCCTCATGTAGCTAAAGTACGTTTGTTGCTCTCCGCCAATCCTTTTGCATTTGCATAGAATTCTTTAATGATGGCAATGTTGGCAGGACAAGGGTAGGTTGCCAAGTGGCCCCAATCTCTATTGTTCATCTCCCTTTCAAATTAAGGAGCCAAGGAGGGTATGTTGGCCACCTTTCGTTCCATCAGTAGTTTCCTTCTCTCCATAGTTGGGAAGTATCTCTCATGAGCTACAATTCTGAACTTAATAGAGTAGAACTGCTCCTTCTCCTTCCTCTTGGTTCCTTTTTCTTTGTTACCAAGAGTTTTGACCCTTTTTCCTGATGAAGAAGTTATTCCTACACATAGAGATTCACAAAACAAACACAAAAATCATCAAGCATTAGTCCAAAAAATCAACACACTCTTCTTATTCAGGCTGAGGGTAAAATAGAGAGCCCTCAGCGCCACCTGCACAGAACCAAACAGATAAAACAGAATAAACCAGAAAACAGGCACTGTTGCGTCGCGCTCGGGCACCCCCTTAGGGGGCGATTGAGTAGCGCGCGGTGCAGTCAAGCGTGACTTTACTGCATTTTTCACTTTCCAAATTCGTTTCTACTAAGTCCAAACCACAATTAGCACAATTTAATCGGTCCAAACAGTGGCAAATCATGCATAGGCAGTACCAATCATCAAAAATCAAACTTTTTCATCAACATTCTTCAAACATCAAACTTTTAAGAGCTTAAAACACTAGATGGCATGACTTACTTGGTTGGAGACAAAGAATTAGTGGATAATGCTCAAACAAATGGTAGAAATCTGAACTTCTAGCAGCCACACACTCCGAAACCCCAAACTTGAATGGTTGAATGGTGCAAAATGGTGAGAAATATGGTTCTTGGTGGAGGAATGAGGGGGAAATTGATGAGAGAACTTAGGGGGAGTGTTTAGGGAGGCTAGAGTGGAAGAAATCTGAGAAAGGGGGCTTGGGTGAAACCCTAGGGTAGAAAAAATTGAAGTGGGCCGAAATCCCGCTTGAGCCCCACTTAAAAACCCAATCTGCAGCTCGCGCTGCCCGAGCGCCCTTTAGAGGGCGCTCAAGCGGCGGGCGGCACTTCCTCCCTTAACTTTTTTGGCTTGTTTTGGATATTCCTGGCCTTGGGTTCTCAGATTCAACTTAGAATTTTCATGTTTCTTTTTCCTAGCCCTCACAACAACACTTAAATCAACAATTAATCTCTCTCCACCCCTCAAACATTCAGTTATTATAGATTATGTACAGTGGGAACAAGCAAACACAAAATAAACATAAACATAATTCAAATAACAAAAATCCAAACTAAAGAGCAGTAAACAAAATAAAAGTTTGTAAAACACTGGATTGCCTCCCAGTAAGTGCTTCTTTAATGTCACTTCATGTCACATCTTTGATCTTGGTGTCATCTTTTCCTTCTCCACACCAATTGATCTTCAGTAGCTTCCTGTTCACCTTTTTTATTTTCCTGGAAATTGGAGATTCAATCTCTGTCAGTCCATCAATTTTGAGTTCTTTCACAACCCAAAGCTTTTTATTGAATCTCACTGGGATGCCTGGTCTAAGTTCTTCATGTTTCTCCAAGGAGTCTTGATGAACACTTTTTCCTTTGTTGTCTTTTTCTTCTTCCTTTACCTGTGACAAAAAACACTTTTTACCTTTCTTGCCTGGCTTGGCAACTTTAGTACTAATCTCTGGTGCATCTCCACATGCAACTTTGAGACTAGTCTTCTTCACCTGGATTTATGCTGCTCAGCATTGAAGACAATGAAAATCACCTCCTGTTCTTGGTCTTTAAGTGCTATAGTTACTTCATCAACAGTAATGATCACCTTGGTCGTCTTCATGAATGGCCTTCCAAGAATAATAGGGATTTCCAAATCTTCCTCCATCTCCATTACTACAAAGTCTACCAGGACTCGGAGGTTGTCAATTTAAATCATCATATCTTCCACCACACCATAGAGCTTTTTGGTGGATTCATCTGTCATAAACAGAGTTATCCTTGCAGACTTGACTTCAAGACCACCAATCTTTTCAAGAACAGACAAGGACACCAAATTGATATTGGACCCTAAATCAATTAGAGCTTTCCCTATTTTATGGCTCCTCACAGTGCAAGGAATGATGAAACTTCTTGGATCTTTAACCTTAGGAGGAGGTGCCTTCTGCAAGATCACATTGCACTCTCCTTGTACCTCAATTGTTTCCTCCTCTAGATATTTCTTTCTTTTGAGGAGTTTCTTCAAAAACTTAGCATATTCAGGACTTTGTTGCAGTGCTTCAGTCACAGGAATTCTAATCCCCAATTTTCTGAAAATTTCTTCAAAGCACCCTAATTGCATCTTTTTTCTTTTCTGAAACACTCTTCAGGGTGATGAAGATTTTTCTCATTTTTTTTTCTTTTTTTCTCTCAATC
This sequence comes from Vigna nakashimae, assembly GCA_034642375.1. Lineage (NCBI taxonomy): Eukaryota > Viridiplantae > Streptophyta > Magnoliopsida > Fabales > Fabaceae > Vigna > Vigna nakashimae. The sequence goes on along the minus strand of CM067762.1, from coordinate 43,516,763 downwards.
TCTTCTTTTTCTTTTCTCTCTTCTTTTTCTTCTCCCTCTTTGAATTCAAAATTTTCTTTTCTCTCTACTTCTTTCTTTTTCTCCCTCTCATCTTTCACGCTCACAATAACCTTGCATTCTTCCTTGGGGTTAACTTCAGTATTAGCCCCGAAACTTTTGATAGGTATCTCTTCCAGCTTCTTTGCTATTTGACCAACCTGCATCTCTAGATTCCTTATAGCAGCTTCAGTGCTATTCTGATTGGAGAGAGTTGCCTGCATGAACTGTTGGAGAGTTTCCTCAAGCTTTGTAGTTCTGTCAGCTAGAGAAGGTTGTTGTTGCCACTGTTGTTGTTGTTGTGGTGGTGGTCTATTGAATTGTTCATCAGCTTGCCCAAATTGACCTTGTCCCATGCTTGGATGAGATTTCCATACTTGATTGTAATTGTTAGGGCGAAACTGATTGCCCATGTAGTTAAATTCTTCATTGAGATTCTCAAGCACTGCACATTGACCATTAATATGATCACTACCACATAGTTCACAAAGTTGTTGTTGAACCTGTAAGACATTTTGACACTCTTTTGGTGACTGAGAAAGCTTCTTTGTTAAGACCTCTAACTGTTGAGTTATAATCTTATTTTGAGCTAGCACGACATCATAAGACTGTAACTGTAGAACTCCCTTAGATTGTGATGGAGCTCCTCTTTCACTGTGCATCTCATTGTCATTGGTAGACATGTTGTCAATTAATTAATAGGCTTCCTTTAGAGTCTTGCATTTGATATTGCCTCCAGCTGAGGCATCCAACATCAATTTAGTTTGTGAGCTAATACCTCCAAGGAAAAGAATGACTAATGTTGCTTCATCAAAACCATGAGTAGGTGTCTTTCTTAGCAAGCTCTTGTATCTATCTCATGCTTGTCCTAATGTCTCCTTCACGCCTTGTCTGAAAGAAGAGATTTCCAACTTCCTTTTGTTGATCTTTGATTGTGGGAAGTATTTGTTCAAGAACTTTGCCACCACATCTTCCCACTCAGTCAAGCTATTTTCAGGAAAAGAGTTCAACCCTAGTTTAACATTGCCTCCCAGTGAGAAAGGAAACAAGCTCAGTCTAATAGCATCATCTGGCACTCTATTCAGCTTCACAGTATTGCTGATCTCATTAAAAGTGGTCATATGCTCATATGGACTTTCGTGTGACAGTCCATTGAATTGGTTGCTCTTCACTAGATGGATCAACGCAGGCTTCATCTCCATACTTGAGTCATTGACTCTCGGCTTTGCAATGCTGTTAAAATGGTGAGGGCCAACAACTGTCGCATAATCGGCCAAAGTACATCTACCACCATTGTTGTCCATGCTTTCCTGATCAGATTGTGAGGCCTGTGAAATTTCCTCTAGAGAAGGTTCTCTAAGATAATTTATTTCTTCTTAGCCTTCTACAAGTCTCAAGTCCTCCAAGAAGAGGTTCAACACTTTTGTTGCTCCTAGTCCTGACTGTATCCTACACAAGCTAGACACAAAACCCTAGATAACACTGTTAGCACAAAAACAAAAACAAACGACACTAAACACGAATTAAAAATAAGACAAAAATAAATAAAAAAATAAATAAAAATAAAGTCAAAGTTAATCAAGAATCACACAAATAGAATAGTTTAAAACGTGAGTCTCCAACAACGGCGCCAAAAACTTGTTGATGGATTGGCAAGTGTACCAAATCGCACAAGTAATATAAAATGGTAAGACCAAGTATCGTATCCCAAAGGACTCTCGACACTAGACAATTATGTGATAACTCGATTAATTAAGACTTAAAGAAAATGAGATCATTGGTTTCAAATGCAAAGACAGAAAATTAAATATGAATATTGTTTGATCAATAGCAAAATAACACAGTGATGAACGAAAGTTGTTTAATATGAGATGAGTATGTTGTTGGGGTTAGATTTCACCATGTTTCCTCTCATGTATGTAGGAATTCTTCTTTATGCATTAATGTTAATGTCACTCACTAAATCACTTAAACCCGATCCCTCGGCGAAATAAGCCTGTCCTCAATCACAAGTTCATGAAATTCCTAGCATTCCTAGTAATTAAATGTGAAGATCAAGAGCTTTAAGACGACCAAGACTCATACCCTCATCCTTGAGAAATATTACTCTTGGGAGTAATTCAACAAGAACCTGAACTATAAGGAACCTTCCGGCACTCATGCAATTCATACATCATGCTATGAATGAGTTAAACAAAGCATGCAATAAGCACAAATGAATTACTCTAACAATTAATGAAAAAGCATATATTATTAAGAATAAATTCAAATACATGAGAGTTCACAAGGTTACATCATCCCCCAAAAACAAATAGAGTTTAGTTCACCATAGACATGGTGAAACTAGATGAAGAATGAAAAAGCATGAGATAGCAAAACCCTAAAAGTAGAGGATGGAAGCTCATGCATCCAAATTCGCCTTCAGAGAGTGGAAGAGTGTGTTGTTGCGCTACTCCAGCCAGAGATACAAAACCTAGGACGTCTAGGTCCTTTAAATAGAGCAAAGACAGAATAAAAACAAAGCTCAGGGTCGTGTCATTGGCGCTCAAGCGCCCCACTTAGGGCGCTCGGGCGATGAGCGGTGGTTCTCTACGCTCTCAGAAAGGACACCCAAGCTTTGTGCTTCTGGCGCTTAAGCACCCCAAAAGGGGCGCTCGGGCAGTAAGCAGTGGTTTCCTACGCTCAAGCCTCCAAAAAGGGTGCCCAAGCTTCGAGCACTCCTCTCTTCTGGTGCTTTTCTAGGCCTTTCTGAACTCCATCTCCATTGCACTCCATCTCTACTTTCCATATTATCTCATTTTCTATCAAAACAAGGGAAATTAGTCATAATACTATCAAATTCAACGTCAACTCTCTTATTCACACAACTTAACAGAAAAACATGATTCCAAGCAAGTTTCTAAGCAGAAAAGGGTGCATTTAGTATCAAAATTACATCACAGATAACGATATTTTCAATCGTTATCAACGGTGCCTACAGTCCCCCTATCTGATGGATATTTCATGGAGAGATAGGGGGTTGACACGATGGCACCAAAGGCGTTGAGGCAAGGTCGGCTGAGAAGTACGTTGTACGAAGTGTTCGCTTCCACCAAAAACGCAATCTCTTCTCCTCGCTATCCCGACCGGTGCCGAGGCAGGTGTGAAGGTCTATGTAGCCCTTGGTGTCTACTCGTTCTCCGGCGAAGCTGACAATCTGCTCGTTATACAAGATGATCAGATCTTTTGATATGTCCATCCTTTGGAACGTCTTCCAATAAAGGATATTCACAAAGCTGCCTTAGTCAACAAGTACCTTACTTACGTTGTACTTGGCTATCTCGACCATGATAACCATAGGGTCGTCCTATTCCAGGTCGGCGTGGAAATCTTCGTCTGTAAATGTGATGGGGACATGGTCCTCCTTGGCCTGCTGATAGCGTGGATCGAACGAAGGGCCCGAATGTATCGTTTTCTAGCAGAAGCGGACAGTGCCCCCCCCCCCCCGGCTCGGCAAATCTACCAGATATTGTGTTGATGTGACCACACAAGGGCCAATCATTACTCCTGTTGTGGCTTCGACTCCTTCTTCGCTCTAACCAGGGTCGGTCGCTCCTACCATGCCTCGGGCGGCTGCGATATTATTTCCTGTCCTGACTCTTTCGTCAAGGACTTCATTGGGACTGTTGCGCTTGATCCAACGGCCGTTCAATTTTAACGTACTTCTTGAGTTGACCTGCCCGAATCAACTCTTCAATTCTATCTTTCAGGGTTACACAATTTTTCGTCATGTGGCCCATATTTTTGTGGTACAGGCATTGTTTGTTGCCATTTGCCCCGGGCGGCATGGGACGCCTCTTCGATTCCGGAATCAACTCAACGTTCAATGCTTCTTGTAGTATTTTGGCCTGGGGGCGTTCAACAGGGTATGTTATTGAAAGCGCAGCCCTCTTGGTGGTTCCCTCGGCTTGAATCTACCTGTCTTCGCAAGTTTGCCCTCATGCTTCTTACTGTCTGTCATCTCTCCTTTTGCTTCTTGATTCTCTTTTTTGCTTCTTACTGCCTGTTCTCCTAGCTCTTCCATGCTTTTAGGTGCCCGTCGGCACACGCTATTCTTGAAGGGTCCCGGCCGGCTTCTGTGCCAACAGGACATACTAGAGGGCAAGCTTAGAGTTAAGGCCCTTTACCCGTCTTACAATTTTCTAATACCAATCCATGAACGTCTTCAGTAATTCTTCATTTCCCTGCTTGAGGTTTACAAGTTCAAAAATGGTTAAATCTTGAGTGTGATTGCTTGCAAACTGACAACCAAACATGGATTTGAGACCATCAAAGTTCTCAATGGAGTTGAAAGGGAGCGAGTTGAACCATTCTAAGGCTTCTCCTTCCAACGACAAGGAGAAAGCCCTCCACCAAATGGCATCATTTCTTCTATGAAATGCCATTCGATTGGTAAATGTCTTGATGTGATCATTCGGGTCAGTCGTTCCATCGTATACCTTGAATTAGGCGGGACAAATTGCTCGGATATGTGAACGTCCATAATGGCTTGGACGAACGATAATATGTCGGATGTGCTCTCGGCTTTCACCATCAACTATTTGCTTAGCGGCATTCTCAGCCGGGACGGTCTTAGTCCCGCTCTCTCTAACCTTAGTCTCGGTTGGTTTCCACGTCTCATACAGCGTAGTATTTTGCTCTATCCTTTCCTCCTAGGCAGCATTGCCCCGCTCTTATCTTGCCTTCTCCCTCATCTTTGGAATCTTCTCTTGTGCAATCCGAGCCGAACACTCGGCCCGAACGGCTTCCAGCTTCGCCTCGTGACACTGTTGCATTTCTTCCATAATTTTTGTAGCATCCTAATAATTTTTGTCAGGTCTTTTGTGCTCAAATTTCTCGTGGTCACCATTGGATTTGACAAGTTACTCAGCCCCACGGTGGGCGCCAAATGTTTCGGGTGTGAGGTTAAGCAACTCCCAACACCTACAAAATTTCTCCTAAGAAGTCGTCCGCTCGGCTTCTCTCGTCTTCGTTTTCATTCTATCGTCCGGAGGTGTACCTACCAAAGGTTCTTCGATGCCTAAGTCAATCAACTGTTTGTACGGTATACCAATGTGACAATAATAAATGTACAGTAAATGTGAACCATCTACCTCTTACCTTTGACCTGTATTTATAGTTTTTGTCATGAGCCTGAGATTAGTGAAATCTTAATTGCAGTCCAATCCTGACCCAACACCTCTAGTTACCACTTACCTTAATATTTGCAAAAAGACCTTATTATTGACTCAGACCGAGCGTTCGATCCAACTCAGGATTTCTACCACGCTGGATCAGCTTGGTTACGTCCCGCCCTCCAAGACCTTCCAGCATGTTTAATTGTAGGTCGTCGGCCCATACAATATATATACAATTCATATGGGGAGTTGCTCCCTCCACCCCCACACATCTCTTCCTCCACCTCCCCAATTTTCTAAAATGTCAATTATATCCTTCTAAAATGACAATTATATCCTCAAAAGTTAAAATTTTTTATTTTTATTATTTTAATATTTTAATTTATTTAAAACTTCTGATTTACTTCTCTGCACCTCTTCCTCTCTTCCATTTCCGTTTACCTTTCTCTCTTCCGTAAAGCTTCTTCTCCATTTCTCCATTTCCGTTTATCATTTTCTCTTCCGTAAAGCTTCTTCTCCATTTCTCCATTTCTCCATTTCCGTTTATCATATATAACATTTAAAATTATAAATTTAAATATAAATTACTGTAAATAAAATAAACAAATAAAATAAAAACGAAACGAAAAAGCAACGCTGCCTCTGGACGGATGACATCCTTCAACGGATGTCATATGTGGCTTATTGCAGGTGGCAGAAGAACCAGAACTTAAACGGAATGAAAGTATAATAGCTAAAGTCCAAACTACTAAGTACAGATACTAAAATCAGGTCAATGATAATCACAAAATAAAATAATATATATATATATATATATATATATATATATATATATATTAACTACTGGTTTAGAAAGGATTACATTACAGCTTGCATTGGAGTTTTGTAGGAAACGTTGTAGTGTAAGGTTTGTGACCTAACTTGAATAGAATTTCTATGAAAATCATAGTCAGGACCCATTGACACTAAATTTATCACACACTGAATTACTTTCTCTCCATATATCATGCCTCACAGTAACTGTGTATAACAGACAAGAAGAAGAATACAAAAGAAGGGAATTTGAGTAAACACATAATTACAAAGGGGTGATCATTTAAATAGTCATTAATCATATAATAATGCTGATACAGAAATTTTATATTGCAAATAAGACCTGTTGACAGGTTTCATGCGATCATTAGCCTTTCGATTTTCTTAGTATTATTTTCACCCTTTCAATAATACCAATTAGTCTCTTAATATTGTGAAAGTGGAAGAATATTCAAACAAATGAATTCTGAGGAAAAGATTAAAATAGTTATGTAGGACATAACAGTATAATAATAGTGTAAAATAATCCCTGGCCAACATTCTGAAACAACACGGGATTGAAGGGAGTTGAAACTTCGTTAAGGAAACAGTCGAGGACAAAGTGACTTGATATTAGTGATAGAATCTGTATCAAAAGACCGTATACAGGAATTGTATATGCTTGATGCATGCCTGTGGTCCATTTTCTGGTGTCACTATTCACTTTTCTCTATTAATTTACAGTCCACCATTATCAAGTGGCTCATTTTATATTGCCACACCTTGTTTTAGAAGCAATTAACAGTACAAAAAGCAGGATCCACGTAACACGACTTTGCCAACAAAACTACTAGCTACCACTGGGAAATACCATTTCATCGGTTAAAAAAATCATGTTTCAAAAAGTATAATATCATAATTTTCAAACCAAAAGTATAACATTTAAAATTATAAATTTAAATATAAATTACTGTAAATAAAATAAACAAATAAAATAAAAACGAAACGAAAAAGCAACGCTGCCTCTGGACGGATGACATCCGTTGAAGGATGTCATCCGTCCAGAGGCAGCGTTGCTTTTTCGTTTCGTTTTTATTTTATGGCTCATGCAAGGATTATAGGCTTGGATATTAAAAGGATTATTGGAAGTATGGGAAGGCTTTAGGGTTTAGGATTATAGGAAGGATTATGACTACGTACCTGGAGAGGAACCACGACAAGGACACTACACCATAAACGCACTGCACCACCTACTGTACCGAGAACAAGAGGAAGATTGCTTGATAATTCTTTTCACGATCACCAAGCTTTGCAGAAAAATATTTTACTCATACAAGAAACTACGTAGGTTATCAGTTAAATATGTTATAAATGAATAAAATTAAAAAACAATAATTTTAAAAATAAAATTTTACTGAGAGGCAAAATAGTAAAGGAAAGGTGGAGGAAGGGGCAAAAAAGTAAAGGGGAGGTGGAGGAAGAGATGTGTGGGGGTGGAGGGAGCAACTCCCATTCATATGTTTTGTATTTTGGATCCTGCAATTCGGGACATGTAAAAAAATAAAAATAAAAACTTCTAGATTCTATAAATGGAAGGGTTTTCATAATGCATTTCGGGAATTAAAAAAGAAAGACACTAGCAAAACTCACATGTACATCACTACCCACTTTCACCACTAATCACCACCAAGAACGGGAAACCAGAAAACACCAACCACCAACAATCACCGTAAATACACCACTACCAAAACACAATAACAACACTCTTAAGTATTTTCGCTTCCTAAAACTATTACTCCAGGCTTCCTAAAACTGAGGTGCATGTCGAAAACATGGGATGCAGAAACAAACTTCCAAGAAACAAACTTCCAAGAAACAAACTTCCTAGTTCAATAATATTCTAACAGGAACAATTTAAAGAAACTCCTATTTCTCTTTAAAATAATAGGTTTCTTTTGAATTAAATTGAGAAAATAATTTACATTAAATTACAACAAATGATAAAAGTGTGTTAAGATTTCAGTTTGACTAAAATATCAAATTACATAATGATATATATATATATATATATATATATATATATATATATATATATATATATGTATATATATATGTATATATGTATGTATATATGTATGTATATATGTATATATATATATATATATATATATATGTTAACACATGAATTTTATTGACATTCGTATTAAATATCTTAAAAATCAGTACAACATTTAGTAGATATTAGATAAAAGTGTAATATTATTATAGATAAAGATTTAGTTCGATTAAGAAGCATAATTTTGTAAATTTTAAAATGAAAAATAACTTAGATCCAAAAAGAAACTGAATTTCATTAGTTTAGATACAGTGATGTGCATACATAGTTATCTGTAAAATAAAAGGTCCTATGCAAAATATTGTAGGTCATGTTTAGCAAATTGTTCCTCAAAACATTACCATTTGAAAACTTAGACTCGTGGTTCCATAAAGACAGAGAAAACCTTCTTCTAACTGATACCAAAAGGCAGAAAACAGAAAAATTAGAAATTTCATTCCATGATTCCAAGTTCTTTCCCATTCATGTTTTGTAGATTCTACGGAGGAATTCCCAATAATAATTCAACATGTGATCTGCAGGTCTCACTCTATCCCACTTCCCATTAACAAATATAGCATATGCATCTGCCGCATACCTGATTAAGAAAGAGCCAGAGTATCATCAGCAACAGAAGCAAGAAAACAAACATTATATACACACAGATCAAATCACCAATACAAATTACACTTACTATGATGCATTGATATAATCATTCTAAAATTTGACACAATCAAGGTAGTATGTAATTACTACATATAAAGCACTCACTCCCTAAATAATGAAAAAAAGAGTGCACCCAAAAATGACTTACTTTCCAACTCCATGCAATTGAGTTACGTGAGTCCAGCTTTCGTCCAAGTATTCCTCAGATAGACGCTGTACCATTTTTGCTCTTTTGTGTTGAAAACCTAGAGTTTTTATTGTCTCTTCTATTTCCTCTCTTGCAACTTCTGTGCAAGATTTCGCATCCGGACATAACTTGAAGAAGTCTGACACAATCTTTTTTGTCTACATTTTGCAAAAATAATCCATCAGTACATATAGATATAATTTTAATATTTACACAACAACTAATAGTCCTTCTTAATTGAAAGGAAACATCAAATGCATGAGGTTTTCAGCAAACGCAGAAGTTCAACTCTGTTAATAACCACTGGTTCTAATGACATAAGTTCAACTCTGTCAATAACTATTGGCTGTATGATTCCTAAATTTAACACATTCTCAAACAATGCTCCTACCTAACTGACGTCATTCACCATACTTAGATAAATGAGATGAAAAAGAATAATGTATACTTTTACTTATCCTGTTACACTTTTACTGATATATTTATAGGATACAAAGAAGAGGCAAGGCACTTAACTAAAACCCAAAACCTAAAGCCGGGTTCACACACAAGAAAAATAATAAAAGAAAACAATATATTTCAACAACTATATGTACCATAAATGATTGCATGTTTATTTCACATCAAATCAAGTCAAAATCAGATTTATGATCCACATTCAAGCTACTTGGATTAACTTTCATTTTTCACTTCAGAAATGTGGATCTAAGGCTTCAAAAGTCAAGCCAAACACGCACTATTGACTGGAGTCCCCAGAAAAGAGTACATGTTGCAGAAAATTCAACATTAACAAACCACAATCTTTTAAACTCTCAATCATATTATAAATATGGAATGTTAGCTGAGTTCAACAAAAAATCAAAGAGGAAAAACAATGCAACAGAACTACATACTATATCGTGCATACACAGATTTTAAATATTCCTTGCACGTGATAGGTATATATAAGTCATCAAAATTGCTGCAAATCTTGCAAGTCGCTGATAAGATAGGGGAGAACTAAATATTAATTTCAATGAGATTATCACTGCTGAGAATTGTTGAAATGTAATGTTTCTTTATTATTATTATTTCTGTATGGAACCCAACTATTAGGTTAGGGTTTAAGGAAGTTCTGCTCCCCTCTTTGTATTTTGCTCCTTTGCACTCTATAAACAGAGTGGTAAGTAAGATTGTAACAGCGTAATAAGAAAATACATTTATTCAAGTTTTTCAAGTTGGTCTCAATAGCCAGACCATTTCATCTTCCCTGTCCATCATTGGCGCGGTTGTCCTCCACTGTTTTTGCCATTCGCCACTGTCGTCACCACCGTCATCCGCCATCGCATTTTCTTCGGCAAAGTCAAGATTAGGTGCACCTCAAGAAGCATGACTCAGCCCTAGATGTCTCCACCTCAGAAACCTTTGCACATGCCATCTTTTTCTAGCCAACTTTAGGCACGTTTTCGTCACGTGTCGCCTTCTTAGTGTTGGAATCACACCACACCATTGCCTCCCCAGAGCCTCCTTAAAGTGTTGTTGTCTTTGTCCTTCTATTTCGTTAGTTGTAACTTTGACCTAGGGTTTTTTCCTCAAAGCTAAATTTTTTTTGAATCCTAGGGTTTTCCTCTCAAAGCTGTTTTTTTTTTTTTGGAATGGCATCACTTCTCCTATTGGAATGACTTCCTCTCTATCTACTACTACTACTATTACCACTGCAAAGCTCAATTGGAAAAATTATTTATTTTAGTCTGCATATGTGGTTTCTTGGTCAAGGATACCATAATCATCTTGAACAAGATGTCTCCACTGTTTCAGATGAAGAAAAACCTAAGTGGCAAAAACTGGAGTTTCAGTTATGTGTTGTTTTATGGCAATTTGTTAAGCAAGAGGTCTTAGAAAATTTGAGACCTTATAAGACATGGTTCTCTTTTTGGAAAAGGGCATAAAACATTTTTGCTAATGATGTACGACGTCTCCTTGGATCAAGACTTGGATTGACAAAGACATTGGAAATATTGGAGAGAAATTAACATCTTGAATATAGAAGGACCTGCTGGAGGAAATGAACGTCTTGAATAGATGAAGAGAAGTAAGGAGTCTATTCAAAGAATGTAACATAGGCAGTCATGTAGTGCTTCTTGGTTTCAAAAGAGTAACATTGGTACCCTTTTTGAGGTCGAAAATAGTCTAAGAAGACACGTTTGATGATCCGTACCCAAGAGATAATAAAAATAGGTGGGGCAGAGTTTATAAGAGGAGAGAAAAGGGTGACGTGGCTTTGTGAGGGAATTGTGTTAGTTAGAAGAGAGAGAAAATGGTTTGTTATAGATTATGAGGTGTAGGCCGTGAGGGGGGACAGGTTTTGGTTTTTAGGTGGAGTGTGAGGAGAAGAATTATTACGATTCTTCTCAGGAGCGTGGCTCTGGGCAGAGGGTCTTGGAACCTTCTGAGCTTTCTGTTTTATCATAACAGTGAATTTTCACCATTCTACTTTTCACACTTCATATTTTCGATTGTTCCATTTATTCCTAAACTCTGATTTCTATCAATTGGTCCGACCTGCCGGATCAATATTTCTCGATCGGAGATCATGCCACCAAGAAAGAACAAAGTCCAAGGAGAGCCAGCGGGGGAGGAGAATGGGACAGATCTTGTTGTGGGTGACGTCGCTAAACTCAAAGCGGTGGTCGAGGATCTTGTGGCGCAATCGTTGCAAAGTCAAACCAACTTGGAGAAGCTGCGTAAGGATTCAGCAAAATAGATCGTAACCTTACGCCGAGAAGCCGCTGAGAATTAATCAAAGCTCCTTCACTTAATTTCGAAGTTCACTAATATGAATGAGGGGGAGAACAAAGAGTTGGGGTCAGAATCGGTGAATACGCAGAGAACGAAAAGTATGAGACAACTCAAAGGGGACAATTTAGCCGAATTTCGGCAATCGATGAAGAAGATAGAATTACCACCGTTCTATGGAGAAGACCCAGCAGGGTGGATAGCAAGAGCTGAAGTTTATTTTAACGTACAAGAGACACGAGAGGCAGTCCGGGTGAATCTCGAACAACTGTGTATGGAAGGGAGCACGATTCATTTTTTCCATGCTTTATTAAATGAATATGATGAGTTAACTTGGGAAGATTTGAAACGAGAGATGCTGGAGCGATATGGAGGCCGGGGAGAAGGGAGTATTTATGATCAATTGTCTACCATAAAACAAATAGGAAGTATCGAAGACTATATTACAAGTTTTGAGTGTCTCATTGCTCAAGTGCCACAAATGTCCGATGAACAGTACTTTTCTTATTTTACACAAGGGCTGAAGTACGAAATACGTGTGAGAATACGAAGCTTGCACGTGGCACATCCTTTGTCCAGGGGGCGTATGATGAATGTAGCTCGCGCCATCGATGTGGAGATATCAGGGAGAAATAAAATATGGCAGGGAAGGGGAGAGTCTCGAGGGGATAGGTATCAAATAGGGCACCGACCCATTTCAACTGTGGTGGGAAAAACTGGTCCAAAACAAAATGGGGGAAGTTGGGGAGGAAATGGGCCTGGCCCAAGTGTTCAGAAGGATTGGGGTGCAAAGAATAAAGGGGGGTCACGTGATAGAGGAGCAAATCATCTTTCTTATCAAGAACTTATCGACCGAAAACAAAAGGGCTTGTGTTTCAAATGCGGTGGGGTGTACGGTCCCCTTCATCAATGTCCTATTAAGCAGTTAAGGGTGGTCATGGTGAATGAGGAAATCCAAGTTGAATGCGAAGGGGATGAAGAGGAAAATGAGGAGAGGGATGACGAAGATGAGGTGGTGGCAGAATGTACAACGTTAAATCTCTACTCTCTCACGAGAGACCGAAATGATCAACCGAGGACTATGAAGTTACGGGGTCTGATTGGGGAGATTCCGATATTGTTCTTGGTCGACAGCAGAGCCACGCACAATTTTATTTCACGAAAACTTGTGGAAGCTTTGGGTTGGCAGTGGGAAAGAACCAAGCAAATGAAGATTCTGATGGGAGATGGGCACAAATCCGAGACTCAAGGGATTTGTCAAGGTATCAAAGTAAGGATTGACGATGGTGAGTTTGAAATTGATGCTTTTCTCTTCGATTTGGAGGAGATGGACGTGATATTGGGGATGTTGTGGTTAACGACGTTGGGAGAGACCACTGTGGATTGGAAAAAACAGCAAATGAAGATCCAGACTCAGCAAGGAAAGAAACTGCTAAGAGGGGCCCCTCATGGGGATTCATTATTAATTTCAGTGTGTGGGATGTTGGAAGAAAAAGAGAAGATGGAAGTTGCAGAGTTGGGTCCAGAGCAACGAAGCGTCTTAAATCACTTGATGCAGTATTTCAAAGATGTGTTTGAAGAACCTAAGGGGCTACCTCCTAGACGTGTAAAGGAACACAAAATTAATCTCAAACCAGGACAAGAACCTTGTTGAAATGTAATATGTTTTTAGATATAGGCTCTGTAGGAGTTTACTGTTTACTGTTTATTGTTGATTACTGTTTTTCATTATTGTATAAGTATGTGTTTAGTGTGAAGATAATAATATGAAAAAGAGAGTTTCTTTCTCTTAATTCTCCAAAATGGTATCAGAGCCAAGCACTGGGGCTCTCTTCTGTAGACGCCATCAACCACCAGCCGTCGCCGCCGCCGCCGCCGTCGCCGTCGCCGCCGCCGGTACCCCATTTTCTCAGGAAAATTTAGGGGTTTTGTGCGCCTCCGTGAGCGCGACCCAACCCTGGTGGTCGCCGTCCCTGCATCGCCCTCACGCGCCCTCACGCGCCGCCGCAGCCCGCCAGATCTCGCGCGCGTACTGTTCACGCGCCGCCCTACGCTGGTCGGAATTTCACCGCGCATCTAGGGTTCCGCTCGCCTCACTCTCCTGAGTCTATATCTGACCTTACTTCCCTGTTTCAGTGGGTGTAATTGATACCTAGGGTTTTCTCTCTCCCAATAGTTGAATATCTCTCCAAGTCTGGTTCATTTTCCGATCTGTAATGGCATCTACTGCAATTAGTTCCTCTCTATCTGCAACTCCTATCATCACATCTGCAAAACTCAACTGGAAAAATTATTTATCTTGGTCTTCGGCAGTGGAATTATGGTTTCTTGGTCAAGGACACCATGATCATCTAGAACAAGATATCTCTATGGTTCCAGATGAAGAAAAATCTCAATGGCAAAAATTGGATTTTCAGTTATGCGCAATTTTATGGCAGTCAGTGGAGCAAGAGGTTTTAGATATCTTGAGACCCTATAAAACATGTTCATCATTCTGGAAAAGGGCAGAAGATATTTTTGCTAATGATGTACAGCGTCTTTTTGATGCAACCCAAAGAGTAGCTTCTCTAAAACAAGTCAACCATGACATGGTTTCTCATATAGCAAAGGCTCGGGCTGCTGTAGAAGAATTAAAGAACTTCTTTGTAGCTGATTCATTAGAAGGGATCAATAAAAAGCTTGACAAGTTTTACATGGTCCTAATTCTGAGAAGCTTACACTCCGATTATGATCATGTACGTGATCAAGTTTTAGCTGGTGATCAAATCCCTTCAATGGATGGTTTGGTTACTCGACTTCTTCGAGTACCTCCATTGGTGAAAGATGAGAATTCAATCGATGTTATTGGAACATCAGCTATGATAATGCCACAAGGAAGAGGAGTGCCACAAGGAAGAGGAGGAGGCAGAAGCAACCGAGGACGTGGTGGTCGTAGCATACGTCCTCCTCCTCAATGCACATACTGTAAGAAACTAGGCCATACTCGAGACAAATGTTATGTTCTACATGGATATCCAGACAAAGTTGCTCATGTGTCTAAATCTGGTGATCTAGAATCCAGAATTTCAAATGAAGAATATGAAGAATTTTTACGTTACAAGTCTGGAAAACCGTCTAATCCTGGCCAATCCTCTGTCATGACTAGTGTGCCTACAGCCAGCTTATCTCAATCTGTGGAAGGTCATAATCCATGGATTCTGGACTCAGGTGCCTCAGACCATATCTCTGGTAACATTCCTTCATTTTCTTCATTGTCTTCTCCAAGAATTCCTCATCTCATTACCGTTGCCAATGGATCAAAAGTGAAATCTCAGGGAATTGGAACAGTTTCCTTATCTCCTTCACTGAGTTTAAATTCTGTGTTATATGTTCCCAATTGTCCATACAATTTAATCTCTTTGAGTCAGTTGACTCGTACCTTAAATTGTTCCATAACCTTTACGGCCAATTCTTTTGTTATACAGGAACATGGGACAGGTCGTCTGATTGGAGAAGGACATGAGTCTCAAGGACTTTATTTCTTAAAACCTCATTCCTCAGTTTCCTGCTTTACCACTTCATCCCCCAAACTTCTGCATGATCGTCTAGGCCATCCAAGTTTGTTCAAGTTGAAGATGATGGTTCCAAGTCTCAAAAACATCCAAGTCTTAGATTGTGAATCTTGTCAATTAGGAAAACATGTTAGATCTTCCTATCCTAAAAGATCTGAGACACAGTGTGATTTTCCTTTTTCAATAATTCATTCAGATATTTGGGGACCAAGTCGTGTTACTTCATTTGGTTTTAATTATTTTGTAACCTTTATTGATGAATTCTCTCGATGTACTTGGGTTTATTTAATGAAAGAGAGATCTGAACTTTTGTCCATATTCAAGTCCTTTTTTATTGAAATTAAGAACCAATTTGGGAAGACAATTAAAATTCTTCGAAGTGATAATGCTAAGGAATACTTCTCTCTAGCATTTTCTTCATTCTTATCTTCCCAAGGAATTTTACACCAGTCAACCTGTCCTCACACTCCACAACAAAATGGCATTGCAGAAAGAAAGAATAGACATCTCATTGAAACTGCACGTTCCTTAATGTTGAATACTAATGTTCCTGTACATCATTGGGGCGATGCAGTCCTCACTGCCTGTTTTCTTATCAATAGGATGCCTTCTTCCTCTCTTAATAATAAAATTCCTCACTCTGTCATTTTTCCCAACGACACTTTATACCATGTTTCCCCACGTGTATTTGGGTGTATGTGTTTTGTTCATAATGTTTCTCCAGGTCTTGATAAGCTCTCAGCAAAAGCTATCAAGTGTGTTTTCTTAGGATACTCTCGTCTTCAGAAAGGGTATAGATGTTATTCTCCCTCCACAAAGAGATATTATATGTCAGCTGATGTCACATTCTTTGAGGATACACCTTTTTTTTCTTCCTCTATGGAGGATCGTTCCTCTGTTCAACAAATGTTTCCTTTACCAACATGTGATCCTCTAATTATTCCTGATTCTGTACCTCAAAATCAAAATCCAAATATCATTGTTCCTCCACCTCTTATCACATATCAACGTCGAACCCAATCTCGAACTCCTAACACTGACGATCCTCGAGACTCAGATCCTTCTGCATCAGATCCTCAGACCATGGATCCTTCATCATCTTCACCTTCTACTGATTCAGATGATAACTGGCCCATTGCCCTTCGTAAAGGTATTCGTTCTACTCGCAATCCATATCCTATTTATAATTTTGTGAGTTATCATAACTTGTCTCCTACATATTTCTCCTTTGTTTCCTCATTATCATCGACTAAGGTTCCTAATAATATTCATGAGGCACTTGTTCATTCTGGATGGCGACAAGCCATGGTTGATGAGATGAAGGCACTTGGGATCTTGTCCCTCTTCCTCCTGATAAGAAGCCTGTTGGTTGTAGATGGATTTATACTGTTAAAGTTGGTCCTACTGGTAAAATTGATCGCCTTAAAGCTCGACTGGTAGCTAAGGGCTATACTCAAGTTTATGGCCAAGACTATTGTGATACTTTTTCTCCTGTGGCTAAAACCAGTACCGTTCGTATTTTTCTTGCTATGGCTGCCATTCGTCATTGGCCTCTTTATCAGTTAGACATTAAAAATGCCTTCCTTCATGGTGATCTGGAAGAGGAGATATACATGGAGCAACCTCCTGGATTTGTTGCTCAGGGGGAGTCTGGATTAGTTTGTAAGTTGCGTCGTTCCCTTTATGGCTTAAAGCAATCACCTCGAGCTTGGTTTGGTAAATTTAGTCAGGTGGTGCAAAAATTTGGACTGAAACGTTGTGAGGCGGATCATTCAGTGTTTTATGGTCACTATTCTCCTGACAAATGTGTTTATCTCATGGTGTATGTTGATGATATTGTTATTACAGGGAATGACATCACTAGAATTAATCAGTTAAAGAATCATCTGTTCAATCACTTTCAAACTAAAGATCTGGGTCGTCTAAAATATTTTCTTGGTATTGAAGTGGCACAGTCAAAAGAAGGTGTCATCATTTCACAAAGGAAATATGCTCTTGACATTTTAGAGGAAACAGGTCTGACAAATTGCAAGCCCATTGACAATCCCATGGACCCAAATCAAAAGTTAATGACAGATCAGGGTGAACCTTTCTCAGACCCAGAGAGATATAGAAGACTAGTTGGAAAACTCATTTATCTTACCATAACAAGACCTGATCTTTCTTATCCAGTTGGAGTTGTGAGTCAATTTATGCAAAATCCACATGTTGATCATTGGAATGCAGTACTTCGCATTCTCAGATACATAAAAGGAAGTCCAGGACAGGGACTATTGTATGAGAACAAGGGAAACACTCGGATCGAAGGATATTGTGATGCAGATTGGGCTGGTAGTCCAATTGATCGAAGATCTACTACAGGATATTGTGTTTTACTTGGTGGGAACCTTGTATCTTGGAAAAGTAAGAAACAAAACGTTGTTGCTCGATCTAGTGCTGAAGCTGAATACCGATCTATGGCTCTGACTACATGTGAACTTGTGTGGATTAAACAACTTCTTCAAGAATTGAAGTTTTGTGAAAATGAGCAAATGAAACTGTACTGTGACAATCAAGCAGCTCTACACATTTCCTCCAATCCTGTGTTTCATGAGAGGACGAAACACATAGAAATTGACTGTCATTTTATTAGAGAGAAGTTGTTGTCAAAGGAACTGGTTACTGAATTTGTCAATTCTAATGAACAACTCGGAGACATGTTGACCAAATCTCTAAGGGGGCCTAGAATTCAATTCATATGTTCCAAGCTTGGGGCATATGACTTATATGCTCCAGCTTGAGGGGGAGTGTTGAAATGTAATATGTTTTTAGATATAGGCTCTGTAGGAGTTTACTGTTTACTGTTTATTGTTGATTACTGTTTTTCATTATTGTATAAGTATGTGTTTAGTGTGAAGATAATAATATGAAAAAGAGAGTTTCTTTCTCTTAATTCTCCAAAAAACCTATTAACGTGAGGCCTTACAGATATGCGTATCATTAGAAGAATGAAATTGAGAGAAAGTGCAAGAGTTGATGGAAATGGGTCATATCAGGCATAGCCAGAGTGCTTACTCGAGCCCAGTCATTTTGGTGAAGAAAAATAACAAATGGCGCATGTGTGTTGATTGTAGAGCTTAGAACAAGGTCACTATTCCAGATAAATTTCCAATACCAGTTATTGAGGAGTTAGTGGATGAGTTGCATGGAGCCAAATATTTCTCCAAATTGGACCTTCGTTTAGGATATCATCAAGTCAGAATGAGGGAGGAAGACATTCCAAAGACAGCATTCCGAACCCATGAGGGTCACTATGAGTACCTCGTGATGCCCTTTGGACTTATGAACGCCCCGTCGACATTCCAAGCTCTCATGAATGAAGTTTTTCGGATGCTGTTGAGACGAGGGGTATTGGTGTTTTTTGATGATATACTCATGTACAGCAACAGTTGGGAAAAGCATATGCAGTTGCTTGAAAAGATGTTAGAAGTGTTGAGAGATCACCAATTATTTGCAAACAAGGAAAAATGTTTGTTTGGCCATGAGAAGGTGGAGTATCTGGGACATATTATTTCCATACAGGGAGTTGCGGTGGACCCAGCGAAGGTTAATAGTGTGTTAGAGTGGCCAATTCCCAAGAACGTAAAGGGAGTTCGTGGATTTTTGGGTCTTACAGGCTATTATCGTAAGTTCATAAAAGATTATGGTAAGATAGCTAAACCACTAACAAAGCTTACTAGAAAGGATGGATTTGGGTGGAATGAACGAGCTCAAGAAGCATTTGATGAGCTCAAACAAAGGGTCACATCAGCAACAGTGTTGAGGCTCCCAAATTTTGAAGAAGAGTTTGTCCTGGAATGTGATGCCTCTGGGACATGGAGCAATCCTAATGCAAGGAAAAAGACCTGTGGCGTACTATAGCAAGGCCTTGAGTTCACGCAATTTGACGAAGTCAGCCTACGAAAGAGAGTTAATGGCAGTGGCATTGGCTATCCAACACTGGAGGCCTTATCTTTTGGGTCGCAAATTTACTGTTTTTTTAGACCAGAAGAGTCTTAAGCAATTAATGCAGCAAAGGATAACAACAGGTGGACAACAAAACTGATTGGCTAGACTATTAGGCTATAATTTTGAGATTGTTTATAAGCCAGGCAAAGAAAATCAGGGGGCAAATGCTCTATCCCGAAGTAGAGATGAAGGAGAAATGAAGAGCATGGTCTCTTTTCCAGTTTGGTTAGATTGGCAAGAGCCTAATGCAGCAGTACATATTGATGATAAATTGAAGAAGATAATAGAAGAAATAAAGGTTGGACAGGTTTATGTGGGATATGAATATAAACAAGGCGTTTTATATTATCAATATCGCTTAGTGATACCGGAGAAATCTGTGTGGGTCAATAGGTTATTGGAAGAAGCTCACTCAACTCCGCAAGGGGGTCACTAAGGGTTCTATCGAACCTACAGAACGATTGCAGCCAATGTGTACTGGAAAGGAATGAAGAAAGATGTCTAACAACTTGTCCAAGCCTGTGATACATGTCAGAGGCAGAAATATATAACAGCAGCCCCTAATGGTTTATTACAGCCTTTACATATTCCGAAAAGAGTTTGGGAGGATATCAGTATGGATTTCATTACTGGATTGCCCCGGTCTAAAGGCTTTGAAGCAGTTTTGGTAGTGGTGGATCGTTTAACAAAATACTGCCATTTTGTTCCCCTTAAACATCCTTATACGGCAAAGTCCTTGGCTGAGATTTTTGTAAAAGAAATAGTAAAGCTGCATGGAATACCGAATTCGGTGGTGAGTGATAGGGATGATATTCATGAGCTTGTTTTGGAGAGAGCTCTTTAAGATGCAAGGAACAAAGCTGAAAATGAGCACGGCGTATCATCCGCAATCGAATGGACAGACTGAGGTAACTAATCGATGTCTGGAGACTTACCTCAGATGTTTTATTACGGATCAACCCAAGACGTGGGTGATTTGGATGTCGTGGGCAGAGTTGTGGTTTAATACCACTTATCATAGCTCCACAAAAATCACTCCTTTTGAAGGAGTGTATGGAAGAATTCCTCCTAAGATTGTACAAGTGGTTCAAGGAGAGGTGAGGGTAGCAGCTGTTCAAAAGGATCTTCTAGAGAGGGATGAAGCACTGAGACAGTTGAAGTCTCATTTATTACGTGCCCAAGACAGAATGATGATTCAAGCTAATAAGCATCAAAGGGAAAGACATTTTTCGGTGGGAGATCTTGTGTTTTTGAAGTTGAAACAGAATAGACAGTAGTCGGTCATGAGCAGAATTAATCATAAATTAAGTGCTAAATACTATGGACCATTTGAAGTAGAGGAGAAAGTAGGAGAGGTGGCATATCGTCTGAAATTACCACCTACTTCAAAGATTCATCCTGTTTTTCATGTATCTTTGCTGAAGAAAGCGGTGGGCAAGTATAAGGTTGAGGATGCTCTTCCTACAGGGTTAAATGATGACAAAGCGGAAATATTAGCAGGTACTAGTTCAATGGAGAGAGCATAATGCAGAGGAAGCCACTTGGGAAGATGAAATAAATATTCGAAGTCAGTTTCCAGAGTTTAGCCTTGAGGACAAAGCTTTAGTTCATGAAGAAGGCATTGATACGTACCCAAGAGATAATAAAAATAGGTGGGGCAGAGTTTATAAGAGGAGAGAAAAGGGTGACGTGGCTTTGTGAGGGAATTGTGTTAGTTAGAAGAGAGAGAAAATGGTTTGTTATAGATTATGAGGTGCAGGTTGTGAGGGGGGACAGGTTTTGGTTTTTCGGTGGAGTGCGAGGAGAAGAATTATTACGATTCTTCTCAGGAGCGTGGCTCTGGGCAGAGGGTCTTGGAAACTTCTAAGCTTTCTGTTTTATCATAACAGTGAATTTTCACCATTCTACTTTTCACACTTCATATTTCCGATTGTTCCATTTATTCTTAAACTCTGATTTCTATCATTTGATAGCACAAGCAGAAAGATTGTCTAGCCCTAGGGACATGTCATGAACAAAACATACACTGCCAGAAACTCAAGGAGAGGTGTGAAGAGAGGATCATCTGGAAAGAGAATAGAGAAAGGGACTTTATGATTGAGAAAGGAGCAGGGTATCCTATTAATAAGAAAACATATAGTTAAATGACATCCACAAGGGATGGACAGGAATATGGAAATCAAACAAAAGGGTACGAGCAATTTCAAACAAATGTCTATTTTTCCTTTTTGCTATATTATTTTGTTGTGGTACATGAGGACAAGTGGATTAATGTAATATACCATGTGAACTCAAGATTGCAGAAAAAGTGGATGAGAAGTACTCTTTGGCATTATCTCTTGTTAAGATTTTGATTACTTAACCAAATTGATTATTGATTTCATTCAAAAAATGAAACATAATTCCCTAAGTCCTAAAAAGGATAAACATTAACGTCTAAGATTTCATTTCAAAAGATGCAATAGTAACCCCACATAAAAACATTTCAGAAACGCAATAACAACAACTATAGCCCCTATTTCTACCTTGTCTTCTATTGCAGATAAACCGATGAATGACACTAATACAATATAACAGCTACAAATATAAGAGCAGGAGATATTTTTCTGCCTTCAAATAGATACATATAAAAGCACAGTATATGGTGCCTACCTCAAGCCAAGAGTATAACAATGGGCTAAAATGAAAAATAAAGTATGCAAAAAGTCTAAGATTACAGATGCATAAAAATAATTATTATGCAAATAATTGATACCTGTGTACCCGAAGTCCGGTTGAGAAGCATGCAGATAACCAATACCCTCCAAGGGTCATGAGCATGATTCTCTTGAATGAGAACAACCGCAGACCGTGGAGGCTTCCATGCATTATCAGGGGTTTTTCTTTCATATGCCTCGTCCCACTTCTCAGAAGCAGAAAGATTTTTTTTAATTTCAATAGATTTTTCACTGGATTTATTTTCCTCCACAAAATTTTCAGCAGTGTGTAAAGCAATAGATTCCAACTTGCCTCCCTCATCCAAAGGGGAAACATATCTAATAGCATGGGCAACATTTTTCTGAGCTAGAGGCTTTGTCTTCACGTCAATCTTCTTCCCACCATCATTATGGAAATAAGGGGAAACATATCTAATAGCATGGGCAACGTTTTTCTGAACTAGAGGCTTTGTCTTCACGTCAATCTTCTTCCCACTATCACTATGAAAATAAGGGGAAACATATATAATACCATTGGCAACATTCTTCTGAACTAGAGGTTTTGTCTTCTTGGATTTAACTTTACTAGTGGTATCATTTCCATTCCCCTGCCGTTTATTGGAAATGGTTTTCTTCTTGATATTAATCAATCCATTTTCAGTTACATTTCCATCTCCCAGCGGCTTATGTTCAAGGAGCATTCCACCAGCACAACATAATTCAGCACCAACCTTTTTCACATTGTTGCTTTGAAAGAAAGGAGAAACCTTTTGAATTTGAGCATGTTCAGTTGTCTCTTCCTTTTCAGATGTCCTCTTTCCTTCATATTTAAACATTTCAATTGGAATTTTATGTCCAAAAGTACAAGTACCCATTAAAGTTAAAGAATCAGTGTCATTTTCAAGCTCATGGACTTTTACATTAGCTACCTTCTCACTGTCATTCTGAAAATAAGGAGAAACCTTCCGTACCTTGGCATGCTGCAGGGCTGTTTTTGTGCTGTTGGATTTTCTCTTCATTGATTCAATTTTAAAGGTCTGAATTTCATTTCCAATGTTTTGAGGTTCATCCTTCTTTCCTTCATATTTAAACATTTCAATTGGAATTTTATGTCCAAAAGTACAAGTACGCATTAAAGCTACAGAATCAGTGTCATTTTCAAGCTCATGGACTTTTACATTAACTGGCGTCTCACTGTCCTTCTGAAAATAAGGAGAAACCTTCCGTACCTTGGTATGCTCCTGGGCTGTTTCCGTGCTGTTGGATTTTCTCCTCATTGATTCAACTTTAAAGGTCTGAATTTCATTTCCAATGTTTTGAGGTTCATCCTTCTGAGCTAGAGGCTTTGTCTTCACGTCAATCTTCTTCCCACTGTCATTATGAAAATAAGGGGAAACATATCTAATAGCATGGGCAACGTTTTTCTGAACTAGAGGCTTTGTCTTCACGTCAATCTTCTTCCCACTATCACTATGAAAATAAGGGGAAACATATCTAATACCATTGGCAACATTCTTCTGAACTAGAGGTTTTGTCTTCTTGGATTTAACTTTACTAGTGGTATCATTTCCATTCCCCTGCCGTTTACTGGAAATGGTTTTCTTCTTGATATTAATCAATCCATTTTCAGTTACATTTCCATCCCCCAGCGGCTTATGTTCAAGGAGCATTCCACCAGCACAACATAATTCAGCACCAACCTTTTTCACATTGTTGCTTTGAAAGAAAGGAGAAGTCTTTTGAATTTGAGCATGTTCAGTTGTCTCTTCCTTTTCAGATGTCCTCTTTCCTTCATATTTAAACATTTCAATTGGAATTTTATGTCCATAAGTACAAGTACCCATTAAAGCTACAGAATCAGTGTCATTTTCAAGCTCATGGACTTTTACATTAGCTACCTTCTCACTGTCATTCTGAAAATAAGGAGAAACCTTCCGTACCTTGGCATGCTGCAGGGCTGTTTTTGTGCTGTTGGATTTTCTCTTCATTGATTCAATTTTAAAGGTCTGAATTTCATTTCCAATGTTTTGAGGTTCATCCTTCTTTCCTTCATATTTAAACATTTCAATTGGAATTTTATGTCCAAAAGTACAAGTACAAGTACGCATTAAAGCTACAGAATCAGTGTCATTTTCAAGCTCATGGACTTTTACATTAACTGGCTTCTCACTGTCCTTCTGAAAATAAGGAGAAACCTTCCGTACCTTGGTACTAGATATGGCACTGAATCCAATCTCACAGTCAGAACAACATGATTCATGATCAACCTTCTTCCCACTGTTACTTTGAGAAAAAGGAGAAACCTTTTGAACTTGAGCATGCTCCACTGTCTTGTTCTTTGCAGATGTTCTCTTACCTTGGAGTTCAAAATTTTCAATTGCAATTTTTTCACCAGAGTTGGTAATAGAAACAAAATCAGTTTCATGTTCAAGCACTTCAACATTCACTGTTTTCTTGTCATTCTGAAAATAATGAGAAACCTTCGGAACCTTGCCATGCTCCTCAGCAGTTTTTTGACTACTGGATTTTCTTTTTTTCTTGGATTCAACTTTAAGAGTCTCAATTCCATTTCCAGTTTCAGGCCATTCCTCAAAGTCTTCAAAAGCAACTGGAAACGCAAGAGGATCAATACAACTAACCATATTCTCCCTGCTGTCACTCTGCTCCCGCCTATTGAATATGAATTTCTGGGCAGGCAGAGCTAAAACACACTTCATTCTCCTAAAATTCTTTTCAAATTACTAAAGTCAAACCAAAGTCTGGGAAAATGGAAGCAAAAATCAAACACGCTACAGTTGCAAAAGTATATATCTAAATTGGCATTCTACAAACAAAATCAAACACGCTACAGTTGGCATTCTGCAAACAAAATCAAACACGCTACAGACCTAACAAGATAAGGGATTATTATAAGTTTAAAATCATGTAATATTGAATACTCAAAACCCAAAAACACACATTCAATCGATATATCAGATAGAAATCAAATAATGTTGAATACCTAGAATAAAAAATTTAGTTTTCGATAAAGGCAAAGGAAGTAACCTGTGGGAAAGGGTTTGTGGCATCTTCAAGGCGGCGGTAGGCGGTAGGCGGTGTATTTCTCTATTCTGGAGCTACTCATATTATTTTATAAAGCAACCAAGCGTCATCGTTTCCCTCCGTTTACCCATAAGAAATATTTTATTGCATTTTTTTGAGAATCACACTTCTAATTCCTTTTTATTAGCTTCTCTTATATTATTATTAAAATTAAAATGTAATTTGATTATATTTTAACAATAATTTAGAAGCGCTAAAGTACATTTTAACCATGACTTTAATATTTTCACAAACTTTTTTTCGTATACTTAGCGATCAGATAAACTCGTGAACATTTTTCAAATTAGAAAATGAAAAAAAAAGTATAAATTAATTTTGTATAAACTATTTTAACATAAATAATAATAATTTTTCTTATCTTTTTTATAATAACTAATTATCAAATTTATTGTAAGTATATTATAATATTTTTTTACTGTAACATCTCATTTAATAATATAAAATTATTAAATAAAACGTTATAAATTTTTATAATGTACAAGAGATAGATAAATAAAAAACATAAAAAATATTAGTATAGTTATTTAATCTAAAACTATGCTAACGTACTATACGTGTAACAAAATAAATACAAGCTTTCCAAAAAGATAAGAACTACTCTACAACTAGCTATCTAAAACATAAGGAAAGCACTTCTTTAACAACGTTTTCTTGACACACTTTTAACAACGCCACATGACGGTTGTTCACTGGCTCAATTTGAAAAAAAAAATCAATATTCAATTAATCAGGGAGGGTATTATGGGAAAGGAAAAATATGAAATTTCTTTTCACGCTTTTCCTATTCTTCTTTCATTCGCGGTTTGTCTCTCTCATCTCTCTCGTTTTTCTGTGGAACCCTAAAGCCTTGGCCCATCTTCATCTCTATCGTTCCTCTTGGTCGGTCTCCTACCTCTGTTATACTTTTTGTTTGTGGTGCGACCCAACACCTTGTTGTGAAGCATTGAAGTCGTCTTGGACGTCCCTATCCACCATTGGTATTGTGCCTTCTCGGTGTCGTGTTGTTTTTTGGTTTTCGTGTGTTGCTTGAACCCTAACCATCTTCTTGAGCATTGGCGTTTTCATGTTGGGCGAACACTAACCTTCGTGTCCACCATTTTTACATTGTGCCTTTTTGCCGCAAGCCACCCAGGATTGAAGTTTTATCCAAGGTTGTAGCATTATTGGGAGTGGATCCCGGACAACGTGAACATTAGAAGAATGGAAGCGCCAGTGGAATATGGATTGTTACAGGATTAGTTTCATTTGTAGAGATTTTGTTTGTATTTAGACGAAGATGGATTTTTTTCTTTGTAACAAACAATGATATTTATGTACAAGTTGTTATTACAATAAGATGATAGCTTTCATGATTACTTAATGTGCAATTTCATTTCATTTACGTTGTATATATTTTGATGACAAAGTAACACGCAATATTAATAAGTTTTTGACATGAATCCAATGGTTTACAATTGATTTTGGTGTTTACGTGTGAGTAGATTGTGGGAAGTCATGTTTTGGAAAGGATGAAAGAATTTTGCATCCAATATGGCTTGAAGGAAGGAAACGTTGTTGTCTTCGAGGTTGACCACCATTGGAATGATCTTATAGTTGAAGTTCACATTAATGGATGTAATTGTAATGTTAATCACCCAAAATCAGTGTAAACCACAAAAGACAACATCAATTTATGTTCATGTCGTTTAATTTTTATATTTGAATAAAGGTATATTTATGAGTTCTTTGGTCTCAATGACTTAGGTTCAAATGAAAAAAATTGTTTCTTATCTCGAACATGGGATGTCCAAACTTGATTTTCCACACTAAAATCACACTTAAACAACAAAATCACAAAAAACCATTGCATTTATGCAAAAAATACAAAAATTTAGACTATGGTCCCCTAGGTTACCAGAACTGGATCCTACAGTACAACTTTATGTACAAATTCAAGATTTTGTTCATGTAATCATTTACCAAGGTCTTGTAAACGATTACAACTTTGTTTTTTACTCCAGGCCTTGCAGGACTTCAACTAACTTGTTCAAATGAAAAAAAATTGTTTCTTATCTCGAACATGGGATGAACAAACTTGATTTCTCACACTAAAATCACACTTAAACAACAAAATCACACAAAAGCCATTGCATTTATGCAAAAAATACAAAAATTTAGACTATGGTCCCCTAGGTTACCAGAATTGGCTCTTGTAATACAACTTTCTGTACAAATCCAGAATTTTGTTTGTGTAATCGTTTACCAAGGTCTTGTAAACGATTACAACTTTGTTTTTAGCTCCAGACCTTGCAGAACTTCAACTAACTTGTTAAAATGAAAAAAATTGTTTCTTATCTCGAACATGGGGTGCCCAAACTTGATTTCTCACACTAAAATCACACTTAAACAAAAAAATCACACAAAAACCATTGAATTTATGCAAAAAATACAAAATTTAGACTATGGTCCCCTAGGTTATCAGAACTGGCTCCTACAGTACAACCTTTTGTACAAATCCAAGATTTTGTTCGTGTAATCGTTTACCATGGTCTTGTAAATGATTACACCTTTATTTTTTGCTCCAGACCTTGCAGGACTTCAACTAACTTGTTCAAATGAAAACAATTGTTTCTTATCTCGAACATGGGTTGTCCAAACTTGATTTCCCACACTAAAATCACACTTAAACAACAAAATCACACAAAAACCATTGCATTTATGCAAAAAATACAAACAATTAGTCTATGGTCCCCTAGGTTACCAGAATTGACTCCTGCAGTACAACTTTCTATACAAATCCAGGATTTTGTTCGTGTAATCGTTTACCAAGGTATTGTAAATTATTACAACTCTGTTTTTTGCTCCAGACCTTGCAGAACTTCAACTAACTTGTTCAAATTAAAAAAAATTATTTTCTTATCTCGAACATGGGGTGCCCAAACATTATTTCCCACAATAAAATCACACTTAAAGAACAAAATCACACAAAAACCGTTGCATTTATGCAAAAAATACAAAAATTTAGACTATGGTCCCCTAGGTTACCACAGCGGGCTCCTGTAGTACAACTTTCTGTACAAATCCCAATTTTTGTTCGTGTAATCGTTTACCAAGTACTCGTAAACGATTACAAGTGTTTTTCTTGGTGCAGCACTTGTAAGACTTCAACTAAGTTGTTCAACTCAACAAAATTGTTACTAATGTCCAACATGGGGTGCCCAAACATGATTTCTCACACTAAAATCGCACTTTAAAAACAAAATCACACAAAAACCATTGCATTTATGCAAAAAATACAAAAGTTCAGACTATGGTCCCCTGAGTTACCACAACTGGCTCCTACAGTACAACTTTCTGTACAAAGCCCAATTTTTATTCGTGTAATCGTTTACCAAGTACTTGTAAACGATTACAAGTGTTTTTTTTTGTGCAGCACTTGCAGGACTTCAACTAAGTTGTTCAACTCAACAAAATTGTTATTTATGTCCAACATGGGATGCCTAAACACGATTTTCCACACTAAAATCACACTTAAACAACACAATCACTCCAAAACCACTGCATTTATGCAAAAAATACACAAATTTTGACTATGGTCCCCTAGCTTACCATAGGTGGCTCCTACAGTACAACTTTCTGTACAAATTCCAATTTTTGTTTGTGTAATCGTTTACCAAGTACTTGTAAACGAATACAAGTGTGATTTTTGGTGCAGAACTTGCAGGACTTGTGCTAGGATCATGATGTCACAAGCATTGTTTCATTTGTCCATCAAATACATCAATAGTAAATCAAAGTGGTCCCTTTTATTCATTAACAATTCAAACAAAACCTCATTTGACAATGACAATAACAAAGGCAATTCAATTAAAAGTAATAATATGTAACGCAAGGAAAGATGCACCTTTTATAACATTGAACAAAATATATTCCAAATTACAAACATTTGGTCATCTATGTACAATTTTGTATTACATTCTCTTAAGAAGTCTATACAAATATCACTTATATGTTATTCTAAGTTGTCCAGTGTAAGGTGTCTTAAGCGCGTTGCTTTTGTAACGCCTTCGTGACCCCATTCTGACATACGTCTTCATTTGAGGTGGATTGGTGGATATGCCTCCCGGGCAATCAAATCCGCTGTTCATGGACGGTTCTGTACGTGGCACACTCTGTCCACCATCCTCTGTTGTTCTTCTTCTAGCTTTCTCTTCGGCCAACTTTGACTCCAAGACAACGAACCATCAACTGCATCAAAAACAAACAAAATATCCAAAAAATAAAAGCCTTAAAACGAAAACAACAAAAAATATAACACAATAGCGAAAACCCAAAATCCAAACAGAAATGGAGGAACAACGCATTTACCTTGCTCATCGAAGGACCATGGTTACCGAAACTTGCCATTTCGCAGAATAAACTCAACAAAGACAACTACGTTGAGTAAAACCAACAGATGCAACGAAGAGATGCAACGAAGAGCAAGAGTGAAAGCGAGAGCGAAGCGCAGAGTGAGAACGAAAACGAAGATAGAGAACGACAAACAAGAGAGAAGGTTCATTTCTAATGAAACAGGGCAAGGAGCATTTTTGGAATCACAAATTTCTGAAACCTGCCTCAATGCTGACGTCAAATTTTAAATATTTAAAAAAAATAAAAAAACAACCAATGGAATAATGACACATGGCGTTGTTAAAAGAGTGTCAAAAATTTGTTGTCAAAATATCGGGATCCAAAACATAAACAATCACTCTCCAGCATTCTCGCATCCATTAAAGGTAGTCAACGCCTTAATCATCTTTACTCACATCGAAGGTGATTGTAAGAGAGACACAACACATAAAAGAAAAGAAAGTCCAGTAAGCTGATGTTTAAAAAGAAACATTATCAAACTTTTTAATCATATCAAATACCCATTCATTATTTATAAAGTACTACAAACTCAAAAAAATACATACAGTTGACGACTATATTTGAAAAACATATTTCATCACTAAGGACGACCAAACCTCGATCCAACATCCATCATCACCCCATCACTTTTCATGACTCATCATCCACCACCATTGCACCATTTACTTTTATATTATTTCTCATGTTATCTTTCACATGCAAGGCCAAACCTTCTAGGTTGATTTTGTAGTTAATTATGAGATCATGTGTGATTAAAGTGTTATTTTTTTATTTTTTAATACAGAGTTAATTTTATCTATTATTTTTTAGTTTTAATTGTTGTTCTTAGGATTGTTATAGAACACTATAATTCAATCTTATTTCTAATTAGAATTCTTGTTAGTTTTCTTAATTCTCATAATCACTTGTCTAAGTAAAAGAGTAAAACTTCATATGTATATTCCAAAAATATTAGAGATATAAATAAAACTTCACGTGTGTATATGCTTGGAACGAGTAAGGTATAAATAGTATTTCGCTCCTATATATTTGAAACAATTGGAAACTAAATAATAAATGAATTAATTGATGCTTATTTGGTTAATTCAGACTTACATACCTTTTTGTTTATTTCAAGAGGTAAAAGAATAAAACTTTAGTTATATAAGCTTGAAATGAATGAAGTATAAATAAGAATTTGACTTCTGTACATTTGGAATGAGTGAGAGCCATAAAAAATTAATTGACATGTAATTGCTTAGTTTAAGATCCGTTTAGAAAATAAACGAATGATAAATCATTATATAACTGATGATAAAACTACATTTCAAATTCATTGCTTATAAACTAATACAATAGTTACAAAAACAGATGTAAATGTCACTTATGTAAAATATGCCAATATTACAATGATTTACACTACGATGTCAAGGTGGATGAAAAGGGGCAAAAAAGGAATATATATTACATTCGTTATAACACTGAGCAATGTAATATTCCTTATGCTTTAAAGCTAACAATATACAAATACATTGGAATATCATGATTAACTAGTGCTATCATTATATTCTTGTTAATTGTTTCTATTATGCTATTTTTGGATTTGGATGGTGGCACTATGTGCATAGGCTACGAAAATATTGAGAGTTGGTGGTGGCCTGGGTGATTTTATGCACTCATTAAGTATTTAAATTTGATTTTATTGGTTGATTATTATTTTTTCAGATGTTGTTTTAACTATGATTTGTTACAAAAATGAGCATGAGCTTTGAGTATGAAAACATGTTAAAACAAGTCTTTTAACATATGTTTGTCGGTTATCGTTATGATTAAGATTTGACTAAATCAAATCTAATCAAAACTACAACTATCAAAGTTCCTCTAAAATCGCAAATATGTAGATAAAAGATTATTTCAGATAACCAAATATTTTTATCAAAAAAAATTTAAATCATAAATAATAAAATTTTATTTTCAATATACAAATGTGCGAAGATGACATATATAAGATTAATCATATCTGAATTTAGTCCTAACAGATATAGTTTGCAAAGTTTCCTTTTCAACGAGACATTTGAACACTCTTATGGACAATCATTTTACCGTTAAATGTTCATATTGATATTAAAGATGAAAGTGTTGAAGCCAAACTTAAATTAAGTGTTATGATTTATGAAGAACTACACGCACACAAATAATCCTCAATGCTTTAATCAAGCAATGAAAGATCAATGAACAAAATATCAGTGAACCTCCTCCTCTACAAACCTAACAAGTGGTGATTGTTAGAATTTCATGTGTGAGTCTAAGTCCCACTGTAAGACTCGTGGATAATATAATGATTAGAAATAAATTATTCTTGAGACTTTGGTGTTTCTTTTATAATTAGTGTTCTTATGTGTACATCTTTGTTAGGAATAATTATTATGTTATTTTTTTATTTTATTTTAATTAAGTGCAACACATGTTTTGATATGTTTGTTAGATTGTGATATGTGTGTATTATTACCAATGTGATGTGTTGGCTTGTTGGTAGGGATGTTGTCTAGGATTGAAAGTTTGTGGGTTTAATTTCTAGGGAGAGAGCTTAAGGTAAACCTTAGTTTTATTTGTATTTTTTCCTACGGGAAAAAATGTCTTTTTACCTTTACTAGTAGGGGCAAAAATTAAAATAGGGGGTGTGTTAAGATGTCAGCAAGTGTACTGAATCGTATCAAGTAATATAAAATGGTAAGAACAAGTATTGTATCCTAGAGGACTCACGACACTAAATAGTTATGTGATTACTCAACTAATTAAGACTTTTGAAGAACAATTTAGGGGTTTTGAATGAAAATGCAATAAAAATAAACATGAATGCAATTTTGACCAATTGAAAGAAAAACACATAGGTAAATGGATGATATTGAAAATATGAGATGAATATGTTGTTGGAGTTTAGATTTCACGAGTTTCCTCTCATGCATATATGAATTCATCTTCTTCATTAATGTTAATATCACTTTCTAAATTACTTAAAACCCGATGTCTTGACGAAGAAAGCCTATCCTTAATTACTAGTTTACAATGTGTTGTATCCCTAATAATTAATTTTGCATTACGCTTAGAAGCTTAAGATAACCAAAACTCATATCTCTGTGTCTAGGCAATACTGTTTTGGGAGCAATTCTCCAGATCTAGGTTTCCCTGTATGTGTCCATATCACGAAAACCAATAATCATGTCATGAATGAGTTAAACATAACAAGCATTGTGCAAAGAAGATTAACCCTAACAATTAATGAAAGAAGCATAAAAATATTGGAATAAATTCAAATACATGAGAGTTCACAAGGTTACATCATCCCCCAACAACAAATAAGGTTTAGTTCCCCGTCATCATGGAGAAACTAGATGAACAATGGAATGAAAGAGATAGAAAAACCCTAAAAACTGAAGATGAGAGCTTCCGCATCCACTTCTACCTCTAAAGAGTTGAAGAAATTTGAATTTGTGTCAATTATGTCAAAAGATACCCTCTCTAGGTCGAGCAAAGCCTTAAATAGGGCTGAATTGGGGAATGAGCCAACATTGCTGGCGCAAGTGTCATGGACCGATCAGTTTTACTTTGTTAGCCATTCAGCCTCACACTATTGACTGTTCGACCTCTCCTTTCTCAAACCGTTCAGTTTGTCTTCTTTCTTACACCGTTCGGTCTGCATTCTATTACATCGTTTAGTCTATCTCATTTCACCGATCGGTCTATCTTCTTGAACCGTTCGATCTTGATTCTCCTCTTTCAAATCATTCCAATTTCCTACAAAATCAAGAGAATTTAGTGATAAAAACTTCCAGTATAACCTCAACTCTCTTATTCACAAAACTAAATGATGAATCATTATTTTCTTCACTTCACTTAGTTTACTGTACTAAAATTAATCAGGGAGTTGTGCTTAATTGTCCAGTATTTTCCCGTTTTTACTGATTGTGCTTAATTTGATCAGAAATTCTTATTTTACTTAATTTGAATTATCTGAGAATAATTATTTACATTAGTGAATGCAGGGAAAATTCTGTAAATATTTTAGAACATTAGGAAGAATATTTATTTACACACTGTGTTATGTAGTCGAAGCCGTACTGCATTGAATTAATCTGTGTATTGATCCGTATAATGAAATATTTTTCTTGAGTTTGTAAAAGCAAAATAGGCTTGGCATCATTACACCTCACGGCAACTCTTTGGATTCAAATGAAGAATTTTGCAAAACATTTAGCCTAAGTTGGAATGAAAGAGAAGAGACCACCAAGTTCCAAGTGCAGCCCACTGTTTTATGAATTGTTTTGGAAAAGAATAGCATTGTCTTATGTATACAATTCACATTACAAATTAAATGAGGGAATGAGGGAAGTGACCATACTTGAAAGTCTCGGCCATACACATACCACCTTTGGAAAATTCAACATACAATTGAGAAAAGGTAGAATGAGCTAAATCCAAGAACAAAGTCATCCCGTGAAACACCAATTGGAGAGCTAAATCCAAGCACAGGGGATTAATTGAAGAAAAATGAAAAAGGCTAACTACTAGGTGGTGGATCAGTCGCTACTCTATGGCACAAAGAGACAACACACATGCTGATTTTTGGGGTCTCTTAAAACCTCCTTCCTCTCGGCAATTTGGGGGGCATCCTATCTTTTCTCTTTTCCCGTGGAGTATAGCAAGAGTATTACAGAGATCATGGCTTCATGAAGAAAGAGAAGGTGCTGGTGTGAGATGATACGTCCAGAGAGCTAGAAGAGGGAAGCAAAACTGTATTTGATTCTTGAAACACTACTGGAAGAAGACACAAGACCAAGAGGCAGCTAGTTTGTTTCCTTTACTTTGCTTTGCTTCTTTGTACTTTGAATGCTTTTCCTTGAGAACTGGAAACATGTTCATGATGAATGAATAGCTTATGTTTATTTTCTTTCTTGAATTGTAATTGCATCTTCCATTTTGGTTTTCTGCATTTTCATACAATCTCTTAGCATCTTGTAACCTTTGAAAAGATGATTCATGGCTTTGTGTAGAACCAAATATCATGTTCATTTGTTTTGCTTTCATAGTAGAGTAGAAAGGAACTGCCGTCACCTATTCAACATAAAAAACCACAAAAAGAAAGTTGTTTAATATGAGATGGGAGTTCACGGTAAAGAGAAGAGGAGAGGCCAGTGAAACCTTGTAGATGCTGATTTGTTTCTGCTGTATGGAAGAGTAAACCACACACACTTATTTGCTTGCTAAAGAGTAGAGAGGAAGAGAAGGATTTGTTACAAAGGGGAGAAGTGATTTTTGATGAGAAGGGAACGTAGTTGAAGAAGGAGGAAAGGAGAGTGCAACTGGAATGGATGCAGCAAAGTGGACGGTCATTAGCTTATAGAAAGGGTGTGTGCATTAAATTCTGCAGAAAAAGTGCAAGTGTCCACGGTCTTGCATCTTTTTATTCATTTGAACATGGCCAAGTAATTGTTTGCATGGTGATGTGGATATGAATTCAGCCAGCATATACAATTTTATTTAGCTTTGAAGAAAGTAGTAGGGTCCTACTTGTTTTTTCTAAATGCTATGTTATCTTTGCCTTTCTTTTATATAATGCCGTGTAGTGTTGAGTCCATGGAGCAGCACCTTTGCACCTTTCCATCTTGTTTTGTTTTGATTAAAATGAAGGGAAACGTGAATCATTTATGCAGCACCGAGTTTGGTTTGTTAGAATAGGATTGTTATTGTTATTATTATAAGAAGTAGTGATTGATTTTAGATGGAAAGTAAGGAGGGTGAGCCGTGTGAAGAGTGCTTTGGAGAAGAAGACAAAAGCTTTCAAAGAGCATCTTTTGGAGGAGGAATTTACGTGAATGGAAACAACTTTTCAGAATTCTTAAACCAAGTGCTTTCTTTCATGTGATTGAGAAGAAGTGGCCCACGACCCCTTTCTTGCATTTCTTATTCTATTTGGAATTAGACATGACTATAATGGAGTAATGGTTGCACGTTAATTGCTTTCATTTTAATAGCTTTCAATTGCTCTTGGTAAATAGGTGGATTTAACCAATTCAAGTGCTGCTGCCACGTTTTTATGTATTAGTTCCAAGGCCTTATTTTAATTCATTTCACATGGAAACATATGCCAATTTATAGCTGCTGCACGTCCTTGTTTTGTTAGTTTTAAAGGTCTTCTTTAATTGTATTTCAAGTGGAAAACTAAGCCAATCTAGGAGGAGTGTAACGTCTTTCATTTCAAGCTTTAAAGGCATTCATTTAAATTATTTTCTTCTAGTAAAATGGTTCATGGTTAATGGTAGACACATTTTAATTTTATTTCTTGTCTTAAAATATTTTATATCATATGTTGAAATGATTTTCTGTATTTTTGTTTGTTGTATTTTGCTGCTGTAATTTTAATTCTGTTTTCATATTTGAATTTTTTCTGTTCCTGTATTTACTGTTTTGCTGTAATTATTTACTATTGTAATTTATTTTCTGTTTCTACTGTTTTCTATAATTATTATTTACTGTATTTTCGTTTTCTGTATTTAATTTTTTGGTCCAGATTTATTTTTACTGTTTTACGTTACTGTATTTTCATTTTCACTGTAGCAATTTCATTTTTTTTTAATTTCGTTTTACTATTTTAATTTTATTTCAACGCTTTTAAATTTCATCCGCAACCAAAACAATTTTCAAAACCCCCCCATTACGTGTTGACAAAAGACTGAACGACATTTGGTCCCTGAGAAACGACCTAGGAGTCAATTCCTAGCACTGTACTGCATTCTTAATTGCACATCAAATTTGATCGGCCGCGACAGCTGTATCAAATTTTGGCGCCGTTGCCGGGGACCAACGGTTCAGTTTTGAGTCTTGTGTCTGTGTTGTGTGATTTGTGTATGTGTTTGTGATAGTGTTGTTTTGCTACCTTGTGTTTATTTCTGTGGTTTGAATTTTCTGTGCTATTGTTTCTTGATTACAGGGTGTCGTGATTTAGTGCATGACTAGAGGAAATCCTGGATTCATACCACCCTTTGATCCTGAGATTGATAGGACTTTTCATAGCTTAATTAGGCATTCTAGGAATTTGTCTTTAGAGTCTGTTTTTGAACCTGTTCCATTAGATATTGTGCATCCTACTGTTGAGTATTCTGTGCATACTGCATCTACTGCATCTGTACTTGATTCTGATTCTGTTGTTTTTCACACTGAGAACAATATGGCACAACCTCCACCTCGCGAGAGGACTTTTAGGGAGATGGCTGCACCTGATTTCGATATTGAAAGCTTGTGCATCCAATATCCTGATGAGGACGTTCCGTATGTTCTCAAGACTGGACTGATCCATTTGTTGCCCAAGTTTCATGGTCTTGCAGGTGCGAGTCCACATAAGCATTTGAAGGAATTCCTGGTTGTTTGTTCCAGTATGAAACCGCACGATGTTCCTGAAGAGCACGTCTTCTTGAAGGCATTCCCTCATTCATTGGAAAATGTTGCTAAGGATTGGTTGTATAGTTTAGCGCCGAGATCCATTGCTAGCTGGGATGATCTGAAGAGGCTGTTCTTGGAGAAATTTTTCCCAGCATCCCGGACCACAGCTATCAGGAAAGACATAACTGGGATTAGACAGCTTAGTGGAGAGAACCTGTACGAATATTGGGAGAGATTCAAGACACTTTGTGCTAGCTGCCCCCACCATCAGATACCTGAACAACTCCTTATTCAGTATTTCTACGAGGGTTTGAACAACATGGATCGAGGTATGATCGATGCTGCCTGTGGTGGAGCTCTTGGAGACATCACACCTGCTGAGGCCAGACCATTGATTGAGAAGATGGCCTCCAACTCCCAGCAGTTTAGCAACAGGAATGATGCCATTGTGGTGAAGGGCGTACAAGATATTGCCCAGTCTTTATCAGCTGTTGAAAGCAAGTTAGAAGGCCAGATTAACTCTCTTGCGAAGATGGTGACACAGTTGACTACCAACCAGAGATCGACATCTCAATCTGCATCTGTTGCACGACTATGTGCTATTTGTCCTTCCAGTGACCACTACACAGATGCATGTCCTTCTTTGCAACATCCTGCTGCCTCTGATGTGCCTCAGGCTTATACTACAAACATCTACAACAACAGGCAGCCACAACAGCAAAATCATGACTTGTCCAGCAACAGGTACAACCCAGGGTGGAGGAATCACCCCAATCTTAGATGGAACAATGCGCCACAGCAACAGCAGCAGGCGCCACCTTTTCAGAATGCTGGAACACCTAACAGATATGTGCCTCCACCCATGCAACAACACCAAAGGCAACAACAACAGCAACAGCAAGAGGCACCTGCCCAACCAGCTGCCCAACCTTCCACTTCGTCTGAACCTTCATTGGAAGAGTTAGTGAGACAGATGACTGTGCAAAACCTGCAGTTTCAGAAAGATAACATGCAGTTTCAGAAAGACAACATGCAATTTCAGCAGGAGACTAGAGCGTCCATACAGAGCCTCACTAACCAGATAGGTCAGATGGCCACTCAGATAAACCAAGCGCAGTCTCAAAATTCTAGTAAGTTACCATCGCAGACTGTGCAGAATCCAAGAAATGTGAGTGCCATAACCCTCAGATCAGGGAAGCAGATTGTTGTACCTTCAGAGCCCACCTCTATACCGACACCCGTGCCTGCTACTTCTCACAAAAAGGAGGACCAAGCTGGTCCAAGCAGGACATTTGAGGCAGGTGAATCTTCTTCTCCAGTCGGTGGTTCTTCTTCAGGAGGATCTCCTCCCTTAACCACCACTACTGCTGCCACACCATCTCCATTGATTGACCGACCTATCCCTCTTCCATTCCCTTCACGAGCACTTCCTAGCAAAAAGATGGAAGAGGTAGATAAAGAAATTCTGGAGACCTTCCGGAAGGTGGAGGTGAACATACCTCTACTTGATGCAATCAAGCAGATACCAAAGTATGCAAAATTCTTGAAGGAGCTGTGCACACACAAGAGGAAGATGAAGGGAAATGAAAGGATTAGCATGGGAAGAAATGTATCTGCACTTATTGGTAAGTCGGTCCCGCACATTCCTGAAAAGTGCAAAGATCCAGGTATATTTTGCATTCCTTGTGTAATTGGAAATAATAAATTTGAGAATGCCATGCTTGATTTGGGTGCTTCTGTTAATGTCATGCCTTTGTCTATATATGAATCTTTATCTCTTGGTCCTTTGCAAACCACGGGTGTGGTCATTCAGTTGGCTAATAGGAGTGTTACTCACCCAACAGGTTTCATAGAAGATGTCTTGGTAAGGGTTGGTGAATTGATTTTTCCTGCTGATTTTTATGTTTTGGAAATGGAGGAGGGATTCTCTCATGGATCCGCTCCCATTATTTTAGGTAGGCCATTCTTGAAAACTGCCCGAACTAAGATTGATGTATATGATGGAACTTTGTCTATGGAATTTGCTGATATTGTTGTTCATTTTAATATCTTTGATGCAATGAAATTTCCAGCTGAGGACCATTCTCTGTTTAGGATTGATACATTGGATGACATTATTGATGAATTTATTGTTGACAACTTTAATTCTGTGCATGAGAAGAAGCATTCTTTTCTATCTTCTTTGCATTCATGTATTGAATCTGGATTCGAATCAAGTTTTGAGAATGATGTTGATAATGTTGTGGATTTTGATGAGGATTGTGATGTCCAGGATATTGATGCTATGAATGATATTGATGATGTTGTTGACATATCTGAGATGGACATTGATTTGGATTGTGATGAGATAAGTGATCTGCCTTTACCTGTACACTCTTTAGAGTCAGAATGCATTAACAATGTTGCAGGAAGTACACTTGAATCTGACTTGCAGGCACCCACTCTTGAGCTGAAACAGTTACCAGATAACCTCAAGTACGTGTACTTGGAGGATGATGAAAAGAAACCGGTGATCATTTCTACCTCCCTTGATTCTGTTCAAGAGGAGAAGTTGCTTGGTATACTGAGGAACAACAAGAAGGCCATTGGTTGGAGTTTGGCTGACATACCTGGTATTAGTCCATCCACATGCATGCATAGAATTCTTTTGGAAGAAGGGGCAAAGCCAGTGAGACAGCCACAAAGAAGGCAAAACCCCGTGATCATGGAAGTCATCAAGAAGGAGGTGACCAAGCTTTTGCAAGCAGGAATCATCTATCCTATTTCAGACAGTCAGTGGGTGAGCCCCATCCATGTCATACCCAAGAAAACTGGCCTCACTGTGGTGAAGAATGAGAGGGATGAGCTTATCCCAACTAGAGTGCAGAACAGCTGGAGAGTCTGCATTGACTATAGGAGGCTCAACCAAGCAACCAGGAAAGATCATTTTCCCCTGCCATTCATTGATCAGATGCTGGAGCGCCTGGCAGGTAAATCTCATTATTGTTTTCTTGATGGTTTTTCTGGATATTTTCAGATCAATATTGCTCCTGAGGATCAAGAGAAAACCACATTCACCTGCCCCTTTGGCACTTTTGCCTATCGGAGGATGCCCTTTGGTCTATGCAACGCTCCTGGTACCTTTCAACGGTGCATGCTTAGCATTTTTAGTGACTTTCTTGAGAG
Organism: Vigna nakashimae; assembly: GCA_034642375.1. NCBI lineage: Eukaryota > Viridiplantae > Streptophyta > Magnoliopsida > Fabales > Fabaceae > Vigna > Vigna nakashimae. Next base: position 43,476,747 of record CM067762.1, on the reverse strand, counting down.
TTGTATAGAGGTGTTTATGGATGATTTTACTGTGTATGGATCTTCTTTTGATGTATGTTTAGACAGTTTGGAAAAAGTCTTGAAAAGATGCATAGAAACAAACCTTGTTCTCAATTTTGAGAAATGTCACTTTATGGTTGAACAAGGTTTGGTTTTAGGGCATATCATTTCTGAAAAGGGAATAGAGGTAGATCCTGCTAAGATATCTGTGATTTCACAGTTGCCTTACCCCTCTTGCGTGCGAGAGGTGCGATCTTTCCTTGGACATGCAGGTTTCTACAGGCGCTTCATCAAAGATTTCAGCAAGAAGGCGCTTCCCTTGTCCAGACTACTGCAGAAGGATGTTGACTTTGTTTGTGATGAAAAATGCAAGCAGGCTTTTGATTGCCTCAAGGAAGCTTTGACTACCACCCCTATCATTCAGGCACCGGATTGGACAGCCCCATTTGAGCTCATGTGTGATGCATCTAACTATGCATTGGGGGCTGTCTTGACACAGAAAATTGACAAGCTGCCAAGAGTGATTTACTATGCATCACGCACTTTGGATGCTGCCCAAGCAAACTATACCACCACTGAAAAAGAATTGTTGGCAATTGTTTTTGCTCTTGATAAGTTTAGGTCATATTTGCTTGGATCATCTGTTATTGTATATACTGACCATGCAGCTCTTAAGTTTCTGTTGAAAAAGGCTGAGTCAAAGCCTAGATTGATCAGATGGATGCTACTGCTCCAGGAGTTTGACTTGCAGATTAAGGACCGGAGTGGAGCACAGAATCTAGTTGCGGACCACCTTAGCAGGATTGAGAGAGCTGGGAATGAAGTTGATGTGCTGCCCATCCAGGATGACTTTCCTGATGAGAGTTTGTTGATGATTTCTTCTTCTCACCCGACTCCTTGGTTTGCACACATTGTAAATTATTTGGTTGCTTCTATTTTTCCTCCCTTAGCATCACGTGCTCAGATTGCTAAAATTAAGAGTGATGCTAAGTATTATGTTTGGGATGACCCATATCTGTGGAAGTTGTGCAGTGACCAGGTTACTAGGAGATGCATTCCAGACCATGAGATTGACTCGGTCCTGCAGTTTTGTCATGCCTCCTCACCTGGTGGTCATCTGGGGATACAAAGAACAGCTCGTAGGGTGCTTGATTGTGGGTTCTATTGGCCTTCCATCTTCAAGGATGCGGAGAAGATTTGTAGCACTTGTGAGCCTTGTCAGAAAGCAGGAGGACAAATTTCACAGAGACAAGAGATGCCTCAACAACCTATGCTATTCTGTGAGGTGTTTGATGTCTGGGGTATAGATTTCATGGGTCCTTTTCCTGTTTCTTTTGGTTTTTCCTATATTCTCCTTGCTGTGGATTATGTTTCAAAATGGGTGGAAGCTAAAGCCACCAGAACTAATGATGCTCGGGTTGTTGTGGATTTTGTTAGATCTCACCTCTTTTGCAGGTTTGGAGTACCTAGAGCAATTGTTAGTGATCAGGGAACCCATTTTTGCAACAGATCCATGCAAGCTTTACTCAAGAAATATGGGGTGACGCACAGAGTTTCTACACCTTACCACCCCCAAACAAATGGGCAGGCTGAGATCTCCAACAGGGAGATTAAGAGGATTTTGGAAAAGATTGTCCAGCCCAACAGGAAAGATTGGAGTAGTAGATTGGACGATGCTCTTTGGGCCCACAGGACTGCATACAAAGCACCGATTGGGATGTCTCCGTACAGGGTTGTCTTCGGAAAGGCATGTCATCTACCAGTTGAAATTGAGCATCGGGCATATTGGGCTGTGAAGACATGCAACTTCTCCATGGACCAAGCTGGAGAGGAAAGGAAGTTGCAACTGAATGAACTGGATGAAATCCGATTGGAAGCATATGAGAATTCGAAGTTCTACAAGGAAAGAACCAAGAGGTTCCATGATAACTCCATTGTTAGAAAGGACTTCGAGGTTGGCCAACAGGTTTTATTGTATAACTCTAGACTCGGCCTCATGGGTGGTAAGTTGAGATCAAAGTGGACTGGACCCTTTGTTGTGACTAATGTTTATCCTTATGGTGCAGTAGAAATCCAGGGTCCATCTGCAGCTAAAAGCTTCAAGGTGAACGGGCATAGACTGAAGCCCTTCCTCAGCAATCCTTCTCTGTTGGATGCAGTGGTGGAGGAGACGTCTTTGGTCTACCCCACCTACCCTCCCACCTGACTCAGGGAGTTTCTTCTCTCCTTCCCTCCTCACTTTTGTTGCACTTTGTCGATATCTGATGACTATTCTGATTGTTTTGATCTGCTGAATGTGACACACTGAGGACATTGTGTCGTTTAAGTGTGGTCTATTAGGGGAGGTTGTTTCTTTGTTTATGTTTCGTTTTTGTGTATTTTGTGGTGTCTTATGTACAGTTTTGCATGATTTTCGTGAATTCTGGACTATGATTAGGTTGTCAGTTTTCCTGCACTTCATTGATACTCTAAACTGTTGAATTCCTTGCTTTACTTTGCTTGGGAGATAATCATGATATTTGAGAGTTGAATTGATGGTGACCATATTACCTGTGTGAGATTTGAGCCATTTGATGATCTTTCTTGTGTGTGATATATGCCTTGATTGCTTGCACATATGTCTTGGCTTCACTCTTTGAATTGATTCTTGACTAATACGCATGTTTGAAAGGGATAAAGGCATTTTGTTGTTGAGCCTCTAAGCCAGATAAGCCTACCCTGTTTTGATCCATTGATACCCTTTTGAGCCTATGTTTTTCCCCATTTCTTTGTTTTGAAGCTCATACACTAGCCCTAAGTGAAAAACCATTATTACCTGAACCTTAGGGAATTTTGTAGCTTTGGAATTGTTTTGGGAATAAGTGTGGTCTCCTGGGAATTTCAGATGAATTAGTGAGTTCTCTTCATATCTTGTTTCTGTTTGTAAATATGTGGTGCATCTTGTCTCTTGAAATTGTGTGTTGAACAGAGTAAAGAAAAAAGACAGGATGAAGAAAAAAAAATGATGAAAAAAAAAAAATCAGAAAAACAGAAAAAAATTGTGAACAACGGTGAATAATGGAGTTAACTAGAGGATGGAATTAGAGGCTGTAGGTGAGTTTGAATGTGTTTATACTTGTTCCCCATTGCTCATCTATCCCTTATGGTTTATAGCTTTTCATCCAGATATATCCTCCCTTGTCCTTGACCCCATTATGACCATAAAAAGACCTTTTGATTTGAACATGCGTATCTGTTTGAGTGTTGATATTAGAGGCTTGCCAAGCCTATTTGTGTTTGCTTTCTTGAGTTCATTGAGTGACATTGATTTACCTTAAACACTTGAGAGAAACACTGATTGTGTACATCTGTGAGGCTCTGTTGCTGTCGATTCATCTCTTGAACTGATTGATTGTTTTCCTTGTACTGAACTGTTTGGATGATTCTTTGGGTATTTGCTTTCATTGATTTTGTGTAGGATTCTGCCTGTACCTTTTACTGTCCAGATTTTGTGGGAATTGTGAAAGTGTGTTTCTGTTTTGGAGTTTGTGTTGTCTGTCAAGTCTGTGTCACTTTTCTAATGTGAACAACGGTGAATAATGGAGTTAACTAGAGGATGGAATTAGAGGCTGTAGGTGAGTTTGAATGTGTTTATACTTGTTCCCCATTGCTCATCTATCCCTTATGGTTTATAGCTTTTCATCCAGATATATCCTCCCTTGTCCTTGACCCCATTATGACCATAAAAAGACCTTTTGATTTGAACATGCGTATCTGTTTGAGTGTTGATATTAGAGGCTTGCCAAGCCTATTTGTGTTTGCTTTCTTGAGTTCATTGAGTGACATTGATTTACCTTAAACACTTGAGAGAAACACTGATTGTGTACATCTGTGAGGCTCTGTTGCTGTCGATTCATCTCTTGAACTGATTGATTGTTTTCCTTGTACTGAACTGTTTGGATGATTCTTTGGGTATTTGCTTTCATTGATTTTGTGTAGGATTCTGCCTGTACCTTTTACTGTCCAGATTTTGTGGGAATTGTGAAAGTGTGTTTCTGTTTTGGAGTTTGTGTTGTCTGTCAAGTCTGTGTCACTTTTCTAATGTTTGAACTGCTCCCTGGTTTTGTGTCTTAAGTTTGCCCAGGAGTGCAAACGACTAAGTGTGGTCTATTTTGATGAATCATTATTTTCTTCACTTCACTTAGTTTACTGTACTAAAATTAATCAGGGAGTTGTGCTTAATTGTCCAGTATTTTCCCGTTTTTACTGATTGTGCTTAATTTGATCAGAAATTCTTATTTTACTTAATTTGAATTATCTGAGAATAATTATTTACATTAGTGAATGCAGGGAAAATTCTGTAAATATTTTAGAACATTAGGAAGAATATTTATTTACACACTGTGTTATGTAGTCGAAGCCGTACTGCATTGAATTAATCTGTGTATTGATCCGTATAATGAAATATTTTTCTTGAGTTTGTAAAAGCAAAATAGGCTTGGCATCATTACACCTCACGGCAACTCTTTGGATTCAAATGAAGAATTTTGCAAAACATTTAGCCTAAGTTGGAATGAAAGAGAAGAGACCACCAAGTTCCAAGTGCAGCCCACTGTTTTATGAATTGTTTTGGAAAAGAATAGCATTGTCTTATGTATACAATTCACATTACAAATTAAATGAGGGAATGAGGGAAGTGACCATACTTGAAAGTCTCGGCCATACACATACCACCTTTGGAAAATTCAACATACAATTGAGAAAAGGTAGAATGAGCTAAATCCAAGAACAAAGTCATCCCGTGAAACACCAATTGGAGAGCTAAATCCAAGCACAGGGGATTAATTGAAGAAAAATGAAAAAGGCTAACTACTAGGTGGTGGATCAGTCGCTACTCTATGGCACAAAGAGACAACACACATGCTGATTTTTGGGGTCTCTTAAAACCTCCTTCCTCTCGGCAATTTGGGGGGCATCCTATCTTTTCTCTTTTCCCGTGGAGTATAGCAAGAGTATTACAGAGATCATGGCTTCATGAAGAAAGAGAAGGTGCTGGTGTGAGATGATACGTCCAGAGAGCTAGAAGAGGGAAGCAAAACTGTATTTGATTCTTGAAACACTACTGGAAGAAGACACAAGACCAAGAGGCAGCTAGTTTGTTTCCTTTACTTTGCTTTGCTTCTTTGTACTTTGAATGCTTTTCCTTGAGAACTGGAAACATGTTCATGATGAATGAATAGCTTATGTTTATTTTCTTTCTTGAATTGTAATTGCATCTTCCATTTTGGTTTTCTGCATTTTCATACAATCTCTTAGCATCTTGTAACCTTTGAAAAGATGATTCATGGCTTTGTGTAGAACCAAATATCATGTTCATTTGTTTTGCTTTCATAGTAGAGTAGAAAGGAACTGCCGTCACCTATTCAACATAAAAAACCACAAAAAGAAAGTTGTTTAATATGAGATGGGAGTTCACGGTAAAGAGAAGAGGAGAGGCCAGTGAAACCTTGTAGATGCTGATTTGTTTCTGCTGTATGGAAGAGTAAACCACACACACTTATTTGCTTGCTAAAGAGTAGAGAGGAAGAGAAGGATTTGTTACAAAGGGGAGAAGTGATTTTTGATGAGAAGGGAACGTAGTTGAAGAAGGAGGAAAGGAGAGTGCAACTGGAATGGATGCAGCAAAGTGGACGGTCATTAGCTTATAGAAAGGGTGTGTGCATTAAATTCTGCAGAAAAAGTGCAAGTGTCCACGGTCTTGCATCTTTTTATTCATTTGAACATGGCCAAGTAATTGTTTGCATGGTGATGTGGATATGAATTCAGCCAGCATATACAATTTTATTTAGCTTTGAAGAAAGTAGTAGGGTCCTACTTGTTTTTTCTAAATGCTATGTTATCTTTGCCTTTCTTTTATATAATGCCGTGTAGTGTTGAGTCCATGGAGCAGCACCTTTGCACCTTTCCATCTTGTTTTGTTTTGATTAAAATGAAGGGAAACGTGAATCATTTATGCAGCACCGAGTTTGGTTTGTTAGAATAGGATTGTTATTGTTATTATTATAAGAAGTAGTGATTGATTTTAGATGGAAAGTAAGGAGGGTGAGCCGTGTGAAGAGTGCTTTGGAGAAGAAGACAAAAGCTTTCAAAGAGCATCTTTTGGAGGAGGAATTTACGTGAATGGAAACAACTTTTCAGAATTCTTAAACCAAGTGCTTTCTTTCATGTGATTGAGAAGAAGTGGCCCACGACCCCTTTCTTGCATTTCTTATTCTATTTGGAATTAGACATGACTATAATGGAGTAATGGTTGCACGTTAATTGCTTTCATTTTAATAGCTTTCAATTGCTCTTGGTAAATAGGTGGATTTAACCAATTCAAGTGCTGCTGCCACGTTTTTATGTATTAGTTCCAAGGCCTTATTTTAATTCATTTCACATGGAAACATATGCCAATTTATAGCTGCTGCACGTCCTTGTTTTGTTAGTTTTAAAGGTCTTCTTTAATTGTATTTCAAGTGGAAAACTAAGCCAATCTAGGAGGAGTGTAACGTCTTTCATTTCAAGCTTTAAAGGCATTCATTTAAATTATTTTCTTCTAGTAAAATGGTTCATGGTTAATGGTAGACACATTTTAATTTTATTTCTTGTCTTAAAATATTTTATATCATATGTTGAAATGATTTTCTGTATTTTTGTTTGTTGTATTTTGCTGCTGTAATTTTAATTCTGTTTTCATATTTGAATTTTTTCTGTTCCTGTATTTACTGTTTTGCTGTAATTATTTACTATTGTAATTTATTTTCTGTTTCTACTGTTTTCTATAATTATTATTTACTGTATTTTCGTTTTCTGTATTTAATTTTTTGGTCCAGATTTATTTTTACTGTTTTACGTTACTGTATTTTCATTTTCACTGTAGCAATTTCATTTTTTTTTAATTTCGTTTTACTATTTTAATTTTATTTCAACGCTTTTAAATTTCATCCGCAACCAAAACAATTTTCAAAACCCCCCCATTACGTGTTGACAAAAGACTGAACGACATTTGGTCCCTGAGAAACGACCTAGGAGTCAATTCCTAGCACTGTACTGCATTCTTAATTGCACATCAAATTTGATCGGCCGCGACAGCTGTATCACTAAACTAAAAACATGAGTTCAAGCAAGCTTCTAAGTCCAAAAAGGGTCGATTTAGTATCAAAATTGCATACCAGATAACGATATTTTCAACTGTTATCACAATCCCAAACTTGAAACTTTGCTTGTCCTCAAGCAAACTATAAATTGCCTTAAACAAAATAATCATACTACAATGATCTAGCACACCAAAAAGCATTTTTCTCTAGGACAAGTAAATCACTCATGTCTACTCATCATAGAAAGATTAGTTAAGATATAATGATTCTTTAGCCAATCAAGCTTCAACTATGATGCTCACATCATAAAGACATACACAATAGATGCAAACCTCATAAATAATCAATAACCAAGAAAGAATGTTATCATAAAGTGCATGGAACTATTCCTCACCAAAAACAGTGTTTCACTTAAACACTCAAAAGTGTTTCACTCAAGCACTCAAAAGTGTTTCACTCAACTCAAAGGTGTATAATGAGGTGACCCTCTTACACTCTACCATCACAATGTCACATGAATCAACTTTGCCTTTCATTTAACCACATATCAAACACACTCACAAGCAAGTTAGCATCACAAGGACTTTTTTAAGGCTTGTATTGAGGCTGGGCTAAGAAAAAAATTGGTTTTTCTAGACAACAAAATCCTTGAGTAAGAGAGTGCAAAATTCATTTATTCACATTAACAATAACCCTCTTTCTCCTTTTATGTGACAAACCAATCTTCAATTTACTCCCAACTTTCCTTTCATTGAGCTTAACCTTTTCTTTCTTCTTTTACTTTTGCTTTTGCTCAATGCTCTTTCATGAATTTCACAAAGTTCTTTCTGGTTTCTCACAACCCCAAACTTGAACTATTCTCCATTACCAAAAAAACATACTCTACTTAACTCAAGGTAAGGATTTCAAAAAGGATTTTTCCACTTTCAACTTTAGGCTCAAGGTTCAAAAGGGATAAAGAGAAACATTGTTCTTTGTTGGGTTCACCTATTGGAATTGACTCTATGTTAGAAGAAAACATGGCCTTGATCATGTGTGACAAGCAAGAAAGTGGTTCAGTCATAGAAACTTAGGCAAAATCAATCACGCTTCCAAAGCAATAGTATTCAATCAATCAAAACTCTGGAGCCTAATCTCTCATAGGTTAACTCAAGTTCCACAATTTGATAAACATCCTGCCCAACATATTAATCATAATTGAAATCATGCATATGGTTTTAACAAAACTATGAGCAACCACCATCTATGCTTAAAAGCCTCACTAATCATTAACTCAACATGCATCCTAGAACAATAGAGCAAACACAAGCATATTACTCATCACAAACAATAGTTTATCACATCATACCAAACCATTGCAACACAATTCATTAAACCAAGTACATAAGCAAAAATAAAAACAAAATAAGCAAAATTCAAATAAGCATAAAGATAAAGCAAAAATATAAAAATCTTAATCCAGCAGCTTCCATTAGTAGATGTTAATCCTTCTCATCAGCATCCATCAATAGATGTTGATCTTTCTCATCTTCATCGGCACCCATCAGTAGATGTTGTGAATAGCATCCATCAGTAGACGCTTAATCACATAGCATCCATCAGTAGATGCTATCATTCATCACTCTCATCATAGCAGCATCCATCAGTAGATGTTGTCATTTGAGTCCTCCTAGCATCCATCAGTAGATGCTATCATCTGCAAAGCAAAATCAAATCCAAACCACACAAATAATCAATTAAAAATAAAAAAAAATCAAAAACTGGGTTGCCTCCCAGCAAGCGCTTCTTTAACGTCACTAGCTTAACACCATCTTGCTCAATCTGGATCTTTAATGTTGGCGTTCCTCCTTCCTTCAAGACACCAACAAAATCTCAGTAATTTTCTTGTCACCAACTTGACTCTCCTAGAGTAAGGAGCCTTTATCTCAAAAACTCAATTTTCCTTAATAGTCTTGACAACCCATAACTTGTTCTTGAATTTCACTAGTGTGCCAAGTTTGGGTTCATCACTTTTCACATCAGGGTGTTGGTGAACTAGTTTTTCTTTAATCTCTTTCTCCTCTTCCTTTACCTGTGACAAGAAACAATTTTTACCTCCCTTGACTAAGTCAGTAGCTTGCTTAGATACACTAGTCTTTAACAAATTTTTATTTGTAACTTTTGGACTAGTCTTCTTCTCTTGAATCTGCTGCTCATCATCAAAGGCATTAAAAGTCACCTCTTCATCTTGGTCTTTGAGCATTAAAACTCCATCATCTACATTGATGACAACCTTAGCTGTCTTTATGAATGACCTTCCAAGAATGATAAGAATCTTCAAATCTTCCCCCATCTCCATCACTACAAAATCCACTGGGAATTTAAGTTTGTCAACTTGGACCACAACATCTTCCACTATACGATAGAGATTCTTAGTAGATCTATCTGTCATTTGCAACACCATATTTGTAGCTCAAGATCATGAATCTTCTTTAGCACAGCTAAGGGCATCAAATTTATGCTAGCCCCTAAATCAATTATATCTTTCCCTATATCATAATTCCCAATAGTGCAAGGAATAGTAAAACTTCCCGGATCTTTGACTTTAGGAGGAAGTGTCTTCTGCAAAATCACACTGCAATTTCCCTATACTTTAATGGTTCCCTGATCTAAATATTTCTTCTTTTTGAGGGACTTCTTCAATAATCTTGCATATGCAAGGATTTGATGTAATGCTTCAGTTAGTGGAATGGTACTCCCCAATTTCTTGAACATCTCCTTAAAACACCCTAATTGTCTCTCTTTTTCCTTTTTAGTAAACTCTTTAGGGTAAGGAAACACTTTCTCAATGTTTCTCTCTTTTCTCTCTCCCTCTTCTTCTTTTCTTTCTCCGTTTTCTTTATTCTTCTCCTTCCTCTCAACCTCACTTTTTCTCTCACTTTCTTCTTTTTCTTCACTCAACTTCCTTTTTTCTTTTCTCTCTTCCAACCTCTCACTACTTATGCTCATGATAACATTACATTCCGCTTTAGGGTTAACTTCAGTATTAGCCCCAAACTACTTTTTCAGATTTCTCCTGCAACTTTTTAACTAATTGGCCAACTTGTATCTCCAAATTCCTTATGGCAACTTCAGTGCTTTTATGATTGGAGATAGACACTTGCATGAACTGTTGGAGTGTCTCTTCTAACTTTGCAGTTCTTTCATATAGTGAAGGTTGTTGTTGCCATTGTTGTGTTGGCCTATTGAATTGCCCGACTGGCCCTTGACCCATACTTGGATGAGGTTTCCACCCTTAGTTGTAATTACCTGGACAAAATTGGTTACCTTGACCCATAAAATTGACTTCTTCTTGGGTAATTTCTAGCATAGCACATTGATATTGATATGATCTCCACTACACAACTCACAAAGTTGTTGTTGAACTTGAGACACATTCTGCAAATCCTTTGGCAATTGAGAGATTTTCTTCATTAAAGCCTCCAATTGTTGAGTCATAATCTTATTTTGTGTCAACATAGCATGTTTCATCCATGCCCTGTTTGAAAGAAGAAATTCCCTGCTTTCCTTTGATTGTGGGAAGTATTTTGCAACCACAACTTCCCACTCAGTAAAATTGTTCTCTGGAAAAGAGTTCAACCACATCTTAGCATTGCATCCCAAAGAGAAAGGAAACAAGCTCAGTCTAATAGCTTCATCTGGCACGCCATTGATCTTCACAATATTGCATATCTCATTGAATGTGGTCAGATGCTCATATGGATTTTCATGTGACAATCCATTAAATTGGTTGCTCTTCACCAATTGAATCAAAGCAGGCTTCATCTCAATATTTGCAGCATTAACCCTTGACCTTGCAATGTTATTAAAATGATGAGGGCCAATGATTGTTGCATAATATGCCAGGGTACGTCTACCATTATGCTCTTCAGCCACATTTTATGTCTCCTGGTCAAATCCTTGAAGTGATGGCTGTAAAAGAGTATCAGGAGAAGGGAAAAGTTCTCTGGATGTCATGTTCCTTCTTTTTCTTCTACACGCCCAAACCTGCAAGAGGTTTAGAAACTTTTGTGCTTCTAGTCCAAATTGTACCCTGCATACACTAGAGCACCCAATTAACACAAAAAAAAAATTAAAGATAAAAAGATAAAAAGACAAAAAGATAAAAAGATAAAGAGATAAAAAGATAAAAAAAAACAAAAAAAAACAAAAAGATAAAAAGATAAAGAGACAAAAAAAGATAAAAAGATAAAAAAAAAGAAGATAAAAAGATAGAAAGATAAAAAGATAAAAATATAAAAAAAAATAAAAGTAAAAAAAAAAGATAAAATTAAAGATAAAGTTTAATCGGTTAAGAATCACACAAAAGTATAGTTTAAACCATGAGTCCCCAACAACGACGCCAAAAAATTGTTAAGATGTCGGCAAGTGTACAAAATCATATCAAGTAATATAAAATGGTAAGACTAAGTATCGTATCCAGAGGACTCACGACACTAAATAGTTATGTGATTACTCAACTAATTAAGACTTTTGAATGGCAAACCAATGGAATTCAAGAACAAATTATGGGTGATTAAAGATATTAAAGATAATGGAGTTATTGAGATTGAGGCTCCTTATTCAAGGAGAGTAAAGATGGTGACTAGGAAGTTGTTGAAGTTATGTTGGTGTGATGAAAGAGAGAAAAACACAAATATCAAAAATTCGGATTGTGCTTAATGGTGTCAGGCTCGTGACGTTAAACAAGCGCTTATTGGGAGACAACCCAATTTTTGACCTTTTCTTTTTAATTTATTTGTGTGGTTTGGATTTGATTTTGCTTTGAAGTAATGATAACATCTATTGATGGATGTTGGACAACATCTATTGATGGATACTAGACAACATCTACTGATGGATACTGGACAACATCTACTAAGGGATGCTAGGAGGACTCAGATGATAGCATCTACTAATGGATGCTAGGATGATTTAGATGAGAGCATCTACTGATGGATGCTACTAGATGAAAGCATCTACTGATGGATGCTAGGATGATTTAGATGAGAGCATTTACTGATGGATGCTACTAGATTAAGCGTCTACTGATGGATGCTACTGAAGAAATCTACTGATGGATGCCGAGGAAGATGAGAAAGATTAGTATCTATTGATGGATGCTGATGAGAAGGATTCACATCTACTGATGAATGTTAGAAGATTCAGATGAAAACATCTACTGATGGATGCTGTTGGATCAGGATTTTTATGCTTATTTAAATTTTGTTTAATATTTTTTTGTTTTAGTGCTTATGTACTTGGTTTAATGAATTGTGCTGCAATGGTTTGGTATGATGTGATAAATTGTTGTTTGTGATGAGTAATATTCTTGTGTTTGCTCTATTGTTCTATGATGCATGTTGAGTTAATGATTGGTGAGGCTTTTAAGCATAGATGGTGGTTGCTAATAGTTTTGCTAAAAATAGATGCATGATTTCAATTGTGATTAATATGCTGGGCAGGATGTTTATCAAATTGTGGAACTTGAGTTAACCTGTGCGAGATTGGGCTCTAGAGTTTTTGATTGATTGAATGTCATTGCTTTGGAAACATGATTTATTTTGCCTAATTTTCTATGATTGAACTACTTGCTTGCTTGCTACACATGATCAAGGCCATGTTTTCTTTTCCCTTAGAGCCAATGCCAATAGGTTATGGTTAACCCAACAAAGAACAATGTTTCTCTTTATCCTTTGAATCTTGAGCCTAAATTTGAATTTTGAATGAAACCCTTTTTGTAATCCTTACCTTGAGTTAAGTAGAGTATGTTTATATGGTAATGGAGAATGGTTCAAGTTTGGGCTTGTAAGAAACCGAAAATAACTTTGTGAAATTCATTAAAGAGCATTGAGCAAAAGCAAAAAGCCAAAGAAAAGAAAGAAAATAAAAGGTTGAGCAAAATTGGTTTCTCACATAAAAGAAGAAAGATAGTTGATTGTTAATGTGAATAAATAAATTGTGCACTCTCTTAACTCAAGGATTTTGTTGTCTAGAAAAACCAATTTTCTTCTTAGTGCGACCTCAATACAAACCTCAAAAAGTCCTTGTGATGATAACTTGCTTGTGAGTGTGTTTGATATGTGGTTAAATGAAAAGCAAAGTTGATTCATGTGACATTGTGATGGTAGAGTGTAAGAGTGTCACCTTACTATACACCTTTGAGTTTGAGTGAAACACTTTTGAGTGCTTGAGCAAAACACTATCTTTGGTGAGGAATTTTCCATGCACTGTATGATAACATTCTTTCTTGGTTATTGATTACTCATAATGTTGCATCTGTATGTCTTGATTATGTGAGCACCATAGTTGAAGCTTGATTGGCTAAAACATCATTATATTTTGACTAATCTTTTTATGATGAACAAACATGAGTGATTTACTTGTCCTAGAGGAAAATTCTTTTTGGTGTGCTAGACCATTGTAGTATGATTATTTTGTTTAAGCCAAGCTACATTTTGCTTGAGGACAAGCAAAATTTCAAGTTTGGGGTTGTGATAACGGTTGAAAAAACTGTTATCTGTGATTTAATTTTGATAGTAAATCAACCCTTTTTGACTTAGAAGCTTGCGTGAACTCATCTTTTTAGTTTAGTTTTATGAATAAGTGAATAAAGGTTATATTTTATGATTTTATCACTAAAATGCCTTTATTTTGTAGCTAATAATGTGCCTGGAAGAATATCCAACAATGTATAAAGCTGAATCAGCCATAAAAGCAAGCAAAACAACAAAAAAAGTGAGTTTTGGAATGCTATTATTAGGGTTGAGAGCCAGAAAGGGGGGCTGAGTGCCAGTTTTTTCCCACACACCGACTGGCGCCCTTCCAAGGGCGCTGGGCGCCAGTTTTCTCGTAGTTTCACCCGGGTGCCCCAAATGAGGGCGCTGAGCGCTAATGTGTTGGGCTTGGACCCATTTTCTGTTATTATTTTGATCTATTTAAGGACTTGGACATCCTAGGGATGATATCTCTTGATGGCTTGAGCACACAAACACATTTTTCGCCCCTTGGAGGCAGATTTGGGGATGTGAGAGCTCTCCTTTTCAGTTCTAGGGTTTTTCTATCTCTTCCATTCCATTGTTCATCTGGTTTCTCCATGACGATGGAGAACTAATCTTATTTGTTGTTGGGGAAGATGTAACCTCTAAACTCTCATGTATTTGAATTTGTTTTGAATTATTATATGCTTCTTTCATTAATTGTTAGGGATTTTCTCCTTTGTTAAATTCTTATATTTTATGATTTGTCTAAGTATCGGGAGATATCTTACGAATTACGATCTGAAGAATTTCTCCCAAGAGCAATATTGCCCAAGGATGGGGATAGGAGGATTGGTCATCTTAAGCTCCTAATCGTAATGCAAAATTAATTATTAGGGATGCAAGGGATTGTGGTCTAGTAATTGAGGATAGGCTTTCTTCGCCGAGGGATCAGATTTTAAGTAATTTAGAGAGTGACGTTAACAATTTAATGAAGAAGAATAATTCATATATGCATGAGAGTGATTAGGTGAAATCTAAACCCTAACAACATTATCATCTCATATTATCAACTTCATCCATTCATTCTAGTGTTTAACTTCAATTGATCAAATTGCATTCATGTTTATTTTTATTGCATTTGCATTCAAAACCCCCAAAATTGTTCTTCCGTATTAATTAGTTAAGTAATTACACAACTGTTTAGTGTCGTGAGTCCTTTGGGATACGATACTTGGTCTTACCATTTTATATTACTTGATACGATTCGGTACACTTACCGACATCTTAACAATAGACTGGCTAAATTTACTCTTGGTAGATCAAATTTAGAAGTTGTAATAAGATCACAAGGGAGAGCAATCAATAGGTAGGGAATAGGATATAAAGCTAAAAGTGAAAGAGTTAACTCGAAAAAATTTATTGATTTGAGTAAACCTGTAACGGCTACCTGTTTCTATAGTAACTCTATTGGTTTGAGATTATTTGTTATTTTGTTTGGCCTATGTTTTGGCTAGTTAATGCATGTTATTAAGTAATATGTATGGATTTGTGGTGTGAGCATAAACTATGTTATTTCTTTGTAATTTTGTCGGATGTGTGAGCTTTTCGTATTGTGATACATTAAGGAGTTTTGGTCTCACGTGAAGAGATATATTTGAGTGTCACCCTTGCTCTTGTACGAGGAAAGAAAGGGTTGGATATCTCGTCCATAACTTTGGCTCGCTTTGAGTATAGTGGCTGATGCATATCTGCTTTTACTCATTAGTCCTTGAGGAGTGGGAGAGATAGGTATGAAGTCGCAATGGGGGATGACTCGAATTGCTCTGCTTTGTGAAGAATGTTTGTTCGACAATGAAGGAAACGACACTGATTGTGTATGATCTGGATTATGATCTTGTTATTGCGATGTGATATGATGTGATGACTTTCTATGGTTTGTGATTAATGGTATGATATTGCATTATTGTGCTATGATAATATTTTTGGTTACTCACCCTTACCTGTTATGGTTGTGGTTCCACCTGCTATGATCATACTTGTAAGGGAGTAGATGGCGTTGCAAGTGAAGTTAACGTGGAATAGCTTCGCGAGAGATAGGAAAATTATTACTTTGGGATGTTGTTTAAGTTTAATTTGTACATTTTTTTGACTTGATGTTTTTTAAAGGATATGTAAGGTTTTATTTTTGCTGTGCATTGATATCTGATACAATTGTGGTTTTTGCTTCCGCGGTGTTACTTTATAAAAAAAGTTTATGAGAACAAATTTACATATTTTGCGTCTAGTAAGATTGTTTATTTTTTTACGTTTTGCATTCCACTAAGGGTGTTACAATTTGCATAGCTTCTTGTATAACTTAGATTTTCATTTGATTTGAACAAACCTTTAAACGTTATACGTCAAGTAGGCACTTTTCTTTCTGAAAATATATTTTGTTTAATGCTTATTATTAATCTTCAAAACTTATGATGCTAAATTGTGTAATCTCTCTAAATGATCTTGTGTTAACATACATTATGTGTGAAGTTTTGCAAAATATGCTTATTGTTATAGAAAAAAGAGTTTGTTGTTGTATTGGAAAAGCTATTTAAATATTCATGAAGAATCTAAAGAGCATTGTTATTAGCTTGTTGCAGATTTCTCCTCCACAAGTAAAGGAAAACTTTAGTCTGTTTTAGATTGTGGTTGTAAACCACAAGTTTTCTCCGAATCTATAAATAGGTGTCAAATGTTCCTCTCATAACACATTATCTTTTCTTTCTCTTATTCTTTTTCCTTTCTTTCTTTCTTCTTAAAATCTAAGTTATTATTTTAAGGATTTATCTTGCTAGTTTTTGATCTTGGAAAATCTATGAAATTCCTATTTGAGAAACTTACGCCACACAAAAAAAATATTTAAGAATAATTAATCTACAGACCTAAAAAAGTCTATTTATTTGTGTTTTTTTTTGTATGGGTGAAATAGGTGAAATGAACCCATAACTACTTAGACAAACCTTTTGTTATTATTTGCATGTAAAACTCTTTATATCAAAGTACATGCATGTCAATATTTTTTTCCCTTGAACAATGTAAAAAGTTTATTTTATTTTCATTTAAGATGATATGTTACAACCTATTTAAATCATTATTTAATTGTTACAACTGAAACATTTAAGTATCATACATTGTCTTATTTTATCAAGGAAATTTCGTTATTAAAATATTGATTTAAAGAGAGGGTACATATGTTTTAGATGGAGTAATACATATATATATATATATATATATATATATATATATATATATATATATATATATATATATATATATATATATATATATATATATATAAGCATTAGTAAAAAAACGTCTTTTTAACGTGCTATATACTAAAACCGAAGAGTATAAAAGCATGATGGCATTTTCGTAGTTTTAGGAAAGTTATATGCTTCGGTTTAAAAGAAACTAAAGCGCAAGATGTCTACTACCTCGGTTAAGCCATAAACTGAAGCATAAAGTTTTGCCATTGTACCATCTGCTCCTCTGCAAATCAGTTGACAAATTGAGAAACTTTTTGAAAAACACATACTGCCTCGGTTACAATCAGAACCAAGGCATATAGGTTCAATATATTTTCAAAATTGCCATTATACTTTTCATTTTTTATTATTTTCTAATATAATAGTGTCATCGGTTAAGCTGAAAATTCGAAACAATATGGTTATATTACCTCGGTTATATTTTGAACCGAGGCAGTATAGGCTGTTAAGAGCAAGCCCATATCCTCTTCTCTTTTTGATTCCAAGTGGGCTTAAGGGTTCACTTTTTTTTCCTTTCGGAGCAAGCCCAGATCCTCCTCTTTCCCTTGAACGTGCACGAGCAGCGAGGCAGTATAGGCTGAAGCTTCTTCCCTTGAACGTGAACGAGCAGCGAGAGTGTTGTGATGGAGGTGAGTGGCCAGCGAAGACGTGGAGAGACGTAGCAAGGCGCGACGAGGTCGCGTCTGATAATGGCAACGCTTCCACGAAGGTTCCAACTCCGACTTCTTCGATGGAGACGACTGCGTGAGGACGTTGGCCGTTCTGATTCACGACACAAGTTTCCTTCTCCTCCTTCTTCCTCTGTTTTTGTTTTGAGTTTTAGGGGTTTCCTATTTCGTATAAGAACGCGTGTTGGGTGCGAATGGGGATGCGATGACGGACGAAGGCGGCAGTGGCGCGTTGCGAGGAAGGCGGCAATAGAGTGAATCGTTTTCCGATTTGGCATTTTAGGGTTTTTGAAATTGAGAATTGAAGAATTAGGTTTTTCATTTTCAGATTTGGGGTTTCTGTTCTTGTTTTTGCGACTTAGGGTTTCAGTTATTCATCTAATTTTGGGGTTCTAGTTTTGTTATCCTAGAAGAAGGGCGTGAGACAGGGATTTCATTTCAAATTCATTTTTGGGCTTCTTTCTTTGCAATCTTGATTTTTTTCAGTTTGGGGTTTGAAATTAGAATCTGGAATTGAAATCAAAATCGAAGCACAAAGGTGGCTAAAGAAGAAAAAAAATAGATCCTACTGCCTCGGTTCAGGTTCCAACCGGAGGGAGACAAAGTAACTCGGTTCGGAACCGAGGCAAAGAGTCTACCACTTTTTGCTTCGCCTGAATATGTCTCAGTTCAGGAACCGTTGCCTATGAGCGAAAATAACCGATGTCGTTTTCTCTTACGGTACTAGTACTAGTGAAAAAAGTTAAACGAAAGTTTCCAAAATAGATTTGTAATGAGGTACTACATTGTAAATCAATTATTTTCATAAGATAAAATAATTATATATAATAGATACTACTTAACTCGTAATCTATTAATCAAAATCTCCATTTTTATAACTAGAAATCATTTTAGAGAGCAAATATAAAAGTAGACAGCTTTTACAGACTAGTTGGGTTAAATAGTCTACCTCATAAGCACCTCAACTAATCATACGTTTTTTATAAATAACTTTCTATCATTATTTTGAACGAATGTCCTAGTAATTAATATAATGATACTAAAAATATAAAGCACTGAATTCGAGGTCAGGCTCCCTCCTTAGGAAAGGCAAGGTAAGAAATGAAATACTTTTTCGCTCCCCTTCTTTCCAAAGCACAGTACAAACATATAAGCTGATGACTCAAAATATTCTCTAGGACAGGTGGCACGCAGGCCAAATAACATAATAACAAATCCTAACCAACTCTTTCTAGAACAATGGAAAACCAACAATTATTGGACAAAAAGGTCAAACAGACGTAATCCACTAATGATGAATGAAATCATCCCAACCCAACGGTTTCTTAGACACCCTCTTGGGCCTAGAATCAGCTCCCTTACCAATTTGTGTATCAATACCTTCCCCTTCGACAAGGACCTTGTCCTCAAGGTCATAAAGCAGTTTGAGTTCGTCCCACTTCTCCCAAGAAGTATCATCCGGAGACAGCCCATGCCATTGAACCAAGGCCATCCGCGTAGGGGTGCCATCTATGGGCACTGTTTTCAAATCCAGAACTGCTAGAGGGGTGATCAAGGGACTGCTATCCACTGAGTCAGGCGGAAGGAGGTCAAACTGAGTAGGAATTGGCCCTTCATGACGTTTCATCATTGAACAGTGAAAAACGTTGTGTATTTTGGATGATGAAGGGAGCTCTAGTCTGTAAGCCACAGGTCCGATGCGTTCAATAACTTTATGAGGACCATAAAAGTGCTTGGCTAGCTTATGATACTTATGACCAGAAATGGAAACCTGCTTATATGGCTGAAGTTTCAAATAAACCCATGTCTTTTCTTCAAAATTCACTTCCCTACGTTTCGAATCTGCTTGTTTCTTCATGCGACTTTGTGCCTTAAGCAAATTGTGACGTAGAAGGGACAAAATCTCTTCCCGAGAAGAAAGGACAACATCACAACCTGCATTTGATGAAGTACCTTCTATGTATGATGGCAAGGATGGGGGTGGCTTTCCATAGACCACTTCAAACGGAGTCACTCCTGACCCAAAATGCCAAGAAGTGTTGTAATGGTACTCTGCCCATGGAAGATATTTGAACCAAAGACTTGGCTTTTGATGAACAAAGGCACGCAGATATTGCTCAATAGTACGATTCATAACCTCAGTTTTCCCATCCGTTTGAGGATGATATGAGGAACTCATCCGAAGGAGCGCTCCACTGAACTTGAATAAATCAGACCAAAATCGGCTAATGAAAACCGGGTCTCTATCAGAAACGATGCTCTTTGGCAACCCATGATGTTTACACACCATAGAGACAAACAACTCTGCCACCTTGTAAGCTGTAAAGCCCGAATTAAGTGCCCCCAAATGGACTGCCTTCGAAAATCGGTCTACTACTACCAATAACACCGTGTAACCGTTAGATGGCAGAAGTCCGGTCACAAAATCTAGTGATATATCCTCCCACACTCCGGAAGGAATAGGCAAAGGATGCAAGAGTCCCCCAGGTCTTGCTGTGCTATACTTGGTCTGCTGGCAAGCTACGCACTGAGAAACAAACGCCTTAGTGTCCTTAGCCATGGATCCCCAAAAAAAATTAGCACTGATCCTCTTCAAAGTTTTGCTGACCCCCGCATGACCCCCAACAGGAGTCTCATGGAATTCTCCTAACAGTAAGGGAATAAATTTGGACTGATTGCTGATCCAAATCTTTCCACGATACAAAAGCAAATCGTCATTCCAACGATAAAGAGGATAAGAGGAGGGATTCGACAGTACTTTATCCCTCATAAGAATGAATTCAGAGTCCAATAATTGTGATTCCTTCAACTCATTTAAGAACACAAACTGTGGGGTAGAGAGCATATGTAACTCACCCTGAAGTGGACAATCGGATCGTGAAAGTGCATCCGCCACCACGTTCAATCTCCCCGGTTTGTACTGAATCTCGTAATCATAACCCAGCAACTTTACAAGATAGTGTTGTTGTTCCGGGGTCTGAATGACTTGCGTCAAGAGCTCTTTCAAACTCCTCTGATCAGTTTGAATGATGAAAAAGTGTCCCAACAAATACTGTCGCCATCGTTTCACTGCACTAGTTATGGCGTGGAGCTCTCGGACATACGCGGAGGATGTAGACAATCGAGGACAGAACACCTTACTAAAGTAAGCAATTGGTCAATTGTCTTGAGTCAAAACTGCACCCATGGCTGTCCCTGATGCATCTGTTTGGACATAAAAAGTCTTATCAAAATCCGGCAAAGCTAAGACTGTGATGCTGGTCATGGCAGATTTCAGAGAGTCGAAAGCCTTCTGAGCATGGGTAGACCACTGAAATTGCCCTTTTTTAAGTAGATTAGTCAGAGGTTGGGCTATGGCTGCATAATGACGAACGAATTTCCGGTAAAACCCGGTCAAACCCAAAAACCCACGTAGCCCTTTGGTGCAGGTAGGAACTGGCCATTTAACCATAGCTTTAATTTTTCCAGGATCGGGAGACACTCCCCCATTAGAAACTATATGCCCCAAGTATGCAATCTGTGTCTGAAAGAAGGAACACTTGTGAGATTGCAAGAGGAAACTATTACGTGCCAAAATCTCGAATACCTGGCGCAGATGAGTCAAGTGTTGATCAAAGTCAGCACTGAATACCAAAATATCATCAAAGAAGACAATAACTGTCCTACGCAATAGAGGCCTGAAAATATCATTCATGGTAGATTGGAATGTTGTCGGGGCGTTGCACAATCCGAATGGCATTACACAATATTCGTAATGTCCATCGTGAGTCCGGAAGGCTGTCTTAGGAATATCAGAGGGTTGAAGGCGGATTTGATGGAAACCTGAAGTCAAATCCAATTTCGAAAAGCATCGAGCGGAACCCAATTCATCCAACAACTCCTCTACTGTAGGAAGTGGGAAACGGTCCTTGACCGTAATGGCATTCAAAGCGCGGTAATCCACACACATACGCCAAGATCCATCTTTCTTCTTCAGAAGGAGAACCGGAGAAGAAAATGGACTTGAACTAGGCTGAATCCAACCAGAGGCAATCATTTTGGAAACCTGTCTTTCAATCTCAAGTTTCTGAAAATGCAGATATTTGTAAGGCCGAACATTGACTGGTTGTGAATTAGAGAGCAACGGAATTGCATGATCAGTATTTCGGGGTGGAGGCAGAGAAGAAGGTTCAGAGAAAAGTGATGTGAAGGAAGAAAGTAATTCACGTACTTTAGGATTGGGATGATCTGGGAGTGTGTTTGGGGTAGAAGAAGGCCTTACCACCAATGAGAAAAACTGGGCTGTTGGATCTGCTCGAGCAACCCGTTTGAGTTGATGCAGGGAAAGAGAGGTGGGCTGCGGTCCAGAATCTCCCTTAAGCTCAATAATGGATTGGTTGAATACAAACTTCATAGTGAGTGCTTGATAGTCCATTAAAATGGGCCCTAATTGCTTTAACCATTGGGCCCCAAGAACCACATCGGATCCGCCCATATCAAGCACGTAAAGAGCAATGTGGAACGAATGCCCTTGGATCAGTAATTCTACTGAAGGACAAACCTGTGTACACGCCAGTTCTTCCCCACTTCCAACCAAGACCTTAAGGGGGGCAGTAGGGGATTGGGCCAAACCCAAACAGGTAGCTACTTCTTTTTGGATGAAATTGTGTGTGCTACCCCCGTCTACCAACACACGGATCGGGTGATGTGTAATATGGCCCGTTAATCGGAGTGTCTCTGGAGCTCCAGTACCCGATAAAGCATGTAAACTGATTTGGGCTGGAGGGTCCAACAAATCCACAGGTGAGGTATCCAATTCAGGGTCCCGATCTGAAATCGGTGGAGCCAGAAGGGAGCCACTGACTGGGTCATCTTCCTCAGAAATAAAAAGGAAGAAACGAGCTGGGCACCGATGCGACCGTGAATACTTCTGATCGCAATTAAAGCACAACCCCTTCTCGCGGCGGTCTGCCATCTCAGCTTCAGTTAATTGGCGATAACGAGTCTTGGGGGTAGGAGTAGGCAACAAGGGAGGAAAAACTCGTGGTGGTGGTTGCGGTGGAGCAACGGTAACGGTGCGGGTCAACGGGGGAGAGGACCAAGAGTTGAGTGGTCTAGGTCGCTGCACACTGGAGATATCCAACAACTTCTCCTCTTGTAAACGGGCCAAACCCACCGCCGTGGACAGCGATTGAGGCTGTTGTGCCACCACCTCACGCCGGATCTCCGGCTTAAGACCGGAGAGGAAGCAACTCAGAAGGAAAGGCGGCGACAAACCCGTGACGCGATTCGCGGTGGCTTCGAACTCAGTGAGGTAAGAAGAAACAGAGGAAGTTTGGGACAGCTTAAAGAGCTTACCTCTAGGATCTTCAAACGCAGTGGGGGCGAATCTGGCTTCCAAAGCTTGTAAGAGGTGAGGCCATGAGAGGATCTGACCATTCCGATACATCCACTGGAACCAAGCTAAGGCAGCACCGTCAAGATAGAAGGAAGCCACGGTAATGCGTTCTTCGTCCGGAGTATTGTGGTACTCGAAGAATTGAGAGATCTTGAATATCCACCCTACTGGATCTGTACCATCGAAGCGGGGAACATCTAGTTTCAAGAAGTGGCGCTGAGAAGAGGCATGATCGGAGGAGTGAGGATGGCGAGGGGAAGAAGGAGGAGTGGTATGCTGAGTTTCCAAAAGAGAAAGTCGATGATGTATATCGGTCATTTGAGTAGAAAAAAGTGACATCTGAGAAAGCAATTCATCTATTTTGTTAGAAAGGAGCGTGGAACGGGTACCGTCAGCCATAGAGAAAAAAAAATCAATGAAAGCACCAAATGATACTAAAAATATAAAGCACTGAATTCGAGGTCAGGCTCCCTCCTTAGGAAAGGCAAGGTAAGAAATGAAATACTTTTTCGTTCCCCTTCTTTCCAAAGCACAGTACAAACATATAAGCTGATGACTCAAAATATTCTCTAGGACAGGTGGCACGCAGGCCAAATAACATAATAACAAATCCTAACCAACTCTTTCTAGAACAATGGAAAACCAACAATTATTGGACAAAAAGGTCAAACAGACGTAATGCACTAATGATGAATGAAATCATCCCAACCCAACGGTTTCTTAGACACCCTCTTGGGCCTAGAATCAGCTCCCTTACCAATTTGTGTATCATATAATTTATTATTAAATTTAATTAAAAAGTAAATTAAATAATGTTACACGTCCTTCATCCTAGGACAGAAGGAAGAAGAGGATGGTTTGAATGCAGTTAAGAATGGTTGATGCAACATAAATATAGTTTTATTGAATAAAAATAAAAGATTCCATAGAGTTGGAGCATAAGAAGAAGAAGAAGAAGAGAAGAGAAAGAACTACGGGATGGGGTGGGTGTCGTTGAATCTAGTGAGTGCCTTTTCCATCTGAGTCCATTTCTGCTCCAAAGTGCCAATGTATCCAATAGACATCCTGATGAGACCTGGGGAGATGCCGGCAGTCCTCTGCTCCTCCGCAGTCATCTCACTGCTGGTGCTGCTTCCAGAGCAGGACATCAGAGTCTCGTAATACCCCAAGCTCACCGCCATGAACCCAAACTGAACATCGTTCTGCAACTGACTCATCAACTTGTTAGCCCTATCCACCGTTTCCATGTCGATGCAAAGAAGCCCCCCGTACCCGTACTCCATGTTCGCCATTGATTTCAGGAGCTGATGCTGTGGGTGCTCTTCCAGCCCTGGGTAGATCACCTTCACTCCCAGTTTCTTCAGCCTCGTCGCGAACACTAACGCTCGGTGACTGTGTTCCTTCATCCGAAGGCCCAGGTGAGGAATTCTCTCTGACAGCTCGAACGCCACCTTCGCATTCATCGTCGGACCCAGCAGCATCAGAGCCCCTTGGTGAAGGTCCATCATCGAATTCACCAGACTCGCTGGCCCGCACACAGCCCCTGCCAATCCAAACTTTTCATTATCAGCATACCAAACCCTGCATGCACGCTTGCATGCATGCATATATATTTATATATTTATATTTCAAATCACGGCAACAAATATGCTTAGGAGGAAAGGGACCTGCAATAATGTCAGCACCGCCGCTGATGAACTTCGAGATGCTGTGAACCACCACGTCAGCATCGAGACGGGCGGGAGAGATGACCATGGGAGCGAAGGTGTTGTCCACCACCACGGTCAGACCTTTCGCGTGTCCCACGCGGCACAGTTCCGGAATGTTGGCCACCTTCAGGCTGGGATTGGCCATGGACTCGAAGTACAGTACCTTCGTCTTCCCTTCCACGATGGCGCTCTCCACGCTCTCCAAATCGTCTATGTCCACGAAGGTCGTGTTGATGTTGGATGTCCTGGGAAAGAAATGCGAGAGCAGGGCGTGGGTCCCGCCGTAGAGCGTGTTGGACGCCACCACGTGTCCGCCGGAGCTGCACAACTGTAAGAGCACCGAAGAGATAGCGGACATGCCGCTGGCGGTGCAATAGGCGGCCTCGGTGCCTTCCATGGCCGCCATCTGGCGGCCCAGGTTCAGCACCGTCGGGTTGAAATGGCGGCTGTAGATGAAGAAGTCGCGGTCGGGGCCCAGCTCACCGGCGAACATTCGGCGGAGGGTCTCCGGCTCCATGACCGTGAACGTGGCGGAGGCCTCGATGGACATGTTGACGCCGCCGTGCTCCCCGAACTCGTGACGCGTGAGGGCCAATGCGGCGGCGGGGTCCATGTCGCGTGCCGCGTTCTTCCTCTTGGCATCGCCGTCCGAAACTACATCGTTGGTGCCGCAACGCTTCCTGTTGGCCACCGCGTTTTCAGCCATGATAATCGGAAACGAACGGGGGAGAGAGATAGAGAGATTGGATTGGGGAAAAGATAGATCGTAAAGAGGACAAGACTCCCCCTCTCTATTTATTTCTTCCCTGATATCCCTCCATCACTTTCCATCGCATTTGCTGAACCTGGACCTGATATTTGCGCATGTGCTGAATCTCCTAATATTAGTCTTGTTATTATCAACAATTACGACACCATTTAATTCCCTATTTAATGCTTCACGAAACCCTAACATACAC
The DNA here is from genome assembly GCA_034642375.1 of Vigna nakashimae. Taxonomy (NCBI): domain Eukaryota; kingdom Viridiplantae; phylum Streptophyta; class Magnoliopsida; order Fabales; family Fabaceae; genus Vigna; species Vigna nakashimae. The sequence goes on along the minus strand of CM067762.1, from coordinate 43,451,114 downwards.
ATCAAAAACTCATAACAAATAAAGTTTTAGAAAAAATAAAAATGGATGACAACGAATTACAATGAGAAAATAAACAGTAATTATGAATGAAGATAAAAACTCGTTTTATTTATGATTATGAAAAAAATAGTGTCGAAGATGGTAATTTGATTAAGAAAAAGAAAACTTGACACAGTTTGATTTGAGTACGCGTTTGAAATTTAGTGGACAGGAGGGTTGTTGAGTAATGACCACCACACACACTAAAGCTTATCATCATCCCCAAACAGTTCAACATTTTGACCATTCAATTCAACCAGTATTGTACGCATTAGTTTCACGGTCTCAAAATTAAAACTAATTATTTTTAAATTAAAATACTCATAATTAAAACTAATTATTTTTAAAAATACATAATAGAAATTTATTGATATTTTTCGTGTAACATCTCAAAAATACAGAATTACCCTTCCAGAAATTTGCTCACACTTCCAAAAAATCCCAAGAACACCTATAGCTCACTGATTGATGAGGATAGACCACCAAAAGACCAGAAATGTGATCAGAAATGGGAAGAAGAAGCTGATGAACACATGCAACCAGAAACTTGGCTTGCATGTGTAAAAAAGTTTCGGATTCTCACAAGAGCTCAAGAAATCGAGACTTACCAGCTCTAAACAAGACTTTGATCGGTGGAAAAGGATGTTTTTGATTCCAAGATTACTTAAGCTCAGTTTGATTGAAAATCAGATGAAGTAAGATGAGAGATTTTTAGAGAGAAGGAGGAGAAAAGAAAAAAAAAGAAGATTTAGAGAGAAATGGTTGTATTAGAAAATGGGACGAACATTTGAAATTTTCCTTTATATAGTAATATTATTTTAATATAAATCATCCAGTCTCATTATTCCCACACACCTGTCCACTCCAAGATCTTTAAAGTTCTTGGTTCTTACATTCTCCCCAACAACAAGAATTTTCCTCCTCGAAAATTAGACTTATCAGATAGAAGGAACAACCTATTTTGTCAAAGATACTACTCCCCACAACTTTACAAACATGAAAACCTTGCCTCTATCTTAAAATGTCCTAGTGATCAATAGTGTAGATTTGGTCTAGCAATCATTCTCGAAACATATCAGAACCTCTAAACCTCAATTAATACGAATCTTTCTTTCACATAATTAATCTTGGTGTGTCTGCCACACAACCAGTCTTCATCAAACCTCTGCTACTTCTTGTAATTCTCTTTTAAAACCTCTACTAGTGTTGGCTTCAATTCAATCCTTCAAGAGCTCATACTCTACAAAAATAATACAATATAGTTAGGGTTTATTTTTAGTGTTTTTAAAACCCTTAAATTTCCAGCGGTTTTATGAAAACCCCCCTAAATTTCTGGTGGTTAGTGAAGATCGCAACTAAGTTATGAGTTTTTATACCACACATAAATATTCTAAAACTTTTTAATTCCCACTTCTTGTCTCTTTGAAATCGCAGTAATATTTCTCTTTCTTTCCTTCTTGTCTCTCCCAATCGAAGTTGTTCACACATCCATCTTCACTAACCTGCGTTTGAACAACAAGTAAGCAGACCATCAATTTCTCTTCCTCCCACCAGTGGCGACACAACTTCTTCTTCTCCATCATAGATCTCACCATTAGTCTCATGCCGCCGTGACGAATCAGCAACCACCTACCATCTTCTTCATTGCAACCAACAGGAAAACCTATTCACGCAGGCACCACCATGAGCCACCTCCGAGGTTCGTTCCATCAAAGTCTCAGCCACTCATTGTAGCTCTAAGATTCGCAACCACCATTAGCACCAAACCTAGCCACTGCAAAACCTACAAGAAATCGCAGCAAGATCATCTCACCACCACTAAATCGCGAGTCATTCATCGTCTTCCTCGTACAACCTACAAACCTACATCTCAACTTGCAAGTAATTCTCATCTTTCCTTTTTTTTTATTTTGCAGTAGAATGATGGAGGACGAGAATAGATTTAGGGTTTCATTATTTACAAAATCGGGAAAGAATTTAGGGTTTTACTCTTGATTTTTTAGTAATTGATTTGGGGTTTTCTTGGATTGGTGCTGGTGTGGCTACTGGAATGGTTGGTGAGGCCCATAATGAAAATAAAGTTAAAGGTATTTTCACCTCCCTCTCTTTCCTTTCATCAACCAATGTGTTATTTTAGTCCTTTTAATTGTCAATAATGTATCGAAAGCTTTCGGCACAACCATTGTTTTTTGGAAACCATTTCTGATTCTCCTAAAGAGCATTGTTGAGTGAGAACAATATCATGGGAGCTCATTTCATGTTAAATAAATAGTCCTGCTGCATTATAAAGTCTAATAACATTCTTTGTTCTTATAGATGCGTACAAGTAATCCAATTGATGGTTGTACAATAGTTTGGAAAAAAAACAAGGTTATGTGCAACTTTACTTTCCTCTAGATGTTACTTGTTGATTATCTTAGTGGAATTTTGTTTCCTTCAATAGTATTCATGCATTTGTAGTTTTGTTAAGGTTGTTTCCTTCAACTGTAATATGCCATTATTTTTGCATTAACAATAACTAGAAGACATAACCAAATCCTATTTTAAGTAGATTTTTTCATGTTTTGGTCATTGAGTTAATGAGTGTTATTTTAAAGCCATTTGTTTTAACTCATGAGTTCCCTTTTTGAGGTTTTGCACTGTGGTTGATGGTGACAATAGGAGTATTAAGGGGAAACAACCTAACATTCTGAATAGGTTCTGTAGAATACTTTTTGTTTGTTTACCTCGTGTTTGTATAATTTTGACTGATATAAAAATTTTGATTCTAGTTTACTAAGTTGAATGGTTTTTTACTTGTATCTCCTTCACTATGTTTGCATGCTTTTCACAGGATGTTATGATGGTTTAAGGATGTATACAAGTTGTAACGAGGTTTGTTCTTTTAGAATTATTGGCATATCATATTATTGATCACTTTCTCCATTTATTGGCTTCCAACATTATATGATTAAATTATATTTTAAGGTATGGAAAGGTGCTGGATTAGGCACTCATATATTGGAGGGACAGAGAGATTTATGATATTTTTTCATTCACGATTTTGGCTATTTGTTGGCTTCCGCTTGATTCCTAAGACTGGTTTGATACATTTCCTTCATCACTTTTTCATTCTCATATTAAAAAAGTTTTTTTTACTCATTTTCATTTTCATGCATGTGATAATCTCTCTTACTTGTTCTAATTCCATTAAGTTAGTTAAACTCCTCTACTTTTTCATAGGATTGAGAATATGGTGTATCAATGTTATGTTACGATGACAATTGAAGAATAGTGTTGCATCCCTCTAGTTTCAGTTAGAGGATGTCATTTTTTGGTCTTTGAAGAGTTTTTGAAAGAGATGAAAAACCTTTGACTGGAGTGTCCCACAACATTGTTTTTGTGACTTTTGGAGATAATCAGGTATATTCTTGTTAATTTTAGATTTGATACTAAGATTAACATTATACATTCAAGAATAATGATAAACTTCTTTGTCATTTGGTTTTACAATTTCGATTCACTTTACTTTCCCATGCAGCATGTGAAGCATCGTTGGTGCTTCCATTAGGTGGAGAAAAATGTTTATTCCTTGCTAATGATTGCCATCCTAATTCTAGTTTATGCATATCTAACTTTATCCACCTTTTACCAATCTCTCTTTTCTCTCCTTCCCTTTTGTTTTGCAAATAAAGAAGTACAATATGTTTTTCCCTGACCATATTATTTCTGTCAATGTTTTTCTTTGTTAAAAAAAAGAGCAAATATACTTGCTTTGTTAAAGACTATCTTTCTTTCCATGGCACCACTAAAGTTATGCAATTTGTTCTTTATTTTGAAAACTTTTCATTTCTCTTTCTATAATTGGATGAATTATGTCTCCTTTCATTACAAATATAGAGATCAAGATGTGCCATACTTTCAATTGTAATCTAACAAACTTCTTAGGGACCCTTTTTCCCTTTGAGATTCTGAACATCATAAAAAACCATTATAGGGATGTCTAAAACTTCATTTTGCTAGGGCACTGAGCTTGATTTGTTGCCAATTTCCTTTTATTTATTGTTTCATCTTACTGATTATTTTTCTTGTTGTCTCCAACTCAACTTGTGTGGTTCAAAGATGAAAGCAAAGTTGTCTGCATACCTGTTGTAGTTATAAGTTGTCAAACTTGTTTCTGTTATGGAAAGATATCAAAATTCTTATTTAAATAGATTTTGTCTAATTATTTTTTAATAATATAATAATCTTAGTTGTTTCGATTGTAGGGGTCGAGTCGTCTGATACCTCCACGTCTCCCTCTCCTCGTCTCTCGGTCGTTTGGTCCTCGTTCCCCGCTCCTCAATTTCCTCCTCTGCGTGCGGGTGGAGACTTGTCAAAGATTCTCCGATGCGAAATTCAGTTTGAGAGCAATAGCAATTTTCAATAGAACAGTAATAAATGTGTAATCAATGCAACCTGTCTACCAATTACCCTGCATCTGTATTTATAGTTTTTGCTATGAGCTTAGGATTAGTGAAAAGTTAATCACGACCCAAATTCAGCCCAATAGCTTTTAGTGACTACTTACCTTAATCTTAATACTGAACTAGTTAATTAGCGATGTGGTCGGTCGGTCTCCCGAAGTTTGGTCCTACGACCGGCCGGTCCATTTGGCAATCTGGTTAATTTGGCAATCTGGTTAATTGGCTTATCATGAGTTACGGACGTCCGATCTTTCGCTGCCCGACCCCTCCTAATGACGAGCAACGAGGTAGCGTGATTAGACAGTTATGATTATTTGGACGTCCGGTTTGTTCGACCCCCGGTCCATCCTAGTACACAAGCCCCCCAAGCCCCAGTATACGCAGTATACGTAGGGTTTTGAGTGTGGTGTTTACCCTGATCGTGGGGTAGCGAGGGTCCGTAGACTGGTATTGGGCTGGATCTCATGGGGTTTGGGATCTCGAGTTTTTCGGATTTGGATTTGGGCGGGAATTACACGTGTTGCGTCTGCAATGGCGGAAGTTAAAGCTGTCTCGCATCTGGAGTGTTGATCGTGCTAGCCTTCGACGGCGTAGATGTCTACAACGGTTACATAAATTTTTCTATAAATAGGGATAGGTGGTGTAATTTTCACCTTCTCCATTTTTGTCCAAGTTCATTATTCTTTTTCCCTCAGGTAATAAATGGTTGTTGTCCATATTGATTCTTCTTCTGGATTGTCGGGCGAAATCGGGGGGAGTTCGGCAAGGAGTGATGGTGAGCACGGTGCTTCTCCGAGTTCGGTGTCATCGTCATTTCTGGAAGAGACCGTCTGATCTCCTGGACGGGAACCTTGCTCTCCGAGCGTGGTGGATGGTCGGATCATCAATGGGATCCCCATCTTTTTGCTCAAGGGTGGCATTCGCATCGAAGGTTCCCCGTTCAAACCGGACGGTGATGGTACTGTGGTGACAGAATACGACTGGGCTCCTTACAGTGCCAGTCTGTTTGCTTCAGCATATGCCACCCACGAATTATTGGCCTGGAGGGTCAACCGTCTTCACATCGTCCAGGACATGGGGGATTCTCGGTTGATCCGGGCAGGGGTTAGTATGAGGAACTAAAGAGTTTACTATGGGAAGAGGTCGAGCCCGGACGACTTCTTCTATATGTATGCTAATGTTTTCGCTCAACTCTTCGTCCGGGTGCCTTTGACGGAGTTTCAGACGGCCGTCCTCCGGGAGGCCAACGTAGCCCCGACACAGCTGCATCCCAACTCCTGGGCGACCATGCAGGCATTTTTAGCAATGTGCCTGGCCGTGGGTGTTCCTCCGACAATCCCTGTCTTCTTCCACTATTTCGAGGTCCGTCCGCCCCCTCAAGGCGGTTGGGTGTCTCTAACTTCCGTTCGGGACAGGACGCTCTTCCATCCGTACTCCGGTTCTTTCAAGAACTTCAAGAATCAATATTGCAAGATCATCATCGATGCTTTCGGTCGTCATGAGTTTCATGACTCCGCGGGGAATCACTTGTTCCCTTTTTACTGGACAAGGGATCCCCGGAAAATAAAATCGTTTCCCGTGGGAGTGTTGGGTCCGACCGACTTAGAGGCCGTGCACACCATTAACGCCCTCCCCCGACGTCTTTCTGCTCGTCACTTGGTTGAATGCCTTCGTCATGAGGATTGTGAACGAATGGCGTTCGGTATGGTGTTATTATGTTGAATTCAGTTTTCTTTAGTATGTCGACCTTAACGTATCTGAGTTTTGTTGTTTTCTTTTAGATCTCATGACTGCTCCTGCCCCCCGCCAATCCAACTTTATGGCCGCCAAGAAAGGAGCCGGGGCCAGTTCTTCGTCGACTCGGGCAAAGGGGACACCGACCGCTTCTCGCTCTCCTTCTGTGAGGCGGTCTTCTTCAACTAACCGGATGCCCCCGCTATTTGTTATAGAGCCACAATCGGCCCCTCTCGTCGAGGCGACTAGGGCACCTGCTCTTGTAGGTCGGGCGCCTGTTGCCGACCCCTCTACGATCCTTGAGGTCGTGTTTGTGGATCCGTCTTCTGAGGCGGCCACTGCCTCCGCCGCCCCCTAGTGCGTAAAAGGAAAGACCCCGTAGACGAGGGTCATAAAGATAAGGATGTTTCTTCATCTCGGTCGGCGTCGAAGAAAACTCGCAAAGGAAAGGAAAAGATTCCCTCGCCGCCGCTACCGGGCGGGATATTTAGTCCGGCATTCAACATGAGTGACCGGACAAAATTCCATATGAGCTCCTCTCAACGAGTTCTGATCGAACCGTTCTCTGAAGTGGAGTTAACCGACGCTATGTTGGAGATGTCCACCCGGACGACCTCCCTTGCTTGGTATCTGAAATAGTTTTCCGATCGCCAGGGGGTGGACGCCGTCTGGGCGGAACTCCTGGCCGAGAAGAAGAATTCCGCCTCCCTCTAATCGGCCATGGAACAGTTGATCCTGACCCACGATGACTATGACAAGAGGATCAAATGGCTGGAGGCCGACTTAGAGAAGGCTAAGAGGGAGACGACGGACGCAAGTGATTGCCTGACCGCCGCCCAAAATGATCATGAGCAGCTTCTAAAAGAGTGCAGCCAACTAAAGGCGAAGCCTCTCGTCAGAGAAGCTCGAAGATCGGGCTTCTCTGGTCAAATCAAGCTCTTACCGACGATCTCACCAAGGCAATAGGAAAAGATATCCGATTTAGAGGCGGGTATCGTCTTTGAGCACGAGGAGGGTTTCAACAAAGCCCTTCTTAAGGCGTCCGTCCTTGATGGTATACATGACCCCTTTGCCTTGGGTTTTGACCTTGAGAAGGACGTCTTTGACGGCGTCTTGGTTGATCTCAACACCATGGCCGACGACGAGGGGCCAGAGGCTTAAGGGCCTTCCGGCGCCGCGATAGCTGACGAGGTGGTGGAGGCCGAAGATGGAGATGAAGAGGCAGATGGCGGTGATAACTGATTGCCTTCGTTTTTTGCTTTTAGGTTTTGTTTAGATTTTTGGATGTATTCTTGAGGCCGCCTGTCCAACATTTTCAGTTGTCGAGATGTTGGCCGGGTCGTCCTTTTGTTAATGATGGCAATTTGCTAATGAATACAATCTTTTATTCATCCGGTTGTTTTTATTTCCGCGTTTTGCTTGATTTATTTTCGCGTTTTGCTCCGTTCACCGTCCGGCCAAGTTGACAGTGGTTCACCGGGGAACTCTCCGTTCATCAACTTGGTCTTTGTGGATGCACGGATGGTCGTGGTTCTTCGGAAAGAACTCTCCATTCACCGTCCGACCAAGTTGACAGTGGTTCCCGGGGAACTCTTCGTTCACCAACTTGGTCTTTGTGGATGTGCTCTCTTCGTGTTTATTGAAATTAGTCAAGGAGACGAACGTCCTGCCATTTCATTAATCGTCGAAAAATGAGTATACAGTTTTAACTAAAATAAAACTTTAAATGCGTGGCGTTCCAAGTGTTTGGAATTGGCCGTCCGTCTGCGTGTTGTAGTCTGTATGCTCCATTTCCCAGTGCTTCTACCACCTGGAAAGGGCCCTCCCATTTTGCCGCCAATTTGCCGTGATTGGTCACTCGACGAGCCTCTCCAACCTTTCTCCATACCAAGTCGCCCTCCTGAAAGCTCCTCGGTTGAACTTTGGAGTTGTATTTTCTCTCCACCATGCGTTTGCATGCCTCAACCCCTAATGCAGCCCGGTCCCTCCGTTCGTCCAGCGAATCTAGCTCGACTGGCAACATGGCGTCTCTCCGGTCGTTCCATGGGGTGTGCATCGGTAGGCCCACAACACTTCGGGAAACTCGTCGACCCAAGCTCCCTTCCTGTCCCCCAATCGTCTTTTTAGCTCGGCCACCACAGTTTTATTCATGGCCTCCACCTGACCGTTCGTCTGTGGATGCTCCACCGAACTGGTGATGTGTTTGATCCCCAAGTTTTTGAAAAATTCGGCTAGTTTCTTATTGATGAAATTCCGGCCGTTATCTATGATGATCGTCTGAGGGAGACCAACACGACACACCAACTTCCAACAAAACTTCTGAACTTGGGCGGCCGTTATGGTTGCTAGAGGCTTGGCCTCCACCTACTTTGTGAAATAGTCCACTGCTACTAGGAGGAACTTCTTCTGGGCTCGGCCCGTGGGGAATGGTCGAACAATGTCTATGCCCCATTTGGCGAATGACCATGGTGACGCTATCGTATGTAAGGTATGAGGCGGAAGGTGGGTATTATTAGCGTGGGCTTGGCAATTTAGGCATTTTTGGACGAACGTCTTTGTGTCCGCTTCCATGGTCGGCCAGTAGTACCCTGCTCTCAGTACCCGGGCTTTCAAAGCCCGTCACCCGGTGTGGAAATCGCAGATTCCGTTGTGGAGCTCGTCCATTACGTAATGCGCTTCCCCTTCTTGTGTATAGGTCGTTCCCCACTAGGAGGTAACGGGCAATCCTCTTTGCTTCGCCTAGTTTGACGGGTCGTCCGTCATCCTGTTGGGACATTATCTCCCGGATTTCCGATTGCCAGTCCCCTTCCTTGTCCGACACCGCTAGGCACTCGACCGAGGGTTACAGTAGCACTTGAAGTACGACAGTCGTTAACTTGTCTTCTGTATTTTTAGAATAGTATATAAGCTTTAGGACATCCTAGGGTTTGTATCTTTGGCAGAGACGAAGGAAATTGATGGACGAACGCCCGAGGAGAGGCCGATAGAAGCTGTGCGAGCTCCTTCGAAGCTTCCTCCAGAGTTGAACGCAGCGGAATATGACAAAAACTCGAAGAAGAACAAGAACAGAGGGTTAAACTCGATAAAAACCCTCTGTTCTTGTTCTTCTTCGAGTTTTTGTCATATTCCGCTGCGTTCAACTCTGGAGGAAGCTTCGAAGGAGCTCGCACAGCTTCAATCGGCCTCTCCTCGGGCGTTCGTCCATCACAAATACTCTCTTTTCCACCCCTTTGAAGGAAGATCTTTGATGCTTAGGCTACCTCTTCACCTTTCTAGGGTTTTATCTTTCATTCTTCCATTATTATTCATCTAGTTTCACCATGAATATGGTGAACTAAACCTTGTATTGTTGTTGGGAATCAATGTAGTCTTGTGAAACTCTCATATATGGAATTTGTTTTAACATCTTACTTTTAAGACTTATGCTTTCTTTCATCATTAGTTAGGGTTTTTCCTCTTTGCTTATTGCTTGCTTTGTTTAACTCATTCATTGCCATGATTATTGGTTTTGTCGATATGGGAACATACGGGGAAATCTAGATCCGGGGAAATTCTCCCAATAGCATATTGGTTGCCTTTAAGCTCCTGCACTTCAGAACTAATTACTAGGAATGCTAGGAATTGTATGAACTCGTAATTAAGGATAAGCCTTCTTGCAAGGTGATTTAGAGAGTGGCATTAACAATTGATGAAAAGAATGTTGAATTCCTAAAGTATATGGAGTGGATAAGATGAAATTGATAACTCCCAACAACATACTCATCCATATAATTCATTAAAGTGTTTGTATTCTGTCTTTTCCATTGATCAAATTCATGCATACATGTTTATTTACTGTCTTTTGCATATAAAACTACAATCAATTTGCTCTTAAGTCTTAAATAATCAACAAATCACTTAACTAAACTAGGCCGTGAGTCCTTTGGGAGAACGATACTTGGTCTTACCGAGTTTTATTACTTGAAACGATTCGGTCACACTTGGCGATTGTTAAACAAGTTTGTGGCGCCGTTTTTCGGTGTTCATAAATTTGTCATCAATCACCACCAACTCTATCATCTTGGCGCTTCTAGGAAGGACCATCACCATGAGCAGTATGGTTATGTTCTTGGTGTCCAAAATCTTGCTTCCCTTTCAAATTGAATTAATACTCCATTCTATGCTTGAGAAAATCAATTTGGTGTTGCATTTGGTTGAAGGCTTTGTCCAAGTTAAATTTGTTAGTGGTGCTGCTAATATTACTATCACCTTTGGAGGAAGACTGCCTTGAACCTATAGACATGTTTACATGACAAAAACCAGCAAGTTACAAAGCCAAAAGGTTAGTGAAAGTTAGAAAAAAAAAACACTAACAATTCTCACACACAATCTTCTATAGAGATAAAATGGGCTCTCAAAGAACAATTTCAAATTTCTAAATCAATGCAAAAGAAAATGAAAGATGTATAATGAACCCATACTTAATCACAAATATACTTCAAGAGGCATACACACCAAGAGGCCAGAAATCAATGAAAACTTGTTAGACAATGATGGAAAAAAACTTTAAAAAGCAAGAAAATGATGCGAAAAAAATTAAAGGAGGCACAACAAAATACAATGAGACAACAAATTAGAATCATGAAACAATCAAGATAAATGGACAGCTAAAAAGTGCAACAATACTGAATTTACACAAGCAAGAGGCAATCACACCAATAACTCTATATATGCAAGAAGATAAAGATCTAAAATGAATGGAAATAATTTCGCATGCTTCAAACCTATATATTTTGTAAATTGATGATAGTGGAAGCTCAAATGTTGATGTCAAACACACATAAGGCTAAAGGAGTGTCTCGGCCAGACTTAAAACAACGAGGAAAAAACAGGTTGGTGTTTATTTTGGATTATTGGCTAAATGATGCAGCAGATTAGTCTCGACCAAGCATTTAAAGGTGTGTATGTGTGTTTGAACAAAATGAATTTTATGTTTGATGAATACTTCTACTATTGTAGAACATATAAGCAAGACATACACATTTTAATCCTAGGGTGATCTATCTCAATTTAGCATACAAGATTCAAAGATAAAATTGACTCTAACAAATGTAATTCAAGAGAGTACTAGAAAACTCCTATAAAGAAATCACATATGACTCAAATCAAGTGTTGTAAAGACAATAAAGACTCAAGACAAAACATTCAAGACAAGAATTAATAGTTGAAAAAAAAACTAGAGACTTAGAAGCTTATTTGTTGAAGACCTCCAAAGGTAGATGTTGCTTGCATGTGAAGGATCAACTTTGACTTCTGGACATCGGCTGTTTGATCACTTCTAAGTGCTAAATTAGATTTTTTTGAATATATTTAAAATGTATTTGAAGGTTTACAACAACCAACAAAAGTAGTCTAGGTACAAAATTGTAAACAACAAGCAAATAACATCAAACATATTAATTGATGGAGATGTTCCTTCAACCTTATTAATGAAGCTCCAGGGAGACAAGATGACATAAAGAAAGCATTGTAGAAGAGATGAAGAATGACTTGAATTTTGTGGTTTGATGAAGGTCCTTGAAGGACGTTGGGCCAACCTTGAAGGAAAAGGAAGAAAAAGTCTAGAATAGAAGACAACTCCAATGAGAACCAAAAAGAGAGGCATACAAATTTGGCAAAGTTTCTCTATATTCATTCAAGTTCTAAAAATTAGAAAAAAGGTGTCTCTCCTCTTATAGTCGAAGGAGAGAGCTAGAGTACATGTACTTGAGAAAGAGCATAGAAGCTTATTTGGCCAAGGGGATGAATAAGAGCCTCTATCCTTTTTTCATCCAATCACATCTTAACTTTCCTTCATCCAATCACATGCAAGGAAGCCTTTATCCAAGTACCTTAAGCCTAAAAAAATGTTGGATCCCGTCCCATGAGGGTCTAACTAAAAAACGGTTGAAAATACCGTTATCTGTGATTCAATTTTGATATTAAATCAATCCTTTTTTACTTAGAAGCTTGCTTGAACTCATGTTTTTAGTTTAGTTTTGTGAATAAGTGAGTAAAGGGTATACTTGATGATTTTATCACTAAATTCCCTTGATTTTGTAGGTTATTGGAATGATTTAAAAGAGGAGTTAAAGTCCCAAGGAGTTGAAATGCAGAAAAAGAGAAAAAGACGCAGTGCAGAAAAGTCAAGTTGAAACTGAGCGCCAGTTTCATGTATCGCACAAAGCTTGAGCACCAATTTTCTCATAGTTTCACCTGGGCGCCCCACTTAGGGCGCTGAGCGCCAACAACGTTGGCCCATGATCCAATTTAGATCTATTTAAGGACTTGCACGACCTAGGATTGGTATCTCTTGATGGCTTGAGCACAAAAACAGATTTTTCGCCCCTTGGAGGCAAATTTGGGGATGTGGGAGCTCTCCTCTTCACTTTCTTAGGTTTATCTATCTTTTTTATTCCATTGTTCATCTAGTTTTTTCATGATAATGGAGAACTAAACCTTATTTGTTGTTGGAGAAGATGTAACCTCTAAACTCTCATGTATTTGAATTAATTCCAATTTATGTATGCTTCTTTCATTAAGTATTAGGGTTATTCTTTGCTCTATGCTTGTTATATTTAACTCATTCATGACATGATTATTGGTTTTCGTGATATGGACACATACGAGGAAACCTAGATCTGGAGAATTTCTCCCAAAAGCAGTATTGCCTGGACATAGGGATATGAGTTTTGGTTGTCTTAAGCTTCCGTTTGTAATGCAAAATTAATTATTAGGGAGACAAGACATTGTAAACTAGTAATTAAGGATAGGCTTTTTTCGCCGAGACATCGGGTGCTAAGTACTTTAGAAAGTGACATTGAAATTAATGAAGAAGAAGAATTCATATATGCATGAGAGTGATTAGGTGAAATCTAAATCCCAACAAAATTATCATCTCATATTATCAACTTCATCCATTCATTCTAGTGTTTAGGCTCAATTGATCAAATTGCATTCATGTTTATTTTTATTGCATTTGCATTCAAAACCCAAAAAATTGTTCTTAAGTCTTAATTAGTTAAGCAATTACACAATTGTTTAGTGCAGTAAGTCCTTTGGGATATGATACTTGGTCTTACCATTTTATATTACTTGATACGATTTGGTACACTTGCCGACATCTTAATAAATCACGTCACAACCCAAAAAATTGTTCTTAAGTCTTAATTAGTTAAGCAATTACACAATTGTTTAGTGCAGTAAGTCCTCTGGGATACGATACTTGGTCTTACCATTTTATATTACTTGATACAATTTGGTACACTTGCCGACATCTTAATAAATCACGTCACATGCAAGTCTAACTAAAGAAACTAGCCCAAAACTCGTTCAAGACATCATCTTATCATCTCTGACCTTGGTTGAGTATATTACCCATAACTTTCTCCACAGAGCTCCAAATGAGATGATTCATTTTTTGTTGGAAACTACATTCAAAGAGCTTTCCATTGATTACAAGCACATATCTTTGGGACTTCGAAGCTGGTTCTAGTTGATCTTTAAAAATCGTTGATGTGAAAGCAAGTCTAGAAAAGATATCTTGGCCAAGGCCCAAAATAAAGACTTATGTACATATTTACAAGAATTAAGGGAAAGCAATAAAAAATTTGAAAACACCATCTTCCACAAGAGTGGAAGTCCTTGAAGTATTTCTTCTTCTTCCATTCTCCTAACCATAGCTCAAGTTGTAACTTCCTGGATGGATATCCATCAAGCTCCTAAGATGGTTTCCATTAGCTATGGTCACTTTCCTTAGAGGTCTAGAAGAGATAAGTGCTCTAGTTCTTACCCATTTTTATGTTTCTTGATCTTGCCCATTTAGTGTTATCTTATATGATCCACCGTGTCTTGTTTGTGTTTTTGATCCATGTATGTTCCATGTGTTTTTAAATTTTGATTCAAACTACTTGTTCTTTTTGAATCATCCATGTTTTTGTTTTAGGATTTCCATTGTTTATATGAATATGTGTAGAATTTTGTGTTATTTGACATGGGCATGGATTATGTTTTGAGTATTTTTCTTTGATTTAATGATCCTATATTTTTGTCTAAAGTCTTGAGAATTCAAATTGTCATTATCTCCATGTTAGCCATTTTATGTTCATTTTTAAAAAAGTTGAAAAACCATTGACTGTGTGAGTCAATCTTATGGGTATGTGCTTATCAATATTTTTGTTTCCTTGTAGGTATTGATGACTTGGGCCCAAGCCCAGACTCCATTCAAGGACCTATCACTCAAAGCACGGTGAGGAAACTCAAGGAAGGACAAGGAAATGCATCAAAGGAAAGAGAATTGAAGAATTTACTGACCTAGACTAAGCAAGCCTCACTCAGAGCATGAGGATTCTCGCCCAGCGAACACCCTAACACGCTCAGCACGCACATCCTACTTCAGCTCCTTAATGTAGCTCGTTTCCAAAGTGTCTTTCTTAAACGTGCTTTATTACGTGGCACCTGATCGTGGGGAGTTAGGAATGGTGGGGTGGCTTGAATCAATCTATAAATTCACCTTCCCCACCCCTTTGTAATCACTTTTGAGATTAATGAGAAAAAACTCTATTGGGATAACTCTAGAGCATTTTGTCTTCTTGAAAGTTATCGTGAGAGAGTTTAAGAGTTTCCTCTAGCCTCTTTCCCTAGTTTGGCTCTTAGTCTAGTTCATTATCTTCTATCTAGCACAAGGACTTAGACTTTTTTAAATCCAAACCTTCTCTAGTAAGTCTTGGATATGAGACTCTATCTCTTTAGTTTCTTGGGGATCAGTCCTATAGGTAGGTCTATTTAGTAGGCTAGCCCTAAGCACAAAGTCTATTTGATGTTTTATTCCAATAAAAGGAGGAAGCCTAATGGATCCTTCTTTGGGAAATATATTATCAATTCCTTAAAAAGATTTTTGATGGAAGGAAATAATTCTTGTGTTGGACTCAGTGGTTGTGCATATAAGTGTTCCTTGACACAAAAGGAGGTCTGAAAGTTGTTCAACATGAAGAAGGTTTTGTATAGCTTGTTTATTCAAAAGAGCTTCATGTTGAGTTACCTTGTGGGAGGGAAAACCACTCTCTTACACCTCAGTTTCATCCCTAAGGACTACTTCTTTCTTTTCTTGAGTTGAACTTTTTTTGTCTTTTTCTTCTTACTCTTTTTTTAGTTTCATTTGTGCTTGATCCTTCACTATTTGTGATGATGTTAGAGGGTGAAGCACAAAATTTTTATCTTTTTGGTGCATAGTGATTTCATTAGAAAGACAATTGTGAATAGTTTTATGATCAAATTGCCAAGGTCTTCCTAATAGAACATGACATGCTTCCATGGGAACTACATCACATAAAACATCATCTTTGAAGTTCCTAATGGAAAGTTTCACTTTCACTTTATCCTTGATTGTTATATCCCCATCTTTATTCAGCCAATGAAGTGTGTAAGGTTTTGGATGAGGTATCAAAGTTAAGTTTAAGTTCTCAACCAATCTAGTGTCACAACAATTGCAACAAGATCCACTGTCCACAATGAGGGAACAAGTTTTATTTTGTATTTGACATCTTGTATGAAATATGTTCTCTCTTTGGGATATGTGTTCAACATTTGTTTGGTTTTTAAGTACCCTTCTCATCATGAGAAGGTTACCATCACAAGGATAAGCATCCTTTCCACATGACTCTTCTACATGCTCACTCTTACTCTCACTAGATTTGGACTCTTCTGCACTACAACAAAGATCAATGCCTTTCATGATAATGGTTCTCTTTATGGAGCATTGAGCAACTATATGGCCTTTTCCTAGGCACTTAAAACACTTGATGTCACTAGTGCGTGTGTGTGGATGTTTCTTGCTTAGCCTTCTCAAGAATCTTGGCTAAAGGTTTTGTTGGGTCTTCTCTTTTAAAACTTTTATTGTCATAAGTAGAAAAAACTTGATATTTTCTAGAAGATTTTCTAAAATTTTGTTTTTCAACCTTAATGCATATTTGAACCAAGTCATTTGGATCTCTATAAGGTAGAAGTTATACTATATCTCTTATGTCAAAATTGAGGCATAAACCTAGCCAATGTGGTCTCTTTATTCTTAACTATGCTTGCCCTCATCACGTATAGCTCCATCTTTTGTCTATACTCTTCCATAACCTTTTGTTAAAGCCTTTGGAGCTTATCCATGAGCTCCTTATTGCAATATGAGGGAATGTGTCTCCTCCTAAGGGCAAACTTAAGATCATTCCAATATTCAATGAAGGGGCATTGTAGCGACGCCGCTCTTGGACTAATGAAGTCCACCAATATATGGCATACCCTTGAAAGCTAAGAGTAGCCAATGACACTTTTCTATCCTCACTGACTTGGAAGCAAGAAAATATTTGCTCCACCTTCATTTCCCAATCAAGGTATGCTTTTACATTGTCCTTACCATGAAAGTATGGCAAGTCCACTTTAGCTTCTCTAGGGGGATAAGGTTCTCTTCTTTGCCTCATAGAGGAAGAAGGTTGTTGATAATAATCTCATACTCAAACTTTCCCCTTCAACTTGTGAATCTATACTCCTACTATCCCATTATTTTGCTTTCTTTTTAGAGTTGTTCCTCTCTTAGTAATGTGAAGTCATCTTAAAGGATAACAATTTGCAACTCCTTATCTATCTTATCTTTACTTCTCATTTACTCCTGCTCTATTCTTCAAAGGTTAAGGTCTCCAAACTATTTTGAAATATCTTTGAGGGTTATAGGTTCCTTAGAATCAATTATCCTTGGAGAATGATGCATTAACATCTTTTGTTTCCTCAAGTTTAATTAACTCAAAGGGGTTGTAATACTTCATGAAGTGACATGTCCTAGTGTGAGCAAGGAGGCTACTAAGTACCAAGCCACACAAATCTAATAATCTGCACTTCCTTTGTGGTGTTTTAAACTCTTCAAACTCATGGTGAATTTCACTCAGACATGGACCAATGTATGCTTTTGGAATGAACAAATGCTTGTTGTAATTGTAACAACCCTAGTGGGATGCTGATAACAGTTGAAAAACTGTTATTTTCATGCTTAAAATTGATACTAAAAGCAACCTTTATACGTAGAAACTAGCTTGAAATCATGTTTTTATCCATATTTTCAGAAATAAGAGAGCTGGACAGGTTTATGCTTGATTTCAGTGTTTTTGTGCAGGTTTTAAGGTGAATTTAGTGAAAGAAGTGAAGAAGGAGAGAGATGGAATCAGAAAAGAAATCAAAGAGTGCAAAAGGAGAAGCCGAAGTCACCGCTCAGCGGCATTTTACCGCTCAGCGGCATTTTACCGCTCAGCGGCACTCAGGAGGTCACGGGAGGTCCGCTGAGGGGCAAAATGGCCGCTGAGGGGAAGAAAAGAGACGCGCACTCACCGTTGAGCGGTACTTTACCGCTGAGCGGCACACTTATGGGCTTGGGCCTAGATTTTTTGTAATTTTAGAATAGTATATAAGCTTTAGGACGTCCTAGGGTTTGTATCTTTGGCAGAAACGAGGCAAACACTCTCTCTTCCACCCCTTTGAAGGAGGATCTTGGATGCTCAGGCTACCTTTTCACCTTTTTAGGGTTTATTCTTTCATTCTTTCATTGGTCATCTAGGTTCACCATGAATATGGTGAACTAAACCTTGTATGTTTGTTGGGGAATCAATGTAATCTCTTGAAGCTCTCATATATGGAATTTATGCTTGCATCTTAATCTAAGATTTATGCTTTCTTTCATCATTAGTTAGGGTTTTTCCTCTTTGCTTAATGCTTGCATTGTTTAACTCATTCGATGCATGATTATTGGTTTTGTCGATACGGGCACGTACGGGGAAGTCTAGATCCGGGGAATTTCTCCCAATATTATGTTGGTTGTCGTTAAGCTCCTGAACTTATGAACTGATCATTAGGAATGCTAGGAATTGTATGAACTCGTGATTAGGGAGAAGCCTTCTAGAAAGGTACTTTAGAGAGTGGCATTAACAATGATGATTTGAATGTTGAATTCCTAAAATATATGAGAGTGGATGAGATGAAATTGACCCCCAACAACATATTCATACATATATTTCATTGAAAGTGTTTATCTTTTGCTTTTTGCCATTGATCAAAACCTCATGCATACATGTTTATTTTCTATCTTGCATATAAAATCTCAATTACTTCGTTTGTAAGTCTTAGCTAATCAACAAATCACATAACTAAACTAGGCCGTGAGTCCTTTGGGAGAACGATACTTGGTCTTACCAAGTTTATTACTTGAACGATTCGGTCATACTTGCCGATTGAAAAACAGGTTTGTGACATCATATTTTGGTGCTCATAAATTTGTCCATCAAGTTTTTGGCGCCGCTGCCTGGGACTCTGGTTTAACTGGTTAATTTGTGTGATTATTGATTATCTTTGACTTTCATTTTGAATTTCTGTTTTTATCTTTCTATTTTTATTTTATTTTATTTTATCTTATTTGATTTGACTAGATTAGATTTGATTTGATTAGATTAGATTTTATTGTATTTTATTTTATCTTATTAGATTAGATTAGATTTTATTTTATTTTATTTTATTCTATCTTATTGTATTTTATCTTCTGAATCTTTTATCTTTTGAATATATATCTTCTCCTATATCTTTTTGTGCAAACAAATATTTTCTAGAGTTTTGTGCCTAATGTTTGCAGGATGCAATTCGAACAAGAATTTAATAGGCACTCAATTCTACCAAAGTAATCTCAACCACTGGTGGGAACATGACTCAAGCATGGATCAAAGCCAATTTTGGCAAGCTGCCGGACAATTTGAGAACCAACCACAACAACAATGGCAGCAACAAAGCTTTAAAATCAACAAAGGGAAGCAAGAGATCTCTTCATTTAGACAAGGCATGGAAGAATCACTGGGGCATGCATGGGACAGGTATAAAAGCCTATTACGAAAGACTCCCACGCATGGATTTAACGAAGGAGAAGTAGTCCTAATCTTCCTTGGAGGTCTTGGTTCACAAACCATGATGATGCTTAACGCCTCAGCTGGAGGCAATATCAAATGGAAGACTCCAGAGGAAGCCACAGAAATAATTGAAAACATGACTACTAATAACAATAAGTGGAACAGTGAAAGAGGAGCTCCTATTCAACAAAAAGGAGTTCTACAGTTGCAATCCAATGATGCCTTGATAGCTCAGAACAAGTTAATAACTCAACAATTGGAGAATCTCTCAAAGATACTTGAACAATTGCCACAAGAGTTAAAGACTGTTGCACAGGTACAATCCCAGTTGTGCGAATTGTGTGGAGGCGACCATATCAATGGTCAATGTGCCTTTTCAGTTGAAGCCGTAGAGGATGTAAACTACATGACCAATCAGTATCGTCAAGGGAGCTACAATCAGGGGTGGAAACCACACCCAAGCATTGGTCAAGGGCAAACTGGGCAAGCGGGTCAATATAATAAGCAGCAGCAGCAACCCGTCCATGAGGATGGAGGAAACTCTCAACAATTTCATACAGAAAACTGAGTCTACCCAAAAGAGCACTGAAGCTGCTATCAAAAATTTGGAGACTCAGATGGGGCAGATCATCAAACAGATGGAAGAAAGGCCAAGTAGAAATTGTGGGGCTAATACTGAGGTTAACCCCAGGGGAGAGTGTCAAGAGCTAGTGAGTGTAAATGTTGAAAAAGTTGAGTTGGAAAAAGAAGAGAGAAAAGAGAGAGAAGAGAAAGAAGAAGAGAAAATTTGTGTGAAAATTGAGAAGGTGAGTAGAAAAAGAAAAGAAAAAAGAAAGTGAGAGAAAAGAGAAAGAGGACGAGAGAAAAAAATAAAGAATCATATGAAAAACCTCGTCCCCATCCAAAGAAGTATCATAGGAAGAAGGAATTTGAGTGCTTTATGGAAATCTTCAAGAAATTGGAGATTAAAGTTCCTATGATTGAGACATTGCAACAAGTTCCTGGTTTGATCAAATTTCTGAAGAAGTTCAGTAGAAAGAAGAAAAAGAAGATGGAACATGAGCTTTATTGGGTCAAGCTAATGACGTTAAAAGAGCGCTTGCTGGGAGGCAACCCAGTGGATTTAAAAACTTTTGATTTGGTTTTGTAACTTTTAATTTGTGGACATTATTTTGTAAATATTTTTTTGGATACAGCATCTACTGAAGGATGCTAGGTGATAAGTATCTACTGAAGGATACTAAGTTTGTAACACCTACTGATGGGTGTTGGTGAGAAAATTTTGCACCTACTGATGGGTGCTGGTAAGTTTGTAACACCTACTGATGGGTGTTGGTAAGTTTGAAACACCTACTGATGGGTGTTGGTGGATTTTGGGTCAGGCTCGTGACGTTAAACAAGCGCTACCTGGGAGGCAACCCAGTTGATTTATTGTTTTTGTTTGTTTTATTTTAGTTAGGGTTTGCATAAGTATTTTAAACATTGAATTGCAGGGAACTATTGAGGGGCATGTCTAGGAGGCACGTAGGTTAAGAAAAGAAGGAGAAGAGCACATCACGAAAGTGCCGCTGAGCGGCAACTTACCGCTGAGCGGCAACTTACCGCTGAGCGGCACTCTCGCAGATGGGCTTTAGTTTCCCCTTAGCGGGACTCGAGCCCATTAGGGTATTTTTATACCCTAAGCTGCGCATTTGCTCATACTTTCAGGCTCTTCTCTGCACACACACTCCTACATACCTTTTCCAAGGTTCTCCACATCTTTTCCCTCTTCCCTTTTGAAAAAATCTCCCTTTCACTCACTTTCTCTCTAGTTTTCCATCTAAGTTTGGGGTTGGGAGAGAGCATCATTGAAGGGGCTGATTTCTTCATTGTGGTTTACTAATGCTTAACAATGTATCTTTTGGTTTTGTGAATTATGTTTGATGTAGGATGGCCTCCTCATCGGGCAAAAAGAATCAAGACTATAAGATCCAAGAAGAAGGAAGATACAGAGGACAACTCAGATTGATGAGGAGCTGAGATAGCATTTACTGATGAATGCTATCATATGCTTATGCTTTTGTTGGTTTAAGTTTTCTGAACTTATTTGTTTATGTTTTTAGATTAGGGTTGATGTACTCTATTGAACACCTGGTTTCTTATGATGGTTTACTATTAACTGTGATTGTGTGAGTAATGCTTGATGATGCTTATTGATTGATTGATGTTGAGATGATGTGCACATTAAAATGCTTATACAGGTGATTCACAAGCTTTGTGAACAAATGCATGATATCATGATTGTGATTGTGAAATTAAGCAGGATGTGTATGTCAAATGTGAATGAGCTGATATGTGAGGTTTTGAGCTCCAGAGTTGTTATTGTGAATGCTATTACTTTGAAAGCATGAATGATTTTGCCCAGGTTTTCTATGATTGAATCAATTGCTTGTTTTGCATCATGTGATCAAGGCCGTTTGTTGGAACCCTTTTTATTGGCCAAATTCATAAAGTTAGCCCACTAAAAGAGAACACGTTGTGTTCTATCCTTTGAACCCTTAGCCTTGAACATACACTGAAAACCCTTGATTGAAAATCTTTACCTTGAGTTAAGTAGAAGATCTTGTGTGGTATTGTTAAATGTTCAAGTTTGGGGTTGTTGGGAAAACATGAAAAAGGAAAAGCATTGAGCTAAGAGTTAAAAAGTAAGAATATGCAAAGAAAAAGAAAAGAAAAGAAAAAGAAGCAAAGCTCAATGGAAATGCAAAGGCAAAAGAAAGTTGGGAATGAATAAGAATAATTGTGTTGTTATGATTCTCTTAACTCAAGGATTTTGTGATCCAGAAAAACCAATTTTCTTGTTAGCCCAGCCACATTATAAGCCATTGAAAAGTCCTTGTGATGATGCATGCTTGTGAATGTTTTTGATTGTGGTAAAATGAAAGGCAAAGTTGATTCATATGACATTGTGATAGTGGAGTGAATGAGTGAAACACTTTACCTCTTATACACTTGTGTGTTGAGTGAAACACTTTACCTAGTGAGGAAATATTCCATAAGCACATGAACATCCATGCTTAATTGATTGATCATTCATGAAAAATAGCATTTGTTGGAATTTAAATGACTTTGTGAACACTAAAGCATGTGCACATCTTGATTGAACTCTTGGTCATAAGTTTGAGTGAAGTTGTTACTTATCTTGAAAGAGAGGATTTGTGAATGAGTGAAGCATCATATGAATTGGTTGGAGATTGAGTTACATTTTGTTTGCTTGAGGACAAGCAAAGTTCTAAGTTTGGGGTTGTGATAACAGTTGAAAACTGTTATTTTCATGCTTAAAATTGATACTAAAAGCAACCTTTATACGTAGAAACTAGCTTGAAATCATGCTTTTATCCATATTTTCAGAAATAAGAGACCTGGACAGGTTTATGCTTGATTTCAGTGTTTTTGTGCAGGTTTTAAGGTGAATTTAGTGAAAGAAGTGAAGAAGGAGAGAGATGGAATCAGAAAAGAAATCAAAGAGTGCAAAAGGAGAAGCCGAAGTCACCGCTCAGCGGCATTTTACCGCTCAGCGGCACTCAGGAGGTCACGGGAGGTCCGCTGAGGGGCAAAATGGCCGCTGAGGGGAAGAAAAGAGACGCGCACTCACCGTTGAGCGGTACTTTACCGCTGAGCGGCACACTTATGGGCTTGGGCCTAGATTTTTTGTAATTTTAGAATAGTATATAAGCTTTAGGACGTCCTAGGGTTTGTATCTTTGGCAGAAACGAGGCAAACACTCTCTCTTCCACCCCTTTGAAGGAGGATCTTGGATGCTCAGGCTACCTCTTCACCTTTTTAGGGTTTATTCTTTCATTCTTTCATTGTTCATCTAGGTTCACCATGAATATGGTGAACTAAACCTTGTATGTTTGTTGGGGAATCAATGTAATCTCTTGAAGCTCTCATATATGGAATTTATGCTTGCATCTTAATCTAAGATTTATGCTTTCTTTCATCATTAGTTAGGGTTTTTCCTCTTTGCTTAATGCTTGCATTGTTTAACTCATTAGATGCATGATTATTGGTTTTGTCGATACGGGCACGTACGGGGAAGTCTAGATCCGGGGAATTTCTCCCAATATTATGTTGGTTGTCGTTAAGCTCCTGAACTTATGAACTGATCATTAGGAATGCTAGGAATTGTATGAACTCGTGATTAGGGAGAAGCCTTCTAGAAAGGTACTTTAGAGAGTGGCATTAACAATGATGATTTGAATGTTGAATTCCTAAAATATATGAGAGTGGATGAGATGAAATTGACCCCCAACAACATATTCATACATAAATTTCATTGAAAGTGTTTATCTTTTGCTTTTTGCCATTGATCAAAACCTCATGCATACATGTTTATTTTCTGTCTTGCATATAAAATCTCAATTACTTCGTTTGTAAGTCTTAGCTAATCAACAAATCACATAACTAAACTAGGCCGTGAGTCCTTTGGGAGAACGATACTTGGTCTTACCAAGTTTATTACTTGAACGATTCGGTCATACTTGCCGATTGAAAAACAAGTTTGTGACATCATATTTTGGTGCTCATAAATTTGTCCATCAAACGCCACGAAAAAAAAATCTCGTTCAACATTAAGCATATAAATCATATAAAATCAATCTTGTCATTTAATCAAATTCCTTTATAAATATGTAAACATAACACAAAATAAAAAACCAATAATTAACGATGTCCAAATGATACAATAAATCGTAACATGTCCTTTACAAAATAACAAAGTCGAGTGTGAATGAAAAAAAAACATAAAAATCCAAATAGTATTTTCCCCGTCTCTCATTAATCTACTCCACTTTAGTTGCATCTTCAAGATCATATACTCCCATACAAGTACGATCATCGTAGGTGGAAACCACAACCACAACATGCAAGGTTGAGCAACCAAAATAATCATCATAAAACATACAATAAAGTATATAACAATAATCAATATCCAACGCATGCCATTACATCATAATACATAACAATAATAAGATTACAACCAAAACACACATAAATCCTTTTCGTTCCCTTGAACTTTTTCTCACCAACCTATTTTGCAAAATAGGGTGATTCGAGTCGTCCTCCATAGCAACTTCAGTCTTATCTCCCCAACTCCTCTAGGACTAATAGGTAATAACTCTGATACTACATGCGTAGGGCGAAGCACTATACTAAGCACAAGCTGAAGCTATTGGGCAATATATCCAACCTTTTATATCCCTTCGCAAGAACAAATGTAACACTCAAATCTCTGTCTCTACTCAAGACCCAAAAAAAGAGAATGAAACCCATGATATAAAGGCACAAAAATGGCAGACAATGACACCCAAATCCAGAAGTTTATTTAGGTTACTACCCTTACGTGGTTCCCTATGCTTTTCACTTCCTAGAATACCTAAAAAGTCCACTAATTGTCATAGTTGCTCTTCCTCTTCCGGCGCTTCGCTTTTGGTCTTTATCTTTTCATCACTACCACCACTAGTTTCAATTCACTCTCTACCGTCACTGGTTCCTCTCCTCTCTAGGTTAAAAGTGTGCCTTTGTATTCTTCTTATAATCTACTCCTTAGGTTGTTCAAGGTTTCAAAATAGAAACAAAAGGTTTGGGACCTGAACTAATTGATTTTTGCCCACAAAACTTCTTGGTTTCCCTAATAACTCATGTTCTAGGTTTCCTTATTTATTCTCCCACCCTAGGTTAGGTTTTTATACGGGTCTTACATTCTCCTTAACTTCAGACTTCTATGAAAAGAGCTTGGCAACATGTTGAAGATCTCGCCCAGTCTTTGAAGTAGCTCGACCCATTCTGTAGGAGCTCGACATAAGCATATGACAACCTAATTGTATCACTGGACAACTTGGTTATACTACAAAAATTGAAAATTATAGAAGGTCAAAGTCGAAAATGCAAAGAAAATTGGTGTCTAATAAAACCTATATTTATTTAGTTTTTTCTAAAAGGAACAAAAAAGTTATTTACATAAAAACACTACTGAAAACCATTTTTAAAGGAATTTTCATAAAACGCTTTCTTTTCTAAAAAAACTAAAATCTAACCTAAATATAAAATTTTACAAACTAAAAGAAACTAAAAAAGAGTTTTTATGAAATTAAAAGAAGGAAAAATAGATTGTTAACAAAGATCATCAAATTATTTATTCATGTCAAACAGTTGATCAACATTTATCTAAGTACTAGAAAACTCACAAACACATAGATACAGTTGACTTTAGATATAATCATATGGATATATGCTTTGACATATGTATTGAATGTAGGTGTGTACTCGTAGTGGTATTTATACTCTGCAGATTCATAAACACGGGGATTATTACCCTACTACTCACGGGGTTAGTCTTTTCATCCTTAACCAAAAGTCTAGGTAAAGACCTCCTACCATGCTTTCTCTCTGTCTATTCATCTCTATATGAGTTGAATAATTGGTAGAATATCAGAATACCTACTTTTAGAATTCCCATATGCCAAAGAATACACTAAATAGCCACAACAAATTTCTCCATGGATTGGTTCCAACCATTCTCATATCATATTATAAACAAACCATTGTTTTAACATTTAGATAATCACACATATAAAACATATCATATGAGATATATTCAAATTTAATTAAAATTCTAATATTTTCGCTAAGCCACTAGATTTGCTCGCTTAGTGAGTAGTGTCTGACATTACACTCAGTCAACCACCAAATATTCTCGCTCAACAAGTAGTGTCTAATAACACACTCGCTTAACCACCATATTTGCTCCCTCGGCGAGTAGTGTCTAATAGCACACTCGCTCAACCACCAGATCTACTCACTCAGTGTGTAGTGCTTAACATCACACTTGTCCATTGACTAAATAGCTCGCTCAATGAGAATATCACTTGAACCTACTTATTTAAATTCTCCCAAAAGTTTTCCAACAAGCATATTCTTGCCTAACAATTGTCAAGTCAGTGAAATATCTTATTTTGGCCTCGCCAAGCAAGTATATTCTTGCATAATGACTATTAAATCAACAACTCTCTAACATTAACTTCACCTAACGAGTATATGCTTGCTCAGTGAGTTTGCATAACAAAATTCTACAGATTTATGAATTTCAGTCCTGCAAAACGTCTAACACCAATGATAGATATCCTAAATAACCAACTATTAAATTATACACAATTGAACGATTCCATTCACCTCGAATGAAATCTTAACCACAAAGCATCTCAAAATTTCAACATATCAAAAATTAAATCACATTATCGCTAAAGACGATTCATGAATCGTAACACATTTGAATAGGTCATATTTCATTAGACAACTCAATTACACAAATCAACTACCATTGAAACATAAATTAGCAATTGTAACTTGTTCATTAGTTTAAATCAATGCAACTAGCTTTTCTTACTTGATAGATGACCAAACATCTTTAGGGGCCCTAAAACAGCTTCAAAAGCATAGGAAACTTTATCAGCTCCTACGAACAATAGAAACACGATCAAGACACACCATTAGGATCACTGATCTCTTAAAGATGGCTCAGACATCACATGTTATCCTAAATAATTCACATGCAAAGGAAAATGAAACAGACCAAAGAGGAGAGTAGAAAACTAACTTACTTTATCTAAGAAACTGATTAGATGGAAATGGAGAGCTTGCCTCAGGATCACGCTAGCGATCTCCGATCTCCAAACTAACAAGCAGAGAAGGAAAACTCCTAGAAAGGAGTGAGAAAACTCTAAAAAAATAATTTTTAAAGAGATTGTGTGTTTTAAAAACATAAAACTTATTCATAACAAAATTATATATTAAAATCTTTTAATATTGAAATAGTTGAATGTCATTATTATTAAATAACTATCACTTATAAAATGCAATTTTTTAAGTATTTACTTCAAATAAATATATGAACGCTGATTTTAGAAAAGTGTTTTAATTACTAATCTAATTACAAGCCATGATACGATAAAATTAAAAGAGGAAAATAAATGGAATAGAAAATTAAAATTAATGATTTTTAAATATTCTTTTTCTTTCATATTTAATAAATATATGAAAACTGATGTTTGAAAAGTGCTTTTAATAATTGGTCAAATGTATTTAAGATACACATTAAATAAATAATTTATAAAAAAATTAAAATTTTCAATTAATGAAAATATATGGAAACTGATGATAGAAAAGTGCTTTTAATAATTCTTAAAGTGCATTTCGGACGCACATTAAATAAATAATTTATAATAAAATAAATTATGTTTTAGAAAAAAGAAGATGACAAATAGCTTCCTTTGTTTTATAGTTGAAGACTCTCTTTCATGTCTCATCTTAATCCTCCACGTGATTTACGTTATTTCTAATGTTCAAATCCAGCTAATACATTGTATGTGGACCTTGAGAAAAGTGTTTTTTCTTCTATTTCTTATTTTTGGAAATAAATTATATGTGAATTATTTTGTTTCATTGACTTTTTAAATATTTTAAGGAAAGTAATGAAAATAATATCGTCCCATGACAATAATAATTTGATAATAACTTTCGAACATTTTATAAAAGCTGTGCCGGGTCCACTCTTTCTGTAATAAATGTTATAAGTGGAAATACGAAAGTGGAAAAGATAGTTGAAGAAGAAATAAACACTTCATCCAGAAGGACATGTAGAGAACATATGAAAAACTGAAATTAATATATAGAATGAACTATTTAATATTAAAATTTTGAAATCTGATCATATGATAGAGAAAGAAAGATAACTTAAGAAAAGAATAAGAAACATAAACTTCTGTACATCATGAAAGACACATGTCGATAGGAACAAAATATCTAATAGAGATGGAGATGTAGATGAAATAGTAGGGTCACGATTGTTGTTCTGCATAAATACATTGAATGTTTTTTTTTCTTTTTGAGTTTGATTTATTAATTACTTAACAGTATTTTTGTCACTATATTTATATTTGTATGTAATAATTTAATTTTATTTATTTATTTTCTATTTAATGTGATCTTTTATATTTTAAAAAAACATTAATATTTTTTTTTACTCTTGATAGATTATTATTATTGTTATTTAAAGATAATGAGTTGACATATGGTAATACAATCACCCATTATTATTTTTATATGTATTTATTGTCCAATTTCAAGGCAAAGAAAAATGACTATCATAAAATAAAAAAATCACATTGAATTTTATAAAAAGAAATAGGAATTAAAAATAAATAAAGAAAAAAATTTGGATAAAAACAAAATAAAATCATTGTTATAAACATAGAAAAAAAATATTATTTAGTTTAACTATTTTCTTCTTTTAATAACGTGTATGTATATATAATTAATATATATATATATATATATATATATATATATATATTTATATTGAGACTAGATTATTTTAATATTAAAAAGTTTATAGATGGATTTGTTATAAATGAGTTTCATATAAAACATATAATCTTTCTAGAAACTACTTTTTTAGAGTCCTCTATCTTCTTTCTAAGGGTTTTTGCACCCTGTTCAACTGTTTGAAGATTAAAGATCGTGTCTGTGATCCTCACGATAAGAGTAAGTTAGTTTTCTACTTTTTCTCTGGTTTCATGTTTTTCAATGCATGTGATGTTTGGCTTTATCACATATATAATTTTAGTCTTTTTTTAGGCTCTACATTGATCAGTGGTTCTAACTGCATGATCATGATTTTTTTGTTTGTAGGTGCAAATATAACTTTTTGAGTTGTTAAAGCGATATAAAGTCTTCTAGAATAGTTTGACCTTCTAAAAAGGTAAGGGAGGCTAATGTTTGTCTTTAAATTGGATTATAATGTATGAAATTGTGACTGCTTCAAATATTGTTATGGTAGAGGGTAATACCCAAATCCCTTTCTTACTAATTTTGATGTTTTAAGTTTGCCTTAATTCAAATGACTTTTATTTCTTTATAAGTAGGTTTCTTCCATCCACAATTTTTGAGTTTGTGGCCTACATTGGGAGCAATACCTACACAGGATAGACAATCATTCTGATAGCGTTTTAAGGTGAAAAGTCCATCAAACTAATTGTGATTTTTATTGTAGTATGTTAATTCAAAATCACAACATAGTACTCTAACTAATAAATCTTTGTATCATTTATTGTTTACACTTGCACGCAATGCAGGGGAACGCCCTTATTGGCTTGGCGAGCACATATGGAACTCTTTACTAGCTCATTGGAATTCGGTACAGTTTCGCAATAAGTGTACTATTGCCCAAAGGAATAGAGCTTTAGAAAAGGGTGAGATCCTACATATAGATGGATCGATCACTTTTCATGAACATGTCATTCCTATGGTAAACCTTCATTACTTTTGTATATGTTTCATATAACTTATGTTTTTTATATCTTATGTACATATATAACTCTATATTCTTTTATGGACACAAGAGATTGGACGGGCGATCAATGTTGATGAGAGTTTTGCACAGACTCATGTTCAGAAGGAAACTAGTTAGTTTGTTGATGAAAGGTCTTAGAGGACTCATGTAAGAAAACAATCTTACTATTAATTACTTTAAACATTTCCTTATGTTACTATATGATTCACTAACATTGTGCATAATGTTTCAACATGAAGAGTTTTCAACTAGACTTTGACAAGTTAGATCCGAACATGAGTCATCTCCTACTACGAATAACGACAATAATGATGAGGACAACATCGTAGGACACAATGCTGGGTCAATTTCGTTGGTGGAAAAAAAAGTGAAGAGTCTACAGTGTAGGACACCTTGTTGCAAATTACATGACAGGAAAACGTACTCTAAAGCACCAATCATCTTCTTCCACCACTACTGCTAACGAGGTCGTTGTCCACCTTAAAGTACCTGAAAAACACTAGAAGGGGAGGGGGGTTGAAAAGTGTTTATGGAAAACGATTTTTGCAACCCTTCTAATATAGGACGTTATCGAGAGTTTTAGATATTCTTTTAAAGGCTTAGACGATCGACTTGAAATAAATTTATGTGCGTGGATAAGATTGTAGTGATATTCAAAATATTTTTACTATAGTGTTTTGTAAGAACCTCTTTAAAAAGAAATGATCATTTAGCTTGGAAGTTCTTCTATCTTGAAATATAAAACTCAACTATAGGTTTTTCAAGAGGATCGTTTATCAAAGAGGAGAGAAAATAACACCAGAGATTTTACACTGGTTCGCTCCAATTGAGCTACGTCTAGTCTCCTCCATAGAGGGTTCAACTATAATCTTCACACGTCTAGTCTCCTCCGTATAGCACCACTCTTGGTACTTGATGAATGCATATTTATGCCCACATTTATGCTTTAAAATTAAATTTTTTTATGAGATTCATGTGCTTGAATGATTGATTTAAAGTGAATTTGTGATGATTGGAATTGTTGGGCTTGTGAATTAAAGAGACATAAAAAGTGAGTTTTAGCACATAAATTATTCTTGGATGTTCTAATGTTTATTTGTGCAACTGAAATTAAAGTTTTATTGCAACATCACCATCTTCTCTAACAAAGAAACCCTAATCCAGAAACCCTAGCCGTCAGTTGTGCTGCCGCTGCACCACCCAACACCAGCGTCGCTGCCGCAGGACCACCGTCATCATCCTCGTCGGAGCGCAAGCCGCCACCCAAAGCTGCCACCATCGCGAGACCAGACGCAAGTTCTTCATGCCGCTGCGCCGCCAACTTCTTCCACGGACAACCATCACCATCAATAGCAGCTATTAGATTCACGAGTTCCTTCTCCATTCGTGACGCCTTTCGCATCATCTTCTCCAGCAAAGCCATCACGTCGTCGTGAGTTTTCCTCCTCCACGCCCGAACTCCATGGACACCATGTTCACCTCGCACCAGCGTCGAACAACAAGACCCTTATCCATGAAACCCATTCGCTTCTGCATCACACCTACAAAGAGGAAAACTCAGAAAAACCAGACGCACAGAGGGCAAGCTCGAACCAATTCGAAGAGGAGAAGAGAAACCTCATTCTCGCGGCGCAGGCAGAGGCATAGGAGCTTCCCCAATTTGCTGAAACCATAATTTTGGGTGGAGAAGGGGATTGACACGTGGCAGACCCTCATTGGACATGACCTCTCTAGTCAAAGCTGGTCAACAGATTTGAATCTGGTCAAGGTTGGTCAAACAGGGGTTCTGTTGCAATTTAGGAAAATTCAGTTGGGTTTAAAGTGTAGTTAGATGAACTCTGAGGGGCTTTTATGTAATTTTAGAAATTTAAGTAGGACATTAATGAAATAGATAATTTAGTTGATATTTTTAAAGATAATTGATTTAATCTAAAAATATATTAACAGAATATATCTTATCAACAAACTATTCAGGATCCAAGCCCAATCAATTCCTGTATAAAGAGACCTAGGGAAAGTAGAAAAGAGACTTCATTCATTCATTCACCATTCCTCTCTCTCTCTTATTGCATCATGTATTCAACTCCATTCATGGAGAGCTAAGCATGTAGGGCTATTTTGCTGTAATTTCATTATGGATTCTGAGGTTAAGTTAAGTTAATGCAATTATTTATTTTGACTATTGATTTAAGTTGTTCTCTCTCTATGTCTTTCATCTCTCTATCAACGATTTTTGCATCGTAAGGTATTTGAATCTACATGCATATTGATCATATGAGTTCAAGGGTTTCTAAGTTTGGTTGAGAATGTACTTTGATTAAATTTAGGAATTTTCATGTGATTAAATGGGTTTTTGCTATCAATTGAGAATGTACTTTGATTGGTGGTAACAATTTCAACTACAATTAATTGAGAATTTACTTTGATTAATTGGCTTATAATTTGGTTAGGAGATTTAAAAATAGGTATGATTAAACACAATAGAATTTGATTAAGAAGGTACTTTGGTTGAATTTATTGTGAATAATCTAGAAAGGTTTTGCAATTGATTGAGAATTTACTTTGGTTGATTGCATGATCGCCCTTAAATTAATTAAGAATGTACTTTAATTAATTTGAAACTTGAACAATAATCAATTGAACAATGATCTATGAATAAACGATGATGAATCTATCTTCGAAAAGCAATGGAATTAGCCTATTTCATCACAACTGTTTTTAAGTTTCTTATTTGTTCTTTAAACATTCTCCAAGCATCACTTTTATTCTTGAGCATTGCATTGCATTCATAAGATTCAGATATTGAAAGGCAATTATGTATTCGTTGGAGACGACTCAGGTTACTTTAACCCTATCTACTTTCTTGAATACTACTTGGAAATACTGAAGTTGCCTTGAAAAGTAGTATTAATTTGATAACTTCAACAACAGCTTATCAAATTTGGCACCGTTACCAGGGAGTACGGTTAGTATTTTAAATATTTTGATTCTTGTTTTGATTTTTTTTATTTGTTTTTTTTAACGCACATACATTTAATTTAGTTTGAGTTATTTTGTAGCCTTTAGTCATTCTTGTTTTAGCAAAAATCTTTATTCTTGTTTTAATCAAGACTTTCTTTTGAGAAATACTTGAGGCTAGTTTGAATATACTCTGGCTAGGAAAGACTTGGTACTTAAGTTGTCCATTGTGACGTACCTCTCTTTCATGGGAGTGAACCCAAACAAAGTCTCTCTTATCTCTTATTTGAAATCTTTATCTAAAAGCAAGAACAAAAGAAAAGAAAAAAAGAATTCAAGAACAAAGAAGCAACTTCAAGAAGACTGCATAGTGCATGACCAAAGCTGACCCGAGAGAATTTTATCAAATTAACCCGGAAGTGGAAAGAAATTTGCGTAAGCTGTGAAGAAGTTTGAAATTTGGGTGTTCTACAGAGGGAACACTTCCTACATCTGAAGCCATACCACCTTCATTATCTCCAGTCACAAACATATCATCCAATCCTTTACCTGATCCTAACCCAAACAATATATCACAAAGAACCATCAGATAGTTAGCCACCTCCCACAATACTGTTATCCGAAGTAACGTTGAATACCCTAATGAAGAGTGGGAGTTGAGACCTAACCTATTAAATGCCTTACCAAAGTTCAATGGGTTATCAAGGGAGAATTCACACAAGCACTTGAGACAATTTCACATGTTGTGTGAAAATTTTAGATCTCCTAGGATCACAATAGAGAGCCTTTAAATGAGAGCTTTTCCTTTTACTCTTCAAGGAGTAGTTCAAGATTGGTGGTATTATCTCTCTACACATATCACAAATTGGGAAATATTGAAAGACTCTTTCTTGAAAAGTATTTTTCCTGCATCCAGATTATCTGCCATCCGTAGAGAAATCCAAGACATAAGACAGAGAGATAAAGAGAATCTTAGTGAGTATTGGGAAAGATTTAAGAAATTATGTGCTTCATGCCCTCAACTCCAAATGGAAGATTTCATACTAAGCTTTTATGAAGGGTTATGTCCTACTGATAGGTCATGGGCAGATGCTGCAAGCGGAGGATCTTTCTTAGACAGGTCACCAAAAGATGGTATAGATCTAATAGAATGAAAGGCAGTAGACAATCAATAGTATGTAATAAGAGAAAATTCAGTGACTTTTTGAAGGGAGTGCATGAAATTGAAAATGGTGAGGTTGATGGGAAGAAGATAGATGAAAGATTAAATAAGCTAGAAAGAAAACTCGATCAGATTGCAAGCTTGTTTAAAACCTCAACTCCATAAATTGCTAAGAAATGTGGAATATGCATTTCAACTGACCATTATATTGATGAATCTCCTAACTTGGTGGAAATCACTATCGGAAATCCATCTCAAGTTTTTGCTGCAAACATGTTTGGAGGAAATAGACCATACCAGAATTATAAGGATTCATCCTCCAATAGGTATCAACAGAACAAATAACCTTATGTTCCACCTCAACAAAGGCAGCAACCTCAACTGAAATGTCACTACAAGATTTCATGAAAACAATACTTGAGCAAAATTTAGAAATCAAGAAATCAGTTATAGAGTTGACTCAGAGGGTGGAAAAATTAGAGGCTAAGGAGTCAAATAAACTACCTGCACAAACAGTGATCAACCCGCAAAATGTAAGTGCTATTACTTTGAGAACGCGTAAGCAAGTAGAAGGCCCTGAAGGAGCCCAAGAGGATGAAGATAAGGAGAAAGAAGGAGTGCAAATTGATGATAATGGAGGACCAAGTGAACCATCACCTTAGACTACCACTGATAAATCCATATTAATATCCTCTAACTCTTCTTCTAAAAATTCTTCTTCATCTTATTCTCCACCTCCTCCATATCTAAATCGGTTGAAACCGAGAAACAAAAAAAATGGAGGAATTAGACCAAGAGATCTTAAATACTTTCAAAAAGGTGGAGATCAACATTCCCTTGCTAGATGCTGTTAAGAAAATCCCTAAATACGCCAAGTTTTTGAAAGAAATTTGCATAAATAGAAGGCGTTTTAGGGATAACGAGGTTGTGAATTTGGGAAGAAATGTGTCAAGCTTGATTAAGAAGCATATTGAAATACCGCGAAAATGTAAGGATCCAGGTATGTTTTCTGTTCCATGTGTAATTTGAAATTCAAAGTTTGATAATGTCATGCTAGATTTAGGGGCTTCCATAAATGTAATGCCTTTATCGGTGTTTACTTCCTTATCTTTGGGACCTCTTAAGACTACTGGTGTGGTCATTCAATTGGAAAACTGTAGCACAGTTAACCTTGTAGGTGTGCTTGAGGACGTTGTCCAAGTAGACAAGTTAATTTTTCCTACTGATTTCTATATCTTGGACATGAAGGATGATGAAGGAATCAGTCCAACAATTATTATCTTGAGAAGACCTTTCATGATTACAACACGGACCAAGATAGATGTGCATGCAGAATCATTGACAATGGAGATAGGAGACGAGAAGGCTTGGTTCAACGTGTTGGAAGTTAGGAAGCACTCGATTAAAGATCATTATTTGTTTTGTATTGACTTATCAAGTGATGTTGTAAACAATTTTTCTTTTTCAAATATGTTGTGCCTAATTTTGGACGAAAATGGAAACTGTAAAGCAGGTGATATTGAGGACGTCGTATTAATAGATGATACATATATGGCATCCGAGTGTGATGTTGAGCTGGCTGAGTTTACATTAGGCAGTAAAATCCTGTCATCTGTGGTACAACCACCCATTTTGGAGTTGAAACCTTTACCATCCCATTTGAAATATGCTTATCTTGAGAGGGATGGGAAACTCCCTGTTATTATATCTGCATTGCTTACTGATGAGCAGGAAAAACAACTATTACAAGTTATCAGAGATCACAAGAAAGCAATAGGCTGGACTTTGGCATTATTCCTGGTATTAGCCCTTCATTTTGTATGCATAGAATACTTTTGGAGGAGGATGCTAAACTAGTGAGACAACCTCATGGAATACTGAATCCTCAACTGATGAGGTTGTAAAGAAAGAGGACACCAAGTTGCTACAAATAGGTCTTATATATTCAAATTCTGACAATACTTGGGTGGGCCCTATACATGTGGTTCCTAAGAAATATGGAATCACAATGGTCAAGAATGAGAAGGACAAGTTGACTCCTATTCAGAACAGAAGTGGGGAACATAATTTAGTAGTTGACCATCTTAGTAGGAGTAAAAAGGGAAAAGATAACATTCCAATCTAGGATGATTTTTCCAATGAAGTTCTGCTAGAATTCCTTCCACCATGAAGGAGGTAAGTTCCCTCATACTTTTTCTGTGCATTCCATATATAAGGTATACATTGAGCAATATGCATAGTTTAAGTGTGGGGGTGTGGGGAAACAATTAACTTTGTTCCCTATTTTGTTTTTTTTTTAAATAAATATTTTCATTGGATTTGAGAGTTTGAATCAGTAACTGGAATGATCGTGAATTCAAGAGAAAAATGGGTTATGTTGATATGAGTGGATTGCTTTTGTGATTTGCTGATTGAGTTGACTTGAGAATTTCCTGATTAAATCTTTTGTGAAAGAAATTTGAACCATGTGAGTTTTGGGCTTAATGTTAAGGATGAACCACCATGTACCATACCTATTTTTCTTGTGTGATTTGTCCATGTTTTGTTGTTACTCTAATATTTAGCTAGATTTTGTGTTGTGCAATTGAGGTGAATATGCATGATTTGATATGATTGAGGCATTTCTTGTTTTAGCTACTTGGCCAAATAAACTTATCCCAACATTAATCCATTAGAAACCCCTTTGAGCCTTAAGACTATTTTTCTTATTTTTAGTCATTGTCAAATGAGAAAAGAAGGAGTAATGGATTTTGTTAAAAATAAGTGATGAATAAGTGTGTAAAAAAATAAATAGGGCAAGAAGGAAGATGAAAAGTTGGAGTTTTAAAAAGAAAAAAAAAGGAAAAGAAAAGAAAAAGTAAATATTCCTTAAAAGAGCAAGAAATAGATTTGTTTTTGAAATCAAGTATCATTATTCTTTCTATATCAAATTCAAAAACGCAGAAATTCCAAGAAAATTTCCTACCTTTGTCTTGGCCTCAATAAAACTTTTAAAAAGCCCTCATGATCAATAATTGTATGTTTTCTGAAGTATGTGAATGATAGAGTCTTGCTAAATACCAAGGGTGTCTATTTACATGGGTATTTTGAGTGTAAACACAAGCCAAAAAAACTTGAGAGAGTTGGGGAGAAATAAATACATTTTGACTTGAGTGTTATCTTTCATATTGGATTTTCTTGAGAATTCAAAACAGTCAACTCATGTGTGAAGAATAGAGTGATTTCATTTGCATGTCCATGACAAAGTAATGTCTAGATGATTGATCTATGTCTGGTGTTGTTCATTCTTTTGATCCAAATGCAGATATAGAATAAAATGACCCAGAACAAAGTTTTACAATTAATCAGTTTTGCCCAAGAGTTCAAAAGGATAAGTGTGGGGGTGTGATGAGTGCATATTTATGTCCACATTTATGCTTTAAAATTAAATTTTTTGATGAGATTCATGTGCTTGAATGATTGATTTAAAGTGAATTTTTGATGGTTGGAATTGTTGTGTTTGTGAATTAAAGAGACGTAAAAGGTGAGTTTTAGCGCATAAATTATTCTTGGATGTTCTAATGTTTATTTGTGTAGTTGAAATTAAAGTTTTATTGGTCCAAAATTACAAATTAAGCCCAAACTCAGATTTTGTTTGGAAAATAATATAAAATGGGAGAAACAAAACAGTCTTTACCCGTGTACCCCCTAAAAATCCCTACATACACTCATATTTCTAAAATAGGCCCAAAACTAAGCCCAAACATTAAGCCTTTTCACCTACACCTCTCTACGTTTCCTAGACATACCCCTCCTAAACTAAACTCCACCAGATCATGCCATGTGGCAATCTAAAACCCTAAGTGTTATCCAACCACATGCTGCCACATAACCCCCCTTTGCC
The DNA here is from genome assembly GCA_034642375.1 of Vigna nakashimae. Taxonomy (NCBI): domain Eukaryota; kingdom Viridiplantae; phylum Streptophyta; class Magnoliopsida; order Fabales; family Fabaceae; genus Vigna; species Vigna nakashimae. The sequence goes on along the minus strand of CM067762.1, from coordinate 43,413,562 downwards.
ACATCACCATCTTCTCTAATAGAGAAACCTTAGCCGTTAGTTGTACTCCCTCCGCACCACCCAAAATCAGCATCGTCGCCGCAGGACCACCACCATCATCCTCGTTAGAGCGCAAGCCGCCACCATAGCGAGACTAGACGCGAGTTCTTCATGCCACCGCACCACCAGCTTCTTCCACGAGCAACCATCACCATCCAGAGCCATCGTTAGATTCGTGAGTTCTTCCTCCATTCATGACGCCGTTCGCATCATCTTCTCCAGCAAAGCCACCACGCCGTCACGAGTTTTCGTCCTCCACGCTTGAACTCCATGGACACCATGTTCACCTCGTGCCAGCGTCGAACAACAACACCTTCATCCATGAAACCCATTTGCTTCTGCGTCGATCCTGCAAAGAGGAAAACTCAGAAAAACCAAACACACAGAGGGCAAGCTCGAACCAATTTGAAAAGGAGAAGAGAAACCTCATTCTCGCGGCACAAGCAGAGGCATAAAAGCTTCCATAATTTGCTCAAACCCTAATTTTGGGTGGAGAAGGGGGTTGACACGTGGCAGACCCTCATTGGACACGACGTCTCTGGTCAAAGCTGGTCAACAAATTTGAATCTAGTCAAGGTTGGTCAAATAGGGGTTCTGTTGCAATTTTAGAAAATTCAGTTGGGCTTAAAGTGTATTTAAAGGAACTCGTAGGGGCTTTTCTATAATTTTAGAAATTTTAGAAGGACATTAATGAAATAAATAATTCAGTTGATATTTTTATAGATAATTGATTTAATCTAAAAATATATCAACAAAATATATCTTATCAACAAACTATTCATGATCCAAGCCCAATCAATTCCTATATAAAGAGACCTAGAGAAAGCAGAAAAGAGTCATCATTCATTCATTCACCACTCCTCTCTCTCTCTCTCTCTCTCTCTCTCTTATTTCATCATGTATTCAACTCCATTCATGGAGAGCTAAGCATCTAGGGCTATTCTGCTGTAGTTTCATTATGGATTCTGAGGTTAAGTTGAGTTAATGCAATTGTTTATTTTGATTATTGGTTTAAGTTGTTCTCTCTATGTATTTCATCTCTCTATCATATTAAAAGCAATGGTTTTTGCATCATAAGGTGTTTGAATCTACATGCATATTGATCATATGAGTTCAAGGGTTTCTAGGTTTGGTTGAGAATGTACTTTGATTAAATTTAGGAATTTTAATATGATTAAATGGGTTTTTGCTATCAATTGAGAATGTACTTTGATTGGTGGTAACAATTTCAACTATACATAATTGAGAATTTACTTTGATTAATTGGCTTTTAATTTGGTTAGGAGATTTAACAATAGGCATGATTAAACACAATAGAATTTGATTGAGAATGTACTTTGGTTGAATTTATTGTGAATAATCTAGAAAGGTTTTGCAATTGATTGAGAATTTACTTTGGTTAATTGCATGATCGCCCTCAATTATTTAAGAATGTACTTTAATTAATTTGAAACCTGAACAATAATCAATTAAACAATGATCTATGAATAACCGATGATGAATCTATCTTGGAAAAGTAGCAGAATTAGCCTGTTTTATCGTAACTGCTTTTAAGTTTCTTATTTGTTCTTTAAACATTCTTCAAACATCACTTTTATTCTTGAGCATTGCATTGCATTCATAGGATTCAAATATTGAAAGGCAATTCTGTATTCGTTGGGAGACGACTCATGTTTACTTTAACCCTATCTACTTTCTTGAATACTACTTGACAATACTAAAGTTGCCTTGAAACGTAGTATTAATTTGATAGCTTCAACGACAGCTTATCAGTACTCAACTACCTCACCGATATTTCCTCTGAGTATTAGCACCACTGCTGGTACTCAGCACCCTTGTCGAGATTTCCTTTGAGTATTCGCACCAGTCTTGGTACTTAGCAACCTTAGCTGAGATTTCCTTTGATTATTAAAACCACTCCTGGTACTAGACTACCGCGCCTAGATTCCTCAACGCAATTGGAGTTCAGTTGTAAGTGTTTTAATTCTCTTCATAATTGCAATCAGTGATTGCTTACAGGTGGTTTAGACTAAATCTCTCACAAAGAGGATTTGATTATTAATGTCGAGGTCGCGCTTGACTCAAATTGATTGTGCAAATTAACTGCAGTATACTAGGTAATGACTCCTAGGTCGTCTCTCAAAGACCAAGTTTTGGTTCCGTCAAAGGATCAAACACGTAGGGGGGGTTGAGCAGTTTTATGAATTGAAATTAACAAGACAAATGACTTAGATTAAACACGAATTAAAGACAATTTTGGTGTCGACAATAGTAAATGACGTGGCAACCCTCTTGAAGTCCCAAAATATAATTTCAAAATTGCCCTAAAAATAATAATGGGAATAATTAACTCAAATAATTCAAATTAATTAAAATATGAATTACTTGTCAAATTAAGCCCAAATAGAAAATTTCAGAGAATAATGGATAGCTAAGCACAATTCAATAATTAAATGTGGTACAAAAAGCTAAGTGAATAGGACAAAATAATGATTCATTAATTACAATACAATGCATCTAAACACTCGCAGGTGTTTCTCTCTTCTCTCTTACAACTGTAAGAAGACGCTTTAGCTCGACAGTATCTTTTTCTCTTTTTCGCTTCTCTTCTCTTTTCTTCAGCTCAGATGTATTCTTTCTCTTTGAGCTCTTTCTCTTTTTTTCTCTTCAGGATAGATATATCGTTGTATGCTTTTTCTTGTCCTCTAGAGTTATCTTCTTTATTTTCTTATTGAGAGATCTTCTATTTGTAGACTTCATGGATATTTTTCCGATATACTGGATTTGTAATTGATAGTTTCGATACTTTTAATTTCTCTTTCTTCTTTTCATAACAATCGTTGTGTAAGTCAAATTTTGTCAGAGCAAACATGCCGTTTTAGTCCTTTGCTTGAAGTAGGTTATATGATCATTTTAGACTTTGCTTCAAGTGAGGAACATTCTGTGAATATCTTCTTTGTCTCTAACGTCTACTTTTTTATATTTGATCTGTAGCACTGTGGATGCGTGTATAATAGCTTATCTGAAAAATTAGAGTAAATTATGCATGCAACAAATATGACTTTTCTTATCACTTTTGTTGTTTTTGAATGTTGAGCAATTAATATAATTTAATGCTTGTTCAGAACAACAAAGTGTTTTTTGATTTCCTACTGTTAGGTAACATTTTCGATTAAGCTCTTTTTCAAAATGGATACCTAGGATGATATGTATCATAAGATGAGGTATATGTTAAGCTCATGGTATTGTCTTGATCAAGTAAACACTTCTTTGGCTTTTATTTCTTCTTTGATAGTGTTTAGCATGTTTAAGATTTTCTTATGTTTTAATAGTTAAGTCCTTTAAAAAGGTTTTGTCGTACACACTGTCTCTACCCATTTTTGTTTTTTGAGAGAGGCTGCATACTTAATCAAGGTATTATAAGTTATGAGCATTTAACTCAATCTTTCTTGGAAGCTTTCAAACAAGACATCATCTAGTCATGCGTCTAGGTGTTTTAGCCAATATGTTTTTCTATTCCTAAGTGTTTTCCTATATGTTTTTCTATGTTTGGGGTTCAGGTTCTAGGTTGTGTGTTGTAGAAAAAGATTGGCCTAGTTTCTCAACCAAGAGGGGGGTGGGGGGTGAATTGGTTTTGTTTAATAAAAATTGTTCTTTTAAAAACCTTTTCAAAATCTTTGAACCTTTCTTGGAATGCAAGAAAATAAAGAATGCAAGGAAATAATAGAGTGAAAGGATAGAAAGATCAACACTACAGTTTATATTGGTTCGGCCTCAATGCATACATTCAGTCTCCTTTCAATCAACTCGAGATTGAAAGCAAATCCACTATATATATCGAGTTCTACAACAAGAAATACAGAGACACTCTCTCAATGTACTCTCCTCTCTAACTCCAAATCTACTATAGTATAACACAAAAAGAACAATCCTCTTTTTACAACTTGATGAGTGCATATTTATGCCCACATTTATGTTTTAAATTTCAATTTTTTTGAGATTTTTGTGCTTAAATGATTGATTTAAAATAAGATTTGTGATGATTGGCTTTATAAGGTTTGGAAATTAAAGAGGCTTAAAATGTGATTTTAGTTGCATAAATTATTTTGGATAGTCTAATGTTTGTTGATGTAGTTGGAATTAAAGTTTGAATTGCAATACTGAAAAGAATGAAAAGGCTAAAGTGCAATTAAAGGAAATTTTTGGACTTCTATGCAATTTTGAATAAAATAAAAAGGGTTAAAATTTAATTTTTGGCAAATTTATTTTAAAAGATAATTTGGAGAAAATATATCTGAAGATATTTTATTTGATATTGTTAAATAATTACCTTATTTAACTGTATCATTAAAAATCAAAAGATAATATTTGTCAAATCTTCTTGTATCTAGAAAACATATTGTCAATACCCAATTTGGTTCGGATAAATAAGGTTTCACGAAAATAAAAAAAAAAGAACAAAAGAATAAAAAAATATGTTATTTGTTTTACTATTTGCACCCCCAAATTAAACTTTTATTTCTTAATTCAATGGCCCAAAATAATTTTACTCTTTTTTACTTCTTCACCACCCCTTTTCACTTATCACACCCCATATTCCACATCATCTACCTTTTTTATTTACTTTTTCCACCTCATTTCCTTATTAACTTTTATATACCAACTTTTCTAATTATTCCACTTACATTTTTAATTATATCTTCTTCATCAACGTTATTTCACCTACTTTCTCCACTCACTTTTTATATTATTTCTTTCACTTATTTTCCACATTAACTTTTACTATTTCCTAATTTTATTTCACCTACTTTCTCCACAACTTTTTATATTATTTCTTTCACTTATTTTCCATATTAAATTTTACTATTTACTATATTTTATTTCACATACTTTCTCCACTCACTTTTTATATTATTTCTTTAACTTAATTTTATTTCACCTAATCTCTCCACCAACTTTTTATATTATTTCTTTTACTTATTTTTCACTTTAACTTTCTTTATTTTCCACTCATTTTAAAAAAAATTATATTTTATTTAATACTCTCTCCATCCTTAACTTTATAAATAACCACATTCTCTTCACTCCAAAAACACACAATTACACAATATCCATCTTTGTCTCTCACACCAAACATCTTCATTTTCATCCCAAAACTCTATTTCATTCTTCCTGCCACACGCACAACTCTATCCACACCCCCCATTCTATTTGGGCTTAAACCCATTATGTTTCTGCAAACAAAAATAAAAAATTGGGCCTGAGCACACTATTTCGGAATGCACCTCTAGTTTCATCTTTACACCCTTGCAAACAACAAGAAAGGGGCCTCGGGCCTGACCAGCAACTACTACGCGACACCCCTAAACCTCATTGTTGCACTCCTATTGTCCTTTGGGCCTGAGATAAGGAGTTTTCCGACACACCTGGTTTTTTTTCTATACACTCCTACGTTTATTGGACTTTTATTTGTTTTTATTTTACTTCCTGCATCTGTTTTTCATAAGCACACATCTAATAGTTAACATTTGCTCAACAAAAATTATAAAAAATAGAAAGATAAAATTTTAAATTATAGTATATAAAAAAGGATAAAGTTATAAAAACAAAAATATCGTTCGTGGTGTTTCTTGTACTTTTTTGTCTTTTTTTGTTAATAACTAAATAAAGTTTTTTCTATTTTCTATTTCATTTGGACACATATACAAATATCATTATTATTCTCGTTTAATAAAAATTACAAATAAAATGAAAGATAAAGAAAGTAAAAAATATAAAGCAAAAAGAAATAATAATAAAATATAAAAATTAAATGATGGTAGGAGTGTTTGTGCGATCATACGCATCGGCCTAACACTCAATACTCACAAGTTTTCCTGAATAAGTAAATAAGCATTCGTGTGATTGTTCGCATCGTTTTAATGCTTAATATCTTTCTTTCTCTTATAAAAAAATACCAAAAATAGTTTAAAGGTTAAGCGCATGTGTGATCGCTCACATCGTCCTTGTGCTAAACACCTTTTCTCTTTCTTTTATAAAAAAATACCGAAAATATGTTTTAAAGGTTAAGCACACGTGTGATCACTCGCATCGTCCTTGTGCTAAAGACCTTTCCTCTTTCTTTTATAAAAAAAATACCAAAAATGAAAAAACCTTCAAAAACTAAAAACACCCATTTTGAACAAGCAATCTTTCAGCCAGAACTACGTGATCCTTGATTCACCATCAAAAGTGGAGATACGTAGGAGCAAGGCTAGTCCTTGTCAGGTTCATTTCCCCAAAAATCCAAATTTATTCATAATCAATTTCTCAAACAAATCTCTCAAACAATTCCTCAAACAAACTTTTCAAGCAGTTTCCAAAAGAACTACGTAACCCTGATTTCTCATTTTAATGAGAATACGTAGGAGCAAGGTCAATCCTTGTCGGGCACAAAAAACTAAAAAATACATTTTGTTTCTTTAGAGTTTTATTTTAGGGGATAGTTAAACATTTTGAAAACCACATCATATTAGCGTATTTAGTTAAAGGTACTTTAGGGCAGGCGTTGTAGGGTGCTAATACCTTCCCTACACATAACCGACTCTCAAACGTAGAATCTCATTTTCGTAGACCATGCCTTATCATTTTATGGTTTTCCCGGAGTTTTCCAGAATAAACTATGGTGGCGACTCCAAATCTTTTTTCTTCGAACCCGTTTCTTTCTTTGGGTCGTCGTCCCGTCGCGATTCCGGTTGCGACACATATTATCAAATATTCTCAAAAACTAATTAAATCTATTGAATATTTGGAATATATTAGATATAAGATAAAATATATTATCAACAGAAGATTCAGAGTTTAAGCCCAATCAAGCCAATATAAAGAGACCTAGGGGTGGCAGAAAACATAACTCATTCATTCTCAGACTCCTCCACTAAAAGCAAGCATACACCACTCCTCTCACTTTTATTTCATCATGTGTTTCATTCCATTCATGGAGGGCTAAGCTTCTAGGGCTATTCCATTGTAATTTCATTATGGATTCTGAGGTTAAGTTGACTTAATACAATTGTTTCTTTTGATTATTTATTTGAGTTGTTCTCTTTCTATGTCTTTCATCTCTTAACCATATTAAAAGCAATGATTTTTGCATCATAAGGTGTTTGAATCTACATGCATATTAATCATATGAGTTCAAGGGTTTCTAGGTTTGCTTGAGAATCTACTTTGATTAAATTTAGGAAGTTTCATATGATTAAATGAGTTTTTGCTACTAATTGAGAATGTACTTTGATTGGTGGTAGTGATTTCAACTATAATCAATTGAGAATTTACTTTGGTTAATTTGCTTTTAATTTGGTTAGGAGATTTAGGAATAAACATGATTAAACACAATAGAATTTGATTGAGAATGTACTTTGGTTGAATTCATTATGAATAATCTAGAAAGGTCTTGCATTTGATTGAGAATCTACTTTGGTTAACTGCATGATCGCCCTTAAATTAATTAAGAATGTACTTTATTTAATTTGAAACATGAACAATAATCAATTGAACAATGGTATGTGGATAACCGATGATGAATCTATCTTGGGAAAGTAGTGGAATTGGCTTATTTCATCATAATTGTTTCTAAGTTTCTTATTTGTTCTTCATACATTCTCCAAACATCACTTTTTTTCTTGAGCATTGCATAGCCTTCATAAGAGTCAAATATTGAAAAGCAATTCCATATTCATTGGGAGACGACTCAGGGTTACTTTAATCTTATCTACTTTCTTAAATACTACTTGCCAATACTGAAGTTGCCTTGAAAAGTAGTATTAATTTGATAGCTTCAATGATAGTGTATCACAACCCCTTTGAGATACCACACTCAAAGTAACCAGAACTCCACAAGTTATCTTCCTGGCCAGCATCAACAGGGAAACTACAATCACAAATGATTGCAAACGGTTCTGATCTTCTAGTAGAACTCCTAACAGTGCAGATTGATCAGAGTTTGAAAGTTCAACAACTCTTCAAGAATCCTTGAATTGATTTCTTTCCAAATGAAATTCTTCTTGATTCTTGGAGAACAGACACTCCTGCAATTAAGCACTTAACAAACTTTATCAAATATGAAAGTTATGATTGAAAAAGTTATTTAATGCAAAGAATTATGCGTCAATTTATAGAAATGACAATAATGACAAAAAATAACTAATTACGTTATTCATGTAATCGGTTAAACAATTAATACTACAGTAACAAAATTACATTTAACACATTTAAGAGATTAAGCATAGCATGTAATCGATTAAGTAATGAATGCAAGTCATAACATTTAAAAATATGAACGTTAACGTAGTTATGATTTATCAAAAAATGAGTTCTTAATGCACACGTGTTTTAACCGATTAAGAAAAGAGTGTAATCGGTTAAGTATCACACTTAAACAAATTTGAAAACTTTTTCATCCAAAAAATCATCAATACACTCAATAATCAAGTACATGCAAAGACACGAGTTTTAATCGATTATCCACATAATGTATTTAGTTAAAACTAACAGTTTTCCACAATTAATCATGTTCTTATATCAGATGAATTGAAACAGATTTACAAACTGTGTAAACAATTTATTCATCCAGATATACAAGGTGCAAAGAGTTTTATCAATCTTTAACCAATGAATATCACAAATATAATCACATATCACAAATATAAACATGATGAATATGCATAACATATAGTTCAAGCACAATCAAATATATAAACAACAACTTTGCTTAATGTGGGAAAGAAACTATTAAAACATTTTTGTTGTTGTCATTATAAAAAAAATGGGATATATATGGTTTTAGCTTTCACATAGCTCCCCCTATCAACATGTGTGTTTTGGAATTTTGGCTCTAGGTCTTGTGTTTTCATCCTAGGTTATTTTCATATGTTGACCCATTTTAATGTTATTTGACTAAATTTCAAAACATGAGATCGTTTGTTTCACATAGACGATTTTGTCTTTAACAATCCTCATATGCAGCGACTAGAACAACGTGACTAGGTTCTACGAATTGAGAGATGAGTTTACAAACTTTAAACAACTGGTCATGACATTATTGCCTGAAGCTTCACCACTTCAGTCCATCGTCCCTCCAACCCGGCTACGATCTTCTCCATCACCCATCGTCCCAGAGCAGATTACATCAGTCCAGCCCACACCAGTCCAACCACCTTCAAAGCAGCAGGATGATGAGCAGAGACCATTCTGATGATGAATATGTAGATTATTAATCCTCTTGTTATTGAATATACTTTTTCTAACATTATGATTGTGTTTTTACACTTCCTCATGTCTTACAAACATATAATTTTTTTGTCTAGATGAACATGTTTTATGTTTTATTACAAGTACAATGATGGAAGAGCGCTCCAAGAAGAGGAGTGTAGGCAAAGAAGAACAAGAAACGAAAGATTAAACTCGATAGAAACCCAAGAAGAAGAAAGAAACCTATTATGGACCGATTGATCAGTGTAAATCAAAGTTTAATCGGTGGAAAAAACGTTTATTCGATTCAAAATTGGTTTTAATAGACTAAAATAAAAGAAAATGAAGAAAGATGAAGGAACCCCTGGCGAAGGCCATAGATCGAAGAACTGTTCGGTGAAGATGAGGTTCTATGTCTGAAAACGAGGTTGAATGTGGAATTTGTGATGAAAACAAAACTTACAGTGGAAGATGGAATGACAATTGGTTTACAAGAGAAATTAATAGTTGAAGAATAAACAATTATTGGAAAAGAAGTAAAGAATTGGAAACCTTCCCTTTTAGGTTTCATAGTCTTTGAAAGAATAGGATTTGCCATTAGCAATTTCTCCTTTTCTTTCTTCTCCCTTTCTTGCTCTTCTCTCTTCTTTTCTTCTTCTCTTTTCTTATCCTCTTCTCTATTCTTTTCTTTCTTCCTCTTTTCTTCTCTCTTCTTCTTTTCTTCTTCTCTCCTCTCTTCTTCTTTTCTTCTCTCTTCCTCTTCTCTTTTCTATTTTTCTTTTCTCTCCCTCTTCTCTTCTTCTCTCCTTTCTTCCTCTTCTTTTCTCTCAATCTCTCTTTCTTTTTTCTTATCCTTGAGTTCTTCAAGTCTTGCCCCAAATTCTAGTTCTCTACGAAGAAACTCATGATCATTTAACTCTCAGGAAATAAATTTCCATCATCAATGCAATCTCTAATTAGTTCTAGGTTTCTTTTAATGTTTGAAGGCACAAACTTTCTTCTCATGCAAGTTTTTAAATCATATCAATCACGAATGGAGGACTTTCTACCTTTCCTAACATGATATTGTCTTCATCCCACTACTCACTTGCATGCTCTTCTAACTTAGAGAGATATATGCTAAGGACATAAGATTCACTCTCTCTATAAAACCAAGGATTTATTTTATCAATTTCTTGTTTCCAAGCTAGGTATGTTAATGCACCTATGTCTTTACCAAAGAATGGAAGATATTCCTAGCTTGATTAAACATTTCATCACAATTTTCTATCCTATATGACCTAGAAGACCTATATGAGTGAGACACTAGTAAAAAATAGACTTTTTAACTCGCTTAATAGGCATCTGTCAAAGAAAAACCGAAACATATCCAAAAGCGGTGGTAATCTTGTAGTTTAGACGAACTTATATGCCTCGGTTTATGAAGAACCGAAGCATGTAGTGCATATTACCTCGGTTCAAAGCATAACTGATGCCTAATACTATGTAAAAAAACTCACCTGACCCTCTACAAAATTGCGTTTTGGCCTGACACGTGATCTAGTGCTTCGGTTCTAAACAAAACCGGTGTGGAAATAGGTTTATGCCTCGGTTAGTGCAGAACCGAGGCCTAAGAGTCTGTCAAATCCTACCTTTTTCACTCTCACCTGACCTGCACTACACCTCACCTACTCTTACCTACGACATCGGTTTCTGCCGAACTGGTGTAGAAGGGTGTTTTGCCTCGGTGAGAGGTGGAACTGAGGTAATAGAGCTCGCCTATTCAAATTTTCACCCTACTGCTTATTTTTCTTCATCGTGTGCTCTTTTCTTCTTCGTTGGCTCACTTTGTTGCTTTCATTACTATTGTGTTGTTGCTTCCATTGTTGCTGGTTCCATTACTCATTTCTTCTCGCCCTCCATTGTTCTTCTTCCTCACCCCACGAAGGTCACCCAGGTTCCTCCCACAACTAAATCACACCACTGCCAACCCCAAATCTACCAACAAATCTGATGATTCTAAAGTCGGCCTACTCTTTTCTTCTTCGAGGTTTAACAATGGGGATTGGAGCCAGGTGTCGATGTACTCGGCGTGGAAGGCGTGGCAGCATAGAGGGAGGAGCCAGAGGAGGTCGTGGTGGTGGAACTTGGAGAGGCAGACCGCGCAGTTGGCGTCGACGGAGGAAGAGCGGCGCGTGACAGAGGAGAACGTGAATAGCAGCAGCATGTCGATGACTGAGGTAGTGACGGCAGCGGTGGACGAGGAGTGGACAATCTCTGGTAAGATGCGGCGGCTGGAAGAGAATATGGGCGTGGCAGAGGCGGATGCGGAGGGCGCGGCGGAGGAGGAGGAGAAGCGACGGAGGCAACGACGATTGAGGTGGCGGAGGAGGAAGCACGGCGCGAGAGAAACAATAACGGTGACGGCGAGGACCGTGACGATGATGAGAATGCTGGGACTGAGGCTTTGTAACAAAGACGAACGGCTCGGGGACGTGGTCATTAGGGAACTCGAAGCGACGGTTGGGAACACACTGTCCGTGTCTGATTCGACGACGTTTAGCGTTAACGGTGGTGGCGAAGCCATTTGGTTTGTTTGGTTCAGTGTTAAAAGCGATTGAAAGAGAGTGGAGAAACATTCAACATTGAACATTGAAAGGTTCACTGAAAATCAAGCAAATGGGGAATTGTTCCATGAAGGGTACCACTGGAGAGTGTCATCATACTATTCAGGTTATGAGTGACTGCGGAGCCATTTTGCAATTCAAAGCTCTCAAGACTGTGGCTCAAGTGCTTCAACATTACCCTGGTTATGGTATTTTCCGCCAGGGTCATGCTTCAGAACCTTTGCCAGAGCAAGAGAGGTTAAGCTATGATCTTTTCTATTATCTTCTTCTGTTGAAGGATGGGCAAAAACGTTGTTGTGACAAGGAGTGGGAGGTCTTCGAAGTAAGTTTGCAGCGTGTGATTATATTGAGAATTTGTCAAATGGGTCGGTGCTTGAAGTGCTAGCAACTAAGAACGACGTGTGGTGATTGAAGTTGGTGATTCAGCAGAGGCAATTGGAGGAGATTTTGTCAGAACAGGTGAACAATTGGAGGAGATTCCAGATATTCAATATGACGGGCTAAAGAAGAAGAAAAATAAAATAAAAAAGACCCTACTGCCTCGGTTCAGGCTCCAACCGAGGCAGTAGAGGGGGAGAAACGACTTTGGTTAAGTTTGAACCGAGGCATAATCCTATTATTTTATGTCTCAGCTTTGATTCGAGGCATAAAGTCTACCACTTTTTACCTCGGCTGAATATGTCTCGGTTCAGGAACTGGTGCCTATCAACAAAAATAATCGTTGTCGTTTCCCCTAACTGTACTAGTGAGAAGACCTATATGAGCGAGAATGAGAGAGATTTTGAGAGTGTTCAAACTGCTCTAATAAAGATTTTCAAGAAGATCAAAGATCAAGTGGTTACTCATTGGCTATAGGTGGTTTTGATTGTAAATTCCATTTAAATTTCATGTCTTTCTAGATCTTTTGTTTGTAATTCATTCAATCTGTTGTATTTTACCACTGTTGTGAGTTTTGAGGTGGTAGGTAGCATTTCCATTTCTTTGTAATTATTGAATACTTTTCCAAGTTTTTGAATGTGTTTAGAGTCTTGTAATTCTTGAATACTTTTCCAAGTTTTTGAATATGTTTAGAATCTAGGTTATCAAGGTATGCTTGTAATAACTTTTGTTATATTTTAGTTAAAATCCAGTTCAGGTTGCCGGAACTTAATATAGTTTCGTGTAAAATCGAACTGATATAAAAATTTTGTGTATTGTATTTTCTTCTCTTTCCTTTATGCTTAATTTAATACTTAACATTACATCTCAATCCAACTATTTTTTCGAGATTCATAAAAATATCTGAAATCCATTTTTGAAACCTTGAGATTTAAAACCAATCTATCCGTCTTCGTTTGAGTTTAACCTAATTTATTTCCTTAACATAATGTTTGGATGTCTTACAATTACAATTGACAATTAATTCATATATAAAATTAACTAACAATTATACTGATTTATTCAACATAAAATAACATGTAAAAGTATAAAATAAGTCTAGGCGTGGAATTGTATGTTACACATTATATAATAATATATTTTAATTGAGTTGGAAGATTATTTGGTTTTTGAGAGAAAAGATGAAGGAGTAAGGGTGGTCTAAGAAGGAAAAAATTTCATGCAGATAGGAGGGTGAATCTTGGCAAGAGCGAGAATGGAAGCGGGAAGGGCCCAGAGGCCTTCCCCACAAATGAGCCCAGAGGCAGTCGCAGGAAGCATGGCCTCTGCTCTGTTAGCATTAGCCTTGTGCCACACATAAACCACCAAACTTCCCAGGCACATGTCGATGGCGAAGTAGGCCCCAACTAGAAAGGGTATCGCCATCACCATGGGCAATGGCATCCACTGTCCAATCTTCTTTGGGAAGAAGTCCCTGACCATGTTCACCACCACCGCCAACCCAAAGAACCCGTAGCACATTTGCAGGCAGTGTTGAGGCAGCGCTGAGAAACCCTCCACGCCTAGCACCGCCATGTTTCGGTAAATAAGCGCGTAGGGAGCCTTGAACTCCCCATGCGGGTTCCCCACGTCGAAGGCCTTATAGAAGAGAAAGAAACTCAATGGAGCTATCACGCACCCCAACGCAGTGCCAATCAACTGTCCTATGAACATGGCCTTCGGAGAACTGCGCGTGTAATACGCCGTTTTGAAATCCTGCATCAGAGTGCATGCCACAGACACTACCGATTTCACCAGACCGCAACCTACCAGTCCAGCCACCACCCCGTTCTCTCTCCCGCTCATGGCTGCCACCACGAAGAGCGCCACTTTCCCGTAGTTGTGGGCCATGTTCATGTCGGTGAGACCCGTTCCGTAGGCGTTGCAGAAGGCCAGGGATGGGGCCAGAATGTAGGCAACCACCACATAGTACCACTTCAGCTGAGGAAACATTAATGGGATTACCACTACGGAAACCACTGACAACACCATGTATCCGCCGCTTCCAATCCACATTGAAATGTTGTCCCTCAGAAACACTTCCTTTTGTTTAAGCTCTTCCCCGTTATTGTTTCCCTCCTCATCTATGCCCCCTGCACGTTAGATTCAGAATATATATATATATATATATATATATATATATATAATATTTTAACATAAATTCTTAAAAATTATTTTAACAATGGTATGGTTCTTTTTTATTGGTTTATTATTTATTTATTTTGAACTTAATAAAACAGTATTGTATCAAAATATTAAAAAGAAATCTGTGTTAATCTATAATTACTCTATTACGTGTGTGTGTGTTTCCCTTCCTTTTTGTTGTTACAAAGTGACGATGTGAGAGTGGTAACTTGTCTTACCATTTTCACGGTTCTTAATTTTTTGAAGTACGCTGAGGAATGAGGAAACTAGAATCTTGACGAAGTTGTATACGCCATCACCCAGGATGAGAGAAACTGTTAGAAAGACCTTGTAGCCGTACAACGCCTTCATGTTACTCTCTTCTAAATTGGTAGGAAACCATTGCCCCTTACGCAGTTCGATGAGTGGCCATATCAGTCCAAAGGAGAGAACTGCTCCCAGCAGCAGAGACAGATTCACCACGTGTGGGCAAATCATTCCTGCCCCCACATATGTCATGTTAAAATCAAAATAGAATCTGTAAATTCAAACAAAACTAGATTAGATTAGTAACTCGTGCAACAACAATGCCACGCCACCAATATTACTACTTCCTTAAACTTAAGATCATACGTTTGCTTCCAAGCTTGCAATCCAAACGTAGGAAACTGTGCGAATCCGCAGCCCTGTGTCCCTGAGAAGAACCATTTGAAAAAACCCCACAAAAAACTCATTGAAAAATACTTCAAGAACCCGCTAACTTGCTTCCTGCAATACAACGAAACCATCTCAATCATTCTCTATATTACACCTTTATCATTTTCGCAGACACCTTTATCTACGTAATAATTCACCCAAGTAGAGTAGAGTGAATTTCTCTTAACCCGAAAAAGTATGAGTGGATGATGTCTTATGACTACCTCAATCCGAAAGGCTGTTATAACTCCAATTTTAAGTGTTAAAAAGTAGCAAAATCGGAAATTCAGCAAACAAATTTATGCTACTATGAAGTTTTCTTATAACATGTTAAAAATTTCATATTGCTTAGACTAGAACAATATTATAATATATAAAACCCTAAACATAAATTTCATCTTATAAATCAATTTTATCTTAAATTTTATTAGTTAATTTTATCAATTTTGTAAGACTGATTAGATTTAAATTTTACTTTTAATATGGTATTATAATTTTGGATTAAACCCCTATATTAACAAAATTTATGATGATAAAAAAAATTATAATATATAAAGAATGTAAACCTTAACTAACAAACTTGTAGGATTGATTTAAATTTAAAATCCACTCTTATCATTGTTAAAAAAACAAAAAAAAAAAATTGATGACTAAATAAATAGGATGTCTACTTGGCCATTTTGTCCCCTTGTCTATGGAAACCGTTAATGAGAACAGCTGTTGCCAAGCCACTGGGGAACGTCAATTTGAGGTCAACTATCATGATCTGCTCAAGAAGAAATAAGTGTCAGTCATTATGAGGATTACTAACACTAAGATTTCTTGGATAATTAATTAATTTTCTGATTTTCGCTTTTATTATCCATAGTTTCGGCTAAGTGAGGTAGTTTCTGACCATTTGCTTCATACAAAAACAGTGTTTCCAAAATAAACTGAACTCTGTTTAGTGATTGACTTTGTGCAATTTTGTTCAACATGACACTGTAGAAGGAAGAAAGAAATCCAAGTGTTGAGCAGATGTGACAATATATAGATAGGATTTGAGTGGTATGAAAGTGTGGTGTTAGGAGCACGATACCTTTCTGAGTGGAATCAGGATAAAGAGGCCAACAAAGCAAACCACAAAGAGAAAGGCAGTCATCCAACCAAATCCAGGATCTCTGACAGTGTTTGGATTGTTACCCTCAGTCCCCACTCCAGTCAACTCATATGTCTTCGTGTTTAATCCCAAAAGATAAGAAGCAAATCCTCCTGCAACACCAATAACACATACTTGTATAGGGTAAAATATGTGCAAATTTACATGTATGGATGGATCTGATGCTTTGAAAGCAATTAACATGTACCGTGAATGGCAATGCTGTAGCATGAGACAGCACAAGTTTGTATTATGGTGTTTTCTTGACGGGTGAAGGGTTTGGACACAAAACCAGCCTTGTGGAGCACTTTGTTCCAGCATCTGACAAACAAGTATGCAAGGAGAGCAGCAGAGATATTGAAATTAGGAACTATTCCGGCTGAGAGATTCAGCTTCATGGCTATTATGCTGTACATGATTCCAAGTACCAAGCTCACCACTAATCCTCTCACTGTTATTTGCTCTTTCCATGACTGAATTTTCCCGTTCTCATCCCATTCAGTATCCACCACCTCTTTCTCTTTCTCTATTTCCAGTTTCTTCTCCTCTCCTGTTCTCATATTGGTTGGTGAGGAGATCATCTCTCACCCACTCTTAATTTTCACTCTGCACACAAACAAGACAAAGATATTGGAAGTAGTGGCGTAGATTTATGTCATCGGGGAGAGAGAGACAGCCGCAGTCACTTTCCATGATTAGCTGCATAACAACGTAACAATGTTCACCCTTTGTGAACACTAAACCACTAAGTATGCCTTCAATCATTCACTTCACTAGCAGTAATAATGAATTTTGGTTGAAACTATTTGTTTTCTTTAAAAACAAGTAGTTTAATTATTTGTTTTCTTTCATTTAAAAATAAGAAAATCTCTGATTTAAAACTAGTGACTATATTACTTTTCACTAAGTGATTGGTTCAGATTTTGGTCTCCTTTCTGAAGTGGACAATAAATTTAAATGCATAAAACACATTTGTCTCATTATTTAAGTGGAAATGGGCTAAATTAACGTGTGTACGAGAGTCATTATTTGAGATTATTGTAGCAAATATAACATCACTGTGATTTTTTCTTATGCGCCACACACCATATTAGAAGGGTTGGTTCTTCGTTCAGTGATGAGTCAAGCTTCTCTTAGGATAACAAGAGAAAGATTTTTCATATTTTCAAAGGTTGGATCAGCGATTGAAAGTCTATACAGAGGGAGAGATGAGTGTGAGCATTGAATTTTAAAGATCCAATAAAATAGATTGAATTTATAATCACTGTAGTTGATTTAGTAAAAATAGATAAGGATTAAGACCCATATTTATTTTAACTAGATCTATTAAATTTGAATTTTTTTGGATCAAATTTAAATAAGCTTAAAACTGGATAGAATCCACTTTGTCAATGATATTAAATTTAGTGAGATGAATTTAATATTATTAACTATTAGGTACATTAAATATGGTTGGGTTGACTCGACTTGAACCATAATTTTGGTTGACTCATTCTAATTCTTTGGCTTAAGTTGACTTAGTAGAACCTTAAGTCTTGATACATTCGTCTCGACCTTCAGCTACACTTAACATAAGTTTATCTTCGATAGGGTCCAACTCGGGCCAACCTTCGACTAGGAATGCCTAAGGGCAACCTTTGATCGAGATCGACTCTAGCGAATCATTGATCTGAGTTTGATTAGTATCGAATAAGGCCGACTTTCGATAGGGGTTGACTCAATCGACATTCGGTCGAGGTCATCTCAGGTCGACATTTAATCAGGGCGGATTCAAATAACCTTCAATTGGACCGACTAATGCAAATATTGGCTTGGTCCTCAACTTCCTTTACTTGACTTAGACGCACCTTGATTTGGGATTTTGAAATTTTTAAAAATCAATCCAAATTAAATTCAATATAAATCCAATTAAGCGAAATAGAATTGGATTTTCAAAGTCCAAAAAATATCCAATCCAAATCAAATTAAGTTGATTGGATTTGAAATCCAAAAATATGGATTTAGATTTAAGAAAAATCCAAATACACTTAAAACAATATGCATTTTTATTGTTACATATTAGATCTCAAAATTTAGATCTTTTATCTAACTTTAGCGAGAGATGTTGTTTAAGGGAGAGATGTTGTTTGTAGTATGAACAGTGAGTGTTTATCTTATTTTTTATTTGAATCCATTATTGTTTGATTTGTATTGACTTATATGTTTGCATTGTTGTACTATTTATCATAGTAAATTTGTTTCTTTAGTTTAGATAATTAGTTGCTTTTACTCTCAAAAAGGGCTTTTACATTAAAAACATATGTTTTCTGTAAGACTCTGGTTATAGATTCCATTGAATGTTAAGTTGTATGAAAACCTTTGTTTGTTTTATAGTAAATGGATAAAAGTGTCATGTGGTTAAATTGGTTAGAGCTTAGTATGGGGTAAAGGCTCGTGAATATGCCTAACTCTTGTGAAAAAATAAAATGGTTAAAACCCTTATATGCTCCTTATATTTGTATTGGAATCTCAATTCAGTCCTTAAGTTTCAAGTTGTCTCAAATGAGTCTTTAATTTTGAAAATGTTTAACAAATAAGCCCTTTTTTCGTTAAGTGGACATAAACAGCGTCAATGGATGTTGATGTGGTGCACAATATACATGGTGACATGCACGACTTTATTACGTGGAATTGGGGTTTAATATACGCTTGAACGCAATTGTAAGGCGAACAACACGAGTAATGAACTTTCTTCGATAAGCGACATTATCTCCCTTAAATAAATCAAAGTAGATTAATATGCATGTAGATTCAAACACCTTATAATGAAAAAATCATTGTTTTTAATATGATTGAGAGATGAAAGACATAAAAGAAGAATAACTCAAATCAATAATCAAAATAAACAAATTCATTAATTCAACTTAACCTCAGAATCCATAATGAGATTTCAGTGGAATAGCCCTAAAAGCTTACTCCATAAATGGAGTGAAACACATGGTAAAATAAAAGTGAGAGGAGTGATGGATGATGACTTCCAGTGGAGGAGTCTGAGTGAATGAATGAGTTATGATTTCTGCCTCCCTTGAGTCTCTTTAAGCTCCTCCAAGCTATATGACTGAAGTAAGATGGACACATACAAAAATAACCTAAGATCTGGTTATCAAATGACAAAACTCATTCATTCATCAATATAGGTGGTTATGTACACACTCCCTATATATTATGAAATATTTCTGACATATTTAAAATTAATATCTTATTACATAATAACTTATATCTTTAAGATATTATAACAACAATTTATTATCTAATATTTACAAGATATTATAATATAATAATGGATTATATAATATCTTCAAATATAATATTTTATTTTCTTCAAATAACAAAATCGATTTAACCGTATTTGTTTACTTATATTCTAAGAAGACTATAAATAAATGTTATAAGAGGAAGTATGATGACTTAATAATTACTTTACTCATTTATCTTTTTTACTAACTTGAGCCTTAGAAAGTTTTAAAAGTGAATTTTTTACTTGACCAAATTTAGCAAAAACATATATAAAAAATATTGTTTAATCAAGTACCACCAATGTCTATAAGTAATAATTTGGGTCCCGATATTTTAACACATTTTTTACATCGCCACGTGTCACTAGTTGATTAGTCCAAAAATGTTTTTATTTTATTCTGAAATTGTGACGTCCAAATTGTAAATTGTTTAAGAAAATTGGGATTCCAAATATACCATTCTCCTCTTCGTTGTCGTTCACCATCTTCCTTGACCAGTCGTTCACCATCTTCATTGAACCTCTCCGTTTTTGTTTTGGATTTTTGTCTTGGTTGTGGTTGTCGCTCACCGTCGTCGGTGTCGTTGTACATTTTCGTTGCCTCTGTTTTCAATTTGTGAACGTGGTCATTTTTGTTTAGTGTATTTTGCCAAATGAGAGGTTCCAGTAATCATGCGCGTTCGACTAGCAAGGTAAATGTGTTCTTCCTCCATTGTGTTGATTGGGTTTTCGATTTTGATTTTGGATTTTCGTTATGTTAAATTTTGGTAATTTTGTTTGTCGTTTATGCAGTTAAGGGTTAGTCACTCATTTTCAACAAACTATATTTGTACTTTGAACGAGCGTTTGTTAGAGGAGCACCGGTCACTGATTGTGGAGACTCCTTTTCGGTGGTTTTTAGATTTGGGTGGTAAAGTTAAAGTAGGTAGGAATATTTTGAGTGAGTTATTGGTAAAATGGGTGGATTCCAGTGGTGGTTTTTTAATTGAAGATAAACTTGTGTGTATGAATGAGAAGGAATTTTGTTTAGGTTTGGGGTTGAGTTCAGTTGGTGAAAATATTAACTTAAGGGAAGAATTGGGAAGAAGTACAGTTGTGAAATACTTAGGCAATGGAACAAAATATTTGAATTTGGTATACAAATGTTTGATGAGAAGACATAAAACAAAGATACCTCCTTCTCATTTTTGTAGTTTGTACATATTGGTAGGGATATGTGAGATATTATTTCCACACCGTAGCGGAAGAGTGTTTCCCATATTGATTCAAATTGTTGATAATTTAAGTGCATTGGGTAATTATTGTTAGGGTAGTTTAGTGTATCGTTATTTGGTAGGTAGTTTGTGCAAAGCTTTTGATGGTTTAAAGAAAGGAAAAGGTACACGCAATGTTTATGTTGATGGTTGCGTTTACATGCTCCAGGTAATTCATATTTATTGAATTAAAATGTCCCTTTTTTGGTAGGTTGTGGGTTGGTTTGTGTTTTTTACTAAATGATAAGATGATCATCTTTTGTAGGTATGTTTTTGTGAGAAGTTATGTCCTCCCAAAGGTGGAATAGAGAAATTCCCTCGAATATTGCATTGGATGAATATAAATTTGGGGGACAAAGTTGTGAAAGGATTTATGGAGACGGGTGTGGTATGTGAGGATGGGGTCACAAAAGCGTTACAAGAGCAGAATGCTTAGGACTCCTTACACTGAATTTCTTAGAATTAAAAATGAGTGACCTTTGTATACATTTGTTCAGAGAAAGTATTAGAAAATTAGACATAGATAAACAAACGTTTGTAATTTGGAAATTTTTTGTTGACTGTTATAAAATATGCATGTATGGTTGTGTAACCTATTATTAATTTGAATTGAATGTCCTTTGTTTTGTTGATATTGAAATGATTTTTTCTGTTAAAATGTTAATTTAGTTTGAGGAGGTGATGTTTGGGAAGGCCATGTTGCACATAAGTAAGAAGTGTGTTGAGTTGAAGTAGGTGGTTGGAGTGGTGTAATTGCAGGACCTGAAAACAGACATGTAATCGATTACAAGGCCTTCGTAAATGATTACACACGAGCAAAGTCAGATTTGTACAGAAAAATCCATTGCAGTAGCCACTTTTGATAACACAAGTGGCCAATATCTAAATTTTTCATATTTGGCATACTCGGATAGGTTGTGGTTGGTTAACATTGTTGAAGTGTTAATTTAGTTTGAGGAGGTGATGTTTGGGAAGGCCATGTTGCACATAAGTAAGAAGTGTGTTGAGTTGAAGTAGGTGGTTGGAGTGGTGTAATTGCAAGACCTGAAAACAGACATGTAATCGATTACAAGGCCTTTGTAAACGATTACACGTGAGCAAAGTCAGATTTATACAGAAAAATCCATTGTAGTAGCCACTTTTGATAACACAGGTGGCCAATATCTAAATTTTTCATATTTGGCATACTCGGATTGGTTGTGGTTGGTTAACATTGTTGACGTGTTAATTTAGTTTGAGGAGGTGATGTTTGGGAAGGCCATGTTGCACATAAGTAAGAAGTGTGTTGAGTTAAAGTAGGTGGTTGGAGTAGTGTAATTGCAGCACCTGAAAACAGACATGTAATCGATTACAAGGCCTTCGTAAACGATTACACGCGAGCAAAGTCAGATTTGTACAGAAAAATCCATTGCAATAGCCACTTTTGATAACACAGGTGGCCAATATCTAAATTTTTCATATTTGGCAAAGTGGTGGTGCCAGTGGTGAGATTTTGTTTTTTAAGTGTGATTTGACTCAAAGGAAGGTAAGTAACAACAATAATAAACAAAAATATTTTTATTCAAATGTAAAAATTACAACATCAGTTCATAACATAAAGGTGACCTTTGTACTATGGTTCACAGTGATATTCGGTCTTTAAAATTACAACTACATCCATTAATATGAACTTCAACTATAAGATCATTCCAGTAGTGGTCAACCTCGAAGACAACAATGTCTCCTTCCATCAAACCATATTGGTTGCAAAATTCTTTCCATCCTTTTCCAAACTTTGTTGAATTCCTAGTCTATGAAATGAGAACTTTGCACATTATGCCATCCTTATCACTAAGAAACATAACCTCTGTCAAACCCTTATTCCTAATTTCATTTGCAAAATTCGTGTGCAAGTCTTGCGCGCACAAGTTATATGAAGTGAATGACATTGTCATATTTCATTATTTATAAGAAAAGGTGGAGAAATTATGAAGGATTGCAGACGTACCAGATAACTTCCTTGACATTATGACTGGGTCAATTTGACAGTAAACAATGACGACTTTGGATCAATTGTAAACCGATCAATGAATGATTCTCTACTGTTGTCGGTGCAAGGGCCAAAAAAAATTATAATTTTGAAATTGTTGTGTCCGACGTATTGGAAGGTTATGTGGGCATCATTAAGCCTTTCGTGGTAAATGTTTTTCATTGAAGACCACCCAGTCGTAATCTTAGGATCTAATGTATTCATGTTATAAGTTACGACATGTGTGAGACCATTATTGTCAAGCAATGACCACGTACTTCCTAACTCATTTTCAAATGCTGCAGCGAAATGCCTATCTACATACCCAAAATCCTGCACAAAAACTTTGTAATTTTCGAATGAGAATACACACCTGGTAAAATTTTGAAAATGAAAACATGTTTACCAAATCAGTTAGGTGGATGGTGAGAAACTTCCACAGTATTCTTGAGGGTCCTCTGCTGGATGATGCAGCCATGGTTTGGTTGAAATGTTTGTCTGAGGAAAATGAAAGGATATATATGTGGAGATGTTTTGTTGATATGTTTGTCTTTGTTCCTTCCAAAAATACCTCCAAAACATATATATAGTTGGTAAACATGCTTCATGAACAGTCCCACCATTGTTCGTCAAACGTGTCCATTAAATGTTTACCAAAAAGTTAGATATGACTAGTGGTGAATAGGTTTCGGATAACGTTGGAGTTTTCAATGCCCTTGAATGTGTCATTAATCCAGTCAAACCGTTTCACCACCCAACGAATATCCATTGAAACCGTTTCACCACCCAACAAATATCCATTGAAACCGTTTCACCACCCAACCAAAAAAATGTAATTGCGGACCCGATATTTTGACCACTTTATGGATGAAAATGTCATTGCTTTTCATAACTTTTGTTGGTATAGGAACGTGTTTTCAATTCGTAAATGGTCATTGACTTGCCTATCATTTATGGGCATACGGAAAACATGTCAAATCATGTTTCAGAAAAAGCAATCTCAGAAAACGAACAAATATGTAGTCATGTGGAAGTTAAGAGCAGTCGTCAAAGTTGTACAAGTACATGTTGACCAAAATATATTGGTGTAATCGTTTAAATGAGATTCGTAAACGATTACACGAGGAAAATGCAGAATTTGTACACAAACTTCAACAGCAGGATCCATCTCTGGTTACCTAGGTGACCTTTTTCTACCAAGAGCATTTTTTCCCATAAGTGCAATGGTTATGAGCTGTTTATGTTGGTTATGTGTGAGTACAGTGTTACAGGTCATGTTTGGGAAGCCCATTGTTCAGAAGACCACAAATGTTGATGAGATTAGGCACTTGGGTGAAGTGTACAAACATGTTGACCAAAATATATTGGTGTAATCATTTACATGAGATTCGTAAACGATTACACGAGAAAAATGCAGAAACTGTACACAAACTTCAACAGCAAGATTCATCTCTGGTTACCTAGGTGACCTTTGTCTACCGAGAGCATTTCTTCCCATAAGTGCAATGGTTATGAGCTGTTTATGTTGGTTATATGTGAGTACAATGTTACAGGTCATGTTTCGGAAGCCCATTGTTCAGAAGACCACAAATGTTGATGAGATTAGGCACTTGGGTGAAGTGCACAAACATGTTGACAAAAATATATTGGTGTAATCGTTTACATGAGATTCGTAAACGATTACACGAGGAAAATGTAGAATTTGTACACAAACTTCAGCAGTAGGATCCATCTCTGGTTACCTAGGTAACCTTTGTCTACCAAGAGCATGTTTTCCCATAAGTGTAATAGTTATGAGCTGTTTATGTTGGTTATGTGTGAGTATAGTGTTACAATCATGTTTGGGAAGCCCATTGTTCAAAAGACCACAAATGTTGATGAGATTAAGCACTTGGGTGAAGTGCACAAACATGTTGACCAAAATATACTGGTGTAATCGTTTACATGAGATTCATAAACGATTACACGAGGAAAATGTAGAATCTGTACACAAACTTCAACAGCAGGATCCATCTCTGGTTACCTAGGTGACCTTTGTCTACCAAGAGCATTTCTTTCCATAAGTCCAATGGTTATGAGTGGATTTGATGATCATAAGTCAATTACGGAGCTTGGTTTATTCATGTAGGTATTTATGAACAATACTACGTAACAACTTCATGTATACATTGACGACGACAACTTTAAATTTGCATTGAATACTTCAGTAATAATATAATAACATTAGTCATCTGGCAACAGAGTAAAGTTATAATTTTCAAAATCACAATAAATAAAACTAAACAAGAAAAACTAAGGATGAGGTTGGTTGTCAAAGTGGATGCGTAACTGTTGGAGTTGCTCCTCAATGTTACCAACTCGCGATTCCAGCGAATCAAATCTTGTCCCCATTACGATGTCCATGTTTCCAAACCTTGTACCAACAAAAGTCTACAGTTCTTCGATCCGGTTCATTACATCATTGAGTGTTGTAGAACAAGTGGCTTCTTCATCATCTTTTTGTTGTCCGCTTTGACGTTCTTCATTGGGGGCGTTATCTTTTGGAACCCACTCTCCCTGTTCATTTTGCACATACCCGAATGAGCATATCACTTCATATCCCATCCTTTGTTTAGCCTTAATTTGTGTACAAGGATCAGTTTCAGTTGGGACTCTAAAGTGTTCCAAGAAAATGGTTATCAAATGAGGATAAGGTAGTCTAGCGTTGTCCTTTAATGCCCTTTTCATCCTGTATCTTATAAGATGTCCCCAGTTAATTTCCATCGAATTGAAAAGGGCCCAGAGCAGCATAAAATCCTCTTTAGATGCCTGCCCAATATTGGTTGCACGAGGAATTAATACTTGAGTTACAACGTAATGAAGTATCCTATGTTGAACCTTCATTTGTCCAGCAAGTATTCTGCCTTTTATGTGAGCATCATTTCTACAAACGCGTTCCCTAGCACTTATACTGTCATAGTGTTCTTTCCACTCTTCGACAATTCCTCCTTCATAACAAACATCAGCGCATTGAAGGTGATAGACAAATTTATGAGCACCAAAATATGATGTCACAAACTTGTTTTTCAATCGGCAAGTATGACCGAATCGTTCAAGTAATAAACTTGGTAGGACCAAGTATCGTTCTTCCCAAAGGACTCACGGCCTAGTTTAGTTATGTGATTTGTTGATTAGCTAAGACTTACAAACGAAATAATTGAGATTTTATATGCAAGACAGAAAATAAACATGTATGCATGAAGTTTTGATCAATGGCAAAAAGCAAAAGATAAACACTTTCAATGAAATTTATGTATGAATATGTTGTTGGGGGTTCAATTTCATCTTATCCACTCTCATATATTTTAGGAATTCAACATTCAAATCATCATTGTTAATGCCACTCTCTAAAGTACCTTTCTAGAAGGCTTCTCCCTAATCACAAATTCATACAATTCCTAGCATTCCTAATGATCAGTTCATAAGTGCAGGAGCTTAACGACAACCAACATAATATTGGGAGAAATTCCTCGGATCTAGACTTCCCCGTACGTTCCCGTATCGACAAAACCAATAATCATGCATCGAATGAGTTAAACAATGCAAGCATTAAGCAAAGAGGAAAAACCCTAACTAATGATGAAAGAAAGCATAAGTCTTAATTAAAAGATGTAAAAAACAGATTCCATATATGAGAGCTTCAAAAGATTACATTGATTCCCCAACAAACATACAGAGTTTAGTTCACCATATTCATGGTGAACCTAGATGAATTACAATGAAAGAATGAAAGAATAAACCCTAAAAAGGTGAAGAGGTAGCCTGAGCATCCAAGATCCTCCTTCAAAGGGGTGGAAGAGAGAGTGTTTGCTTCGTTTCTGCCAAAGATACAAACCCTAGGACGTCCTAAAACTTATATACCATTCTAAAATTACAAAAAATCTAGGTCCAAGCCCATAAGTGTGCCGCTCAGCGGTAAAGTACCACTCAGCGGTAAGTACGTGAGTCGTTTCTTCCCCTCAGCGGCCATTTTGCCCCTCAGCGGATCTCCCGTAAGCTCCTGAGTGCCGCTCAGCGGTAAACTGCCGCTGAGCGGTGACTTCGGCTTCTCCTTTTGCAGTTTTTAATGTCTTTTCTGATTTCATCTCTCTCCTTCTTCACTTCTTTCACCAAATTCACCTTAAAACCTGCACAAAAACACTGAAATCAAGCATAAACCTGTCCAGCTCTCTTATTTATGAAAATATGAATAAAAGTATGATTTCAAGCTAGTCTCTAAGTATAAAGGTTGCTTTTAGTATCAATTTTAAGCATGAAAATAACAGTTTTTCAACTGTTATCACAACCCCAAACTTAGAACTTTGCTTGTCCTCAAGCAAACAAGATGTAACTCAATCTCCAACCAATTCATATGATGGTTCAAAAATCCTCTTTTTCAAGATAAGTAACAACTTCACTCAGACTTATGACCAAGAGTTCAATCAAGATGTGCACATTCTTTAATGTTCACAAAGTCATTTAAATTCCAACAAATGCTATTTTTCATGAATGATCAATCAATTAAGCATGGATATTCATGTGCTCATGGAATATTTCCTCACTAGATAAAGTGTTTCACTCACATACAAGTGTATAAGAGGTAATCACTCATTCACTCTACTATCACAATATCACATGAATCAACTTTGCCTTTCATTTTACCACAATCAAAAACATTCACAAGCATGCATCATCACAAGGACTTTTCAATGGCTTATAATGTGGCTGGGCTAACAAGAAAATTGGTTTTTCTGGATCACAAAATCCTTGAGTTAAGAGAATCATAATAACACAATCATCTTATTCATTCCCAACTTTCTTTTGCCTTTGCATTTGCATTGAGCTTTACTTCTTTTTCTTTTCTTTTCTTTTTCTTTGCATATTCTTACTTTTTAGCTCTTAGCTCAATGCTTTTCATGTTTTCCCAACAACCCCAAACTTGAACATTTACCAATACCACACAAGATCTTCTACTTAACTCAAGGTAAAGATTTTTCAATCAAAGGTTTCAGTGTATGTTCAAGGCTAAGGGTTCAAAGGATAGAACACAACGTGTTCTCTTTTAGTGGGCTAACTTTATGAATTTGGCCAATAAAAAGGGTTTCAACAAACGGCCTTGATCACATGATGCAAAACAAGCAATTGATTCAATCATAGAAAACCTGGGCAAAGTCATTCATGCTTTCAAAGTAATAGCATTCAACAATAACAACTCTGGAGCTCAAAATCTCACATACCAGCTCATTCACATTTGACATACACATCCTGCTTAATTTCACAATCACAATCATGATATCATGCATTTGTTCACAAAGCTTGTGAATCACCTGTATAAGCATTTTAATGTGCACATCATCTCAACATCAATTAATCACAAGCATCATTCAAGCATTACTTATCAAACAATCACAGTTAATAGCAAACCATCATAAGAAACCAGGTGTTCAATAGAGTACATCAACCCTAATCTAAAAACAAAAACAAATAAGTTCAGAAAACTTAAACCACAAAAGCATAATCATATGATAGCATTCATCAGTAAATGCTATCTCAGCTCCTCATCAGTCTGAGCTGTCCTCTGTATCTTCCTCTTCCTCCTCATCTTCATCATCTTCAAATGCATCCTCCTCATCAGCTTTGTCTTCTTCCATATCTCTAGTTGAAGCTTCAGCTGCTCCAGCTCCCCCTCCATGCACTGGTTCTTCTGGCCAAGCTACTACATTATGGAATTCATCCATAGTCCACCTGTGGGCTGGAGGTGTATCATACATCCCCACTATCATCTCAGCAGTGGCCACCTGCCCTCTGTGATTGGACTGCAATTGAGCACCTATAAGAGACATATACATGTCCCTCATCTGGAATGGTTCTGCTTCATGTGTATCAGCAGCTGTCTGGCTCTGTGCTGGCCCTCTCTCTCTACGAGCCCGGCGTGGTGGAACTGGATGAGCTGCATCCTCACCTCCACAGTACTGTCTGTAATAAGCCTCATCAATAGCTTTTCTTGGCCTCTCAAATGGTGGAACAGAAGTGTCCACCCCAGCTAGCTTGCAAAGGTGAGTGATCAAAGAAGGATGTCCTAGTGGTGCTTTGTTGTTTGAAGTATTAGCGCACACACTAATCTCATCAGCTATCACCTGCCCAATATTAACATTTAAGTTTCTGATAGCACAGTAGATGAATAGTGCCCTGCTGAGAGTAATATCTGACACATGTGAACATGGCTGAATGTTGGCATGAGAAAATGCCATCCAATACTTTGCCAGAGGATTCAAATTCGTCCTCCTAATGTTAACCACTGAGCCAGATCTATTTCTTTGGAAGTGTCCTCCAGGTATACACAGCACTCTCTCCACATCCTCATAATCAGCACCTTCCTCCATGCAAAGAGCAAACTGGCATTGCTCACCCGCCCACACAGTATCCAGGAAGTTGTTGATAGAATCAGGATCATATCTGATAGCATGGCCTCTGACATAGTGATGGACAAATTTGTAAGAACCAAATTATGATGTCACAAACTTGTTTCACAATCGGCAAGTATGACCGAATCGTTCAAGTAATAAACTTGGTAAGACCAAGTATCGTTCTTCCCAAAGGACTCACGGCCTAGTTTAGTTATATGATTTGTTGATTAGCTAGGACTTACAAACGAAATATTCAAATTTTAATATGCAAGACAGAAAATAAACATGTATGCATGAAGTTTGATCAATGGCAAAGACAAAAGATAAACACTTTCAATGAATTATATGAATGAATATGTTGTTGGGGGTCAATTTCATCTCATCCACTCTCATATATTTTAGGAGTTCAACATTCAAGTCATCATTGTTAATGCCACTCTCTAATGTACCATTCTAGATGGCTTCTCCCTAATCACGAGTTCATACAATTCCTAGCATTCCTAATGATTAGTTCATGAGTGCAGGAGCTTAACGACAACCAATATAATATTGTCAGTATAATATTGGGAGAAATTCCCCGGATCTAGACTTCCCCGTACGTGCCCGTATCGACAAAACCAATAATCATGCATGGAATGAGTTAAACTATGCAAGCATTGAGCAAAGAGGAAAAACCCTAACTAATGATGAAAGAAAGCATAAGTCTTAATTAAAAGATGTAAGCAACAGATTCCATATATGAGAGCTTCAAGAGATTACATTGATTCCCCAACAAACATACAAGGTTTAGTTCACCATAATCATGGTGAACCTAGATGAATATCAATGAAAGAATGAAAGAATAAACCCAATAAAGGTGAAGAGGTAGCCTGAGCATCCAAGATCCTCCTTCAAAGGGGTGGAAGAGAGAGTGTTTGCCTCGTGTCTGCCAAAGATACCTAATTCTAGGACGTGCAAGCCCTTATATACTAGTCTAGAGTTACAAAAGATTACAAAAGCCCAAGCCCAAAAAGTGTCGCTCAGCGGTAAATACCGCTCAGCGGTGACTGCGCGTCACATTTCTTCCCCTCAGCGGCCATTTTGCCCCTCAGCGTGACTCCCGCAACCTCCTGAGTGTCGCTCAGCGGTAGAATACCGTTGAGCGGTGCCTTCGACTTCTCTTTTTGCACTCTTTCTTGTCTTTTCTAATGTCATCTCTCTCCTTCTACACTTCTTTCACCAAATTCACCTTAAAACCTGCACAAAAACACTTAAATCAAGCATAAACCTGTCCAGCTCTCTTATTTCTGAAAATATAGATAAAAGCATGATTTCAAGCTAGTTTTTAAGTCTAAAGGTTGCTTTTAGTATCAATATTAAGCATGAAAATAACAGTTTTTCAACTGTTATCACAACCCCAAACTTAGAACTTTGCTTGTCCTCAAGCAAACAAAATGTAACTCAATCTCCAACCAATTCATATGATGGTTCACTCATTCAAAAATCCTCTTTTTCAAGATAAGTAACAACTTCACTCAAACTTATGACCAAGAGTTCAATCAAGATGTGCACATGCTTTAGTGTTCACAAAGTCATTTAAATTCCAACAAATGCTATTTTTCATGACTGATCAATCAATTAAGCATGGATGTTCATGTGCTTATGGAATATTTCCTCACTAGATAAAGTGTTTCACTCAACACACAAGTGTATAAGAGGTAAAGTGTTTCACTCAATCACTCCACTATCACAATGTCACATGAATCAACTTTGCCTTTCATTTTACCACAATCAAAAACATTCACAAGCATGCATCATCACAAGGACTTTTCAATGGCTTATAACGTGGCTGGGCTAACAAGAAAATTGGTTTTTCTGGATCACAAAATCCTGGAGTTAAGAGAATCATAACAACACAATTATTCTTATTCATTCCCAACTTGCCTTTGCATTTGCATTGAGCTTTGCTTCTTTTTCTTTTCTTTTTCTTTTTCTTTGCATATTCTTACTTTTTAGCTCTTAGCTCAATGCTTTTCCTTTTTCATGTTTTCCCAACAACCCCAAACTTGAACATTTAACAATACCACACAAGATCTTCTACTTAACTCAAGGTAAAGATTTTCAATCAAAGGTTTCAGTGTATGTTCAAGGCTAAGGGTTCAAAGGATAGAACACAAAGTGTTCTCTTTTAGTGGGCTAACTTTATGAATTTGGCCAATAAAAAGGGTTTCAACAAACGGCCTTGATCACATGATGCAAAACAAGCAATTACTTCAATCATAGAAAACCTGGGCAAAATCATTCATGCTTTCAAAGTAATATCATTCAACAATAACAACTCTGGAGCTCAAAACCTCACATATAAGCTCATTCACATTTGACATACACATCCTGCTTAATTTCACAATCACAATCATGATATCATGCATTTGTTCACAAAGCTTGTGAATCACCTGTATAAGCATTTTATGTGCACATCTATCTCAACATCAATCAATCAATAAGCATCATTCAAGCATTACTTATCAAACAATCACATTTAATAGCAAACCATCATAATAAACCAGGTGTTCAATAGAGTACATCATACCCTAATCTAAAAACAAAAAAAAAACACATAAGATTAGAAAACTTAAACCAACAAAAAGCATAAGCATATGATAGCATTCATCAGTAAATGCTATCTCAGCTCCTCCTCAATCTGAGCTATCATCTGTATCCTCCTCTTCTTGGATCTTATAGTCTTGATTCCTTTTGCCCAATGAGGAGGCCATCCCTGCATCAAACATAATTCACAAAACCAAAAGATACATTGTTAAACATTAGTAAACCACACTGAAGAAATCATCCCCTTCAATGATGCTCTCTCCCAACCCCAAACTTAGATGGAAAACTAGTGAGAAAGTGAGTGAAAGGGAGATTTTCTCAATAGGGAAGAGGGAAAAGATGTGGAGAACCTTGGAAAAGGTATGTGGGAGTGTGTGTGCAGAGAAGAGCCTGGAAATAAACCCTAAAACGCAGCTTGGGGTATAAAAATACCCTAATGGGCTCGGGTCCCGCTAAGGTGAACTAGAGCCCATTCTGCGATAGTACCGCTCAGCGGCACTTTCGTGATGTGCTCTTCTCCTTCTTTTCTTAACCTACGTGCCTCCTAGACATGCCCCTCACTGGTTCCCTGCAATTCAATGTTTAAAATACTTATGCAAACCCTAACTAAAATAAAACAAACAAAAACAATCAATCAACTGGGTTGCCTCCCAGGTAGCGCTTGTTTAACGTCACGAGCCTGACCCAAAATCCACCAACACCCATCAGTAGGTGTTTCAAACTTACCAACACCCATCAATAGGTGTTACAGACTTACCAGCACCCATCAGTAGGTGCAAAATTTTCTCACCAACACCCATCAGTAGGTGTTAAATTTTCTTACCAACACCCATCAGTAGGTGTTACAAACTGAGTATCCTTCAGTAGATACTTAACCACCTAGCATCCTTCAGTAGATGCTATATCTAACAAAATATTTACAAAAATAATGTCCACAGATTAAAACCAAAATCAAAATTAAAAGTTTGTCAATCACTGGGTTGCCTCCCAGCAAGCGCTCTTTTAACGTCATTAGCTTGACCCAATAAAGCTTCAGTTCCTTCTTCTTTTTCTTCTTTCTACTGAACTTCTTCAGAAATTTGATCAAACCAGGAACTTGTTGCAGCGTCTCAATCATAGGAACTTTAATCTCCAATTTCTTGAAGATTTCCATAAAGCACTCAAATTCCTTCTTCCTATGATACTTCTTTGGATGGGGACGAGATTTTTCATATGATTCTTTATTTTTTTCTCTCGTCCTCTTTCTCTTTTCTCTCACTTTCTTTTTTTCTTTTCTTTTTCTACTCACCCTCTCAATCTTCACACAAATTTTCTCTTCTTCTTTATCTTCTCTCTCTTTTCTCTCTTCTTTTTCCAACTCAACTTTTTCAACATTTACACTCACTAGCTCTTGACACTCTTCCCTGGGGTTAACCTCAGTATTAGCCCCACAATTTCTACTTGGCCTTTCTTCCATCTGTTTGATGATCTGCCCCATCTGAATCTCCAAATTTTTGATAGCAGCTTCAGTGCTCTTTTGGGAAGACTCAGTTTTCTGTATGAAATTGTTGAGAATTTCCTCCAGCCTCATGGACCTTTCATTAAGCATAGAAAACTGTTGCCATAAGGTGGGTTGCTGCTGCTGCTTATTAAATTGACCAGCTTGCCCAGTTTGCCCTTGACCAATGCTTGGGTGTGGTTTCCACCCTTGATTGTAGTTCCCTTGATGGTGTTGATTGGTCATGTAGTTTACATCCTCTATTGCTTCTACTGAAAAGGCACATTGACCATTGATATGGTCGCCGCCACATAATTCGCACAACTGGGATTGTACCTGTGCAGCAGTCTTCAACTCTTTGGGTAGTTGTGCAAGTATCTTTGTGAGATTCTCCAATTGTTGAGTTAGTATATTGTTCTGAGCTAGCAAGGCATCATTGGATTGCATTTGCAGAACTCCTTTTTGTTGCATAGGAGCTCCTCTCTCACTGTGTAGCTCATTATCATTAGTAGCCATGTTTTCAATTATTTCTGTGGCTTCCTCTGGAGTCTTCCATTTGATATTGCCTCCAGCTGAGGCATCCAGCATCATCTTGGTTTGTGAACCAAGCCCTCCAAGGAAAGTTAAGACTACTTCCACTTCGTCAAATCCATGAGTGGGAATCTTTCTTAATAGGCTTTTATATCTGTCCCATGCATGACCTAACGATTCTTCCATGCCTTGCCTGAAAGATGAGATCTCTTGCTTTCCTTTGTTGACCTTGGAAGAATTGAGTGCCCATATAGTTAAATTCTTGACTGAATTGCATCCTGCAAACATTAGGCACAAAACTCTAGAAAATATTTGTTAGCACAAAAAGATATAGGAGAAGATATATATTCAGAAGATAAAAGATTCAGAAGATAAGAAGATAAAAGATAAAAGATTTAGAAGATAGAAAGATAGAAGATTTAAAAGATAAAAAGATAAAATAAAATCTAATCTAAAAGATAAAAATAAAATCTAATCTAAAAATAAAATAAAATCAAATCTAATCTAATCTAAAAAAATAAAATAAAATCTAATCTAACCTAAAAAGATAAAATAAAATCTAACCTAATCTAAAAAGATAAAAAGATAAAATAAAATAAAAACAGAAAAAATAAAAACAGAAATTCAAAATTAAAGTCAAAGATAATCAATAATCACACAAATTAACCAGTTAAACCACGAGTCCCCGGCAGCGGCGCCAAAAACTTGATGGACAAATTTGTAAGCACCAAATTATGATGTCACAAACTTGTTTCACAATCGGCAAGTATGACCGAATCGTTCAAGTAATAAACTTGGTAAGACCAAGTATCGTTCTTCCCAAAGGACTCACGGCCTAGTTTAGTTATATGATTTGTTGATTAGCTAGGACTTACAAACGAAATATTCAAATTTTAATATGCAAGACAGAAAATAAACATGTATGCATGAAGTTTGATCAATGGCAAAGACAAAAGATAAACACTTTCAATGAATTATATGAATGAATATGTTGTTGGGGGTCAATTTCATCTCATCCACTCTCATATATTTTAGGAATTCAACATTCAAGTCATCATTGTTAATGCCACTCTCTAATGTACCATTCTAGATGGCTTCTCCCTAATCACGAGTTCATACAATTCCTAGCATTCCTAATGATTAGTTCATGAGTGCAGGAGCTTAACGACAACCAATATAATATTGTCAGTATAATATTGGGAGAAATTCCCCGGATCTAGACTTCCCCGTACGTGCCCGTATCGACAAAACCAATAATCATGCATGGAATGAGTTAAACTATGCAAGCATTGAGCAAAGAGGAAAAACCCTAACTAATGATGAAAGAAAGCATAAGTCTTAATTAAAAGATGTAAGCAACAGATTCCATATATGAGAGCTTCAAGAGATTACATTGATTCCCCAACAAACATACAAGGTTTAGTTCACCATAATCATGGTGAACCTAGATGAATATCAATGAAAGAATGAAAGAATAAACCCAATAAAGGTGAAGAGGTAGCCTGAGCATCCAAGATCCTCCTTCAAAGGGGTGGAAGAGAGAGTGTTTGCCTCGTTTCTGCCAAAGATACCTAATTCTAGGACGTGCAAGCCCTTATATACTAGTCTAGAGTTACAAAAGATTACAAAAGCCCAAGCCCAAAAAGTGCCGCTCAGCGGTGACTGCGCGTCACATTTCTTCCCCTCAGCGGCCATTTTGCCCCTCAGCGTGACTCCCGCAACCTCCTGAGTGCCGCTCAGCGGTAAAATACCGCTGAGCGGTGCCTTCGACTTCTCTTTTTGCACTATTTCTTGTCTTTTCTAATGTCATCTCTCTCCTTCTTCACTTCTTTCACCAAATTCACCTTAAAACCTGCACAAAAACACTTAAATCAAGCCTAAACCTGTCCAGCTCTCTTATTTCTGAAAATATAGATAAAAGCATGATTTCAAGCTAGTTTTTAAGTCTAAAGGTTGCTTTTAGTATCAATATTAAGCATGAAAATAATAGTTTTTCAACTGTTATCACATAGCCCAAATAATTCTCAGCTGGATAATCACCAATCTTCTATGCATTGGTGTAAAATTCCTTTACCACAGCTATGTTGGCAGGTGCAGGATAAGTGGCTAGCTTTCCCCAATCATTCCCTAACACTTGCTCTCCAAATTGAGGAGCAAAGTTAGGTATCATTCCAACCTTTCTCTCCATCAAAAGTCTCCTGTCCTGAACCACCCTAAAGTGCTTCTCATGTTTCCTAGAGAGGAACCTGCTAAATTGGGGTTGCTCTGGTTCCTTTTCCTTTCTCTTGGTTGCCATGGTTTTCAATCTTTTTCCTGATGAGGATGCCATTCCTACATTCAAAACACAAACAAAACCACAGAACATGATGTTAATCATTAGTAAAACACAGAACACAACTCCTTTCGAAGCTAAACCACCGCTGAGGGCCAGAATTTCCCCTCAGCGCCACCAGTACCACATTCCAGATCACAAAAAACTAGAAAAATCAAATCTGGCAGAGTACCGCTCAGCGGCAGTTTACCCCTCAGCGGTAACTCTGCAGATTTTTGAAAAACCTGTTTTAAAGCTTTCCTAACTCCACCCAAATGCAATTTTCAGCTTTCTAGTTCATAATCATGCAGTTTAATCGGTTCAAACATCAAATATATCATCAAATCATGTATAGAAATCAAAACCCCTAAATATTCATACTTTGACAATCACATTCAAATTCAAGAACCCTAAAATGAACAAAATGCTTTTTACTTACTTGGGTGGAGATACTAGATGTAATGAGAATGCTTCCAAGCTAGAATGCTCTCTTC
Source organism: Vigna nakashimae (assembly GCA_034642375.1). Taxonomy (NCBI): domain Eukaryota; kingdom Viridiplantae; phylum Streptophyta; class Magnoliopsida; order Fabales; family Fabaceae; genus Vigna; species Vigna nakashimae. The sequence goes on along the minus strand of CM067762.1, from coordinate 43,376,952 downwards.
CAACCCCAAACTTTGATGGCACACTAGTGAAAAAGTGAGTGGAAGAGATATTTTCTTAAGAGGGAAGAGTGAAAAGATGTGGAAAACCTAGGAGAAGGTGTGTGGAAGTGTTTGTGCAGAGAAAAGCCTGGAAAGAAACCCTAAAACACAGCTTGAGGTATAAAAATACCCTAATGGGCTCGGGTCCCGCTAAGGGGGACTAAAGCCCATTCTGCGAGAGTACCGCTCAGCGGTAAAATACCGCTCAGCGGCACTTTCGTGATGTGCTCCTCTCCTTCTTTTCTTAACCTACGTGCCTTCCCTACATGCCCCTCATTGGTTCCCTGCAATTCAATGTTTAAAAATGCTTATGCAAACCCTAACTAAAATAAACAAACAGAAATATTCAATCAACTGGGTTGCCTCCCAGGTAGCGCTTGTTTAACGTCACGAGCCTGACCCAAAATCCACCAACACCCATCAGTAGGTGTAAAATTTTCTTACCAACACCCATCAGTAGGTGTTACAAACTGAGTATCCTTCAGTAGATACTTAACCACCTAGCATCCTTCAGTAGATGCTATATCTAACAAAATATTTACAAAAATAATGTCCACAGATTAAAAGTTACAAACCAAAATCAAAATCAAAAGTTTGTAAATCACTGGGTTGCCTCCCAGCAAGCGCTCTTTTAACGTCATTAGCTTGACCCAATAAAGTTCAAGTTCCATCTTCTTTATAGTTGATGTTGTCATTCCACCAACTTCTCAACTGTTTCCTTTGAACTGTTTTGGTTCTTCTAGAATATGGAGACTCTATCTCTATCATCTCCTTCTCTTTAAAGCCCTTCACAACCCACAACTTGTTCTTGATTCTTACAGGTGTGCCAAGTTGGAGTCTTCTTTTCTTCCAGTCTCTAAGAATTTCTTCTCCTCTTCCAATCTCTTCTTCCTTGGGTACCTGAAACAACAAACAATGGTTACCTGAAACCTCAAGATTTTCATCTTTACGTCTAGTCATGGGTGCATCTCGAAATGCAGCTTTATAACTAGCTTCTTCCTCCTTTGCTTGCGTCTCATCTTTGATGACATCCACCACCACTCTCTCCTCTCTGTCCTGGAGCACCACTATACCTTCATTTACATCTATGATAGCCCTGGCCGTTTTCATAAACGGTCTTCCAAGTATGATAGGTATCTTCTCGGTCTCCATCTTCATCACCACAAAGTCTGCCAAAAACTGAAGCTTGCCAACACAAACTATAATGTCCACTGCAATCCCACATGGCTCCTTTGAAGATCCATCGGCCATTACTAGATTAACCTTTACAGGTTTCATTTTAACATTGCCAATTTGCTCCAATAAAGAATAAGGTATCAAGTTAACACTTGAACCTAAATCAAGGAGAGCTTTCTTTACCTTTTTCTTCCCTATAGTACAAGGGATAGAAAAACTACCTGGATCTGATGCTTTAGGAGGGAATGACTCTTTCTTAACAGTTATACACTTTTTTTCCTCATCATCTCTACGTCTCTTCTTTGTAGAGATTTCTTCATCAGATTTTGTGTAAACTGCAATTTTCTGTAGAATCTGTTCCCAAGGTGCTTCATTATCCACCATTCTGAATAATTCTGTGAAGTCCATTTGTTTCTCTTGATTTATTGGAAAAGGAAAAGTGTTTTTTCTTTCTATTTCTCTTCTTTCTTCTGTTTCTCCTTCTTCTAACTCAATTATCTCTTCATTCACACTCTTTACCACTTTGCACTCTTCTCTGGGGTTAACCTCAGTATTAGCCCCAAAATTTCTATTTGGCCTTTCTTCCAATTGCTTGGTAATCTGACCCATTTGAATCTCCAAATTCTTTATAGCAGCTTCAGTACTCTTTTGAGAAGATTCAGTTTTCTGTATGAATTGTTGAAGAGTTTCTTCCAACCTTGTTGATCTTTCATTAAGCATAGATAACTGTTGCCAAAAGGTTGGTTGCTGCTGCTGCTTATTATATTGATTAGCTTGCCCAATTTGTCCTTGACCAATGCTTGGATGTGGTTTCCACCCTTGATTGTAATTCCCTTGACGGTATGGAAATTGATTAGCCATGAAATTAACATCCTCCACGGCTTCCACTGGAAAAGCACATTGACCATTGATATGATCACCTCCACATAATTCGCACAACTGGGTTTGTACCTGTGCAGCAGAATTCAACTCTTTAGGTAATTGAGCAAGAGTTTTAGTCAGAGTCTCCAGCTGTTGAGTTAGAATTTTATTTTGAGCTAGCAAGGCATCATGTGTTTGTAATTGAAGAACCCCTTTTTGTTGCATAGGAGCTCCTCTCTCACTGTGCAGCTCATTATCACTAGTAGCCATGTTTTCTATAATTTCTGTGGCTTCCTCTGGAGTTTTCCATTTAATATTTCCTCCTGCTGAGGCGTCCAACATCATCTTGGTTTGTGAACCAAGCCCTCCAAGGAAAGTTAAGACTACTTCCTGTTCTTCAAAGCCATGCGTGGGTGTTTTTCTTAGTAAACTTTTGTATCTATCCCATGCATGCCCCAGTGATTCTTCCATGCCCTGCTTAAATGAAGATATCTCTTGCTTGCCTTTTGTCACCTTTGATTGTGGAAAGTACTTGTTTAGAAACTTTGTTACCACTGCTTCCCACTCTGTGAAACTTCCTTCTGGGAAAGAATTCAACCAAAGCTTAACATTGCCTCCCAATGAGAAAGGAAACAAACTAAGTTTGATCGCTTCATCTGGCACCCCATTGATTTTTACTGTGTTGCAAATTTCATTGAATGTAGTAAGGTGCTCATATGGGCTTTCATGAGATAACCCATTAAATTGATTACTTTTCACCAGTTGGATCAGTGCTGGTTTGACCTCCATATTGGCTGCATTGACTCTAGGTCTAGCTATGCTGTTAAAATGCTGAGGTCCAGCAATATTGGTGTAATCAGCAAGAGTTCTTCTGATATTATTATTCTCCATATTTTCTGTGCTATGAACAGAACCTTGTGATGATGATTGTAAGAGAGTTTCTGGAGAAGGGAAAAGTTCTCTAGATGTTCGGATTCTTCTCCTCCGTCTACTCTCGTCTAGACCTTCAAGCAGAGGTTCTGTTGTTTTCTTGCTCCTAGTTCGAATTGCCTCCTGCATACACAAGAACACAAAACCCTAGAAAAGATTTCGTTAGCACAAAAAGATATAAGAGAAGATATAAGATTCATAAAATAAAAACAGAAAACAGAAAAACAGAAAACAGAAAAACAGAAAACAGAAAAATAAAATAAAATCAAATAAAATACAAACTGTAAAATATAAACAGAAAAAAAATAAAATAATAAAAAAAATCGAAATTTAAATTAAAAATAAAAAAATAAGTCAAAGATAATCAATAATCACACAAATTAACCAGTTAAACCAGAGTCCCCGGCAACGGCGCCAAAAACTTGATGGACAAATTTATGAGCACCAAAATATGATGTCACAAACTTGTTTTTCAATCGGCAAGTATGACCGAATCGTTCAAGTAATAAACTTGGTAGGACCAAGTATCGTTCTTCCCAAAGGACTCACGGCCTAGTTTAGTTATGTGATTTGTTGATTAGCTAAGACTTACAAACGAAATAATTGAGATTTTATATGCAAGACAGAAAATAAACATGTATGCATGAAGTTTTGATCAATGGAAAAAGCAAAAGATAAACACTTTCAATGAAATTTATGTATGAATATGTTGTTGGGGGTTCAATTTCATCTTATCCACTCTCATATATTTTAGGAATTCAACATTCAAATCATCATTGTTAATGCCACTCTCTAAAGTACCTTTCTAAAGGCTTCTCCCTAATCACGAGTTCATACAATTCCTAGCATTCCTAATGATTAGTTCATAAGTGCAGGAGCTTAACAACAACCAACATAATATTGGGAGAAATTCCCCGGATCTAGACTTCCCCGTACGTTCCCGTATCGACAAAACCAATAATCATGCATCGAATGAGTTAAACAATGCAAGCATTAAGCAAAGAGGAAAAACCCTAACTAATGATGAAAGAAAGCATAAGTCTTAATTAAAAGATGTAAAAACAGATTCCATATATGAGAGCTTCAAAAGATTACATTGATTCCCCAACAAACATACAGAGTTTAGTTCACCATATTCATGGTGAACCTAGATGAATTACAATGAAAGAATGAAAGAATAAACCCTAAAAAGGTGAAGAGGTAGCCTGAGCATCCAAGATCCTCCTTCAAAGGGGTGGAAGAGAGAGTGTTTGCTTCGTTTCTGCCAAAGATACAAACCCTAGGACGTCCTAAAGCTTATATACCATTCTAAAATTACAAAAAATCTAGGTCCAAGCCCATAAGTGTGCCGCTCAGCGGTAAAGTACCGCTCAGCGGTAAGTGCGTGAGTCGTTTCTTCCCCTCAGCGGCCATTTTGCCCCTCAGCGGATCTCCCGTAAGCTCCTGAGTGCCGCTCAGCGGTAAACTGCCGCTGAGCGGTGACTTCGGCTTCTCCTTTTGCACTTTTTAATGTCTTTTCTGATTTCATCTCTCTCCTTCTTCACTTCTTTCACCAAATTCACCTTAAAACCTGCACAAAAACACTGAAATCAAGCATAAACCTGTCCAGCTCTCTTATTTCTGAAAATATGAATAAAAGTATGATTTCAAGCTAGTCTCTAAGTATAAAGGTTGCTTTTAGTATCAATTTTAAGCATGAAAATAACAGTTTTTCAACTGTTATCAGAAGGGAAGTGATCTCATTAAAAGCTTTAGGGCTAACTCTAATTTTCACCTCTTTGACTTCTGATGGACAAATTTATGATCACCAAAATATGATGTCACAAACTTGTTTCACAATCGGCAAGTATGACCGAATCGTTCAAGTAATAAACTTGGTAAGACCAAGTATCGTTCTCCCAAAGGACTCACGGCCTAGTTTAGTTGTGTGGTTTGTTGATTAGCTAGGACTTAAGAACGAAATATTTAGAATTTTAATATGCAAGACAGAAAATAAACATGTATGCATGAGTTTTTGATCAATGGCAAAAGCAAAAGATAAACACTTTCAATGAAATATATGAATGAATATGTTGTTGGGGGTCAATTTCATCTCATCCACTCTCATATATTTTAGGAATTCAACATTCAAATCATCATTGTTAATGCCACTCTCTAAAGTACCATTCTAGATGGCTTCTCCCTAATCACGAGTTCATACAATTCCTAGCATTCCTAATGATTAGTTCATGAGTGCAGGAGCTTAACGACAACCAATATAATATTGTCAGTATAATATTGGGAGAAATTCCCCGGATCTAAACTTCCCCGTACGTGCCCATATCGACAAAACCAATAATCATGCATGGAATGAGTTAAACTATGCAAGCATTGAGCAAAGAGGAAAAACCCTAACTAATGATGAAAGAAAGCATAAGTCTTAATTAAAAGATGCAAGCAAAGATTCCATATATGAGAGCTTCAAGAGATTACATTGATTCCCCAACAAACATACAAGGTTTAGTTCACCATATTCATGGTGAACCTAGATGAATATCAATGAAAGAATGAAAGAATAAACCCTAAAAAGGTGAAGAGGTAGCCTGAGCATCCAAGATCCTCCTTCAAAGGGGTGGAAGAGAGAGTGTTTGCCTCGTTTCTGCCAAAGATACTAACCCCTAGGACGTGCAAGTCCTTATATACTATTTTAGAGTTACAAAAGATTACAAAAGCCCAAGCCCAAAAAGTGCCGCTCAGCGGTAACTACGCTTCACTTTTCTTCCCCTCAGCGGCCAGTTTGCCCCTCAGCGGACCTCCCGTGACCTCTTGAGTGCCGCTCAGCGGTGAAATGCCGCTGAGCGGTGCCTTTGGCTTCTCCTTTTGCACTCTTTGATCCCTTTTCTGATTCCATCTCTCTTCTTCTTCACTTCTTTCACTAAATTCACCTTAAAACCTGCACAAAAACACTTAAATCAAGCATAAACCTGTCCAGCTCTCTTATTTATGAAAATATAGATAAAAGCATGATTTCAAGCTAGTTTTTAAGTCTAAAGGTTGCTTTTAGTATCACTTTTAAGCATGAAAATAACAGTTTTTCAACTGTTATCACAACCCCAAACTTAGAACTTTGCTTGTCCTCAAGCAAACAAAATGTAACTCAATCTCCAACCAATTTATATGATGGTTTACTCCTTCAAAAATTCTCTTTTTCAAGATAAGTAAAAACTTTAATCAACCTTATGACCAAGAGTTCAATCAAGATGTGCACATGCTTTAGTGTTCACAAAGTCATTCAAATTCCAACAAATGCTATTTTTCATGAATGATCAATCAATTAAGCATGGATGTTTATGTGCTTATGGAATATTTCTTCACTAGGTAAAGTGTTTTACTCAACACACAAGTGTATAAGAGGTAAAGTGTTTCACTCATTCACTCCACTATCACAATATCACATGAATCAACTTTGTCTTTCATTTTACCACAATCAAAAACATTCACAAGCATGCATCATCACAAGGACTTTTCAATGGCTTATAATGTGGCTGGGCTAACAAGAAAATTGGTTTTTCTGGATCACAAAATCCTTGAGTTAAGAGAATCATAACAACACAATTATTCTTATTCTTCCCAACTTTCTTTTGCCTTTGCATTTGCATTGAGCTTTACTTCTTTTTCTTTTCTTTCTTTTTCTTTGCATATTCTTACTTTTTAGCTCTTAGCTCAATGCTTTTCCTTTTTCATGTTTTCCCAACAACCCCAAACTTGAACATTTAACAATACCACACAAGATCTTCTACTTAACTCAAGGTAAAGATTTTCAATCAAGGGTTTCAGTGTATGTTCAAAGCTAAGGGTTCAAAGGATAGAACACAAAGTGTTCTCTTTTAGTAGGCTAACTTTATGAATTTGGCCAATAAAAAGGGTTCCAACAAACGGCCTTGATCACATGATGCAAAACAAGCAATTGATTCAATCATAGAAAACCTGGGCAAAATCATTCATGCTTTCAAAGTAATAGCATTCAACAATAACAACTCTGGAGCTCAAAACCTCACATATAAGCTCATTCACATTTGACATACACATCCTGCTTAATTTCACAATCACAATCATGATATCATGCATTTGTTCACAAAGCTTGTGAATCACCTGTATAAGCATTTTAATGTGCACATCTATCTCAACATCAATCAATCAATCAGCATCATCAAGCATTACTTATCACACAATCACAGTTAATAGCAAACCATCATAAGGAACCAGGTGTTCAATAGAGTACATCAAACCCTAATCTAAAACAGAAGTAAATAAGTTCAGAAAACTTAAACCAAACAAAAGCATAAGTCCTGCTCTAGTTATGATAGCATTCATCAGTAAATGCTATCTCAACTCCTCCTCAATCTGAGCTGTCCTCTGTATCCTCCTTCTTCTTGGATCTTATAGTCTTGATTCTTTTTGCCCGATGAGGAGGCCATCCCTGCATCAAACATAATTCACAAAACCAAAAGATACATTGTTAAGCATTAGTAAACCATAATGAAGAAATCAGCCCCTTCAATGATGCTCTCTCCCAACCCCAAACTTAGATGGAAAACTAGTGAGCAAGTGAGTGGAAGGGAGATTTTCTAAAGAGGGATAAGGGAAAAGTTGTAGAGAACCTTTGAAAAGGTATGTAAGAGTGTGTGTGCAGAGAAGAGTCTGAAAAGAGAAACCAAAACGCAGCTTAGGGTATAAAAATACCCTAATGGGCTCGGATCCCGCTAAGGGGAAACTAAAGCCCATCTGCGAGGGTACCGCTCAGCGGTAAGTTTGCTGCTCAGCGGCACTTTCGTGAAGTGCTCCTCTCCTTCTTTTCTTGACCTACGTGCCTCCTAGACATACCCCTCACTGGTTCCCTGCAATTCAATGTTAAAAATGCTTATGCAAACCCTAACTAAAATAAACAAACAGAAAACAATCAATCAACTGGGTTGCTTCCCAGGTAGCGCTTGTTTAACGTCACGAGCCTGACCCAAAATCCACCAACACCCATCAGTAGGTGTTTCAAACTTACCAGCACCCATCAGTAGGTGCAAAATCTTCTCACCAACACCCATAAGTAGGTGTTACAAACTTAGTATCCTTCAGTAGATACTTAACCACCTAGCATCCATCAGTAGATGCTGTATCCAACAAAATATTTACAAAATAATGTCCACAAATTAAAAGTTACAAATCCAAATCAAAAGTTTTTAAATCCACTGGGTTGCCTCCCAGCAAGCGCTCTTTTAACGTCACTAGCTTGACCCAGTAAAGCTCAAGTTCCTTCTTCTTTTTCTTCTTTCTACTGAACTTCTTCAGAAATTTGATCAAACCAGGAACCTGTTGCAGTGTCTCAATCATAGGAACTTTAATCTCCAATTTCTTGAAGATTTCCATAAAGCACTTAAATTTCTTTTCCTTCCTACGATTCTTCTTTAGATGAGGATGGGATTTTTCATATGATTCCTTCTTCTTTCCTCTCATCTTCTTTTTCTTATGCTTCCTCTCCCCAAATTTTCTCTTTTTCTTTTCTCTTATTTTCACACAAATTTTCTTCCTCTCTTCTCTCTCAACTACTTCTTTTTCTTTTTCATCATCTTTATCTTTCTCACTCAACTCTTCTTTTTCTTGTCTCTCTATCTTTTCCTCATCTCTCTCTATTTTTTTCTCAGCAAAAATCTTGTCACTTTCAGTGACAATGGCTTGACCTTCCTCCTTAAGGTTAACTTCAGTATTAACCTTAACATTCAATTTTTGACTAATGAAACGAAGGTGCATCTCCAAATTTTTCAAAAATTGTTGGGTGTCATCCAAATTTACTGATGGAGAGGGTTGTTGCTGCCATTGTTGTGGTGGCAGCCTATCAAATTCTTCGGCCGCTTGAGTGGTTTTGTGATGACAATCAGGTATCTGTATGTACTGTTGAACTGCCTCCTCCAACGTTATCCTTCTTCCCGATAGAGAGGGTTTTTTCTGCCTTTGTTGTGGTGGTAGATTCTTAAACTGTTCGACAGCTTGCCAAAATTGATCATCATCCATGCTTGAGTGAAATCCCACCAGTGATTGAAATTACCTTATTAGAATTGAGTGCCTATTAAATTCTTGTTCGAATTGCATCCTGCAAACATTAGGCACAAAACTCTAGAAAATATTTGTTAGCACAAAAAGATATAGGAGAAGATAAAGATACAAAAGATAAAAGATACAGAAGATAAAAAGATAAAAGATCCAGAAGATAAAAAGATAAAAGATTCAGAAGATAGAATAAAATAAATTGAAATCTAATCTAATCTAATAAAATAAAATCAAATCTAATCTAAAAAGATAAAATCTAATCTAACCTAAAAAGATAAAAAAAATAAAATCTAACCTAATCTAAAAAGATAAAAAGATAAAATAAAATAAAAACAGAAAAAAATAAAAACAAAAATTCAAAATTAAAGTCAAAGATAATCAATAATCACACAAATTAACCAGTTAAACCACGAGTCCCCGGCAACGGCGCCAAAAACTTGATGGACAAATTTATGATCACCAAAATATGATGTCACAAACTTGTTTCACAATCGGCAAGTATGACCGAATCGTTCAAGTAATAAACTTGGTAAGACCAAGTATCGTTCTCCCAAAGGACTCACGGCCTAGTTTAGTTGTGTGGTTTGTTGATTAGCTAGGACTTAAGAACGAAATATTTAGAATTTTAATATGCAAGACAGAAAATAAACATGTATGCATGAGTTTTTGATCAATGGCAAAAGCAAAAGATAAACACTTTCAATGAAATATATGAATGAATATGTTGTTGGGGGTCAATTTCATCTCATCCACTCTCATATATTTTAGGAATTCAACATTCAAATCATCATTGTTAATGTCACTCTCTAAAGTACCATTCTAGATGGCTTCTCCCTAATCACGAGTTCATACAATTCCTAGCATTCCTAATGATTAGTTCATGAGTACAGGAGCTTAACAACAACCAATATAATATTGTCAGTATAATATTGGGAGAAATTCCCCGGATCTAGACTTCCCCGTACGTGCCCGTATCGACAAAACCAATAATCATGCATGGAATGAGTTAAACTATGCAAGCATTGAGCAAAGAGGAAAAACCCTAACTAATGATGAAAGAAAGCATAAGTCTTAATTAAAAGATGCAAGCAAAGATTCCATATATGAGAGCTTCAAGAGATTACATTGATTCCCCAACAAACATACAAGGTTTAGTTCACCATATTCATGGTGAACCTAGATGAATATCAATGAAAGAATGAAAGAATAAACCCTAAAAAGGTGAAGAGGTAGCCTGAGCATCCAAGATCCTCCTTCAAAGGGGTGGAAGAGAGAGTGTTTGCCTCGTTTCTGCCAAAGATACTAACCCCTAGGACGCGCAAGTCCTTATATACTATTTTAGAGTTACAAAAGATTACAAAAGCCCAAGCCCAAAAAGTGCCGCTCAGCGGTAACTACGCTTCACTTTTCTTCCCCTCAGCGGCCAGTTTGCCCCTCAGCGGACCTCCCGTGACCTCCTGAGTGCCGCTCAACGGTGAAATGCCGCTGAGCGGTGCCTTTGGCTTCTCCTTTTGCACTCTTTGATCCCTTTTCTGATTCCATCTCTCTTCTTCTTCACTTCTTTCACTAAATTCACCTTAAAACCTGCACAAAAACACTTAAATCAAGCATAAACCTGTCCAGCTCTCTTATTTATGAAAATATAGATAAAAGCATGATTTCAAGCTAGTTTTTAAGTCTAAAGGTTGCTTTTAGTATCACTTTTAAGCATGAAAATAACAGTTTTTCAACTGTTATCAACTTCGCTTCGAATAACACCCGTATCTGAAATGGACATGTTGTTGTAGAACACTCTGAGTAATTCAGGGTAGAAATGTCTTCATAAGGACACAAATTCCGTCAACCCAGCCTCGGACAATATGTCGTAGAATTGAAAATTCCTTCCTTCAAAGTAACCATCTTCTAGATATTTGCTTTCCAAAATTTAATGATTGTAAAAATGGTTTGCAAATTTCTCATATTGTTCATTAGAGGAGAAAAGTTCGTTGTTTGGTGGTGGTGGAGATGGTGTTGGACTGCGTTGGCAGCGACGTCTATCGCGAGAAGAGGATGGCATTCGTTTCTTGTTTTCACGATCAACCATTGGATGATTCTTAGGGTTATGAGATGAACATTAATGTTGGGAGGGTACTTCAAGACCTTTATGACTGGGTACTTAAGTACAGTAAATCTCCAAGTGAGGGACGTGGGAAAAGTAGGTGGAAGAGTGGGTAGTTATTTCGACAACGCATGAAAGCTAATGTGTGGGATGTGGGGAGAAATCTTTCAAGAGTGGCTACTTAAATGTATGTTGTACGTGCTGTAATCGATTATAGTTATGTTGTAAACGATTACAAACATGTTTATATCATCCAGCCAATTCATATGAAATTGGTCATCAAGCAATGCTTTGCCATCAAAATATATCTATTTATTTAAACAACATTTACACAATAATGTGATATACATACAAAAAGAGGTACAAAGTCATTTACATCAACCAATGTTGTTAACAAAAGTGTTATGTACAAAAGACAACAAAGACATAAATCCCGAATGAGGCACTTCTAATTGTTGTGATATTTGGTAAGATTCGTAAGATTGGGATCCATATTGCACGACCTATAGACTTTGTATGACATCAGGTATTCTTTTGTCCTCAATGACCACAATTATAATTAGAACACATGTATGAAAATAAGGTCATAAATGGAAAAAAATGCAATTTCATTACTCACACAATCTTGTACCAATGGTGTTGAATTACTTTTGGAATCATTTCTCCCTTTTTTGCTTTTTTTCTCAATGGCTGACTTCAACCTATTCATGTGTGGTCATCCTTTTCGCTTGACTGCTAACGGGCTATGGAGAACAACATCAACACTTGCACCATCACTGTCTGGTATTGTAACGGTGACCGGATTGTCATACCGTAGTTTGCCTCCTTCAGTAATTATTTTATTTGTGATGGATGAACTGCATCCAAACCTTTTTCCCAGTAAATTAAGTTCTTTTTCCAAGTCATTACAAGTAGTTTCTGACTCACAAGCAACCTCTGCTATTTCATAGAATCGTTTGCACCACAATTGGTATCTTTGCATGGTTGGTTCATGATTGGAATTACTATACGATGCTCTAATCAAAGTGTTCCTTCTACGAATATTTTTTCTCTACCGCCTTACAACATACTTTGAGGGCACACTATTAACATCTTCCTGACCAAATATCAAAAGGCAATGATGACAATGATGCCTCTAAACTGAAATAATAGGCAAGAACAACTACAATTTTTTGTCACTGGTTCAAATTCCACCTTATAAAATTTATCTTAATATTTACCCTCCCATATGCGCTCCTCTTTCATTGTGTAAGTGTTAAAGAAGTTGTCCTTCACGGTTTCTTTGATGAAACAATTCATCCTTGACCGAAACTTCGTTTGGACTTCATCAAACTTTGCATGTTTATTGCCATTACTTTTTTCATTCCATGCTTCCTTTTCCTTCATCATGGGCTCCCAATGCATTATGGCCAACACTATAAACACACTTCAAAAAAAACATTCACCCTTAACCACTAGACTTGGGCTTAAAATTAATAAACTTCGAACATGGTCACTTGCACTCCAAAATGTGGCTCCTACGCAAGGACTTAATGTACAAAAAAGAAGAGTGTGCTCGTGTAATCGATTACCACCTCTTGTAAGCGATTACCACTTTCATTTTGCCTCCACATTGTACAATGCTTCAAGTGGGATGCTCATCTCCTAATCATGCTTCCTTTTCCTTCATCATGTGCTCCCAATTCATTATGGCCGACACTCTAAACATACTTCAACAAAAACATCCACCCTTAACCACTTGACTTGGGCTTAAAATTAATAAGCTTCGAACATGGTCACCTGCACTCCAAAATGTGGCTCCTACGTAAGGACTTTCTATACGAAAAAGCAGAGTGTGCTCGCGTAATCGATTACCACCTCTTGTAAACGATTACCACTTTTAGTTTCCCTCCACAATGTACAATACTTCAAGTGGGATGATAATCTCCTAATCATGCTTCCTTTTCCTTCATCATGGGCTCCCAATGCATTATGGCCAACACTCTAAACACACTTCAATAACAACATCCACCCTTAACCACTGAACTTGGGCTTAAAATTAATAAACTTCGAACATGGTCACCTACACTCCAAATTGTGGCTCCTACGCAAGAACCTTTTGTACAAAAAAGTAGAGTGTGCTCGCATTAATCGATTACCACCTTCAAGTGGGATGCTCATCTACTAATCATGCTTCCTTTTCCTTCATCATGGGCTCCCAATGCATTATGGCCAACACTCTAAACATACTTCAACAACAACATCCACCCTTAACCTCTAGACTTGGGCTTAAAATTAATAAACTTCAAACATGGTCACCTCACTCCAAATTGTGGCTCCTACACAAGGACTTTCTGTACAAAAAAGCAGAGTGTGCTCGCGTAATCGATTACCACCTCTTGTAAACGATTACCACTTTCATTTTTCCTCCACATTGTACAATACTTTAAGTGGGATGCTCATCTCCTAATCATGCTTCCTTTTCCTTCATCATGGGCTCCCAATGCATTCTGTCCAACACTCTAAACACACTTCAACAACAACAGCCACCCTTAACCACTGGACTTGGGCTTAAAATTAATTCAACTTCTAATCATTTACGAAGGACTTTGTGTACAAAATATAGGTCATGCACAAGGAGTTTGTGTACCAAAACCCTGATTATGTTTGTGTAATCGTTTACGAAGATGAAGTAAACGATTACCACTTGAATTTTGCCTGGTCATGCTACAGGACTCCACTTCAATTGCTCAACCGCTACATTTTAATTCATATTTTAATATAGCACTTTCCTTTTTCAACAAAACACAAACAACTTCAATAAAAGCGACATTGCACATTTCATTTATTTAAATAACAATCTTTTCAAATGTATCTTTTTTTTTTACAATGAGAATATTTAGGAATGTAATTGGGGGAAATCCAACTTTCTCTAAATACATAACAAAATCCAACTTAAACCAAACAATCCTACAACAATCCATATTCAGCTAAGGCTTCCATTCTTCAAATGTTGTCGTCGTCTAGGATCCAATCCCTTACATAATTCTTCCTAATTTCACGTAACTCCTCCTGAAACCAAAATTTTGTAGTTTATACATTAAAAAAATCATTAACTATTTCTACCAATGAAAATGATACTTACATTCGTATATTGAGGCATGCTCTTGCCATTGTATTTGTCCTCTCCATCCTAAATTTCCATTGCTTTTAACATTATAACTACGCAGTCATGTTTGAAATAATGCAATCACAACATATACAAATTATGAATATCAACAATAATGACAATGAAATATTTAAATATAATGGTTATAATAACTTACAAGTTTGGTTGGGAGGGGATATTTGCTTGTATAATTGGCAAAGGTCCAATAGTCCCTTCTGGTCTATTGGTCAACATGCAAAAGAATCTTGCACTATTTTCAGCCTACCAAACAACAAGTACATCAACCACTTAAAAAAGAACACATTAAATGACAATAATCAATTTATTTAAAAACATCAATTATGGAATCATACAACAAAATTGTCAATCTTTTTCCGATCTCTGACACCTTTGCCCAATGAGTCAATCACAAATAATTGTAATGTGCTAAGCTTCACAGAATAGCACCACCAATGGTCATCATGGGCAAATGGGATAAACAACTACAAACAAAGAAAACCAAATGTCAACACATACACAAACAAAAATTGCCTAACATAATGCTTACAAATTACACCTTACTCACATAGTCAGTTGTGACAATGTCTCGAAGTCCAAAATGATCAGAACGCATATAGTTCTGGTAATTATGGAGGGTATACACATGTTGATTTTGTGGACGTTTCCTAAAATCACTAATAACATGGTTCTGTGGACAATTTCAAATTCATCAATCAACATTGTCTTAGACACTATTTCTACCATCAAATGTATTAAATTTAAAATATTGTCATTTACCGCGTATAATGAATTGAAATGAATCCTCTTAACATTAACGCTCAACCTTTTCTCAAAGTGCATAAAAATTGTAGCAGTAAATAACACCACCTACACATTCAAAATTGTCCAAATCAATAACATAACTCTCAACAGTACAATATAACACATGTCACATAATAGTTACCATGTTATCAACATATTCAAATGGCGCTAAAGTGTCAACTGAAGTTGTGCTCAACGTCTGGCCAATGATTTAACATACAACCCTGAAAAAATTTAAAATTTCTTTCAATCACAAAACATCACCTTTCACCAATGACATATAACATTCATAACAATTACCTATGTCGTCTGTCTCTTGCGCTCACTGCATAGTACAATTGGTCAACATCAACAGAACTGCATGGGTCACCAACATAACTGCGCAAAGGAGGGATCTCCAATGGTACCTCCGCTGCCTCCGCTACATCATCATCATCACCATCATCAATTTCAATACAAACACGAAGTTTCTTCTTCATGTTAATGTCCTGCGATGCTGCAAGTTTGTCATCTTCATGTGTTATTTCTTCATCCACTGCTTCTTCATTAGAGGGACCTCCAGGTTGTTCATCAACTGCACTAGCATCTTCTTCATCGATGCAACCTGCAGGTGCTTCCTCTACACCACCAACACCTTCTTCACCATCACCAAAAATGCAGCTTTTTCATTAAAGATTGGAGTTTGACGAATGTCAATTAACTCCCGCGTAAAGATTGGAGTTTGACGAATTGTGACGGTGCAAAGACAATCTTTCAACTGCCCAAGCCTTAAAATATCAAAATAAATAGTTAGCCAAATTTCACAATGTTGTTGTACATTCCATTTACTAAATCAATTATAAATCATGTCACCTGCAACGTGGCCACATTGCCACTAAGACTAAGTGACCGAACGATTCCTCCAGACATTATTTTCTTCATGCATTTATTTAAATTTTGAACAATATGTTTATGTACACCAGTCGCCCAATCATATAGACATAAACTATCTAAGTCATCTAACACTTCACAAGGCATGTTAGAAATATACTTAGACTTCCTAGGAAAATAAAATGAAATCAAACACACTAATATATATAACCTACAAACTACATCAACCTTTATGTTTTCATCCCGGACAACCAAACGAAACATGTCCATCACCTCCTTCAATGTAGTCGTTCTTGGATTAAACATATGACCAACCACTCCAATAATTGATTCGTCAAAAGGGATATCTAAACTACCTATATCTAAACATGTGGTCATGAACACATCAAGAACACTAAATGGGACCAATTGTTGACTAACTCTAAAACTGCCATCATGCCCAGCCCATCGTTGGACCATCATCTTCAATAATTTCAAATTGACCTCCAACGGCTCCAGAATGTGAAAACACCACCTAAAAGGAGTCATCCTAATGCGCTCTACATGAGCGTCTCCAACATTCATTTCAACAATGTTGGATGATTCCATTGAAATGCGAAGGCGCCACTAGAAAACAATACCAAAAATGTATTATTCACTAACACTCACTGCCTAAATAATCATCACTATAAATAAAAAATTACATTTCATCTTACATTTGCTTTTTCGGATGCCATTGGACCTACAGTTATAACATAAAGAAAACAACAATGTTCGTAAACATGGTTAGGGTCCGCCAAACACATAAAGTTTAATGATGGAGAAGATGGTTAGGGTTCGTTCTGCTTACCAAAAAACACCAACACAGCGACAATGACAACGGTCGACAGCGTCATCCAACACGGCTTCAATTCTGCACAACACCTAAGTCCAACACACCCACAACAACCAAAACCAAAATTCCAGTACAACGATTCCTTTTTAGGGATTCAACACGACAGAGGTGAGAGCACTCACAGAGATGAACGAATGCAACAATAGAGACAAGGCGTAATTTTTTATTCCAATTATACCCTTCCATGATGAAATACCTATTCCTTCTTTGTTTAAAACGACGACCAATGATTATTTGCCACGTGGTGTAAATTGTGTAAAATTTGGTGTTGAAGAAAGTTTTCGTAATAATTTTCCTCAAGTTCTTTACTCGCTCTCACATATTTTATATAAAGTTGAGGTATGTAGTATAAAAGCACTCTAAACGAAACTCGTGCATCTAAAACGGTTTAAGGGAATTTTTTAATATTTTGTAACGTAGTTAAAATACATTATACAGTATTTCCAATTATTTTTATTTTATAATATAGATAGAAATTACTTATTTTATTGATTATTTGAAAACATATTAAATTATTTATTTGATAGGAATATAATAAATAAATAAACTATAATTAGCATATTAATATAAACGATATTAAGCATAAATACAAATGCCAAAATTTATTAAGATGGAAATCTTAATATATTTTTAATTTAAAATATATGAAACCTAATATTTTGTTATATTATCCCCATTGTATTTATTACCGTCTAAATTTTAGATTGTTAGAGTATGCAAAAGCAAATTCTGACAAGCAATTCAACGAATATCGTTATAGGGGAATAATAGGAATATCCAGTTATTAAAGAAAAAAAAGACTACAATTTTAGTACATTTTCCTCGAAGTTGAACATTTGGTGTCATTTTCCGGTGCTAAGAAGTAAGAGCACGTTATGTGGTGTGGACTTTTCAAAACTAGAAACGCGATTTTGAGCTCACCGGTGACTTCCAACCTGCCGTTTCATATTTTTCTTCCCAAACTATTTCTTCTTCTTTTGATGTGACGGATAAAATGAAGTCACTTCCAACCTGCCGTTTCATATTTTTCTTCCCCAACTATTTCTTCTTCTTTTGATGTAACGGATAAAATGAAGTGATTTGAACTATAAGTTTTTGACTGCCCATACCTATCTGTGTTTGGATTTGAAGAAAGATATAAAGGAATATCTACCCTAATGACCGGACGGTCTACATAGAAATGATCGTTCGGTCACCAAAGAGGACAATTGTCCGATATGGACGGCGAGTCTCATAAGCACACATAAATAATGATTAAGGAGAGTAAGACAAATTACGAATTAAGCCTACCGGTTCAGGATTGGGTCGAGATTAAAACATCGCTAAAACTAGGTCCACATCAGAAAACTATAAATGTAAGTCAAAGGTAACAGATAGGTGGACACATTTATTGTGCATTAATTACTGCCATTGTTACATTGGATAACCGGACGATTCGATTACTGACTTTTGCATCAGAGTATCTTTAACAGGTACACACCGGCCGAAATAGCGAACCAGAAACACGAAGCAGCAGCATCGGATGGCGAGGAAGGACAAATTGTGAAGGTGTTTAGTGACTCAGCCCCATAACCGAAACATTTTGGTGCCCACCGTGGAGCCGAGTTTCTTCATTGACCCAATGGTGACCACGAGAAACATGAGCGTTGACGATCCAGTAGAGATGATTCAGATGTTACAACAAAAGATGGAGGAGATGCAGCAGCTTCACGAAGCGGAACTCATAACCGTAAGGGCTGAATGTTCGACGCGAATTGCCTAGGAGAAGGAATCGGGAGCAGAAGAGAAGGAGGGAGAGCAGCGCGATAAGGAGCGCAGGAAGGTTATTGTGGAAGATAAAACCGAGTGTAGCAGCTCACCGAATGAAACGTGGAAATCGACTGAGTAGGAAGTCGAAGGAAGTAAGGCTAAATTTGTTCATGCTGAGAGCGCCGCAACGAACAAGCAACTAGTGATAAAGACCGAGAGCTCATCCACTTTGCTCCCTTTCGTCTAGGCGATCATGGACGTCCACATATCAGAACAGTATGTACCGCCCCAGTTCAAGATATACGACGGACAACGAACCCGAAGGCCCACATTAAGACCTTTTCCAACACAATGGCGTTCCGCACGAACAACGATGTCATCAGGTGCCGAGCATTTTCTCTCTCACTAGAGGGCGAGGCGCTGGAATGGTTCAATTCAATTCCCCCAAACTCCATAGAGAATTTTGTGCGACTATAATGCATGTTCAACCGTCAATTCGCAAGTAGTAGTACCCAGGACTTGACTATCTTCGAATTGGTCAACCTGAGGCAAGGAAAGGAGGAAACCTTAAAAGTGGTCATGGATCGCTATCAGAAGACCGTTCGGCGGGTGAAGGGCTTAAGCCCGGAACTCGTCCTTCAATACGTCCTGCCTGCCCTCAAGCCTGAGCCTTTCAAAGATAGTGTTTGTCGGCGAGCCCCTAAAATCATGGAGGAGCTGCGAGAGAGCAGCCGACGAGATTAGGGTTGAAGACATGAAACAGTCGTACAAGAAAGAGGGTCAAGAAGTCAAGGGGATAAGAGTGACAGAACGAGGTCAGACGTCGAGCCGAAAAACCTAGGGAGTTCAAACAAAGAGAACCCAGGGGACCGCGTTTTCAGTAGTACACCCCTCTGAATGCCCCGCAAAGCGAGGATATTTCAAGAGGCCTTGAATGCTGAGTTAATCAGAGAACTGAAGAAACGACCCACATCATCTAGTATGGACGACAACAAACACTGCTTATACTACAAGAACATGGGTCACATTACGGAAGAGTGTGTGACCCTGAAGGATAAGATCGAAGAGTTAATCCGAGCGGGACAGTTAAAGAAATATGTGAAGATTGATCGTCCCGAGGTACCACAAAAGCGACCAAGGAGTCCCTGACATACGAGTCCCCGAAGATCGGAGAGAAGTAAAAGATCGAGGCATGGACGGACAGATCGTGCTCGAACCGAAAGGCGGCGAAGCCGAAGCTGCAGTAGGAGTCACGACCGTCCCCTCGAGGACATATTAGGGGGTTTCGCAGGAGGAGGGTCCTCATCGTCCGCACGGAAACGACATGTATGAGCCTTGCGGTCCGTTCAAGCGATAGATAGGCCACGGAGAACGATGTCGCCCATAACTTTCTCAAACGAAGACTTTCATGCCCCCGACCCCGACCAGGATGATCCTATGGTAGTGATTGAAGAAATTGCACGCTACAGTGTCAACAAGGTGTTGGTCTATCAAGGAAGCTCGGTGAACATCCTTTACTTGAAAACATTCCAGAAGATGGATATCTCGGATGATCTGATCGTCCCCTATAATGAACAGATAGTGGGCTTCGCGAGTGAAAGGGTAGACACTCGAGGCTATGTAGATTTGCGCACCCGCCTGGGGACTGGACCGAACGAGACAGCGAAGAAAAGAGGGTCAGATATCTGTTGGTGGAAGCCAACACTTCTTACAACGTGCTTCTGGGCCGACCCTGTCTGAATGCCTTTGGCACGATTGTGTCGAACCCCCACCTCACGATGAAGTACTCGTCTGAACGTGGAACAATTTGCACTGTCCGGGCGGATCAGAGGACCACAAGAGAATGTTATGCGGCTGGCTTAAACCTTCATACCCGAACAGTGAAGCAAAAGGCAATTGGGTCGGAGGTGGCTATGGTGGACCTCGACCCGAGAACAAATATAGAGGACCGGCTCGAGCCATTGGGGGACACACTACCGGTTCTAGAGGGAAAAGAAAGTTCCCAAACCACAACCATGTCAAGGGGACTGGACCCGAAGACGGAGAGGGAAATTAGGTCCGTCCTGTGGAGTAATAGGGACCTATTCGCATGGAGAACCGCTGGCTTGTCGGGAATCCACCCGTCCGTTATGACACACAAGGTGTCATTATTTAAGGAAGCCAAGCCAATCACCAGAAGAAGAGAAGAATGGGGAAGGAGAAAAGGAGAGCGGTAGAGGTTGAGGTAGGCTAACTAAAGGAGGTCGGATTTGTTAGGGAGGTGACGTACACCACCTGGCTCGCCAACGTGGTCATGGTGAAGAAGTCAAACGGAAAATGGCGCATGTGCACTGATTACACCGACCTAAACAAAAGTCTGCCCTAAGGACTCCCATCCTTTGCCCAACATCGACGCCCTCGTCGATGGGGCGTTCGGCCAAAAGATGTAAAGTTTTTTGGATGCATACTCTGGATATAACTAAATCCCTATGTATGGTCCCGATTGGGAGAAAACGACATTTATCACCAACAAGGCTAATTACTACTATGAAGTCATGTCTTTTGGCTTAAAGAATGATGGCACCACATATCAGCGCTTGATGGACAAAATTTTCGCAAACCAGATCGGTCGGTGCATGGACGTGTATGTTGATGACATGGTGGTCTGGTCGGTGATAACAGTTGAAAAACTGTTATTTTCATGCTTAAAAGTGATACTAAAAGCAACCTTTAGACTTAAAAACTAGCTTGAAATCATGCTTTTATCCATATTTTCATAAATAAGAGAGCTGGACAGGTTTATGCTTGATTTAAGTGTTTTTGTGCAGGTTTTAAGGTGAATTTAGTGAAAGAAGTGAAGAAGGAGAGAGATGGAATCAGAAAAGGAATCAAAGAGTGCAAAAGGAGAAGCCGAAGGCACCGCTCAGCGGCATTTTACCGCTGAGCGGCACTCAGGAGGTCACGGGAGGTCCGCTGAGGGGCAAACTGGCCGCTGAGGGGAAGAAAAGGGACGCGCAGTCACCGTTGAGCGGTATTTACCGCTGAGCGGCACTTTTATGGGCTTGGGCTTTTGTAATCTTTTGTAATTCTAAAATAGTATATAAGGGCTTGCACGTCCTAGAGTTAGTATCTTTGGCAGAAACAAGGCAAACACTCTCTCTTCCACCCCTTTGAAGGAGGATCTTGGATGCTCAGGCTACCTCTTCACCTTTTTAGGGTTTATTCTTTCATTCTTTCATTGTTATTCATCTAGGTTCACCATGAATATGGTGAACTAAACCTTGTGTGTTTGTTGGGGAATCAATGTAATCTCTTGAAGCTCTCATATATGGAATTTATGCTTGCATCTTTTAATTAAGACTTATGCTTTCTTTCATCATTAGTTAGGGTTTTTCCTCTTTGCTTAATGCTTGCATGGTTTAACTCATTCGATGCATGATTATTGGTTTTGTCGATACGGGCACGTACGGGGAAGTCTAGATCCGGGGAATTTCTCCCAATATTATGTTGGTTGTCGTTAAGCTCCTGAACTTATGAACTGATCATTAGGAATGCTAGGAATTGTATGAACTCGTGATTAGGGAGAAGCCTTCTAGAAAGGTACTTTAGAGAGTGGCATTAACAATGATGATTTGAATGTTGAATTCCTAAAATATATGAGAGTGGATGAGATGAAATTGACCCCCAACAACATATTCATCCATATATTTCATTGAAAGTGTTTATCTTTTGCTTTTGCCATTGATCAAAAACTCATGCATACATGTTTATTTTCTGTCTTGCATATTAAACTCCAAATATTTCGTTCTTAAGTCTTAGCTAATCAACAAACCACACAACTAAACTAGGCCGTGAGTCCTTTGGGAGAACGATACTTGGTCTTACCAAGTTTATTACTTGAACGATTCGGTCATACTTGCTGATTGTGAAACAAGTTTGTGACATCATATTTTGGTGATCATAAATTTGTCCATCAAGTTTTTGGCGCCGCTGCTGGGACTCGTGGTTTAACTGGTTAATTTGTGTGATTATTGATTATCTTTGACTTTAATTTTGAATTTCTGTTTTTATTTTCTGTTTTTATATTTTCGGTTTTTATTAGATTTTATTTTATTTTATTAGATTAGATTAGATTAGTTTTTATCTTTAGATTAGATTATCTTTTTAGATTAGATTTTATTTTATTTTATTTTATCTTCTATCTTCTAAATCTTTTATCTTTTTATCTTTTGAATATATATCTTCTCTTATATCTTTTTGTGCTAACAAATATTTTCTAGGGTTTTGTTTTCTTGTGTATGCAGGAGGCAATTCGAACTAGGAGTAAGAAAACAACAGAACCTCTTCTTGAAGGTCTAGACGAGAGTAGACAGAGGAGAAGAATCAGAACATCTAGAGAACTTTTCCCTTCTCCAGAAACTCTCTTACAATCATCACCACAAGGTTCTGTTCATAGCACAGGAAGTATGGAGAACAATAATGGTAGAAGAACTCTTGCAGACTACACCAATATTGCTGGGCCTCAACACTTTAACAGCATAGCTAGACCTAGAGTCAATGCAGCCAATATGGAGGTCAAACCAGCACTGATTCAACTGGTGAAAAGTAATCAATTTAATGGGTTATCTCATGAAAGCCCATATGAGCACCTCACTACCTTTAATGAGATTTGCAACACAGTCAAGATTAATGGGGTGCCAGACGAAGCAATCAAACTTAGCTTGTTTCCTTTCTCATTGGGAGGCAATGCTAAGCTTTGGTTGAATTCTTTTCCAGAAGAAAGTTTCACAGAGTGGAAGCAGTGGTCACAAAGTTTTTAAACAAGTACTTCCCACAATCTAAGGTGACTAAAGGAAAGCAAGAGATTTCTTCATTCAAGCAGGGCATGGAAGAATCACTAGGGCATGCATGGGACAGGTATAAAAGCTTGTTACGTAAAACTCCCACGCATGGCTTTGAAGATCAAGAAGTAGTCTTAACTTTCCTTGGAGGGCTTGGTTCACAAACCAAGATGATGCTGGACGCCTCAGCAGGAGGCAATATTAAATGGAAAACTCCAGAGGAAGCAACTGAAATTATAGAAAACATGGCTACTAGTGATAATGAGCTGCACAGTGAAAGAGGAGCTCCTCTGCAACAAAAAGGGGTTCTTCAATTACAAACACATGATGCCTTGCTAGCTCAGAATAAAATTCTAACTCAACAGCTGGAGACTCTGACCAAAACGCTTGCTCAATTACCCAAAGAGTTGAAATCTGCTGCACAGGTACAAACCCAGTTGTGCGAATTATGTGGGGGTGATCACATCAATGGCCAATGTGCTTTTCCTGTGGAAGCTGTGGAGGATGTTAATTTCATGGCTAATCAATTTCCATACCGTCAAGGGAATTATAATCAGGGTTGGAAACCACATCCAAGCATTGGTCAAGGACAAACTGGGCAAGCTAATCAATATAATAAGCAGCAGCAGCAACCAACCTTGTGGCAACAGCTATCTATGCTTAATGAAAGATCAACAAGGTTGGAAGAAACTCTTCAGCAATTCATACAGAAAACTGAATCTTCTCAAAAGAGCATTGAAGCTGCTATAAAGAATTTGGAGATTCAAATGGGTCAGATTACCAAGCAATTGGAAGAAAGGCCAAACAGAAACTTTGGGGCTAATACTGAGGTTAACCCCAGAGAAGAGTGCAAGGTGGTAGAGAGTGTTGATGATGAGAAAGTTGAGTTAGACACAGAAGAGAGAAGTGAAACAGAGAGCAAAAGCACGTTTCCTTTTCCAATCCATCAAGGGAAACCAATGGACTTCACAGAGTTATTCAAAATGGTGGATAATGATGCACCTTGGGAGCAAATTTTGCAACAGATTACGGTTTACACCAAATCTAATGAAGAAAGCTCTACAAAGAAGAGACGTAGAGATGATGAGGAAAAAAAGTGTATAACTGTTAAGGAAGAGTCATTCCCACCTAAAGCATCAGATCCAGGTAGTTTTTCTATCCCTTGTACTATAGGGAAGAAAAAGGTAAAGAAAGCTCTCCTTGATTTAGGTTCAAGTGTTAACTTGATACCTTATTCTTTACTGGAGCAAATTGGCAATGTTAAAATGAAACCTGTAAAGGTTAATTTAGTAATGGCCGATGGATCTTCAAAGGAGCCATGTGGGATTGCAGAAGACATTGTAGTTTGTGTTGGCAAACTTCAGTTTTTGGCAGACTTTGTGGTGATGAAGATGGAAACTGAGAAAATACCTATCATACTTGGAAGACCGTTTATGAAAACGGCCAGGGTTATCATAGATGTAAATGAAGGTATAGTGGTGCTCCAGGATAGAGAGGAGAGAGTGGTGGTGGATGTCTTCAAAGATGAGACACAAGCAAAGGAGGAAGAAGCCAGTTATAAAGCTGCATTTCGAGATGCACCCATAACTAGAGGTAAAGATGAAAATCTTGAGGTTTCAGGTAACCATTGTTTGTTGTTTCAGGTACCCAAGGAAGAAGAAATTGGAAGAGGAGAAGAAATTCCTAGAAACTGGAAGAAAAGAAGACTCCAACTTGGCACACTTGTAAGAATCAAGAACAAGTTGTGGGTTGTGAAGGGCTTTAAAGAAAAGGAGATGATAGAGATAGAGTCTCCATATTCTAGAAGAACCAAAACAGTTCAAGGGAAGCAGCTGAGAAGTTGGTGGACTGACAACATCAACTATAAAGAAGATGGAACTTGAGCTTTACTGGGTCAAGCTAATGACGTTAAAGGAGCGCTTGCTGGGAGGCAACCCAATGATTTACAAACTTTTGATTTTGATTTTGGTTTTGTAACTTTTAATTTGTGGACATTATTTTGTAAATATTTTGTTGGATATAGCATCTACTGAAGGATGCTAGGTGGTTAAGTATCTACTGAAGGATACTAAGTTTGTAACACCTACAGATGGGTGTTGGTGAGAAGATTTTGCACCTACTGATGGGTGCTGGTAAGTTTGAAACACCTACTGATGGGTGTTGGTGGATTTTGGGTCAGGCTCGTGACGTTAAACAAGCGCTACCTGGGAGGCAACCCAGTTGATTGATTGTTTTCTGTTTGTTTATTTTAGTTAGGGTTTGCATAAGCATTTTTAACATTGAATTGCAGGGAACCAGTGAGGAGTATGTCTAGGAGGCACGTAGGTCAAGAAAAGAAGGAGAGGAGCACTTCACGAAAGTGCCGCTGAGCGGCATTTACCGCTGAGCGGTACTCTCGCAGATGGGCTTTAGTTCCCCTTAGCGGAACCCGAGCCCATTAGGGTATTTTTAAACCCTAAGCTGCGTAATTTCTCATTCTTTCAAGCTTTTCTCTGCACAAACACTCCCACATACCTTCTCCTAGGTTTTCCACATCTTTTCACTCTTCCCTCTTAAGAAAATATCTCTTCCACTCACTTTTACACTAGTGTGCCATCAAAGTTTGGGGTTGGAAGAGAGCATTCTAGCTTGGAAGCATTCTCATTGCATCTAGTATCTCCACCCAAGTAAGTAAAATGCATTTTGTTCATTCTAGGGTTCTTGAATTTGAATGTGATTGTCAAAGCATGAATATTTAGGGGTTTTGATTTCTATGCATGATTTGATGATATATTTGATGTTTGAACCGATTAAACTGCATGATTATGAACTGGAAAACTGAAAATTGCATATGGGTGGAGTTAGGAAAGCTTTAAAACAGATTTTTCAAAAATCTGCAGAGTTACCGCTGAGCGGCATTTACCGTTGAGCGGCACTCTGCCAGATTTGATTTTTCTGGTTTGTTGCGTGTTGGATTGTGGCACTGGTGGCGCTGAGGGGAAATTCTGGCCCTCAGCGGTGGTTTAGCTTCGAAAGGAGTTGTGTTCTGTGTTTACTAATGATTAACATCATGTTATGTGGTTTTGTATTTGTGTTTGAATGCAGGAATGGCATCTTCTTCAGGAAAGAGATTGAAAACCATGGCAACCAAGAGAAAGGAAAAGGAACCAGAGCAACCCCATAATAGCAGGTTCCTCTCTAGGAAACATGAGAAGCACTTTAGGGTGGTTCAGGACAGGAGACTTCTGATGGAGAGAAAGGTTGGAATGATACCTAACTTTGCTCCTCAATTTGGAGAGCAAGTGTTAGGGAATGATTGGGGAAAGCTAGCCACTTATCCTGCACCTGCCAACATAGCTGTGGTAAAGGAATTTTACACCAATGCAAAGAAGATTGGTGATTATCCAGCTGAGAATTATTTGGGCTATGTCAGAGGCCATGCTATCAGGTATGATCCTGATTCTATCAACAACTTCCTGGATACTGTGTGGGCTGGTGAGCAATGCCAGTTTGCTCTTTGCATGGAGGAAGGTGCTGATTTTGAGGATGTGGAGAGAGTGTTGTGTATACCTGGAGGACACTTCCAAAGGAATAGATCTGGCGCAGTGGTTAACATTAGGAGGACAGATTTGACTCCTCTTGCAAAGTATTGGATGGCATTTTCTCATGCCAACATTCAGCCATGTTCACATGTGTCAGATATCACTCTCAGCAGGGCACTATTCATCTACTGTGCTATCAGAAACTTGAATGTTAATATTGGGCAGGTGATAGCTGATGAGAGTAGTGTGTGTGCTAACACCTCAAACAACAAAGCACCACTAGGACATCCTTCTTTGATTACTCACCTTTGCAAGCTAGCTGGGGTGGACACTTCTGTTCCACCATTTGAGAGGCCAAGAAAAGTTATTGATGAGGCTTATTACAGACAGTACTGTGGAGGTGAGGATGCAACTCAGCCAGTTCCACCACGCCAGGCTCGTAGAGAGAGAGGGCCAGCACAGAGCAGGACATCTGCTGATACACATGAAGCAGAACCATTCCAGATGAGGGACATGTATATGTCTCTTATAGGTGCTCAGTTGCAGTCCATTCACAGAGGGCAGGTGGCCACTGCTGAGATGATAGTAGGGATGTATGATACACCTCCAGCCCACAGGTGGACTATGGATGAATTCCATAATGTGGTAGCTTGGCCAGAAGAACCATTGCATGGAGAAGGAGCTGAAGCTTCAGCTCGAGACATGGAAGAAGATGAAGCTGAGGAGGAGGATGCATTTGATGATGATGATGAGGAGGAGGAGGAAGAGGAAGATACAGAGGACAACTCAGACTGATGAGGAGCTGAGATAGCATTTACTGATGAATGCTATCATATGATTATGCTTTTGTGGTTTAAGTTTTCTGAACTTATTTGTTTTTGTTTTTAGATTAGGGTTTGATGTACTCTATTGAACACCTGGTTTCTTATTATGGTTTTCTATTAACTGTGATTGTGTGATAAGTAATGCTTGATGATGCTTATTGATTGATTGATGTTGAGATGATGTGCACATTAAAATGCTTATACAGGTGATTCACAAGCTTTGTGAACAAATGCATGATATCATGATTGTGATTGTGAAATTAAGCAGGATGTGTATGTCAAATGTGAATGAGCTTATATGTGAGCTTTTTGAGCTCTAGAGTTGTTATTGTTAAATGCTATTACTTTGGAAGCTTGAATGACTTTGCCCAGGTTTTCTATGATTGAATCAATTGCTTGTTTTGCATCATGTGATCAAGGCCATTTGTTGGAACCCTTTTTATTGGCCAAATTCATAAAGTTAGCCTACTAAAAGAGAACACTTTGTGTTCTATCCTTTGAACCCTTAGCCTTGAATATACACTGAAAACCCTTGATTGAAAATCTTTACCTTGAGTTAAGTAGAAGATCTTGTATGGTATTGTTAAATGTTCAAGTTTGGGGTTGTTAGGAAAACATGAAAAAGGAAAAGCATTGAGCTAAGAGCTAAAAGTAAGAATATGGAAAGACAAAGAAAAAGAAAAGCAAAGAAAAAGAAGCAAAGCTCAATGCAAATGCAAAGGCAAAAGAAAGTTGGGAAGAATAAGAATAATTGTGTTGTTATGATTCTCTTAACTCAAGGATTTTGTGATCCAGAAAAACCAATGTTCTTGTTAGCCCAGCCACATTATAAGCCATTGAAAAGTCCTTGTGATGATGCATGCTTGTGAATGTTTTTGATTGTGGTAAAATGAAAGGCAAAGTTGATTCATGTAACATTGTGATAGTGGAGTGAATGAGTGAAACACTTTACCTCTTATACACTTGTGTGTTGAGTGAAACACTTTACCTAGTGAGGAAATATTCCATAAGCACATGAACATCCATGCTTAATTGATTGATCATTCATGAAAAATAGCATTTGTTGGAATTTAAATGACTTTGTGAACACTAAAGCATGTGCACATCTTAATTGAACTCTTGGTCATAAGTTTGAGTGAAGTTGTTACTTATCTTGAAAAAGAGGATTTTTGAATGAGTGAACCATCATATGAATTGGTTGGAGATTGAGTTACATTTTGTTTGCTTGAGGACAAGCAAAGTTCTAAGTTTGGGGTTGTGATAACAGTTGAAAAACTGTTATTTTCATGCTTAAAAGTGATACTAAAAGCAACCTTTAGACTTAAAAACTAGCTTGAAATCATGCTTTTATCCATATTTTCAGAAATAAGAGAGCTGGACAGGTTTATGCTTGATTTAAGTGTTTTTGTGCAGGTTTTAAGGTGAATTTAGTGAAAGAAGTGAAGAAGGAGAGAGATGGAATCAGAAAAGGAATCAAAGAGTGCAAAAGGAGAAGCCGAAGGCACCGCTCAGCGGCATTTTACCGCTGAGCGGCACTCAGGAGGTCACGGGAGGTCCGCTGAGGGGCAAACTGGCCGCTGAGGGGAAGAAAAGGGACGCGCAGTCACCGCTGAGCGGTATTTACCGCTGAGCGGCACTTTTATGGGCTTGGGCTTTTGTAATCTTTTGTAATTCTAAAATAGTATATAAGGGCTTGCACGTCCTAGAGTTAGTATCTTTGGCAGAAACAAGGCAAACACTCTCTCTTCCACCCCTTTGAAGGAGGATCTTGGATGCTCAGGCTACCTCTTCACCTTTTTAGGGTTTATTCTTTCATTCTTTCATTGTTATTCATCTAGGTTCACCATGAATATGGTGAACTAAACCTTGTGTGTTTGTTGGGGAATCAATGTAATCTCTTGAAGCTCTCATATATGGAATTTATGCTTGCATCTTTTAATTAAGACTTATGCTTTCTTTCATCATTAGTTAGGGTTTTTCCTCTTTGCTTAATGCTTGCATGGTTTAACTCATTCGATGCATGATTATTGGTTTTGTCGATACGGGCACGTACGGGGAAGTCTAGATCCGGGGAATTTCTCCCAATATTATGTTGGTTGTCGTTAAGCTCCTGAACTTATGAACTGATCATTAGGAATGCTAGGAATTGTATGAACTCGTGATTAGGGAGAAGCCTTCTAGAAAGGTACTTTAGAGAGTGGCATTAACAATGATGATTTGAATGTTGAATTCCTAAAATATATGAGAGTGGATGAGATGAAATTGACCCCCAACAACATATTCATCCATATATTTCATTGAAAGTGTTTATCTTTTGCTTTTGCCATTGATCAAAAACTCATGCATACATGTTTATTTTCTGTCTTGCATATTAAACTCCAAATATTTCGTTCTTAAGTCTTAGCTAATCAACAAACCACACAACTAAACTAGGCCGTGAGTCCTTTGGGAGAACGATACTTGGTCTTACCAAGTTTATTACTTGAACGATTCGGTCATACTTGCCGATTGTGAAACAAGTTTGTGACATCATATTTTGGTGATCATAAATTTGTCCATCAGTCGGCCGACTGTCGACAACACCTAAAAGACTTAGAGTAGGTCTTACGTCAGGTCAGGCGATACGGGATGAGATTAAACCCCGCCAAATGCACTTTCGGGGTGGCAGTCGAAAAATTTTTGGGATTCATGCTCACTAATAGGGGTATAGAGGCCAACCCAGACAAGTGCACGACCTTCTTGGAGATGCAAAGCCCTAACACCTTGAAGGAGGTCCAAAGACTGGTTGAACGTCTCACAGCCTTATCACGGTTCATCCCGAGACTAGCGAAGCGTGTCCGCCCTATCCTTAGAAGATTGAAAAAAGGATCGACCGACAATTGGGACGCCGATTGTGAGAAAGCATTTCAGGACGTTAACATGATCCTCATGAACCCGCCCACAATGAACCAGCCAACCTCGGGGCACGAGTTGCAAATCTATCTGGGAGTCTCTGATACGACCGTTAAGGCAATTTTCCTGCAAGAAAAGCCTGAGCCGAAGTTGATATACTTCACAAGCCGAACCTTGTAGGAGACCAAAACGCGGAATCAACAGGTGGAAAAAGTAGCCTTCGCCCTGCTTAGCGAATCAAGGAGGCTTAGACCGTATTTCCAAAGTCACTAGGTCGAGGTTCGAATAGATCACCCCATCTCCAAGATCTTAAGGAAACCAGACCTGGCGGGAAGAATGGTTGGTTGGGCGGTCGAGCTTTCTGAGTTTGGCCTACGATATGAACCAAGGGGGTCGGTGAAAGGCCAACACTTGGCTGATTTTGTAGTAGAGTTGCCCCCAACGGTGGGCGAGGAGTGGAATCTGTACATGGATGGGGCATCCGGACGGTCTGCAAGTGGAGCATGGATAGTGCTGGAAGGATCGAATGGTTTCCTACTTGAGAATTCTTTTATCTTCAAGTTCAAAACTTCCAATAATCAAGCGAAATATGAAGCCTTGGTGGCTGGGCTGGAGCTAGCCAGAGATATGGGAGCACGGAAAGTCTTGTGCCGAATAGACTCCCAACTGGTGGTAGGCTAAATGAAAGGAGATTTTCAGCTTTAGGAGGAGCATCTTCTCCAGTATTTTCACAAAGCAACGACTTTGACCAAAGAGTTCGAGAAGGTGTAGATCCGACACATCCCACGCGAAGAAAACACCCGAGAGGATATGCTATCAAAGCTAAGCTCCTAGAAAGAAAAAATGGCAATTAACCACGATCATTTGCCAAGTCCTACTGCAACCATAGGTAGAATGTATGACTACTGTAAGAGATGAAGGCGAATATTAGAGAACGAAGATCAGAGCGTTAATAACCCAACAGGACGTAGGCCAATTATTGAGACCAACCGACGCCAAGAAGATTGCTCGCTACTTAGTGGTAGGGGGTGACCTATACCGAAGAGGGTTCTCCACCCCCCTCCTCAAATGCCTCACTAAGGAAGAGGCACTATACGTTATGAATTACCTTCACAATGGCATCTGAGACTTTCACACCGGCCGTCGAGCTCTGAAAGCTCGAGTGCTGCGGGCTGGATACTACTGGCCGACCATGGAGGGGGAAGCAAAATCATATGTTCAAAAATGCCTCAGCTGCCAGGCACACGCCAATAGCAAGCACTCACCACCGCACGCTCTACACACCCTAATTTCGCCTTGGCCGTTCGCTCAAAGGGGAATGAATATCATTGGCCCTTTCCCCATAGGTCGGGCGTAGAAGAAGTTCCTCCTTGTAGCGGTCGACTACTTCACCAAGTGGGTGGAGGCGGAAGCCTTGGCTACCATAACGGCGTCACGGGTACAGAAGTTTTCGTGGAAACTGATATGTCGGTTCGGTCTTCCCCGCACAATCGTCACAGATAATGGACGACAGTTCTTTGATAGAAAATTGGGCAAACTTTACAAAGGTTTGGTAATCAAACACATGACCAGCTCCGTAGAACACCCTCAGACGAACGGTCAAGTAGACGCCATGAACAAGATAATAGTGGCCGAATTGAAAAAACACCTGGGGAGAAGAAAGGAGCATGGGTCGACGAGCTTTCGGAAGTCTTGTGGGCTTACAAATGTACCCCGCATGGAACAACTGGGGAGACGCCCTTTGATTTGACGTACGGTACTGATGCTATGTCCAATCGAGCTGGGAGAGCCATCTCTGCGGCGCTAGATGGAGGATATTCATCTGAATGACGGAGAGCTGAGAGTGGAACTCGATACCTTGGAAGAGCGTAGGGGACGAGCGACGTTAACGGCAGAAGCATGTAAGCGAAAGGTGGATTGGAAGTACAACTCCAAGGTTCGGCCGAGAAGCTTCCAAGAAGGAGACCTGGTGTGGAGGAAAACTAGTGAAGCCCGTCGGAAAGCTTCCCACGACAAGCTTGCTGCTAAGTGGGAGGGGCCTTCTCCAATTTCGGAATCCCATAGCAATGGGGCGTACAGACTTACACATCCGGACGAGCGCCAGATCCTGAACACTTGGAATGTCACTCATTCAAAGTTTTACTTTAGTTAATTTATCAATCGTTGTCCTCATCATATCAATTATTAATACGATATTCAGGGCCCTTATCTCTAGTCAGATTCTTACAATATAACCAATGGAGAACGAACGAAGAAGCAAAGTCCAAGTTGACGAACGGAGTTCCTAAAAGGAACTGTTGTCAACTTGGCCAAGCGGTGAACGGTATTACCTGCTGCTCGGTACGAAGAAATAAAATCCAAGTTGACGAACAAAGTTCCTCAAAGGAACTGCTGTCAACTTAGCCGAGCGGTGAACGGTATTACTTGCCGCTTCATACGAAGAAATAAAATCCAAGTTGATGAACGAAGTTCATAAAAGGAACTGTTGTCAACTTGGTCGAGCGGTGAACGATATTACATGCCGCTCGGTATAAAGAAATAAAATCCAAGTTGATGAACAGAGTTCCTCAAAGGAATTGCTGTCAACTTGGCCGAGCGGTGAACGGTATAACCTGCCGCTAGGTACGAAGAAATAAAATCCAAGTTGATGAACGGAATTCCTCAAAGGAACTGTTTTCAACTTAGCCAAACGGTGAACGATAAACCTTGTCGTTCAGTATGGATAAATACAAGTTGATGAACCATGTTAAAATCTAATAATATAGTCGTTCAACACTTAAAGCAGACAAAATACAAAGATCAGTACAATGTTTAAAGGTCAATATGTTTCATATAATTGTAAGAAGGAGGCCGTTTACAAAAATATGGTATTAGGAGGCCGATACGGAACCTAACAAATGTAAGTGTTTTACATTCGGCCCCACTGCAAAAAATAACAACAAAATATCCCCCCTCCCCCAAGTCCCGATAGAAGGCTCCAGATTAACTACTAGTGGAGCTTGACTAACAGCCATTGTCACTTACTCCGTAAGAGGAACCACCAAACAGGCCTTTAGGGCGACGAGCGACTGGAAGAAGCTGTCCGAGGATCACGACCCTTGGAACTACCCTCCCCCTGACGTTTGTGGGAGGCCGACAAAGACATGTAGCTTGAAAGAAAAACAAAAATTTAGCTAAGTTAAACAACAAGACAATAAGGAATTCATGGATGACACCATACCAAACGCCATCTGGTCAAAATCCTCATGACCAAGGCACTTGACAAAGCTGCGGACGTGGCGGCGAGGTAGGCCATTGATGATCCTAACGACTTCCAGATCTTTTCGGGTCATGCGACTGACCGCCCAGGCCTTTATTTTCCGAGGGTTCCTTGTCCAATAAAAAGGGAACAAAGGGAGACCCTCCTCATTAATTTGGATATACTTAGTTAATTTGGGGTTGTACCTTTCCTCTTTCGAGGGGGTAGAAAGGTAGTACCTTTCCTCTTGTGAGGGGATAGAAAGGTAGTGACTTTCCTCTTTCGAGGAGTGGAAAGGTGGATTTCTTCGTCTTTAAAAGGCGGTGGAAGAGATAGGTCTCTTCATCCATGATGGGCGATGGAAGGGACAGGGATTCGAGTGTTGCTCTTTCCTCTTTTGAGGGGGTAGAAAGGTAGTCACCTTGCCTCTTGCGGGAGGGTAGAAAGGTGGATCTCTTCGTCTTTAAGTGGTGGTGGAAGATATGAGTCTCTTCGTCCTAGAGGGCGAAGGAAGGGACTGGGATTCGAGAGATGCTATTTCTTCTTGTAAGTGGGTAGAAAGGGAAGGAGGTCTCGCCCGAAGGGTTCCGGCTCGTGTTAAGTTTAGTGCTAGGGTGAACAATTGGGAACATGGTAGACAGGTCCAAAAGTGGCAGTGGATGACCACTAGAATCATCTTGTTTTGATAAACAGGAATGATACGATGAAGTATGAAAGTTTACATACATTTATAATGATGGTTGGATAGGCACGAGTTGCCTTAAATTGGAAGATGGTGCAAAGCTAATGGGTTGAACATGATTTCGTTTAAGGGAATGTAGGTGTGGTTATCGCATTGGTTGTTATAGTCTTATTATAAATTGATGTTGTTTGGTGTGATGAAATTGTAATAAGGACTTAACTACTATGATATAAATGTTATATTGATGATTTAGTATTTGTTTTGGTATTATTTTGAATGCATTGATCATTTTATGATAATGTTGTAAGGATAATCTCTGTGGGTGTGATTGTAGATGTTGTGCATTTCCTAGATCATGTTATTTGGTTTAAACGATGAGGTTTTTGGTGGTGTAATTGATGCATGAGGGGTAGAGTTCTCTACCAGTATAGGTATGGTTTTTGAGGTTTGTTGCTTTGATTTTTCTCATGGATGGTTTGGGTAGTAACGAATCAATTATCTTAAGTGATAATAAAGTTACATAAACTTTTAAGCACCTAATTTCCATAGTAAAATAAAAACAATAATTCCCGAACATATCTAAAGAACATCACAACAAACGACTTATTATATTTTACATCATACACAACAAAACCACAATATATAAATTGCAAGAAAACTCTACTTATATTCTCATCATGCAAACAATAACCTACAAAGTTTCACCATAAACTAAATCAATTCTAGAACAATTTACATATAGATCCCCAATGCATAGTGATACGCGGGTCGCTCCGCGTATAAATTCGATTGCAGATAAGAATGCAGTATAGACTAGGATTTGACTCCTAGGTCGTCTCTTAAGGACCAAATTGTTGGTTCGGGTTTTCAGTCAATTACGAATTGGGGGGAGTTTGATTGTTTTTTTTTTTTACGCAGAAAGATTAAATGATTTAAGCCGTAAATTCACAAACAGTAAAAATGACACAGTGAATAGTAAAAACGAAATTAAACAGTAACAACCAAAATCACCGTGAAAATTAAATACAAAACAGTAAATATCATAAAGTGGTAAACTGATTACTGTGATAGATAAAAATTTATACAAAGTTACACGGTAAAATTTTAACAACAGCAAAACACTACAGAATACACACTTTACCAAGATTTGAATTAAAATACAAAAACAATATGACTTTACCAAGATTTGAATTAAAATACAAAAACAATATACGCACAGAAAACATACAATCACAAAATTTAAATTTGAAAGTGAAATTGCTTCTAAAAAATCATCTCATGTGCCATGACTTTTTTACTTTGCTTTGATTGAAAAGAAAAATAAAAAAACCGAGACATCAAAACTGTGAGCATCCATCATCCAACCAAATCTTCATAGTGTTTACAATGAAAAACACACCAACTTTGTTTTACAATGAAAAAATCATGCTTGCACTCCTACGTACTCCTACCCATTAGAAAAGTAAAATAAATTCACACATGAACACAATTCCAGCCACGGTACTCTTCCTTAACCCAATCTTTGAAAGACCAAATTAATACAAGAAGATGACCAACATGATGGACTAAATGCTAATGAAAATTAAGAAGATGTTTGAATTTCTTACAAGAAAAAGGTTTTTCACGTGACACACCTACTGTTTTCAACAATTAATGGTCATCTAAGGAACAAGAAAAATTAAAAATATTGATGTTTGAAATGAAATGATTCAACCGAAACTTCACTTGTTACACATCCAAAACATGTTCAATTTCTTCTCCTCCACCAAATTTTAATCATCCTTTTCTTACTTCCTTTTAATCTTAAAATTATGAAAACAAACTCATGGAACAATTATTCCTTACCTTAAATAACCGTGACAAGTAAAACACAAACAAAATTTAAAAGCTTCAACAAACAAAACTAAATGAAAGAAAGTAAACTAGACTTTAAACGACCGTGAGTTTTCACAACACAAATCGAAACAAAGAAAATATTTCCATAATGAGATTACTTAAACAAACAAAGTCCAAATTACAATTTATAAAATACATTCAAGAGTGTAAAAACAGTAACAAAAACTTAAGAAAAAGATGAACAAAACCAGATTGGAAGTCAGCAAAAACTCAAGCTAGATCATCCTCCATTCCTCCAAACAGTGGCGGTTTCTTCCTTCCTGAAAATTGCTCACGGCCTCCTCCTGGAAAGATAGGAACTCTCGGCCTCACCCCTCTCCAAACTCTCCTCTCTTCCTCACATACAAACTCAGTACAAAGAAAATCACCAAAAACCAAAAAGAGAGAACCCCCTGGAACCCCCCAAAAACCGAAACTTAAAACTTGAACTCCCAAAAACCGAACTCCTCCCTCAACTCTCTGACCCTCCCCCTCCTTCCTGGACTCTTTACTTCAACAAAAATCCAGATTACTCCATGTGTGCTTGCTCATTATTTGCCGTGTGGTGTGCCCAACTTCTTCCATCCTTCTTCAATCCAAACAAGAACAAGGAGTTCTCCATTTTTGTTGTCTTCAGAAAGAAAATTCCCTTGGTTGGTTGATTGAGGCCGTGTGTGAATTTGTCCACTCCGTGAGCTTCTGCATTGAATGTGAACGTTGGCTTTCGACAAGTGTGGAAGCCTCCTTCTCTTTTGATTCCAACCGTAGCTTTGCTTGCCAAAATAAGTTTTAAAGGGGTCCTAGGCCGTGTGCAAAGTGGTATGGCTGGTGTTACAATTCCAATCCAAATTGGTTTCTCTTTCAACAAATGGTGGTGGTCCCTACTTCTATTATGTTTGTCTCCTAAAGAAGCCTCCCATTTTGTGTGTAGTGGTGAGTTTCCTCGGTGCTTTTTCTCATTCCAAAGACAATGGACCTACATGAGCACATGTGTTTTCCACTTTTATTCTAGCAATTATTTTGCTGAATGCTTGGCCGTGTGTACCACTTCCTAATGCTTATTGAATGAAATTTAGAATTTCCTTTGAGCTCTCTCCCATGTGCCGTGAATTGGTGGCCCATGTGTTGTCCAATTTGCAAAATTCTTCACTTGAAAGCATGCAGCCGTGGCACTCCACTTCTTCATTGAAAAGTGGTCCCAATGTCTCTTCAAATATGTTGATTTTCCTTTGTCCATGGGCCATGACCATGAGTGGTGGTTAAGAAGTGTGGGAGCCAACTTTCTTAAAATAAATAATCAGCATATGTTACCCTCCTTGGTTCCTCTCCAATTCTCGGCAAAAATGAATAGTAATGTGCT
Organism: Vigna nakashimae; assembly: GCA_034642375.1. Lineage (NCBI taxonomy): Eukaryota > Viridiplantae > Streptophyta > Magnoliopsida > Fabales > Fabaceae > Vigna > Vigna nakashimae. The sequence goes on along the minus strand of CM067762.1, from coordinate 43,339,116 downwards.
TTAAGCATGAATTTGCCGTGTGATGTGTATGTGGGTTCCAAGTTTTGCTTCCAAAAATTTAAGACATGAAGAACTTGCTTAAGAGTGTTGGGAGGTCTTAGCATCTTCCAATGATCAATTCCAGCCACCACAAGTATTAAACAGCAAGCAAACAATGCAAACAGATTAGAAATCACTCAAACAGTAAACACTAGACTGACATAGGGGAGTAAAAAAAAATACTGGGAACAGCACATAATGAATTTGAACAAAATAAAAACTATACGTGAAAATAGACATCTAGACGAAACTATGAAAAAAAATTGCATGGAAAACGGATAAGAATTGAATTCAAACGAAGACAAACAAGTTGACACAAAATTCACGTAGCAACCAGCGAAAATTGAAATGGCTGAGATGCATTGGGTTCAATTTCCGCTTCTCATTTAACCTTCAAATGTCCTAATTTCTATTTCCAAAATTTCCTTGTAAAATAATTAGCTCAGATAATTCAAATTAGTTAAAATAAGAATTTCTGATCAAATTTAATACAATTAGTGAAAATGGGAAAATACTGGACAATTAAGCACAATTTCTTGATTAAATTCGGTACAATAAACTAAGTGAAATCAATAAAATATTGACTTATCAAAATAGACCACACTTAGTCTTTTGCACTCCTGGGCAAAATCAAGAAGTTGATCAAGAAATAGTTCAAAGGACATCAAGGAAATGACACACACTCAACACATAGAAAACAAAAACTCACAAAGAAACAAACCAAATTATACAGTTCACAAGAAATCTGGACAAGTAAAAGTAGTAGACACTATCTAACACAGCATCAAAGAAAACAAATACTCACAGAATTATTCCAGTAATTCAAAACATGGTAAAATGATTAATCAGATTAAAGAGGTGAATCAAAAATGACAGAACCTCACAGATGCACTTATCAGTGTTTCTCTCAAGTGTATGGGGTAAGAAATGTCAACTCGATGATCTCAAGAAAACACATACAATTAGACTTGGCAAGCCTCTAAAATTAATTCTCAGAAATATGCATGTTTAAATCAGAAGGTCTTTTTAGGGTTGTAATGGGGCCAAGGACAGGGGAGGATAAATATGGATAAGTAATTCAAAAGAAATAGAGGAGCAGGGAACAAGTGAAAACACAATCAGATTACACCCAAACTTCTATTTCAGTCCTCTTCTTGACTCCATTGTTTATTTTATTATTTTTTTTTATTATTTATTTTTATTTTTATTTTTTTTTCATTTTTTTTTCATCGTGTCTCTTTTCTTTTCTTTCTTTTCAGTACACAAGTGTAAGAGACAAGATATAAATTGTAAAACCTTCTTTTTAGCCAATTTTCAGAAACCCCAGGAAGACCACACTTGTTCGAAAAATATTTCTTTAGCTCCAAAATTCCCCAAAGTTAAGGTAATTATGGTTTTTCACTTAAAGACAATGTATGGCTTAAAAATGAAGAAATTAGGAAAGTGTAGGCTCAAAAGTGGGTATCAAAGGATTAAAAACAAGGTAGGCTTATATGGCTAAAGAGGCTCAAGACAAAAGAAATGCCTTATCATTTTCAAACATGCATATTAATCAAGAATTATTAAGAGTTAAGACAAGCCATATGTACAAGCGATCAAGAGTCATATCACACACAAGAAACAAAATAAGTGGCTCAAATTCTCACTCGGGTTATTTGTGTCACAATTGATTCAGTTTTTCAAAAATCATAATCATTTTCCCACACAAAGAAAAACAAGAATTTTAAACCAAGTATCAATTGAGTGAAAGATGTATCTACACTCTAAACAATGTCCAGAAATCAAGAGAAACATGTAAAAATATACAAGACGAAACAATTTTTTTTTTTTTTTTAAATACAGAAAACACACCGAAAATAAAATCAGGGTAAAACTAACAAATAATCAGAATCTCCCCCCAATAAATAGACCACACTTAAATTACACAATGTCCTCAGTGTGTTACAATCATCCGATTAACAATTAGAACATTCAAATGATAAAGACAAGTGAAATAAAAGTGAGGAGGGAAGGAGAAAAGAGAACTCCCTGAGTTAGAGGGAAAAAGAGGTGGGGTTGACCAAAGAAGTCTCCTCCACCACTGCGTTCACCAAAGAAGGATTGTTGAGGAAGGGCTTCAGTCTGTGCCCATTAACCTTGAAGCTTTCTGCTGTGGATGGTCCTTGGATCTCTACTGCACCATAAGGATAAACATTAGTCACAATAAAAGGTCCAGTCCACTTTGATCTCAACTTACCCCCCATGAGTCCGAGCCTAGAGTTATACAATAAAACCTGTTGGCCAATCTTGAAGTCCTTTCTAACAATTGAACTATCATGGAATTTCTTTGTCCTTTCTTTATAGAACTTCGAGTTCTCATAAGCCTCCAATCGGATCTCATCCAGTTCATTCAGTTGCAGCTTTCTTTCCTCTCCAGCTTGTTCCATGGAAAAGTTGCAAGTCTTCACAGCCCAGTATGCCCGATGCTCAATCTCAACTGGTAGATGACACGCCTTTCCAAAGACAACCCGGTAGGGAGACATCCCTATCGGTGCTTTGTATGCAGTCCTGTGGGCCCAAAGAGCATCGTCCAACCTTTTGCTCCAATCTTTCCTATTGGGCTGGACAATCTTTTCCAAAATCCTCTTAATCTCCCTGTTTGAGATCTCCGCTTGCCCATTTGTTTGAGGGTGATAAGGTGTAGAAACTCTGTGCGTCACCCCAAACTTCTTTAGCAACGCTTGCATTGATCTATTACAAAAATGGGTTCCTTGATCACTAACAATTGCTCGGGGCACTCCAAACCTGCAAAAGAGGTGAGATCTAACAAAATCTACAACAACTCGAGCATCATTAGTTCTGGTGGCTATAGCTTCCACCCATTTTGAAACATAATCCACAGCAAGGAGAATATAAGAGAAACCAAAAGAAATAGGAAAAGGACCCATAAAGTCTATACCCCAGACGTCAAATACCTCACAGAACAGCATGGGCTGTTGAGGCATCTGTTGTCTCCATGAAAGTGATCCTCCTGCTCTTTGACATGGCTCGCATGTGCTGCAAATTCTTTCCGCATCCTTGAAGATGGAAGGCCAATAAAAACCACAGTCTAGCACCCTGCGAGCAGTTCTTTGAATTCCTTGATGACCACCTAGTGAGGAAGCATGGCAGAATTTCAGGACCGAGTCAATCTCATTGTCTGGAATACATCTCCTAGTAACCTGATCACTACACAACTTCCACAGGTATGGGTCATCCCAAATGTAATATTTAGCATCACTTTTAATTTTAGCAATTTGAGTTCGAGATGCTAATGGAGGAAAAACATGAGCAACCAAATAATTCACAATATTTGCAAACCAAGGAGTAGGGTGGGAAAGTGAAATCGTCAACAAACTTTCATCAGGAAAGTTATCTGAAATAGGTAAAACATCAGCTTCATCCTCAGCTCCTTCAATCCTGCTGAGATGGTCTGCAACCAAATTCTGTGCTCCACTCCGATCTTGGATTTTCAAGTCAAATTCTTGGAGTAGCAGCACCCACCTTATCAGTCTTGGCTTTGACTCAGCCTTTTTCAAAAGAAACTTCAGAGCTGCATGGTCAGTAAATACAATAACAGGTGAACCAAGCAAATATGATCTAAATTTATCAAGAGCAAACACAATGGCTAAGAGCTCTTTCTCAGTGGTGGTGTAGTTTGCTTGAGCAGCATCCAAAGTCCTGGAAGCGTAGTAGATCACTCGAGGCAACTTATCAATCTTTTGCATCAAGACGGCCCCCAATGCATAATTGGATGCATCACACATAAGAACAAAAGGGGCTGTCCAATCTGGTGCCTGGATGATCGGAGTGGTGGTCAAAGCTTCTTTCAGGCGATCAAAAGCCTGTTTGCATTTGTCATTAAAATCAAAATCAATGTCTTTCTGCAGTAGTTTGGATAAGGGAAGTGCTTTCTGGCTGAAGTCCTTGATGAAGCGTCTATAGAAACCTGCATGCCCAAGAAAAGATCGAACCTCTCGCACGCAAGAGGGATAAGGCAATTTTGAAATCACAGATATTTTTGCAGGATCTACCTTTAGTCCCTTACTAGAAATGATATGCCCTAGAACTAAACCTTGTTCTACCATAAAATGACATTTCTCAAAATTGAGGACAAGGTTTGTTTCTATGCATCTTTTCAGAACTTTCTCCAAACTATCTAAGCATGTATCAAATGAGGATCCATAAACAGTGAAATCATCCATGAATACTTCTATGCAACTTTCAAGATAATCGCTGAAGATGCTAAGCATGCATCGCTGGAAAGTACCAGGAGCGTTGCATAGACCAAATGGCATCCTCCTATAGGCAAAAGTGCCAAAGGGACATGTGAATGTTGTTTTCTCTTGGTCCTCAGGAGCGATATTAATTTGAAAATAGCCAGAAAATCCATCAAGAAAGCAATAATGAGACTTACCTGCCAGGCGCTCCAGCATCTGATCAATGAATGGCAGTGGGAAATGATCTTTCCTAGTTGCTTGGTTTAGCCTTCGATAGTCGATGCAGACTCTCCAGCTATTTTGTACTCTTGTGGGAATCAACTCGTCCTTCTCATTCTTGATCACAGTGAGGCCAGTCTTCTTGGGAACAACATGAATAGGGCTTACCCATTGACTATCTGAAATGGGGTAGATGATCCCAGCTTGCAAAAGCTTGGTCACCTCCTTCTTGATGACATCCATAATCACGGGATTCTGCCTGCGTTGTGGTTGCCTAACCGGCTTTGCTCCCTCTTCCAAAAGAATTCTGTGCATACAAGTGGATGGACTGATGCCAGGTATGTCAGCTAAAGTCCAACCAATGGCCTTCTTGTGATTTTTCAGTAGACTCAGCAATTTCTCCTCTTGAACAGAATCAAGGGAACTGGAAATGATCACAGGTTTTTTCTCATCATCCTCCAAGTAAGCATACTTGAGGTTATCAGGAAGTTGTTTCAGCTCAAGAGTGGGTGTTTGCAAGTCAGATTCATTTGTACTCTCAGCAAAGTGGTTATTACATTCTGACTCTAAAGAGTTTACGTGTGAGGGTAGAACACCCATCTCATCAGACTCTAAATCAATATCTATGACAGATCCATTATCAACATCATCAATATCAAAATCCTCATCAAAGTCAATGTCATCTTCAACTTCAGATTCGATGCATGTATGTAAAGGAAATGGGAAAGAATGCTCTTTCTTATGCAAAGAATCAAAATCATCAACAACATATGTATCAATAATGTCATCCAGCATGTCAATCTTGAATACAGAATGGTCCTCAACTGGAAACTTCATTGCATCAAGAATATTAAAGTGAACCACAATATCAGCAATCTCCATAGATAAGGTTCCAGCATGCACATCAATCTTGGTTCGAGCAGTTTTCAAAAATGGTCTGCCTAAGATGATGGGAGCGGATCCATGAGAGAATCCCTCCTCCATTTCCAGAACATAAAAGTCGGCAGGAAAAATTAGTTCACCAACTCTAACCAAGACATCCTCTATGTAACCTGTTGGGTGGGTAACACTCCTATTGGCTAACTGAATGACTACACCCGTAGATTTCAAAGGACCCAGAGACAAAGATTTATATATGGACAAAGGCATGACATTAATAGAAGCTCCCAAATCGAGCATGGCACTCTCAAATTTACTGCTTCCAATCACACAAGGAATGCAAAATATACCTGGATCCTTGCACTTCTCAGGGATGTGCGGGATCGATTTACCAATAAGAGCGGATACATTCCTACCCATGCTGATTCTTTCATCTCCTTTCATTTTTCTTTTATGTGTACACAGGTCCTTCAGAAATTTTGCATATTTTGGAATTTGTTTTATGGCATCAAGCAGAGGTATGTTCACTTCTACTTTCCTGAAGGTCTCCAAGATCTCTTTGTCCATTTCTTCCATCTTTTTGCTAGGAAGTGCTCGTGAAGGGAATGGAAGAGGAATAGGTCGGTCAACCAATGGAGAAGGTGCGACAATAGTGGGTATGGAAAAAGAAGAAGATCCACCTGAAGAAGAATCACCGGTTGGAGAAGAAGATCCACCCACCTTAAATGTCCTGCGTGGACCATCATGGTCGTCCTCTCTAGGACAAGTGGCAGGTACAGGTGTAGATGTAGAAGTTGCCTTTGAAGGAACAACAATCTGCGTCCCTGATCTGAGGGTTATGGCACTCACATTCCGTGGATTCTGCACAGTCTGGGATTATAACTTATCAGAATTCTGAGATTGTGCCTGGCTTATCTGAGTCGCCATCTGTCCCATCTGGTTATTAAGATTCTGTATGGAAACTCCCATCTGATTTATCTGAGTCGCCATCTGTATGTTTTGAATAGTCATTTGTCTCACTAACTCTTCCAGTGAAGGCTCAGATGAAATGGAAGATTGAGTAGCTGGTTGGGCAGGTACCTCTTGCTGTTGTTGCCTCTGATATCTCTGAACAGGTGGGGGCACATATGGTCTAGGACCTACAACATTATTGAAAGGCGGTTGTGATTGTTGTTGTTGTTGTTGCTGCTGTTGATATGGAGCATTGTTCCATCTAAGATTAGGGTGATCTCTCCATCCTGGATTATACCTATTGGTAGACAAGTCATAGTTTTGTTGTTGTTGCTGCCTATTATTGTAAATGTTGGTGGCATAAGCTTGAGGTGTATCGTGAGCACTAGGTTGCTGCATAGAAGAAATCTGCAGAGAAGGACAAGCATCAGTGTAATGGTTACTAGAACAAATAGCACACACCCGTGCAACAGAAGCAGAAGGAGGTGCTGATTTCTGACTGGATGCCAACTGTGTCACCAAACTCACAAGAGCATTAAGCTTGTTTTCAACATTTTTATCAGTAGATGAAGAATGGGTAGCAACATCATGAACTCCCCTAACCACAATAGCATCATTTCTCACACTGAACTGTTGGGAGTTAGAAGCCATCTTCTCAATCAAATGCCTAGCTTCAGCAGGCGTCATGTCTCCAAGCGCTCCACCACTGGCAGCATCGATCATACTCCTCTCCATGTTGTTCAATCCTTCATAGAAATACTGGAGAAGCAGTTGCTCGCTTATCTGATGGTGAGGGCAACTTGCACAAAGTTTCTTGAATCTTTCCCAGTACTCATATAAGCTCTCCTCCCCAAACTGTCTAATCCCAGATATATCTTTCCTGATCGCAGTGGTTCGGGATGCTGGAAAAAATTTCTCCAAGAATAACCTCTTCAGATCGCCCCAACTGGTGATGGATCTAGGCGCCAAACAGTATAACCAATCCTTCGCTACACCTTCTAGCGAATGCGGGAATGCCTTCAGAAAGATACTATCTTCAGGAACATCATGAGGTTTCATTGATGAACAAACAATATGGAATTCCTTCAGATGTTTATGCGGACTTTCACCTGCAAGGCCATGAAACTTTGGTAGTAAATGGATTAGTCCAGTCTTTAGAACATATGGAACATCTTCATCTGGATACTGGATGCACAAACTTTCGTCTGTGAAATCAGGTGCAGCCATCTCTCTAAGTGTCCTGCCTCGAGGTAGAGGTTGTGCCATATCGTTCTCAGTGTCAAAAATAACGGAATCAGAATCAGAATCAGTAGAGGGATGTTCCGTATTTACTGCAACTGGCTCGACAAACGATTCTAAAGATAAATTCCTAGAATTACTGGCTAATCTATGAAACGTCCTATCAATCTCAGGATCAAAGGGTGGTAAGGTTCCAGGATTGCTCCTAGTCATGTACTAAGTTACAGCACCCTACAATCATGAAACGATAGCAGACAAAAATTCAAGCACACAAAATATCTACAGACTCAAACATAGTCGACAAAACACATATGTACACAGAAGACTTCAAACCGAACCATTGGTCCCCGGCAACGGCGCCAAAATTTTGGTACGCGGGTCGCTCCGCGTATAAATTCGATTGCAGATAAGAATGCAGTATAGACTAGGATTTGACTCCTAGGTCGTCTCTTAAGGACCAAATTGTTGGTTCGGGTTTTCAGTCAATTACGAATTGGGGGGAGTTTGATTGTTTTTTTTTTTTACGCAGAAAGATTAAATGATTTAAGCCGTAAATTCACAAACAGTAAAAATGACACAGTGAATAGTAAAAACGAAATTAAACAGTAACAACCAAAATCACCGTGAAAATTAAATACAAAACAGTAAATATCATAAAGTGGTAAACTGATTACTGTGATAGATAAAAATTTATACAAAGTTACACGGTAAAATTTTAACAACAGCAAAACACTACAGAATACACACTTTACCAAGATTTGAATTAAAATACAAAAACAATATGACTTTACCAAGATTTGAATTAAAATACAAAAACAATATACGCACAGAAAACATACAATCACAAAATTTAAATTCTAAAGTGAAATTGCTTCTAAAAAATCATCTCATGTGCCATGACTTTTTTACTTTGCTTTGATTGAAAAGAAAAATAAAAAAACCGAGACATCAAAACTGTGAGCATCCATCATCCAACCAAATCTTCATAGTGTTTACAATGAAAAACACACCAACTTTGTTTTACAATGAAAAAATCATGCTTGCACTCCTACGTACTCCTACCCATTAGAAAAGTAAAATAAATTCACACATGAACACAATTCCAGCCACGGTACTCTTCCTTAACCCAATCTTTGAAAGACCAAATTAATACAAGAAGATGACCAACATGATGGACTAAATGCTAATGAAAATTAAGAAGATGTTTGAATTTCTTACAAGAAAAAGGTTTTTCACGTGACACACCTACTGTTTTCAACAATTAATGGTCATCTAAGGAACAAGAAAAATTAAAAATATTGATGTTTGAAATGAAATGATTCAACCGAAACTTCACTTGTTACACATCCAAAACATGTTCAATTTCTTCTCCTCCACCAAATTTTAATCATCCTTTTCTTACTTCCTTTTAATCTTAAAATTATGAAAACAAACTCATGGAACAATTATTCCTTACCTTAAATAACCGTGACAAGTAAAACACAAACAAAATTTAAAAGCTTCAACAAACAAAACTAAATGAAAGAAAGTAAACTAGACTTTAAACGACCGTGAGTTTTCACAACACAAATCGAAACAAAGAAAATATTTCCATAATGAGATTACTTAAACAAACAAAGTCCAAATTACAATTTATAAAATACATTCAAGAGTGTAAAAACAGTAACAAAAACTTAAGAAAAAGATGAACAAAACCAGATTGGAAGTCAGCAAAAACTCAAGCTAGATCATCCTCCATTCCTCCAAACAGTGGCGGTTTCTTCCTTCCTGAAAATTGCTCACGGCCTCCTCCTGGAAAGATAGGAACTCTCGGCCTCACCCCTCTCCAAACTCTCCTCTCTTCCTCACATACAAACTCAGTACAAAGAAAATCACCAAAAACCAAAAAGAGAGAACCCCCTGGAACCCCCCAAAAACCGAAACTTAAAACTTGAACTCCCAAAAACCGAACTCCTCCCTCAACTCTCTGACCCTCCCCCTCCTTCCTGGACTCTTTACTTCAACAAAAATCCAGATTACTCCATGTGTGCTTGCTCATTATTTGCCGTGTGGTGTGCCCAACTTCTTCCATCCTTCTTCAATCCAAACAAGAACAAGGAGTTCTCCATTTTTGTTGTCTTCAGAAAGAAAATTCCCTTGGTTGGTTGATTGAGGCCGTGTGTGAATTTGTCCACTCCGTGAGCTTCTGCATTGAATGTGAACGTTGGCTTTCGACAAGTGTGGAAGCCTCCTTCTCTTTTGATTCCAACCGTAGCTTTGCTTGCCAAAATAAGTTTTAAAGGGGTCCTAGGCCGTGTGCAAAGTGGTATGGCTGGTGTTACAATTCCAATCCAAATTGGTTTCTCTTTCAACAAATGGTGGTGGTCCCTACTTCTATTATGTTTGTCTCCTAAAGAAGCCTCCCATTTTGTGTGTAGTGGTGAGTTTCCTCGGTGCTTTTTCTCATTCCAAAGACAATGGACCTACATGAGCACATGTGTTTTCCACTTTTATTCTAGCAATTATTTTGCTGAATGCTTGGCCGTGTGTACCACTTCCTAATGCTTATTGAATGAAATTTAGAATTTCCTTTGAGCTCTCTCCCATGTGCCGTGAATTGGTGGCCCATGTGTTGTCCAATTTGCAAAATTCTTCACTTGAAAGCATGCAGCTGTGGCACTCCACTTCTTCATTGAAAAGTGGTCCCAATGTCTCTTCAAATATGTTGATTTTCCTTTGTCCATGGGCCATGACCATGAGTGGTGGTTAAGAAGTGTGGGAGCCAACTTTCTTAAAATAAATAATCAGCATATGTTACCCTCCTTGGTTCCTCTCCAATTCTCGGCAAAAATGAATAGTAATGTGCTTTAAGCATGAATTTGCCGTGTGATGTGTATGTGGGTTCCAAGTTTTGCTTCCAAAAATTTAAGACATGAAGAACTTGCTTAAGAGTGTTGGGAGGTCTTAGCATCTTCCAATGATCAATTCCAGCCACCACAAGTATTAAACAGCAAGCAAACAATGCAAACAGATTAGAAATCACTCAAACAGTAAACACTAGACTGACATAGGGGAGTAAAAAAAAATACTGGGAACAGCACATAATGAATTTGAACAAAATAAAAACTATACGTGAAAATAGACATCTAGACGAAACTATGAAAAAAAATTGCATGGAAAACGGATAAGAATTGAATTCAAACGAAGACAAACAAGTTGACACAAAATTCACGTAGCAACCAGCGAAAATTGAAATGGCTGAGATGCATTGGGTTCAATTTCCGCTTCTCATTTAACCTTCAAATGTCCTAATTTCTATTTCCAAAATTTCCTTGTAAAATAATTAGCTCAGATAATTCAAATTAGTTAAAATAAGAATTTCTGATCAAATTTAATACAATTAGTGAAAATGGGAAAATACTGGACAATTAAGCACAATTTCTTGATTAAATTCGGTACAATAAACTAAGTGAAATCAATAAAATATTGACTTATCACATAGACATGCCCCAATAACGACCACCTATAATTCGTAACAAATTCACCAACATGGCATTATGTGCAAGTTTTAGCACCTAATTTCAAATTGATCATTCTTACATTATTCATCCAAAGAATATTTCAGACAACCATTTGTAACCCAAGGCACAGTATCATGCTCCAACTTTATTAAAACAATCTTTGACTTAAACATTGTACAATCAAAGCCTACACTCATACACTTGAATATGTTGCAATCATATCCACTCATAGCTCTCTCCCATAAAGTTATCTAATTTCTATCCAGTCTCAAACTCACTCCAAACTAGTAATATCCATGTTACTCGGTGAAATATACAATCAAACAGTTTAGGCAACTTTTAAATAGCTCAAATAACATCACACAAAACTATATTAGCACACCATATGAATTTGAAACTCGCATCTAGACCCATATTCACTCATCTTGTAGCATAGAGCACCCAAATATCTAATTTCATATAAAAACCACAAAAAAATTTAATCTAAACTGATATATGAAATTGCACTTAAGCAAACACACATCAACATTTATCTAAACATACCATATTCAAACCCTCAAACATCAAGCTCGAACAAGATTTACCAATTCATATCACTTACGCAACAACCGTAAGCAATTCAAGTAGGGTTAACTCCGCACATTCGCATATAATGAGGAAGACCTTATACTTTCTAAATTATTTTAGTGAAATACACCTTACTTCCAGTATCATAGGACCAAACTCAACAAGTTCTATTATCCCATATAAAACCCCACCACTTGCTAACGTCCAAACAAACATTGTGAAAACTACAACTAAACCTTGCAAACAGCATACAAGCTACAAGGTTACACAACAAAACCAAACACCACAACAATCAAAATACAAGACACATAATACTTCACACTTCAGAGGAACACAACTAAAGCTAGACAAGCTCACTCCCCAAAGGCCCCAAAAGGTTTTTTGAAAACTAGGCCCTGATACCAAATGTAACACCCCAATTTCTGAGACGTCATGAGTTATTAAAAATAGGTAAAATTAAAAATTTATCATAGCGCAAAAATATATTTTCAAAAACCTCAGCATTTAAATTTGCATCTCATAATAGTTCCAAAATACTTGTCCAATTGCATTATTTAAATAAAACCAAAATAACGAAGGAAATAAAATAACTCCAATTACATTGTCTTAAAACTCAATTACATTAGCTTTAAATAAAACTCCAAGTCTATCCCCCATCATCTCACGGATCTATCATGCTTTATCTTTATTTGTAGCATCATCTACTCCTGTATAACATCGCATTCACATGCATAAACACAAACATGTATGGGGTAAGCTACCGATAAAACAATCATAATAATAATATACATACATATTGAATTTATATCAACAATAATAAAACACCCTATACATAGAAGTAATAACAATAGGATTCCTAAACCTCTAACCCAACAATCAATCATGATAAATTACTAAATCTTCGAACCCCCGATCCTCGATCCTCGATTATCACATATCTAGACCGTAGTCTATCCGTTCACCAACACCTATGTTGTCTACACCACATAATCCTATTACTACCAATATAGCATTCCTTGGAGCATCATCGTCATAAATACACCACATTCATGACTATCACAGTCAAGAACAACACCATGATCGTCACCATACCATAATATCATAGTAGATAGAGTCCATCACACTTCTGTACCCTACCTCACCGATTGTAGCTGCTCTTACAACCCACTTGTAGCCTCCCTTACAGGACATCTATAGCCTCACCTATAGATCATCTCCTTCCAATGTACACAAGGCAAAAGGAAGCACCTATTTGTAGATAGAACAAAGATTTATGAGGTACAACAAGTAGATTTATCCTCCACCCTCCTGCTCATCAATCACATACTCAGGTACATCTCAACACTCACTCATGATCCACTCTCAACCATAAGTCAAACTGACCATAAACATAACAACTAACCTCAATCACTGATTATCATCATGTTCCACTCTCCTCAAGTTTGGTTCACGTCCATTCTTCATCAAATTCGCCATTTTTCACCAAAATGCACTGTGATGATCGATTATCACTTAAGATAATTGATTCGTTACTACCCAAACCACCCATGAGTAAAATCAAAGCAACACACCCCAAGAACAACACCTATACCGGTAGAGAACTTTACCCCTCATGCATAAGTTACACCATCAAAACCCCACCGTTTAAACCAAATAACGTGATCTAGGAAATACACAACATCTATAATCACAACCATAAAATTTTAGCTCCCCTTACAACATTATAATAAATTGATCAATGCATTAAGAACAATACCAAAATAAACACCAAAATCACCAATATAACATTTATATCATAATAGTTAAGTCCTTATTACAATTCCATCGCAACCAATGCGATAACCACACCTACATTCCCTTAAACGAATTCATGTTCAACCCATTAGCTCTGCACCATCTGTCAATTTAAGGAAACTCGTGTCTATCCAACCATCATTATAAATGTATGTCAACTTCCATATTTCATCGTATCATTCCTATTTATCAAAACAAGATAATTCTTCTGGTCCTCCACCGCAACTTTGGACCTGTCTCCCCTGTTCCCAACTGTTCACCCCAACACTAAACTCAACACGAGTCGGAACCCTTCGAGCGAGACTTCCATCCCTTTCTACCCCCTCGCAAGAGGAAAAAGTAGCACTCGAATCCTAGTCCCTTCCACCGCCCCTCCAGGACGAAGAGACTCATCTCTTCCACTGCCACTTAAAGACGAAAAGATTCACCTCTAGCCTCTCACAAGAGGAAAGGTGACTACATTTCTACCCCCTCGAAAGAGGAAAGAGCAACACTGGAATCTCAGTCCCTTCCATCGCTCATCATGGATGAAGGGACCCATCTCTTCTACCACCCTCATGGACAAAGAGACACATCCCTTCCACCGCCTTTTAAAGACGAAGAGATCCATCTCTTCCACCGCCTTTTTAAAGATGAAGAGATCCATCTTTCTAGCCCCTCGAAAGAGGAAAGGTCACCACCTTTCTACCCCCTTATGAAAGGAAAGTTACAACCCCATATTCACTATGTATAACCAGAAAACCATACTTAAAACATACCGACCATCACACACGTGGTTGGTTCAACACCCTGACTCTCTCATTAAGCTAATCAATGATCACGAAAAACCATTACTACTTTTCTCATAACCCATCCTGTTCCCCTACCTCACAAAGGTGAAAGAGAGATCCTAACTTTAAGGGTATCACTGCCACCACACTAGATAACTTCCTACTCTTGAAGAACATCACGCAAGAAGGGATAATCGATTATCATCCCAGATAATCGATTATTCTCGAAATCACACTCAAAACCAATGAGTAGATAATCAATTATAACTAGTGATAATCGACTATTGTTGAATCGACACACATCCTGGACATGAATCAAGCATTCAAAAATATATACATCAATCCTAGATCACGTGGAAACATATTTAACACATCATACATGCATTCAAGCATACCCATGTACACATACTGAAACACATATAATACATCACTTGTATCATCCAGATCCAATCTGTTAGCAAAATGATGAAGATGAAGTTTTGATGATGTCCAAATCAAGTCAAGAACAACCAAGACTCATGAAGACTCATGAAGAATGATCTTTGAAGACTTGTAACCTTTTGTAATAATTGTATAAACATAGGAGAATTAGTAGTTTTATGTATGCATTCAAAAGTGATGTAAAAATAAGCCAAACAGCAAAATCTGTGCAGTGTTAATCGATTAACACAGGGTGTAAATCGATTGTTCCAGAGACAAATGAAGAAGCACTGCATTGAGTTGTTAATCGATTAACAAGGGGTGTTAATCGATTAACGTTAATCGATTAACAAGGGCTGTTAATCGATTAACACAGGAACGTTTGAAAAACTAGCCGTTTTTATAGCCGTTGGACTATCCGTTGGGGTGTTAATCGATTAACCACTGTAGCTAATCGATTAACACAGTGTGAAAGGCTGAAAACGAAAAATGGAAGAGCCTTTGGATGAGTCTATAAATAGACTCTCATTTCCTCTCAAGTTAAGGAATCCA
The DNA here is from genome assembly GCA_034642375.1 of Vigna nakashimae. NCBI lineage: Eukaryota > Viridiplantae > Streptophyta > Magnoliopsida > Fabales > Fabaceae > Vigna > Vigna nakashimae. The sequence goes on along the minus strand of CM067762.1, from coordinate 43,323,948 downwards.
GAGACACAGAAACTCTTCCCTTGTGCTCAAATACTCAGAATTCTTTGAGACTTGTGTGTTCTTGTTCGGCTTGTGAAACTCTTGTCTGTGGAGCTGGTGAAGTGCTGCTACGGTGACAGAGGAAATAGCCGGTTCATCCTTGGTGTGTCTGAGGAGGTGTTCGGAAGAGGTTCATCCTTCGTGAAGTATTCGAAGGAGGTGTTCATCCTTTGTGAAGACTCAAAGGAGGTGTAGTTTCATCTCTTGTGGTATCAAGAGAGGTGTTTTCTAAACTCTTACAAATTGTATCTTTGTGATTGTAGTTTGTAATTGTTTTGTGTTAGTGAAACTGTTTATCTTGTTTTGAGATAAGCGACTGGACGTAGGATTGGTAAGATCCGAACCAGGATAAAATCATCTGTGCAAATTTCTCTCAACCTTACTCTATTTAATTGTTATTATTAATTGCTAAGTAAGTTTAATTGAGTAGAAATTAAAAGGCACACGTTAGTATTAAAAACCCCTCTTGGTTTGTTATTCCGCGCTAACCCATCCGCTGCAGCCGCTTCTGACAATTGGTATCAGAGCTTGCTTTGATAGTCATTCAAATGGCAGGATCACATCAAACCTTTGCAGAGGGTGCATCAATCAATAGACCACCACTATTCACAGGTGAAAATTACGCATTTTGGAAGGTCAGAATGCAAATTTTTATGGAATCTATTGATATAGATATTTGGGATGCTGTTGCATTTGGTCCTTTTGTTCCAACTAACAATATGCAGGAACCAAAGTCCCGTGACCAATGAACCATTGAAGAAAAGAGAAGATCTCAGAATGATGTAAAAGCCCGACATATCATTGCGTCAGCGTTGACTGTTGATGAGTTCTACAGGATCTCTGTCTGTAAAAACGCTAAAGAAATGTGGGAAACTTTAAGAGTAACTCATGAAGGCAGAGATGAAATCGGGTGTGCTAAAACGAATACTTTAATCATGGAAGAGAATAATTCAAGCTCTTCATCAAGCACAACATCAAGTATGGGTGATTCTGATGAGCAAGCATACATCTGTTTAGTAGTGAACGACGACACTGGAAGCCAAGTAAGTACCTCTAGCGATTCTGATGATTCTGATCATATTGATGAAGATGAATTACATGAAATTTATAGAGAATTATTGATAGAATCAGAAAAACTAGATCTTGCTCATAAGAAATTGAAAAAGGATTTTAAAGAATTACAAAAGAAATATGAAAAATCCTTAGAAGAAATAGAAACTTTAAATAGTAAAATTTCAAATGTAGAAAATGATACAAATATATCTGCTGAGTGTAAATTTTGTGATAAACATAAATTGAAAGTTGATAACGTTGAAAAATCAATAGCAGATGAAAATAAAGAATTAAAATCAAATTTTAAAAATATTTTTGAAGAAAATAAAATTTTGAAAAATAAAATTTTATTTTATGAAAAAGGTAAATATACTAGTAGTGATGAATGTGCATCTTGTGTTAATTATAAGAAACTACTAGATGAAACAACCTCAGGAGAATGTAGTAAAAATAATGAAAATAAGGTTGTTAAAAATAAGTATGTTCCTAGAATTAAAAATAAACATAATCATAGAACCCGTAGAACTTGGGTAGAAAAAGGAACAACTTATAGGAACACAAATGTTGTATCCTGCTTTTATTGTATGAAAAAGGGTCATACATCTAACAAATGTAAAATTAAGCATTATGGTGTTCCAAGTGGTAGATATGTTTGGGTTATAAAATGATTTCAAATTTTCAATCTAACCTAAAGGACCCATACAAGTAGTTGGGTACCTATTGTTTAAAAATTTAAGAATTTCTTTAAAACAAATTTTAAGAAAATTTTTTCAAGACCGGTAAAACTATTTTTATATCTTCTAATATACAAAGCATATATAGTTTTCAATCGGAAAAATTTTTATGTGAGCATGTTGTCTTTGATGAAATTGTAGACCTTGAGGCAAAACCTCTTGAGTCAGTTGAATTACATGCAGGCAATGACGAAGATTTGTAGAAGACAACAAATGAAGCAAATAATGATGACAATCCTCAAGATAAAGATCTAAACAATGTTTTATAAGATCTTTCTCCTAAAAATATTTGCTTTAAATATCCTATTGTGCATGTTTGAATGAATCTTTAAATTTGAAATATTTTTAGCTCATATGCATACATGCTTTTATTAAGGGGGAGTATTATCTTAGGGGGAGAACATCAACACAACTTTTTAATTATGATCAAAAAGGGGGAGAAATATTTAAAGCCTTAAACTTATTTCTAAGTTCACTAACAATTGTTTCTTCCTTAAGTTGTATTTTTAAATACAGATTATTACCAAAAGCTTTAAATCAAGAAGGTTTTTTGATCATCATAAAAAAGGGGGAGATTGTTAGCAAAATGATGAAGATGAAGTTTTGATGATGTCCAAATCAAGTCAAGAACAACCAAGACTCATGAAGACTCATGAAGAATGATCTTTGAAGACTTGTAACCTTTTGTAATAATTGTATAAACATAGGAGAATTAGTAGTTTTATGTATGCATTCAAAAGTGATGTAAAAATAAGCCAAACAGCAAAATCTGTGCAGTGTTAATCGATTAACACAGGGTGTAAATCGATTGTTCCAGAGACAAATGAAGAAGCACTGCCTTGAGTTGTTAATCGATTAACAAGGGGTGTTAATCGATTAACGTTAATCGATTAACAAGGGCTGTTAATCGATTAACACAGGAACGTTTGAAAAACTAGCCGTTTTTATAGCCGTTGGACTATCCGTTGGGGTGTTAATCGATTAACCACTGTAGCTAATCGATTAACACAGTGTGAAAGGCTGAAAACGAAAAATGGAAGAGCCTTTGGATGAGTCTATAAATAGACTCTCATTTCCTCTCAAGTTAAGGAATCCAGAGACACAGAAACTCTTCCCTTGTGCTCAAATACTCAGAATTCTTTGAGACTTGTGTGTTCTTGTTCGGCTTGTGAAACTCTTGTCTGTGGAGCTGGTGAAGTGCTGCTACGGTGACAGAGGAAATAGCCGGTTCATCCTTGGTGTGTCTGAGGAGGTGTTCGGAAGAGGTTCATCCTTCGTGAAGTATTCGAAGGAGGTGTTCATCCTTTGTGAAGACTCAAAGGAGGTGTAGTTTCATCTCTTGTGGTATCAAGAGAGGTGTTTTCTAAACTCTTACAAATTGTATCTTTGTGATTGTAGTTTGTAATTGTTTTGTGTTAGTGAAACTGTTTATCTTGTTTTGAGATAAGCGACTGGACGTAGGATTGGTAAGATCCGAACCAGGATAAAATCATCTGTGCAAATTTCTCTCAACCTTACTCTATTTAATTGTTATTATTAATTGCTAAGTAAGTTTAATTGAGTAGAAATTAAAAGGCACACGTTAGTATTAAAAACCCCTCTTGGTTTGTTATTCCGCGCTAACCCATCCGCTGCAGCCGCTTCTGACACAATCATTGACATGTTATACCCCCAATAATAGGGTTCAAAAGAGTCTCCGATAAAAACATCAAAATAGGGTTTTCGATAAGCCAAACTAACTAAGCATAATGCTTACAAATGAGAACCAAGAAGAAGAAAATTCTCCAAAACAGAGTTGCTAATGCAAGACAGTTTTCTCCCAAAACTAGATCTCTGATTAACGATCCAAACGGTATGAATGAAGAACCGTATGTCTGAAACTCACTGTCCAAAAATTAACACGATCCAACGGTGAACAACTTCAAAACAACGAAAACACCAGTGCAGGTTATATGTTATGCGGAAATTACTTCTTCTCTTCCTTTCTCTCTCACTTGACTTTTCCTTCTCTTCAAATGACTCTAATGTGCCCTACTAATCTAATACATCTTCACTAAAACAAAATGAGACATAATGGTGCACATTATTTTGCCTATTCTCCACATAGAAAGGGATTCCAATAACCCAACACTTACAACATATACTTGCATGGAAACCCCCAAACATCATAACTTTATTATCCCTTAGCACCAAACCCTCTATTGGGATAACGCAACAAACCATACATACATTCATAGCGAAAACCATACACAAATATTATATAACCCTATGCCCATGCATACACAAACCATTGCCCAACAATAGCAACATATAGTCATAATCATAATCACATACACATGTATCAACAAGGATTATCAATCCAAAATAATCAAAAACACATATAACATACAACCATAAACAAACAAAGGTAAGTGTACCATACTAACCGGACGGTCCAAAAAAGGCAATGTTTTATCAACCTAACCGGATGGTTATACTAAATCGGCCGGTAGGTTCTCTGGGTCATTAAGACCATGATTAAGGTAAATAGCGATTAGAGCCATTGGGCTAGAATTGGGCCGTGATTAACTTTTCACTAATCACAAGCCCATGGCGAAAACTATAAATACAGGTCAAAGGTAAGTGGTAGATAGGTTGCATTTACTGCACATTTATTATTGTTCTATTCAATTACCAAACGGTTCGTATACTGACTTTGGCATCGGAGGATCTTTGTGACCGAACGACAAGAAGGCAAATCATGAAGGAGTTTGGTGACTCAGCCCCATAGCCGAAACATTTTGGTGCCCACTGTGTGGTCGAGTTATTTGTAAAACCCAATGGTGACCACGAGAAACATGAGTGTGGACGACCTAGTGGAGATTATTTGAATGCTACAGCAGAAGATGGAGGAGATGCAGCAACACCATGAGGCGGAACTCATAGCCGTCAAGGCCAAATGTTCGGCGCGCATTGCCTGATAGGGGGCAGGAGAGAAGGGGGAAGGAGAGCAAGCTAAGGAATGTGGCAAGGCCGCATTGGAAGCTAAGTTAAATCAGAGGTCGAGGGAAGCAAAGTTAAATCAGTACACGCGGAGAGTGTCACGGGGGACAAGCAGTTGGTTGTAAAAACCTAGACCTCGTCAACATTACTCTCCTTCATCTAGGCAATCATGGACGTGTAGATATCAGAGCAGTTCGTCCCACCCCATTTTTTAAGATATATGACGGGACGACGGACCCGGAGGCCCACATCAAGACCTTTTCGAACATAATGGCGTTCCGAACGGGCAACGACGCCATCTGGTGTCGAGAGTTTTCCTTATCATTAGAGAAGGAGATGCTTGAATGGTTTAACTCACTTCTTCCCAACTGCATCGAGAATTTCGTTGGACTGTAGTGCATGTTCAATCGTTAGTTCGTCAACAATAGCACTCAAGACTTGACCATTTTTGAGTTGGTCACCCTAAAAAAGGGGAAGGAAGAAACTTTGAGAGTGTTCATGGATCGCTACAAGAAGATCGCCAGCGATCGGAGAGACGACGAAGTAGGAGTCGTAGCAGAAGCCACGACCGTCCCTTGAGGGGGCATATCAACACGATATCCAGTGGTTTCGCTAGAGGAGGATCTTCCTCATTTGCCTGGAAACGTCATATACGGGCCCTCCGATTCGTTCATGCGGTTGATAAGCCCCGACAGACGATGCCGCCCATTACGTTTTCAAACGAAGACTTTCATGCACCCGACCCCGATCAAGATGACCCGATGGTGATAACAGCGGAAATCGCCCGCTAGAGTGTGAGTAAGGTGCTGATTGACCAGGGCAGCTCTTTGAACATCCTCTACTGAAAAACCTTCCAACAGATGGACATATCGGACGACCTCATCATCCCGTACAATAAGCAGATTGTCGGATTCACGGGTGAAAGAGTGGAGGGGGTATGTTGATTTACGTACTCAACTAGACACTGGTCGAGATACTGACGAGAAGAAGGTTAGGTACTTATTGGTGGAAGCAAACACCTCCTATAATGTACTCCTGGGTCGGCCATGTTTGAATGCTTTCGGGGCAATCGTGTCAACCCCCCACCTCACGATGAAGTATCCCTCTGACAAAGGAATAATATGCACTGTCTGAGCGGATCAGACGACCGCTAGGGAATGCTATGCAGCAAGCCTGAACCTTCATACTCGCACGGTCAAGAGGAGGCCGAGTGGATCTGAGGTGGCTATGGCAGACCTTGACCCGCAGACGAACACTGAAGACCGGTTGGAGCCCCTAGGGGAGACACAGCCGGTCTTGGTAGGAAAAAGCGCTTCCCAGACTAGTGTTATGGCTCTTGGGCTGGAGCTTGATTTGGAGAAAGAAATTTGGTCCGTCCTGTGGAAGAATCAAGACCTATTCGCCTGGACGGCCACCGATATGTCGGGGATCCATCCTTCGGTCATGTCACATAAATTGGCATTGTTCAAAGAGGCGCGGCCGGTACCGCAGAAGAAGCGGCAGATGGGGGAGGAAAAGAGGAGAGTTGTAGAAGAGGAGGTTAGGAAGTTGAGGGAGGCCGAATTTGTCATGGAGGTGACATACACCACTTGACTTGCCAATATGGTCATGGTCAAGAAAGCCAGTGGGAAATGACGTATGTGCACCAACTACACTGACCTGAGCAAGGCCTGTCCCAAGGATTCTCATCCTTTGTCGAGCATAGATGCGTTGGTGGAGAGTGCCTCCGGTCACCGGATGTTAAGCTTCCTGGACGCTTACTCTAGGTACAACCAGATACCTATGTATGAACCTGACCGGGAAAAGACGACATTTATGAGCGTTTCATGGATAGGACTTTGCTACGAGGTTATGCCTTTCGGCTTGAAGAATGTCGGGGCCACTTATCAGCGTTTGATGGATATGATCTTTGCTAAGTAGATCGGTCGGTGTATGGATGTGTATGTCGACGATATGGTCGTCTGTTCACCGGATGGACGACATCGTGTGAAACACTTGGAGGAAGTGTTCCAACAAGTTAGAAGATACAGGATGCGGCTCAACCTGGCCAAGTGCACATTTGGGGTGGCCGCTGGAAAATTCCTCGGGTTTATGCTCATCGCTAGAGGCATTGAGGCCAACCTCGACAAATATGCAGTCGTGTTGAACAAAATTCCTCGGGTTGCCCTAGCCTTGCTGAATGCATCCAGAAGACTCTGGCCGTATTTCCAAAGTCGTCAAGTCGTTGTCAAGACCGATTTCCCCATCTCCAAAATTTTGAGGAAACCCGACCTGACAGGACGTATGGTGGGGTGGGCTGTCGAATTGTCTAAATTTGGCCTACACTATGAGACAAGAGGATCAGTTAAGGGCCAATATTTGGCCGATTTTGTAGCAGAGCTACCCTTGGTGGTCAATGATGAATGGAATTTGTACGTCGATAGTGCGTAGGAGCGGTAATGAGTGGGGCCAGTATAGTTCTGGAGAGCTCGAACGAATTCTTGCTGGAGCATTCGTTAATCTTTAAGTTCAAGGTCTCCAATAACCAGGCGGAGTACAAGGCCCTGGTGGCCGGCCTGGAGCTAGCAAGGGATATAGGTGTGCGAAAGGTCGTGTGCCGGACGAATTCCCAACTTGTTGTGGGACAAATGAATGGGGAGTTCCAGGTGAAGGAGGAGCAGCTCCTCCGATATTTCCACAGAGTGACTGCCTTGACAAAACTGTTTGATAAGGTCGACATCCGGCACATCCCTCGCAAGGACAAGACGCGGGCGGACATATGCCAAGTACTTCTGCAGCCGTATGTCGAATGCTTGGCTGTGTCGAAGGGTGAAGTCGAAGACTGGCGAACGAATATTCAAGCACTTATGGCCCAACAAGATGCAGGCCAATCGATTAAGCCGGCGGACGCCAAGAAGATTGTCTGCTACCTTATGGTAGGGGACGACCTATATCGAAGAGGGTTCTCCACCCCTCTCCTTAAGTGCCTCAAGAAGGAAGAAGCACAATATATCATGAACAAGCTCCATAATGGAATCTACGGATTCCATACTGGTCGTCGAGCTATGAAGGCTCGGGTACTACAGGCCGGATACTACTGGCCAATTAGGGAGGAGGACACTAAGGTCTTCGCTCAGAAGTGCCTCAGTTGCCAGGCCTACGCCAACAACACGCACGCACCACCACACACCTTGCACACCATGACGTCTCCCTAGCCGTTCGCGTAATGGGGGATAGACATAGTTGGCCCGTTCCCAATAGGCCGGGCGTAGAAGAAGTTTCACCTTGTGGCGATCAACTACTTCACCAAATGGGTGGAGGCTGAACCCTTGGCGACCATCACGGCGCCGCAGGTGCAAAAGTTATGCTAGAAATTGGTGTGTCGATTCGGTCTTCTTTGGACAATCATCACAGACAACGGTCGACAGTTCATTGATCAAAAATTAGCCGAGTTTTATGAGGGTCTGGGGATTAAGCATGTCACCAGTTCGGTGGAACATTAACTGTTAGAGTAGCCTTGGAGCCGGTCGGAGGAACTATCGGTATCCGGCTGGTAGAAGATGCACGTTTGATGATAGGAGGACGGAGAGCGGACTAGGTGACCCGTTCCTGGATGCTCGAAGAGATAGCACCGACTCCTTTCCTCGAAGCCATGAAGTTGGATTTGTGGGGAGGGGGAGCAGACATGATAAAAAAACATGAAAATTCAGTTAAGTTAACGCCGACCTATTGAAAAAGACAAACCGAACATAAAATACCATACCGAAGGCCTTTCGTTCACAATCCTCATAACGAAGGCATTTGACTAAGTTGCGGGCAGAGAGGCGGGCCGGGGGGGGGGGGGAGAGCGTTGATAATCGACCGAGTTCATCGTACCGACTGAGTAGGCTTTTATTTTCTTGGGGTTCCTTGTCTAATAAAAAAGGAACAAAGGATTTCCTGCCACATCATGAAACTCATGACGATCGACTTCGTCAATGTTGATTTTAAAAAATTGATTCTTGAAATTCTTGTACGAATCAAAATAAGGACGGAAGAGGGTCCTATCTTTGCTGGACGTCAAAGAAACCCAACCACCCTTCGGGAGCGGGCGAACATCGAAATAATGAAAGAAAACCGGGATCGTCGGGGTTATTCCAATCGTCGAACACATCGCCAAAAACGCCTGGACGGCCGCCCAAGCATTCATATGTAGTTGTGCAAGGGCAACGTTCAACTCCCGGAGAACGACCATTTGAAACTTAGTAAAAGGCACCCGAATACAGAGTTGATTGAAAAAATTGGCGTACATAAAGAAGAAATCGTTCGGACTCGACCCCTTCCCATGATAAACCCGCTCGTTCCGTAGGCTTACTCTCGCCCGTATCAATCGGGAATCATCCACGTCTCTGAAAATGTAGAGTCAATCAATTCTCCACGTTAACGCCATTTTAGTACCATACTCTGATGCAAACAAATTGGCATAGTGTGGTGCCCAATCGTACCCCGAAATAACGGTCCCGTCACATTCTGATTCCAATGGCGCGTCATCTACGGGAATACCACCTTTGAGAAGATGGATGGGTATCCCTAAGATAATTCTTTTATCCACATCCATAGGGGAGTTAGGCTCCGGCGACTGATCCTCATTATTTACAGGAGAGCGTGACCCCGGTGACTGGTCGAACTCTTCCAAAAAGGAGGACGACACCGAGCTCGAAGAAGAACCACGCTCGCCTTCACCACCCGACGACCCCCCGCCACTTCTGCCCGACGACTCCAAAGAAGACTCAACATGGACGACTGCCATTTATTACTTGAGGGGAAAAAAGAATGCTCTGAAAACAGAAGAAGAAGAGAGCGAAAATGACAACGTTTTCACCCTCCTATTTATAGGAAAAATTTTGTAGCCGTCGATGCATCCTCACTGTCAAAATTCATCACGATTAACGGTCCAGATGGAGGGACACTTCAACTTCCACCTTTATGCGCACGACACGTGTATTCCCGCCCAAACCCATTTTCAAAAATTGGTGAGTAGAAGCCCAACAGAGTCGGGCCAGTAGCCAAGTTGCATGCCCTCCAGCCCAACCAATGTCGAGGACGGACGGTCAACAACAAGAGCCCACACACCCATAACCAAGATATCAGCCGACCTTAAACCCAAGGTTCACTACGTGCACTAGGGCTTGGGGGGGGGGCTTGTGTACCATACTGACCGAACGGTCCAAAGAAGGCAACATTGTATCAACCTAGCCGGACGATTATACTAAACCGATCGGTAGGTTCTCTAGGTCATTAAGACCATGATTAAAGTAAATAACGATTAGAGTCATTGGGCTAGAATTGGGTCGTGATTAACTTTTCACTAATCCCAAGCCCACAACGAAAACTATAAATACAGGTTAAAGGTAAGTGGTAGATAGGTTGCATTTACTGCACATTTATTACTGTTCTATTGAATTGTCGAACGGTTCGTATACTGACTTTGGCATCGGAGGATCTTTGACAGGTTTCTTCCCGGACGGAAGAGCAAGACAACAGAGCTTTGAGAGAGACCGGACGACAAGAAGGAAAATTGTGAAGGAGTTTGGTGACTCAGCCCCATAACCGAAACAGTAAGTTTTCCTATACCTTGGTCAATCATAAGATTTTATCTACAACCTTAAAACACCACCAATCTTCTTTTACACTAAGAGTTTCCCGTTGCTCTCTCTCATTTTGTCCCAAAACGCCAGTCTCCTTTCTTCCTTTATTTTGTCTTTTTGATTTAGGGCTTGTTCTTTTGAGTGGATTTGAGAGGATTTGAAAATAATTTTTTTTGTCGTTTTTTTGAGCGAATTTGGAGGTAAATGAAAATGAATTTGAAAATAACTTTTTTTAATTTGTAACGTCAATACAATTCTATACTAATTCTCACAAATTTTATTTTTAAATTCACTCTCATTTACCTCCAAATTCGCTCAAAAAAACGACAAAAAAAATTATCTTTAAATCCTCTCAAATCCACTCAAAAGAACAAGATCTTAGAGTTTCTACGGTTTCTAAACACCAAATCACCCCTTTCTCTATATTTTAATATTTATGAATCAACCCAACTCTTTCTCTACTATTTTCTTACTTATGATAATACATTTTATTATAATTTATTATGAGTTTATCAATAATATATTATTATTATCTAGCCATAATATTTAATTATATATAATAATATATTTATAATATCTAATAATAATAATATATTTTTTAATATCTAAGTTCACTAAAATTATATATCTTATTTTCTTTAGACAGTTTCTGTGATTTTATTAATATATAAAAAATAATTTATATATATATATATATATATATATATATATATATATATATATCTCAGAAAAATAAAAAGTATAATTGAACATCAGTCAACTCGTTTAGAAGCCTTATGACCAACATACCTCACCTTCAAATTTGCGGGGCACATCTACTTTTGTTAAATTGAGTTGAAGGGGTAATTCTGTAAATTATCACTGTTTCAAGTTAAAAAAAAGTAATCAAGAAAAGAAACTGAAATATGACAAAACAGAAGAGAGTATAACACAAGCGCAAACCTTTCTCTGGTTTACTTTATTACGTAAATATGAATATAAATATAAGCAAATATTCATACTTTTGCAGTTCACTTTATATCTGCACTTTATTTTGTTCTGAATTCTTCTTCTATGTTTCCTCCTTCCTTCCTTTCGTTTTCTTTTTCACATGTTTGCTTTACTACTTAGTTTCCTTTCTCCCTCGAAGTTATTTCTCTGAATAAGCTTCAACAATGGCTGACATTACCCACCCGCCAATGGAACAGCTTCAGGACCTCGAGTACTGCATAGATTCCAATCCTCCATGGGGTATCTTGTTTTGTTCCTCTTTCTCCCTCATTATTGGGTTTGTTTGTTTTCAACATTCCACTCAGAATTCACACTCATGCTAAACTCAAAAAGGGTCCTTCTCTTTCAAACTTGCTTATTTCAGTCCTCATTTTACACTTTATTTTTCGTTTCAAATGTTCCTTTCCATCCCAAAACAAGAGTTTGTTAGTGTGACCTGTGTAAGCTTTTTCCTTTTTCTATTTGCGACCTCCTTGACGACGCTTTCTTAGGCAAGTTGATACCTTTTACGGTAAAGAACTCCAATGGGTTGAAGAAATGAGTGAAAGCTCTTTGCTTTACTTGAATTGAAGCTCTTTCGTGTGTTGGGGTTTTCTGTGATATGTCACTTAACGTTTGTTAGAAGTGTAAGACTATGCTGTTACATTAGTCCCGAAAATGTGGATTTACAGTTCAAAACTTTATGTTGTCGTTTTGATAGAGTGAGACTCTGCACTTTTCTGTTACACTGTGTTTTTAAACATGTTCTTTTATTAGAACCTATTCTTCTTTCTGTTTGGCTATGATTGCTCAGGAGGTTATTCTTTTATTTGAAACAGTGATAAGTAATAACCATACTAAAATAAAACTATTAATCATGACCTTATATTGCAGTTACCATTATGCCCTGTCATTTTAAAACAATTTCTACTACTGTAACAACGTCTTGAAATTTATGGCCCGACTTATAGTAATGTATTCTTTACGCACATTTTTTTGAATTGGTTTTCTATTGTTTTGATGTTATGGGGTTCTTGGATTTTTTCAATGGGTTATCTGAAACTAGTTAAGTTTGTGGGACATGGTACACTGCAGCTAAGAACTGAAGGATCTTGTCTGTTCTGTTACGATGAAATTGAAAAATATATGATGATTTTAATTTTCATGACCTTACGTTAAGTGCTGCACCGGCAGTAACTTCCTTGGAATTTGGATACTGCTTTTTCTCAGTTATGAAAAAGAAGACAATATTTTTTTTCTGTGGCATGATCCTCCGTTAATTATGTTGTTGTCCAACAGTTTTGTTCAAAAGACTTGTGCTTTTTCTAAGGTCACACTCGTGCTATTCACTAAACGATGAAATTTTGAGATCCATTTCTCAGCTGGTTCTTTAAAGAGTTAGTATACTTATAGTAAGCTCCTTTATTTATTTTTGCTTGTTGAAAATAAAATATATGTTTTTTTCTTTCATTTGGTCCTTTGCTAGAGAAAGAAGGTTTAACTTTTCTGATGGTTCTATGAGGAGAATAAATATGGCAGACAGATCAATAGAATTTAAACGTCTTCAGTTTTCGACAAGTAGGTATCTCTTAAGGCTCATGATACATTGTTCATGAGAAGTGAGTATCTAGGGCCACTTCTGATTTTGAAAACTAAACCTTATTTTTTGTGCTAAAGTAATAGACAAATTCTCCAGTGTTGGGGATGGTGATATTGCAATCGGTCTGATGTTCTGCATAATTTAAAGGATATATTTTGAAAGTTAAAATCTACAGTTAGGGGGGTGATTCTCTTACATTCTAATTGTTGCTACCGAGAAATCAATTATCTATTACTTTCTACTTCCCTCACTGAATAACTTGTATCGCAGTGGAAACTATCCTATTAGCATTTCAAAATTATATATTGATGCTTGGCACAAGTGTGATGATCCCTTCAATGCTTGTTCCAGCTATGGGAGGAAGTTCTGTAAGTTGAATTTGTGTTATTTAGTTTAGATGTTCTTCATTCACAAAGTGACACTTAGACATGCATTTAGTCTTCTAGGATTTAATCTTTTTTGTCCAATTTTATTCTAAGCGGTATTTTCTTTTCATGTTAATATTTTTGGAAGGGATCATATTTAGTAGGATCCACCATTTCATGTGTAAATCACTTGTTTCTTTTCATAGTCATTTGATACCGATTTTAAATGTTACTTATTTTGTTTCTTGTTTAAACAGGGTGACAAGGCGCAAGTAATACAGACACTGCTTTTTGTAGCCGGTATTAACACACTTCTCCAAGCACTCTTTGGAACGAGACTTCCTGCTGTAGTTGGAGGCTCGTTTGCATATGTAATTCCAATTGCTTATATTATTAGTGACTCGTCCTTGCAGCGAATTAATGATCCTCATGAAGTAAGTTTCCTGCTCTATCTATTCATTTTCTTTTTATATTTTGAAAAACATAAATTTAAATATTGGCTTTTAATTCTTAGCATTAAACGACTGATCAAGAAGCATCAATTGCACAGATAATTTTTCTGTGCTCTCTTTCTTCACGAATTTTGAATACCTGATGGGTATGCTCTAAATGTTTTTTGGAAACTGCCATTTTAAAAGTTTCATAGAAGCCATTCGATGTTTGTTCAGAATTTAACCTTCTTAGTAGACATCGATGAATAATAATTTGGAAGGGAAAATAGGAGAATTTTAGTTGCAAATTTGCTAATTGTTGATGAGCTGGTGTTAGTATATATGAACTTTGTTTAATCCATATTATGAGGTTGGGGATGACTTGGTAGAATCCCATGCTTTTAAGTAGTGCTGTCAAAACGGATTGGAACCTGTGAGCCAACCCGGCCCACCATAAATTTAGGTCGGGTTAGGTTAAAAAAAATTTGAGATATCGATACGAACCAATTTTGACCTGGCTTATTAAGAACCCGACACACCCAGGTTGAACCCGTGGTAAGTCGGATTGACTCACCAATCCACCTAATTTTTTTAATAAGTATTTTTTGTTGTGTTAGTCATTTTACAAAATATTGAAAAATATTGAAATGGAGGCTAGCGAGGAATTACTTTTGTATGGAATAATTAATCAACATGAAAAATCCACAAATTTATATTTAGTAACTCAATTTTTATGTGAAAACAAATTTGAATCACTAGAAAGCTACTTAAAATTTTGTTGAGAAGATTTTGTGATATCTTTTTGTAAATAAAATATTATGTTTGACTGATCATAAATATAATTTAAGATTCTTCCTTTATTTAGATTTGAATTAGATTTTTTTTTAATTGAAAAACAAAACTTGTAATTAAGTGAGTAAGTGAGTCAACCCATTTAACCCACCAACCCGTGATGGACTGGACCGAGTTCAAATTTTTTCCATGATAAGTGAACCAGGTTAGATTGACTCACTAAGTAACTAACCCGTGATGAGTCGATCCGGGTACCCAATTTGACAGTACTAATTTTAAGCATCATGTTTGAAATAGGCGTCTACGGATTTTGGATGTGATGGATGACAGATTTTCTCCGAATGCATTTTTGGGAAACAACCATTTCAGAGGTCACAGAAGCCCGAATTTGATATTCTGCACTAACATCTTACAATAATAATTCAAAAGGGAAAATAGGAGGATTATAGTTGGGGATATGCCAATTGTTAATCAACTCTAAAATTACTTGCCAGTATTTATGAAATTCATTGAATCCATATGACGAGGTTTAGATGACTTGTAGAATCCCAGGGTTTTAAAGCATCATGGTACTAGGGAAGTCCCAAATCATCAAACTTGACTTTAGTCTCAATTTTTAATAGGTTTTCTGGTTTAAAATTATATGTTCCAGTGACATGTGAACTAGATGTTTGGATAGATCATATTGGCAACCAAAACTAATTTGGGGATCTTCCATAAAGTTATTGAAGTTTTCTTTGAAATATACTTAAAATAATTTCTTATTTGATAGGGTATTGAAAGAGATCTTGAAATCTGATTGGTTTGCAGAGATTTTTACAAACCATGCGCGCTATACAAGGAGCTCTAATTGTGGCCTCTAGTATTCAGATAGTCCTCGGTTACAGCCAAATATGGGGTCTTTTCTCAAGGTATTCTAGTTGCTTGTGTTCAAAATTAGAAAATAGTAAAACAAGTTTTCAAGCATTTATTATATGTATTTCTCCAGATTTTTCAGTCCTCTTGGCATGGCACCTGTTGTTGGATTGGTTGGATTAGGGTTCATTCAACGAGGATTTCCTGCGGTAGGAGTGGCTCAATCTATTTTATTTTTCATGGTTGTTTAACACTTACAAAATGGTGTGGCTCAATATATTTTATTTTTCATGGTTGGAAACGCTTACAGAATGATCTAAAGATGTAGCTATTTAAATGTCTATCTTAGAACTCTAATACCATTCTGATAAGCATCTTAGCACTTGGAGAACTCACCCTTAAAAGCTAGCAGTTAACAGAGGAGAACCAAATACTTGAATATCAAAGTTTAATCTAGATTGTCTCCCTGAAAACATTGCATAATTTGGCAACTAGTACTAGTGTGGACAGAGTTTTCTTCAGAAAAATATTTGATTAACCATGCTCACTATAGCCTGATAAAAACAATATTTCCATACTATTTTTCATAACTTTCTTTATTACTTTTGGTTTCAGTTGGGGAACTGTGTAGAAATTGGCATACCAATGCTGTTGTTGATTGTTGGGTTGTCACAAGTAAGTGATTTAGTATAACCAGAAAATGGTGTTCACAAAATTATTAAAAATTTTCCTTCAGGCAAGCTAATTTGGTGTAATTTGCAGTATCTAAAGCATGTGAGACTGTATAGAGACATTCCTATCTTTGAGCGTTTTCCTGTTTTGATTTGTGTCACAATTGTTTGGATATACTCTGTCATCTTGACTGCCAGTGGAGCTTATAGGCACAAAGCCACCATAACACAGAACAGTTGTCGCACAGACAGAGCTAATTTGATATCTACTGCACCATGGTACCCTGAAAAACTAATTTTATATAATCGATTTACATTTGTTTTGGCGAGTTCTAAGTCTACTTATTTTCGTAAATCTAATAGGTTCATGTTACCATATCCTCTCCAATGGGGTCCACCCACCTTTTCTGCAGGTCATTCATTTGCAATGATGTCTGCAGTTATTGTATCAATGGTGGAGGTACCTTTTTCCTTCCTAGTAGTTTCTTATTTTGTTCCCCTTCCCAGACAACTGTTATTTGGGTTTGCTTTTGCCTATCTTCAGATCAGAACATTACTATATTGCTTCTATAACTTGATTATGACAGTATTCTTGTAGAAATCGAGCTGGGAGGTATACATAAATATATGTCTGGGATCTGGGAAATATACTCCATTATGTATATATATAAATAAATTTCTGGACAAACTATCCAGAACATACAAATACAAACACAATACATTAATCTCTCAAACTCACCACATACAACTCACAAGTCACAACTCAAACAAACACGTACACTTCTCTTTCTCTTACACAGGCTCACACACTTTCTCCACACAATACACAAACATGGAGACTCTCTCTTTTCTTCCTTCTCAGCTCATTCTCCCACGGTGCACACACTACAAGTGTGTCACACTTCATACAAGACTATATCTCCATATTTATAACCTAACATCTCTACTAATCTCCACTACTCTCCACTACTAAGTGGGTAATGATAGTGCTACCACAATACCTAACTTCTTTTACAAATGGGGTGCATAATTTCCAATAAGACAAAACACTTTGTGGCAATGGGTCCATTTAAAGTTTACCCAACAAAACTCCCCCGTAAACTTTAAATTGGTCTTCTTGCACTGTATCCCATCATCTCGACTTTTTTTTCTTTCTCCCAGATCTTCTGCTCCCTGTTCTCGATCTCTTCTCCCTGGATCGTCTAGGTCTTGAGTGTTCCGAATTCCTCCTTTCCAAATCAAACTTTTTCCCGAAGCATTCGATCTATGTGGCTCAAATCTCCGCTGCTGGTGTGCCTCTAGAACTCGATCAACCTCTTTACCCAAGAGCTTTGATAGGTCCTTCCACTCCTCAATGACGCACACAAAACTTTCGAAATCATCCGTTCATGATTTCAAACTCTTCTCCACAACTCGGCTGGCAGGCAGCGACTCTCCATTTCTGCCGAGTTGATCTGCCACTTTCTCCTTCAAATTTTCAAACTTCGTCTTGCCTAACACAGTTGTCCCCTGCACGCGTCTATTGAAGATGCCTCCTTTGCTATCTTCTCACCGCTGGACTTCTCTGTCCTTCACTCGCGTCTCTTGAAGATGCCTCCTTTGCTATCTTCTCACCGCTGGACTCCTCTTCACAGGCGTCCTTTCCACTGCAACAATATGGGTCACAGATTTGCTCTTCCTTCTCTGTGGGTTCTCGTTTCCCACAATCCACAACATCCCAAACACCGGGATCCAACAAAAACTTTCATCTGCAGACTCCAATCAACATAGTTGACACACTCTGTCAACTGAATTAGGGACACTGTTAGCAAGATTAGTCATCTCTTACTCTCTCTCCTTTTTTTTTCGAATACTCAAACTCTCTTTTTTCCACTATCCTTTTTTTTCGGACACTCAAAGTTCTCCCAATTAAAACAGCTACATTTTTTAAACCCAAAAAATGAATTCTCAGCACCTCTCGGCTCTCCTTCCCGTGTGCACACTTTTTTTCAAAATGAAAGATGGATCCCTTTTCTCTTTGGCCGTTCTCATGTGCATGCCTTTTTTAAGATTTTTAAAAAAAACTTTCTTCAATCCATCTTTTTTAGTGCTTCTGGACGCATGCCAAAAATAAGTGAGGTGGCCCTCCACTTTTCTCAAAAGCTACGTCTTCATTCTTCAAAAGAAGACAAAATAAATGTTGCTTTCCATTGTGCCAAATAAAGAAACCATGTTGCTGCCCACTTTTTGTCCTTTTCCTCCATCTTCTCCAAAGCAAATGAAGAGGTCCCACCATTTTGATTCTTATTACCACTCCTACGTATCAATAAGGAACAAGGAGGCCCTCCATCTCTTATTGCTCCTTTCAAATGAATCCAAGTGAAACCCCTCTCTCACAGCCCCTCTTTTATTCCCACAGTAACATCTTATACACCCTACAACGTGGGACCCATGCCTCCTTCTCTTCAGTGGCCATGACCGAGAGCTATGCTCTCCTTCTTTGCTTGCTGCTGCCGTGTGCACTTCCAAAACGCTGCTGCTTCTTCTTTTCCCTGCTGTTTGGTGGCTGCTGGAGCACGCTTTCTCTCTTCCTCCACACACTCACAATACCACTCTCTCCCTCTTGGTGGCTGCTCCAATACGTTCCAGCCCCCTCTCTTTGCACACCAACACACCAACTCTCTTGGCTGCTGGACTTCATGTGCGGAAGACGCCATCAACACGTTAGCCTCCAACGTCGCTGTCGCCCGCTCCAGCCCCGGAACCAGCTTGCTCGCTTTCTTCATCTTCGGCACCAACTCTTGCGGAAACGCCTTCGCCACTTCCAGCGTTTCCCCCGGCTACTGCGGGAGACACTCCAGCTCCCTCTCCTCTTCAGCAGCGGCTCTCCCTCATACTCCTTTCTCTGCTGCTGTGTCCGAGAGCTCCTGAAGTCACAGCGTGAGCACCTTCCAAAATGAAATCCGCGCCAGCCGTGACCTTCTCCTCTTCCATCCGTAGCTCTGATACCAATTTGTAGAAATCGAGCTGGGAGGTATACATAAATATATGTCTGGGATCTGGGAAATATACTCCATTATGTATATATATAAATAAATTTCTGGACAAACTATCCAGAACATACAAATACAAACACAATACATTAATCTCTCAAACTCACCACATACAACTCACAAGTCACAACTCAAACAAACACGTACACTTCTCTTTCTCTTACACAGGCTCACACACTTTCTCCACACAATACACAAACATGGAGACTCTCTCTTTTCTTCCTTCT
Source organism: Vigna nakashimae (assembly GCA_034642375.1). NCBI lineage: Eukaryota > Viridiplantae > Streptophyta > Magnoliopsida > Fabales > Fabaceae > Vigna > Vigna nakashimae. The sequence continues at coordinate 43,304,592 of CM067762.1, read as the reverse complement.
CAGCTCATTCTCCCACGGTGCACACACTACAAGTGTGTCACACTTCATACAAGACTATATCTCCATATTTATAACCTAACATCTCTACTAATCTCCACTACTCTCCACTACTAAGTGGGTAATGATAGTGCTACCACAATACCTAACTTCTTTTACAAATGGGGTGCATAATTTCCAATAAGACAAAACACTTTGTGGCAATGGGTCCATTTAAAGTTTACCCAACAATTCTCATCTTGAAACCTGCTTAAGTTGTTGTAAAGTATTTTACCCCCAATCATGGTTAGTAGAGACAAAGTAATACTTTCAGAGGAGATTTATAATCATAACAAGAATCCCTTCCTTCATTTGGTTGAATTTCCAACAATGGCTTGACGATACAATTTTCATGCAGTCAACTGGTGCATACAAGGCAGCATCTCGTTTGGCAATTGCTACTCCACCTCCTGCTTATGTGTTGAGTCGAGGCATTGGTTGGCAGGTAAGTTTACTTTGACAAGGGGAGGGCATGTTTGAACAAACATCCTTGTAAGGATTTATGAGAGAAAAAGATAACAAAAGAGATGAAACAAGTTTTCCATTTGCTAAAATTAGCTCATGTACAAGTTAAAACATAAAACCTTAATTAAGTTTTAAGTTCTTATAAATTTAATTATTTTCAATTAAATCCTTATTAAAAGAAATTGTTCTATTGAGTGCCTAGAATTTTTAACTAGGGTGATATGGTCATTATCTTGTATTTTCATGTTTCCACATGAAAGATAAAAAATAACATAATTAAGTTTTAAGTTCCTTTTAAAGTTTGGTATTTTCAACTGAATCCCTATTAATAATTTTCGTTCCATTAAAAATTTGTTTAATTGAAAAATGAAAGATTTTGGATATGCAATACAACTAAATTTTTTTTATGAGAACTCAATTGAAAATATCCAAATTTATGAAGAACTTAAAATATAATTATGACATTTTTTATTTTCCATGTGGAGACATGTAACCAATGATAATGCAAGGTAATGGTCATGTTACGTCATTGACGGAAAAATCAATTGGCAGATACTCAAATAAAAAATATAAAACTTTTGGACACACAGTAAAATAGAAATATTTAACAGAGACCCTATTGAAAATACCCAACTTTATGAAAGACTTAAAACTTAATAAAGCGGAACATAAAATTTTACAAAAGTCATGAGAGAACTTTTGCATTAGCTAATTTTAACATTTGGTGAAACTTATTTCATTTTTTCCCTCTTATTTCTCTTTTCTAGAAGTCCTTATAGAGAAATTTGGTCAAACAAACCCCTAGTTAATTATAGTAATAATAATTATAGATGTATCTAAGAGATTATTTTGTTTATTTAAGGGGATTGGTATCTTGCTTGACGGTCTCTATGGAACTGGAACAGGTTCCACTGTATCTGTGTAAGTTGCCCAATAGGAATCGCTAATACTAGTTTGATCCCTGAATATGACCGTTAAATCTTTCTATGATAGCTTGATGAGCTTTGATGATTGGTTAGGGAAAATGTGGGACTCCTTGGTCTAACCCGTGTTGGAAGTCGCAGAGTTGTTCAAATTTCAGCTGGTTTTATGATATTTTTCTCTACTTTAGGTAAGTATTGATGTTTCAGACACAAGTTTTGACTATGATAAGAGCAATCTGGTTCCAAATCATTTGATCAATCAAAGTTGTTTCACTTGTATTACAACAGTAGGCAATGAGAGAAAAGAAGACAGTTTTGCTTACATGATCTTGTGCTTTGTTTGACTTGTATTACCACCTGCAGGAAAGTTTGGAGCTGTGTTTGCATCCATTCCCTTCCCGATATTTGCTGCAATATATTGTGTTGTGTTTGGCCTTGTTGGTAAGTACTGAGATTGCATTGTAACAAGCTGTTCCTGCTCATATATTCACTAATGCTTTTCCATACTCATCAGCTGCAGTTGGCATATCATTTCTTCAGTTCACAAACATGAACTCTATGAGAAACCTTATTATCACCGGGCTCACACTGTTCCTCGGAATATCCGTCCCTCATTTTTTCAATCAATATTGGACCAGTTCACACCACGGTCCTGTTCATACTAATGCTGGATGGGTGAGTGTTTGTTAATAGCTATGGACCTTTACATTTGTAATGAGCAAAATCGATTTCTTCCCATTTCATTATTTCTCATAACTACTAGCTTTGCTAGTTACTCACATTAGGACCAATGTTTTAGGCTTTCCTATATCACTAGGATAAATCATTGTCGTAATTATAGTAACTAGAGAAGTTAATGATTACAACAAAAGAATATCCTCACTATATTGACTACTGTCACATTGTCTTAATTAGTAGTTTTGTCTAAATGCTAGAATGATACTTTTTATTAATTGCAGTTCAATGCTTTCTTGAACACCATATTCTCGTCGCCGGCAACGGTAGGTTTGATCGTGGCAGTGTTCCTTGACAACACTCTTGAGGTTGAGAGGTCGAAGAAGGACCGAGGAATGCCGTGGTGGGTGAAGTTTAGAACATTTAGAGGTGACAACAGAAACGAAGAATTCTACACTTTGCCTTTTAATCTCAACAGGTTCTTCCCTCCTACATGATGGAAAATGAGAACCAGCCAAGGTAGTTTAGGTTTTCTTTGAGTTGCACATTCCAGAATTCGTTATGACTAACAAATGCTGTTCTTCCTTTATCAACACCCGATATTTTTGTTGACCATCTAAAACCTTGGTCCAGCAGAGGATTGTAAAGCATTTGGGACTATGCTGTGTAGATTCAATAAAGTAAACTTTTCTCATGTGTTGGTACGAGATTGGAAAGGTTCTTCAAAGTAGAATCAGAAGTAAATTTATGAATAACAACTTGTATGCCAACAATTGAATTTAGTCGATTTATTTTATTAATATCATGGCATGGTTTGGAAGGTAACTTTGCCTATGGTTGCATAGTTTATTTAAACTGTGTTTCTTGGATCTCAAATGATTCTTGAGTCTCTTTCATTTATTCTGAAATAGGATTTCTAAAATGTTCTATATATTCTAAGAATGAATGGAAGTCTGTCCAAGAATTTTATAAGGCGCAGGAATAAAAGTCTTGGGTTGAAGAAAGTTGTTTATACTACTTTTTGTGGATATACCCTCTGAAACTGATACTACTTTTTCCAAATAAATTCAGCTAAACATGTATTTTGTTATATTTGTCTTTTGGTTAGTTAGTTCATCATCAAAAGTTATTTCTGCTTTATACTATTCTTGTATACAATGTTTTGTGGAAAACATTTTATCGGAAGGTATGATCGTGTTTCAAAAATTTCCAACAGAATCATGTGTTGGTTAAGATTCAATCGAATTTAGAAGAAGGCTTAGATGTAATTTGTAGACTTTTATAGTGATGTGAATTCAAGTACATTAATAAAGTATTGTTTTGTCTCAAAAGAAGTCTTGGTGGATTAAGATAAAAATGCGTATATAAACTATTATTGGTTTTATCTTTTAAGTGATATTATACTTTTTGGACTTATTAGATATATGCTTAGGTTTGCTTAATTTAAAGTTTCAAAATTATATTACTTGCCATTAAATAATTTTTTTTTCTTATTTTTCAAGTCATGTAAAAAAATATGGATAATCATGTCAAAAGTTGAATAAAGTCATGAAAACCTAAAAATTGAAGAATCTAAATTGCTTAATGCACTGTACAGACCAATCCACGTCATTCGGTCGGTCAACTACATAGAAAGTCAACTTTGAAAATCTCAAACAAAGTTAGACGAAATTGACTTGGTAACCTTTCGGTATGTTGCACATTAATGACTTCACAATTTGATTAACATGGTAAAAACATGCTTAGATGACATTGGACATTAGACCAACCTTAATCAAAAGTTCTTTTCGAAACCTATAAATACAGAGGTAAGGTAAAGAGATAGGTGATTGCATTTATCGATAGAACTATAAAACTGACTCGAGCCTTTAACAGGTACCCACCTACTCGGAAGAAGAGAGATAAACTAAGATAAGTAACTCGTTAAAAGTGTGAAGGTATAATTCTCAACCATTTTGGCATCCACCGTGGGACCCGAGAACGAACAAGAAAACCCAATGGTGACCACGAGCAATATGGGAGACGAGAAGGATCCGATGGAGTTTATTAGGGAGATGCAAGCTTAAATGCAAGCACAAATGTAAATGATGTAGCGAAAACATGATGCCGAGATAGCGGCACTTCAGGCGGTGCATGTTGTCACCCAGTTGGAGCAATCTACTCAACACTCGGTATCTCTGATTCCAACCCCATCGAAAGACAATGATCATGGGGATGGACCAAGCATGGCTAGGCAAGCAATAAGTAGGACTGGCCAGGAAGCCAGCAGGGTTAACCAAGATAATAAGGGGGAAAGAGAGGCAAATAATGAGGCAACTAAGGTACCCGTCCCGATTAGAACCGTCCAGGCGGAAAGTCTGCTGCCTTTCACCACCACTATCATGGAGGCCCCTATGCTTGAGAAGTCAACACCTCCAATGTTCGAAAAGTATGATGGGTCGACCGATCCGAACGATCACTTTCGATCCTTTGTGAATGCCATGGCGTTTTACTCGTCGAGCGACCTGGTGATGTGCAGATCATTTTCTCTATCCCTTAAAGGGGAAGCGCTAACATGGTATGACACTCTTCCTCGAATACGGTAGACTATTTTGCCACCGTTTAGTCCCTCTTTGGCAAGCAGTACGCTTCTAGGCGTGTCTAGGGGCTAACACACCTCGCTTTGATTAGTACCAAGTAGGAGAAGGAAGAGTCTTTAAAGATTTTTATGAAAAGGTATAATAAGACACACATCAACCCGAGTTCATCATGAAAAACCTTTTGTCATAACTCGTTATGATTAGCAGCGTCTCTCCCTGCCCCTCGTCCTTTTCAACACCCTCAATTATTACTCCGCCATAAACAAAATTTTGCGGACCACTATGCAAAATTGCTTTATCTTCATGCATGACGATCGCGCTACCACTTGGACCCTCATCCGACTCGGTTGACTAAGCGAAGGAAGAAGAAGACTTTGAGGCCACAGGGGACAAAACACTATCGTCATCGCCTCGTCCACCCTTCCCCGAAGACTCCTCAGACGAAGTCAAGTTCACAGTAGCCATTATTACCTGAGCAAGAATAGATCGAATAGTGCTACAAGAATTTAGATGAAAAAAAGGTGAAAATGACTTGAAAGACCCACCATATATATAGGTGGAGAATTATGGACCTAGGAGTCACCCAGTTGTCGGATGAAATATGATCCAACGGTCCAGTTCAAACAACTTTGTAACTTCCTCCCAAAACGAAAAACCTCATCCAACAGTCTAGTTTAAATGACTATGTAACTTCCTCCCAGCGCGAGAAACGAGAAACACCTGCCAACGGTTATACTATCAAAAATAAATCACCCTAAAAACTAGACAGCACATACATATAAGCCAGAATTCATGAAGCCCCTTTGTTGATTCTTATCGGCTCGGGGTTGGGGGCCGTGTACTGTATAGACCAGCTGGTCTACATCACCCGATCGGTCAACTACATAGAAAGTCAACTCCTGGAATCCCAAAACAATGTTAGTCGAGCGGTCATCAACCGACTTGGTGACCGTTCAATATCTTGCACATAAAAGATTTCACAATTTGATTAACAAGGTAAAAACATGCTTAAATGACATTGGATCGTGATTGTGCCAACCTTTCAAAAGCTCATTTCAAAACCTATAAATATAGAGCTGAGATAAATAGGTATGTGATTGCATTTATTGAACATTTAAGACTTAAATGTGACAACCGATCGATATAACTAAAAGATTGATTTGAGCGTCAGAATGCCTTTAACATATATCCACCCGCTCAGACTTGAACTTTACAAGAGAAGATTCAACAAGATAGTGGAAGAAGAGAGATAAAATTATATAAATAAGTAGTTAAAAGTGTGAAGGTATAGTTATGGACCCTACATATCGAAACACATAACAAATTTTAAGGGCTACAATTACAAATAACTAAAAGTTAATGGACAAAAAAAAATTTAAACACCAAAATATTATATTTTGTAATATATGAAAATAAACTTAGAAGATAATATTTTTCATTTCTTGTTTTTTTTTGTTAGAAAAAGAAAAACTAACAAATAAAAACATGTGAAGGATTTATGATAATGATTAATAGTCTGATGTGATTACTATTTCCTTTAGTTAATTTCAAAATCATCCATCTTACTTTTTTTTAAGTGCTTAATTAGGTAAAGACATGATAAGTGCATGATTGATGTGTCTTATCATTGTGTCACACGGATCACCAAGATACTTCTCATGTCATTAGTCTTTTAACTATGCCAATGTGATAGGAAAATTTATTTACTGCATTTGAAATGGTGTTAACTAGATCATGAGCATGGATGTATGAACAAGTAGCAAGATCCTAACTACGATTTAATTGTCTGTTTTTACTAAAAAGGACCTCTAGCTGTTGAGAAGGAAGAGATCCACCTATAAAAGATCCTCTGACCCTGAAGTCAATAAGAGAGTTAGATCTTTATGTGTAAAGTGAGTATAAGTGGTTATGAGAGTGGTGTATTCAATGGAAAATACTAGTTGTATATGTAACACCCTAATTTTAAGAGTCACTAAAACGCCTTAAAACTTATATTTTTTTTTTATCGTAGTTACAATTAAGCATTTGAAATTGAATTTAACACCATTCAAAATAACCATTACGTAACAAAAAATAAGGTTAAATCCTTTAAATCCATAAACTCAAATAACTTCTTAAAATATAATATAAAATAACTTTATAAAATCTCCGCTACAAGTTTATCCCATCTTTCTTACATCTACACAACACTTGAAGCATTTGCATTAACATATGCTCTCGTATAACACAAACTTTATATGATAATCACCAGAAACAGAAACAAATATGGGTAAACTAATAGTAAAAACATATGCATAGTAAAACAACAAACATATTACATAAGGACACATCCAAACAATCATTCATAACAACAACTCTTTTTCTTGATTATAACCAAAATCTCTTTTCGGACCACAACCAATAACTCTTTCTTGACCATAACCAACAACTCTTTTCTGATACATTCCTCTTAGTGGTCTAACATCAACAATACCAACACCCACAACAAGGTAGTCGAGTCATCCTGTCATCGCAAAATCAAACCCATCTCCCTTGATCACTAAGGTCTTAGGATTAAAGACTTCATAGCATCTCACATGGAGCACTATCTTTATATGTAAAGTGAATATTAGTGGTTGTGAGAATGTGTATTCAATGGGGAATATTATTTGTATTTGTAACACCTTAATTTTTGGAGTCACTAAAATGCCTTAAAACTTAAATTTTGTTTTCAATTATAATTAAATGTTTGAAATTGAATTTAACACCATTAAAAATAATGTTATGTAATCAAAAGTAAGTTTAAATCCTTCCAATACATAAAATCTAATAAGTTCTTAAAATAAAATATAAAATAACTTTATAAAATCCCTACTAAAAGTTTATCCCATCTCTCTTACGTTTACACAGTACCTGAAGCATCTATGTTAACATCTACTCTCGTATAACACAAACTTTATACGATTATGGTCACAAACAAGAACAAATATGAGTTAGCTAACAGTAAAAACATATGCATAGTAAAACAACCAACATATTACATAACATAAGGACACATATAAACAATCATTTATAATCAACAACTCTTTCCTGACCACAAACCAATGGCTCTTTCATGACCATAACCAACAGCCTTTTTCTAATACCTTCCTCGTAGTGGTCTAACATCAACCATTCCAATACCCACAACAAGGTGGTCGAGTCGTTCTACCATCGTAGCATCGGACTCGTCTCCCTTGCTCACTAAGGTCTTACGTAAAAACTTTGGAGCATGTCACATCAAGCACTATCTTTATATGTAAAGTGAATATAAGTGATTGTGAGAGTGTGTATTCACTGGAGAATGTTATTTGTATTTGTAACACCCTAATTATAGGAGTCACTAAAACGCCTTAAAACTTATTTTTTTTTCGCAATTACAAAAATGTTTGAAATTGAATTTAACATAGTTCAAAATAACCACTACATGATCAGAAGTAAGTTCAAAATAAAATTTAAAATAACTTTATAAAATCCCCGCTACTAGTTTATCCCATCTCTCTTATGTCTACATAACACCTAAAGCATCTGCATTAACATATGTTCTTGTATAACACAAACTATTTACGATCATCATCATAAACACAAAAAAATATGGATGAGCTAACTGTAAAAACATATGCATAGTAAAAACAACCAACACAGTACATAACAAAAGGGCACATCCAAGCAATCATTCATAACAACAAATCTTTTCCTGACCATGACTGTCAACACCCAATTTCGTCCGGATAAATATAATTCATCAAAAAAAAAAATACAAAAAAAAAACAAAATGAAAAATACTATTTATTTTACTTTTTGCACCCCTAAATTTTCTTTTAAAAAAACTTAATCAATTGGCCCAAAATAATCTCACATTTTTACTTCCTCACCACCAATCTTTTCTTATCACACCCCATTCTCCACATCACCATCCACCTCATCCTCCACATCATCTACCTTTTTCATTTACTTTTTCCACATCATTTCCATATTAATTTTATATATCAACTTTTCTAATTATTCCACTTACATTTTTCAATTATATCTTCTCCACCAACTTTTTATATTATTTCTTTCACTTATTTTCCACATTAACTTTTACTATTCACTATATTTTATTTTACCTAATTTCTCCACCAACTTTTTATATTATTTCTTTCACTTAATTTCCACACCTAATTTCTCCACCAACTTTTTATATTATATCTTTCATTTATTTTCCACATTAACTTTTACTATTTACTATATTTTATTTCACCTACTTTCTCCACCAACTTTTTATATTATTTCTTTCACTTATTTTCCACATTAACTTTTTCTATTCATCTTTTTTTAATTATATTTTATTTCATCTAAATTTTCCACCAACTTATTATATTATTTTTATTCATCAACTTTCTTCATCCTTAACTCTATAAATACCTACATTCCTTTCATTTCACACACACATTTTTTTACACAAGATCCATCTTTTTTTTCTCTCACACCAAACCTTTTCATTTCCACCCCAAAACAAAAAAACAAGAGAAAATTCTTTTCCTACACCCTTTTATTCATATTTTGAACCTCATTAGGCTTTGGCCCATTCGGTTTTAAACCTTTTCTCTCCTAGGCGCACACCCCACTTTGCATCTTTACACCCCTGCAAACAACAAGAAAAGGGCCTCCGACCTGACCAGCACCTGCTATGCGACACCCCTAAACCTCACAGTTGCACTCCTACCGTCCGTTGGGCCTGAGAACCGGAGTCTTCCGACACACCTGGTTTTTTTTCTATACACCCCTATCCTTATTTAATTGGTTTTTATGCTCTTAGTATTTGTTTGGTTCCGTATTGGTTGCTTCATTTGTTTTATTTTTTATTTTCTTCACTCTTTTAGTATTTGTCTCACAATTATAATATATTTCTCGTGTTTTGTATTTTATTTTTATTAATTGGATTTGTTATTTTAAACTTCAATTTTATTTGTTAATAGAAAATGACACAACCATAAAAAAAACAACAACCTAAAAAAAATGAAAAAGATACAAAAGAAATAAATATATAAAATTGCAGCATTATAAAATGGTTTTAGAATTTTTTTAGTAACGTTATTCCTTTAAGCAATTGTTTTTTTTTCCTAAAATATATAAGATTAAAATTAAGAAATGGTTTTAGTGTGTTTTTTTTACGTTTAGCAAATATGGTTTATTTTTATTTTCTATTTATTTTGACTTTCTTAAAAACACTTGTGTAAACAATTTTACTATTTTTGTTTCAAATAGCTAAATATCATTTTGTGTTATGTAAATAACTAAGTAATTATTAGACTTTATTTTAAATATGCATGAAAAATTTATTTTAATATTGTAAAAAATCTAAAAAAAAAAAGAAAACAATACACATTATTTTTACATAATATCCATCTATTCTCTCTCAAAATCTCTTCATTTCATCCCAAAACTCTACTCAATTTTTCTCTCACACTTTACCGTTTCCTATTCCCTTCAAACATAGTAAATTTGATACCATATTTTTACTATAAATTCATCTTCTCCACCATTAATCTATCTCTGCTCACAACTTATTACGAGCAAGGTTTTATTTCATCACACAAATCTTCAACAAGGTACACATTTTCTCTTCATTCTATTTATATATGCATTTTGATCATTTTTTTAGTCTATGAATTTATCCTGTTTTCTACCACAATTTTTTTTTTGTGTCTTTTCATATTTTTATGTCATAATATCTCAACTCACCTCTCTTTCTTAATAAAAAATAAATAAAAAAAATGTAAAACTGTAAAAAACATGTAATGTAATAAAAGCGGTATGAGTACTCGTGCGATCGTACGCATCAGCCTAGTACTCGTTACCCAAAATATAAAATAAACAAAAAAGCCGTATGAGTGCTCGTGCGATCGTACGCATCAGCCTAGTACTCATTACGCAAAACAATAAAAAACTATAAAAAAGCCGTGTGAGTGCTCGTGCGATCGTACGCATCAGCCTAGTACTCATTACGCAAAACAATAAAAAACAAAGAAAAAGCCGTGTGAGTGCTCGTGCGATCGTACGCATCAGCCTAGTGCTCATTACGCAAAAAATCTAAATATTACATCAAAAAATACCAAAACAAAATATAAAATCTTCAAAAAACCAAAAACATCAACACTTTCAAGCCAACAAACAATCTTTCCAGCCAGAACTACGTGATCCTTGATTCTCCATCAAAAGTGGAGATACGTAGGAGCAAGGCCAGTCCTTGTCAGGTTCATTTCCCCAAAAATCCAAAATCAATTTCTTCAAGCAAATTTCTCAAACAATTTCTAAAAGGAACTACGGAACCCTGATTTCTCATTCTGAATGAGAATACGTAGGAGCAAGGTCAATCCTTGTCGGGCCCAGAAAACTAAAAAATATATATTTTGTTTATTTAGAATCTTATTTTAGGGGATAGTTAAACATTTTGAAAACCACATCATACTCGCATATTTAGTTAAAGGTACTGCCTTAGGGCAGGCGTCGTAGGGTGCTAATACCTTCCCTACACGTAAACGACTCCCGAACCAAGAATCTGGTTCTAATTGACCATGCCTTATCATTTTATGGTTTTTTCCGTAGTTTTCCAGAATAAACTATGGTGGCGACTCCAAATCTCTAAATTTTCAAACTCGTACGTTTCTTTTCGGATCGTCGTCCCGTCGCGATTCCGGTTGCGACAGATGGCGACTCCACTGGGGACTGCCAGAGAGTCAGGCCATTTAATTAGATGTGCGAATTCAATGTGGTTTTTCTTTGTGTTTTTCTTCTCCTTTTTCTTTATCTTTTATTTGATATTTGTCATAATTGTATGTGTGTTTGTTTTGATTATATTGAACCCTAGGATAGAAAACATGTTATGTCTGCCTGGGAATCTTCTGGTTGTTTTGCAGGTGAGGGTTTGGGGTGTACCATTGCATTCTCCCTTCACACACACACATTGTATGCATATCATGAGTGAGGCCCTATACCCGGGTCTGAGTGCAACTTAGAAATAGAGGGGTTGTGTAGCGGTGTCACTCTGGGATGTACTTCCTGTTTGGCTATCATGAGAACCCCAGCCAGAGTCTGTTCTCTTCATTTGTGTCTCCACATCTAGTTGATTACTCTGACTGTTGTGGAGAAATAGTGAAAAGAGCCATAGCTCTGGTGGCCTGACTTAAGAATTAGGAAGCTATCCTTGTGAGTGCATATATTTGGCCTTAGAACTTCAGTCATTCAACCTTTGATAAGGCACAAAAGGGAGAAACGTGTATTCTTATAACCCTCATGTTCGCTTAATAAAAATCACGCACCTTGTACATATCATCATGTCTCTTTATACTCTTTTTTTTCTTTATGTTTTTTCTTCTTTCTTAGCTCATGTTTTTTTACAGTCTTGTCACATTTTGTGGATTCTAGTCAAAAATTATAAAGTTGTGATTAAGGCCTTTAAGCTAAAGATGGGAATTAACATGGAATTTTGAGTCAAGGGGCATTCGACTTCATATATTTTGTTGAAAAAATGCACGCCAAACAAAGGAGGGTAATATTGGTGGAGTATAAGAATTTGTTGAACTTGCCAGAGTGGAGGAATTCGAGTAAATCTTAGATACACTTCTCGGATGCAAGGTGCCTACATTTACCTCGGGAAATATACCCCTACTCATAACTAGTGCGAATCAGGAAAGTACACCCAATGAAGTTGGAAAGCGAGTTCACAATCAAGGGCAAAGTGAGGGGCTTTCCTCAAAGATACTTATAGGAATACCTACCTCGTTTGGCTTAAGAGGAAAATTGGGAAACGTTTACGGATGTATTAGCTCTTCTCCTCTATGGTGTCATGCTTTCTCCTAAATGTCAAGGACCTCGTCGATTATGCCGCTATGAACCATTTGTGGGATACAAAGAGCGTTGTGAGGATCCAGTCACTGCCGTCCTGGCTGAAGTTTATGGGACCCTTAATCGTTGTTATGAACTTAAGGGAGGAAAGATGTTATGTCTACCAGTGTTATATATATGGTTCATTTCCCGTGAAATTGGAGACGCCTTAAATTCCCCGTACCCCATGGACGAGCTATTGTAGTGCAAACCAAATGTGAAAGGAGCAAATGAATGGGCGTAACTTTGTGCAAATTTAAACGAAGACAAAATTAAATGGTGTGTCCCTTGGCAGCATAGATCGCAAATTATATATCATTGCGGGAGCTAAAAATGAGCTTGGAAGAGTCTCCAACAAAATGTAGAGATGAACCAACAAGGCACGCAGAAACGCCCGTCACACATGCAGAAACGCTCGTCGTCGGAGTGACGCCAAGTGAACGTTCGTCTAGCTCTCTGAAGACGACGCTCGTCCTAGAGCAGAAGAGGGCGCTCGTCCAAGATTTGGAACGCTCGTCCAGGCCAGAGAAGAAGACGCTCGTCCCGATTTTAGTGGACCCTCGTCCACTTTCGACTTTTCGAGAGAGTCTCGCGCCCGGGCGCGAGACAGAAGGGGTGCCGGGCCTTACTTTTGCTAATGTGTCTATTTAACCCAGAAACGCGAAGGGGTTACGGTCTTTGGTTCTTTGGAGGTGCATCTCACTCAGAGGAGAACTTGGAGGGATGCTAGGGCACGTGGGAACACTCCCTTCTTCCTTTTGAGTTCTTCATCTTCTTCCATGGCCATTTTATCTTGTGATGAATGAACTTTTGCTAAAATGCTTCATCGAGTTAAGAACACCTACAAAAATGTTGTTCATTTCAAGGAAGACCCAAGATCATGGACTTTTAATAAAGATTCCCTTGGCCAATGAATCACAGAGAGGGTTAGGACAATCAAGTTACCATTCAAGTCAATCCCTCCTTACCAAAGCAAAAACTTCGTAGTGCTGAGCAGCAGATGGGAGCAGCAGTTGAGAAGTTGGAAAAATGTAGCATCAAGCTAAAGAGGAGACATCTGTAAATAATGATCTATATGAAAGAGTATGTCTTTGAACAAGGACAAGTTACAAAGAATTGGAAGAGAAGTCTCTCACAGCTAGCTTCCCTTGCCAATGGAGCTATTGAAATCATCCTTGAGTTCTTAGCTGATGTTGAGTCTACATTGCCAATCCTTAACCCGTCTAAGGGGATTGAAACATTCCCCAATTGCTGCAAGAAATTGATTAGAGAAATGAAGAATGTGATGACTAAAGCTTGAGATGTTTTCCTATGTCTGGGGAAATTCTAAATGATGAACCACCTTATTGACTCTGTTTCGTGTTAATTTCCAAATTATACCGGGGCAATATTTTCACAGCTTTATAATTTCTGACTAGAGAATTTGAACTATGTTGTCTTTTCTTTTCTTTTTTTATTTTTTTATTTTTTGTTTTTATTTTCTTTTTCTTAATTTGTTTCAAAAAAAAAAAAATAAAATACAGCTAAACATCTAAGATACCCTAAAGGACTCGAACCAGTTAACAAATCTTGGAGAACCAAAAGAAGGAATGAAAGTCGATATCCAACAACTGAAGGAACAAACGAGCTTAATCTTAGAGGCCCTAAACGCCTTACAAAGACCTGGGGATTTGCACGCACCACAACTACAATAGAGAGTATGAGTGGCACAAACTTTCCCTCCTTATTGGTCTTTCCTCGTATTACACTCCGCCCTGAGGGGCAGACTTGGGGCATGAAGCCCACAAAAGACCGAAGAGAACACATTTGAAGGAGGAAACAAGTTTGGGACAACCACTTGCATGGTCCTTAGGGAAATTATTAAGCCAATTATTGTGAGCATGATGAGGACAAAATCTTCTCACCATGTCAATGTTGAGGTTGTCAGGAACAAATTTGAGGTGCTAGAAAAATTGTGAAAGCCATAAAAGATGGATGGAGCGCTATTTGAAGGTTCAAGTTGCTAGAATTTAAGAAATATAGAAGGACTGCTTGTCCCAAGAGCCATCTCATGATGTATGGCAAGGAAATGGTTGTTCATGCATGTGATGAAAAGTTGCTAATTCTTTTCTTTCGAGAGTTTGGATGGCATGACTCTAATTGGGGCACTCATCTTGAACCTTCGTGGATCTGGTGGACGTTTTCTTGAGCTAGCACAAGTACAACCTGGATGTAGCACCTGGTAGATTGCAATTGCAGAGCATGGTGAGAGAGTTCAAATCGTTCAAAGAGTATGCCCAAAGGTGGAAAAAGATTGCTGCTCAAGTAGGGTATCCTTCGAGTGACAAGGAGATAGTTGTCATGCTCTTAAAAACTCTACAATCACCCTTCTATGAGCAAATGGGAAATTGTTGGATAAATTTTGGGACATTTGGAGATTAAATGAGAAATGGAAATTGGTACCAAAGAAGGAGGTGCACGAAGAAGGATGGCGGGCCCAACATTCTTCATTCACGCTTCCAGCGTTCGTCCAACAGCTTGGAGGGAGCGTCCGGCCTACACGCATTCATTTCAGCATGAAGGAAGGAGGCTTCATTTTCCCGCAAAGAAGCGCACATCCAGCCGAAAGAAGGCAGCAACGTCCATCCAACGCACGTCCAGAAGCAATACGTACGTCCAGGAGAAAGAAGGCAGCAGCGTCCATCCAACGCACATCCAACAGCAGAGAATTCCACAGTCCAGCGTGAAGGGGGTGCTCACGTCCAAGTGGTGCTGCCACAATTCCACTCCCGCGTCCAGCAAGGCTCATGCCACGTCTTCAAAAGGCAATGGGCTGGTTTCATTTGGAGGGGGTGCACACGGGATCCCAGCAGAGAGGTGGCATCCAACAATTGGCAATGCATGCATCCTGCAGCTTGGGAAGAAGTGATGTATGCGGACTCAATTGGAGAGGTGCTTGGAGAGAAAGGAACGACAGGTCCAATAGAGGTGTGTTTGGACAGATGGCGAGGAGGTCACGGCTAAGAAGAATTCTTGAAGCATCTTTTATTCCATTTTTATTTGAAGTGATGGTCTAGACTTGAGGATACTTGGAGAAAGAATTGAAATTAATGTGAGGAAAAAAGTCCCGCATGATCTTACCAAGACGGTAAATGTTAACAAGTTCGGGCCTAAGCCTAAGAAGGGAGCAGAAGGAAGAGTTTAACCGTTTCTCACCGCTCAAATGCCATTCGGCCTACCCTTCATCTCAAATGTTTCCAAAACATAGTTGGAAACAAGATCCAAACTCAATTTCTCACCAAATCCCTAGGCAGAAAAATGCTTATGACTTACGCGTGATGCTACCAAGTCTCCTACGAAAGGGCCTTGTCTATACTGGTTTCGTGAAGCCTGTTAAACCTCCGTGATCCAGGACTTATGATTCCATCGAAAGTGTTGGGTGTTCCAGCACAAAGCCAAACTCTAGTTGATTCAAGATGGTTAAAGTTCGAAGAAAGTCAACCCAACGGTGAGGCGGTGCTTAAGGATGTCTCTGATGACACCAAAAGAAATGAATTGGGCTTTAGGAAAACATAAGTCATTATACAAGAGATTTTGATGCGGTGAAGTGTCTTACTACCGGGGAGGTATGCACATCGATATAGCACTTTCAATGTGAACATTCACTATAAGGTTTCTCAAAGCAGTGCTGGAAATCGAGTTCTGAAAGGGTATTGCGGAAAAAGAAAAAAATAATAGAAAAAATTAAAAAAAAAAAAAAATCTTGAGTCACTTGTCTTTCTTGCAAATTGCCAAACTCCTGTTTTTCGAAAATATCAAATTTGATAATCAAAAACAAGGTTATAGTGTCAGATTTTCCCGAATTTTGATGTTTTCTCGCGATACGTGTTTTCCACCCATACAGTTATTTCAGCGTGTATTTCAGCGTGTTTTCCATCAGAGGCTTGTCTTGAGCCAATTTTTTCGTTGTTTCGTACACATAATTCATTGAAATTTTGCTTATCCCTTTTACTTCAGATCTCATGTTTTTATTCAAAGTCATTTTTCCCTTATTTTCTTGTAAATAAATTATTTTAGCCTATTTTTTTTTAGAGATAATTGATGGAAAATCTTGTTTAGACCGTTTGAATCAAAGAAAAAATGAAAAAAATCTAATTTATTTCATCATTCGGGCAAGATTTACAGTAAGGTCGGAGAGATGATTTTGAACAAAGATCATTTTGAATATACTCATACGACCTTGACATTATGATAAATAAAATTAAAATGCAAAAATAATGAAAACAAAAAAGAGGTAGATCTAACGGATAGGATACAGAGTTACCTCACCATACCATGAATTCAAACATAAAAAAACATAATAAAAGATGTTCGGGGGTCGATCATTAGTGATCGTTAATATTACAGTCCAAAACAAAAAAAAAAACTTAAGTGTCCATGTTACAGTCCTTATTTTGGCCCACTCGGCCAACAAAAACATGCAAAAAAAAAAAGGGTTTTCAATGAAAAAAGAATTCTCGAGCTGGTTGTGGTGGTCTAAGGGAAAGCTCCGTTGAGGGACCTCTGGTACGAAAAGTTGTGGACGGAGGCGGAGGAATCTCTGTTTCTCCATCGATTATGATGGGAATGGGGAAGAGGTCCAGAAGCTTCGGAGCCTTCATGATTACCCAACCGGGTTCTCCAAAAAAATAAAAAAAATATATAAATAAATAATTGTGCCAAAAGAAGGAAGAGAGGGAGAAAATTAAAAAGACAAGGTTGAAGTTAGGGTTTTACCATACATATACAGGGGTAGTAGAGAAAAGAGGGTGCCGGTGGGGTCCAATTCCGCTTGCCAACGTCTTACTCTATTCCCATGATTGCTAAACCAGCATTGGACGTTGTACTCCCCCGCTTCTCCGAATGCCCTGATTCGATTAGTGATCTCAAAAATCTGAGCTCGACTTGGGTGAGTGACTCCGTAATTGTAAATGTTGGTCATTATCCTGATTTGGTCGTCTGTCGGACGCCACTTTGGGCAGGTCGGTCTCTCCATCTCCATTTCCTTCTCATCCATTTCCCTAATTTGTCTAAATAAATAATAAATAAAAAAAAACAACAAAATAAACCATAAATAACAAAAATACTATGTTCATAGTCTAATGTCTTCTTCCATTGTTTTTCTTTTAAGTTAATTTTGTTCTTTGTATTGGGTCTTTCGAGTCTTATTGTCCAGTTTGTGATCTGTTTCATGGTCCTCGCAAAGGTTCCTAAACGGATCTATGTCCATATTGTCCATGTTCGGTTCGTACAAATAAAATCTATGTCCATCTTGTCCATGTTCGGTTCATACAAATAAAATCTTCTGTCCATATCGTCCATGTCCAGTTCATACAAATAAAATTCTCTTTTTAAGTTTTCTATTTTTATGGGGTACGTGGCGTTGTTCTACCCGATTGTCTCTGCCATACCTTCAAACGAAGGGAGATTAACGTCTGGTTTCCAGCCTATATACCCCTTAAGTTTAAGACAGTTTGGTTTTTAAGTGTTTTAAGTTTTGAAAATTAAAAAAAAAGAGGAAGAAAGAGGGCTCAGAAAGAAATGCAGAGAAAGGCGAGAGGGAAATAAAAGCAGACAAAGCGAAAAGCAGAAGAAAATGAAGAGCTTGCAGGAAAGGGAAAAGCATGACAGAAAGCATAAGGAAAAGAAAAACAGAAAGGGAAAAGAGGAAGGAAAGCAGGGAAATCGAAGAAGGAACAAAAGCAAGAACGGAAAAGTGTAAAGGAAAGCAAAAAAGGAAAGTGGGAAAGCATGAAGGGAAGTGAAAAAGAAGAACGAAAACTTAAGGGAAGGAAAAGGAGATTAAGAGTTCAGAAGACTTACCCGGAAGCGGATGGTACACAGGGAGAAGCTCGTTAGAGGACTCGGAGGCCTTCGAAGGCAGGGACGGAGGAGCCTTGCAGATCTCAGACGCTCTCGAAGGACGCTCAAAGAAGAGAGAGTTAGAGAGAGAAGGGGAGAGCAGGAGAGAGAGTGGTCAGACTGAAATGTCGCCCAACGCGGAGGAGCTCTCGACTTATAGCCAAGCAAATCCACTGGGGCTACAGTTCCGGTCACTGCAACCGTCTGGTGTCGGTCCCGGTCTTTCTGATTTCAAATTTCAAAAAAAAATTGAAAAATGAAAACGGGTAGGGTTTGTTGGGTCAATCCGGCCCAATAAGAGACTTCTTGGAGGATCAGATTTCAAAAAAAAAATATAAAACAAAAAAATATGATAATTAGAAAATTTTCAAAAAAAATAATAATTGGAGTCATGTAAAATTTGAAGTGTTCAAAATTGTTTTTCATTTGCATGATAAAGGACGTTTTTCAGGTTCATTGGGCCTCATTGTCATGTTAGCTTTCTTTGAACCTAATTCTTTCTGAAAAATAAATTTGAGTGAAGAATTATTTTTGGAACGTTTGTAATTTCACATCACACCAATTTGTTTGATTTAATTCCTTTTCCTTCTACATTTTGAATAAATCTAAAAAAATAAAAAATAAAAAAACAGTGCTCGAGCCCATTAGGCCCAATGGCCTTCATGGTTTTCTCTCGAGTCTACTTCTTTTGAAAATATGTCAAAAATATTTTGTTTTCACATTTTTGCTGTTGAATGATGTTTAGTACATTTTGTTCAAATTGTCCTGTGTGATTTTCTTTGAATTTGTAAAAAAAAAAAAAAAAATCTGAGAATAGTGCTCGAGCCCATTAGGCCCAATGGCCTTCGTGGTTTTCTCTCGAGTCTACTTCTTTTGAAAATATGTCAAAAATATTTTGTTTTCGCATTTTTGCTGTTGAATGATGTTTTGTACATTTGTTCAAATTGTCCTGTGTGATTTTCTTTGAATTTGTAGTTAAAAAAAATCTGAAAATGAAAGATGAAGAGTTTTTGAGCCCATTAGGCCCCTTTGTCATTTGTGGTTTCTCTTGAACCAGTGCATCTGAATTTCTGGAAAAAATACATGATTATGCAGATTTTGTGTTTTCAATTCATAATTTCCCTTTCCATTTGTGTGAAAAAGCATTTGTGCAAAAGAATAAAGATAGAGGAATTCAGACCTTTGTCTGAAGTTTTTGTCATGGTTGCAAAAAGAATAGTGTTGGGCCCATTGAGTCTAGTAGTGTTGCAAAATTTTTCTTCAGTTCAATGATTGTGAAATCCTCTCATAACAAAAAAAAATGAATTTCTTTTAGTTTGTTCCATAAACTATAAAAAATGAAAAAATGTTTTCTTGGTCATCTTCTTGTGTCAAGTTCACACGGCTCAGGTCATCTGATCCATTGGGTCAATGTGCCTGGTAAGTCCAGCTTCCTTCTTTGTTACTTCTCCTCAGGTCCGATCCGATCTGGATTTTCCCATGTCGGAAAGTAAAAAACAAAAAAAATAAATAATAATCAAATCGAAATATGTTTTTTGAAGATGTTCAAACGTTTTTGGCCCAACTCGGCCCATTACATGCATATTTCTCATTAATTTCTATTTTCTAAAAGATAAAAAACACAAAAACATTTTTCTAATATGCTTAATATTTTTCACATTGTGTAAATAAATAAAAAAATGATTGAAAAAAAAACATTTTTATTTTTCAAACGTTTTTCTAAAATCAAGTTTTCTCATATCAATTTTTGCATTGCTCACGAAGCCGAGTTTCTGCACTGGTTCCCAAGCTCATTTTCCACATTAGCCCAGAAAGTTCATTTTTTCATAATGGCTTGCAAAGCCCAGTTTTCATGCTGGCTCGCAAGGCCCAAATTCCACCATGGCCGAAAAATTTCAATTGCCACATTAGCTCAGAAAGCCCAGTTCCTACACTGGCCCACAAAAGCCCAGTTCCTATACTGGCCCCCAAGCCCAGTTCTCACACTGGCCCCCTAAGCCCAGTTTTCACACTGGCCCGTAAGCCCAGTTTTCATACTGGCCACCAAAACCTAATTTTCTCTAAAAAAAAATCTGTTTTTGAACTGGTATCATCCTTTCCATTTCATATTACTTTGCTTCACGCATAAAACCAAAAAAATACGCAAAAGCTGAGTCAATTATTTTCGATGCAAATCATCCATTTTATGAGATTTCAAAAAATGTAATGGATGTCATAATCTCCTGGAGCCAAATGATCAAGTCACATCTTCTTAAGATATATCCGTGTGTGCATTGCTTGAAAACATCATCCTTCAGCCCTCGCTATACCAACAGATTGGCCCAATCATGTTCTTAAGCCCAAATAATAAACACAAAGTTTTACACTGGGGCAGATTTTCCATTTCCTACACTGGCTTTCAGTTGGGAGATCCCTGATTCCTTTGGGACACAAAAAAAAAAAAAAAAGAAAAAAAAAGAAAAATGACTCTCGTTGAGATCATTTAGCTTTGTCTCCTAATTAATCTTTTGAAAATGAAACAACCAAAATTTGAAATGATGTGTGGCCATCTTTCTCCATCCAAAAAAAAAAAACAAAAATATATCCTTTGATACCAAATTTGAGCCAATAAGAAATTTCTTTTCAAAATTTTACCCAAACAAGAGTTACCATCACGGTAGAAGTCGACTCAAATTGCAGGAAGAACACACTTAGTGATCAAATGAAGATAATTCCTCAAAAGTGAAGCAAAATGGAAAGATCACAAAGTGATGGCAAACAAAGAATGAAATTTGAGAAATGGCAAAATAGTCAAAACAGCATTGACGAATAACTGATACAAAGTGTAGATGGTAACTCTTGTTTCAAATAACCCCAAAAATTTATTTGGGCCTTTATATCCTTTCTTTCAACACCCTTTAGCCCAAGCCACATTACAAGCCCAATAAAAGTCCACGCAGATTGAATAATGGTTGCTTAATTCTTCATGAAGCTTAATTTTGAGACAAGACAAAATGACCAACGATGCAGTTGTAAAAAAAAAATGATGATGAAAAATAAATGTCCTCGGATAAAGGGAACTCCCTATTCATCAAAATTATACAAAGGAAAATCAAGCCAATTTGGGAAATTCTTTCAAACCAATCATGTCCATATCCATCACAAATTTCTGAACAAATTCATATCTCATTCAAACTCTTCCCCCGAGTCCCAAACTTGGGGCAACTTTGTAAGTTTTCATAACCTTTTCGCCTGTTCTTCAAAACCAGGGCAACTATGTGAGTTTCATATGTTTCGGCCCAGCCCATTCAGAATATTGGACGACTTTGTTAATTTCACATTTGTTTCATCTGTATATTCAAAGTTCGTACCAAGACCGGGGAATCCCTTGTTGGGCCTCTCAAATTTGTCCGCATTGAAATTCATAGATCCACCCTCAAAATAAGGGTAGGCACTTTGGGGCTTTGTATGATTTTGAGTCCATCTTATCATTCGTAAACCCAGAATGGGGGGCAACTTCTTTTTGAACCTCGCTTAATTGACTCATACCCAAAACCAAGGCGTGTCTTTCATATGCTTCGGCCCATTCAGAGTATTGAGCAACTTGGTTAAATCTCAAATTTTTTTTCATCTGAGCATTCAAAGCTCATACAAAGATTGGGGCATCCCTTGTTTGGCCTTGCATGATCTTGGTCCGCCCTGAACTTCAAAGCTCATACAGAGGCTGGGGCATCCCTTGTTGGGCCTTGCATGATCTTGATTCGCCCCAAATTTCATAAATCCATTACCACCAAAATTGGGGCAAATTTTTGCAAATCTCACATGACATTCTCACACTCCTTTTCCCAAACACCAAACCGGGGTAACCTTTGGGTATATCATTGTTTCACATTGACATTCACATTCACATATTACATCATTCATGGATGATTGTATGAGGAATGGAATGCCCGAAAAATGTGTGGGAAACCTTTCATTTTAACTAACCCCTGGTATCAAGCATAAACACACTAATATCTCGTCAAGAAATGTGTAGCACACAAGCTTCATTTTGAACAGTTGACTTTGGACATCCATTGAAAGGAAATTGGAAGTCTAGATCGTCATAAATTTGACGATTTCAAAGAAAGCAAATTGACTCAGTAAAAAAATGTCATAATTTCTTAATCTTCCAATACATCATGTACATATTTTCATCAACTTTGAATTTGCCTCCATGTACATTACATCAAATTTCCTTCCTTCAAAAAGACAAAAACGCATCAAAGTTTTCCCCTCCATGTATATTACATCAAATTTTCTCCCTTCAAAAAGACAAAAAAATCAAAATGCATCAAAGTTTTCTCCTCCAATTTCAAAATTACATATTTTCGTCAAATTTTCTTCTTCAAAAGAACAAAAAATCAACATGCATCAAAGTTTTCTTCTCTAAATTTAATAATTTACATCAACCATGTTTCTCTTGCACATCGAGGTTTCAAAATCCAAATACTTGTACAAAAATGCAACACCTTGTTTCTTAATTTCAAAACTTTCAAAAAAAAAAATCAATCAAAATCAAAGTCAATAAAATTTCAAAATCTCAAAATTTCAACCAATTCCAATTTTCAAATTCAAAGCAATCAAACATTTTTATCTCGGTCATCTGCTAGATAATGGTCGAATGCACTTTTCAGTTTTGTTTTATCTCGGCCATCTGCTAGATAATGGTCGAAAGCACTTTTCAATTTTGTTTTATCTCGGCCATCTGCTAGATAATGGTCGAAAGCACTTTTCAGCTTTGTTTTATCTCGGCCATCTGCTAGATAATGGTCGAAAGCACTTTTCAGTTTTGTTTTATTTCGGCCATCTGCTAGATAATGGTCGAACGCACTTTTCAGTTTTGTTTTATTTCGGCCATCTGCTAGATAATGGTCGAACGCACTTTTCAGTTTTGTTTTATCTCGACCATCTGCAAGATAATGGTCGAAAGCACTTTTCAGCTTTGTTTTTATTTCGGCCATCTGCTAGATAATGGTCGAACGCACTTTTCAGTTTTGTTTTATTTCGGCCATCTGCCAGATAATGATCGAACGCACTTTACAGTTTTGTTTTATCTAGGCCATCTGCTAGATAATGGTCGAACCCAATCAAAGTCAAATTTCACATTCACTTAATCTTGTTTATTTTATTTATGCACTCAAACAAAAATAATAATAATAAAAAAATAAAAAAAAATAAAATAAAATAAAATTACCTCATTCTCATCCATAGGGTTGTTACAACCTCCACAATGTCTACACACCTCAATTCTGTTAGCCTTGTTCATATTTATTTTAAATTTTCCTGTTGTTCATTGTCCATTTGAAATCCAGACGAAATTAGTGTTTCTTTCTTTACTTAGCTTTTACTCCAATAATACGAAAACTCAAAATTTTCATATTATTCAGCAATATCTAAGTAAAGAGGGGCAGCTGTCAACACCCAATTTCGTCCGGATAAATATAATTCATCAAAAAAAAATACAAAAAAAAAACAAAATGAAAAATACTATTTATTTTACTTTTTGCACCCCTAAATTTTCTTTTAAAAAAACTTAATCAATTGGCCCAAAATAATCTCACATTTTTACTTCCTCACCACCAATCTTTTCTTATCACACCCCATTCTCCACATCACCATCCACCTCATCCTCCACATCATCTACCTTTTTCATTTACTTTTTCCACATCATTTCCATATTAATTTTATATATCAACTTTTCTAATTATTCCACTTACATTTTTTAATTATATCTTCTCCACCAACTTTTTATATTATTTCTTTCACTTATTTTCCACATTAACTTTTACTATTCACTATATTTTATTTTACCTAATTTCTCCACCAACTTTTTATATTATTTCTTTCACTTAATTTCCACACCTAATTTCTCCACCAACTTTTTATATTATATCTTTCATTTATTTTCCACATTAACTTTTACTATTTACTATATTTTATTTCACCTACTTTCTCCACCAACTTTTTATATTATTTCTTTCACTTATTTTCCACATTAACTTTTTCTATTCATCTTTTTTTAATTATATTTTATTTCATCTAAATTTTCCACCAACTTATTATATTATTTTTATTCATCAACTTTCTTCATCCTTAACTCTATAAATACCTACATTCCTTTCATTTCACACACACATTTTTTTACACAAGATCCATCTTTTTTTTCTCTCACACCAAACCTTTTCATTTCCACCCCAAAACAAAAAAACAAGAGAAAATTCTTTTCCTACACCCTTTTATTCATATTTTGAACCCCATTAGGCTTTGGCCCATTCGGTTTTAAACCTTTTCTCTCCTAGGCGCACACCCCACTTTGCATCTTTACACCCCTGCAAACAACAAGAAAAGGGCCTCCGACCTGACCAGCACCTGCTATGCGACACCCCTAAACCTCACAGTTGCACTCCTACCGTCCGTTGGGCCTGAGAACCGGAGTCTTCCGACACACCTGGTTTTTTTTCTATACACCCCTATCCTTATTTAATTGGTTTTTATGCTCTTAGTATTTGTTTGGTTCCGTATTGGTTGCTTCATTTGTTTTATTTTTTATTTTCTTCACTCTTTTAGTATTTGTCTCACAATTATAATATATTTCTCGTGTTTTGTATTTTATTTTTATTAATTGGATTTGTTATTTTAAACTTCAATTTTATTTGTTAATAGAAAATGACACAACCATAAAAAAAACAACAACCTAAAAAAAATGAAAAAGATACAAAAGAAATAAATATATAAAATTGCAGCATTATAAAATGGTTTTAGAATTTTTTTAGTAACGTTATTCCTTTAAGCAATTGTTTTTTTTTCCTAAAATATATAAGATTAAAATTAAGAAATGGTTTTAGTGTGTTTTTTTTACGTTTAGCAAATATGGTTTATTTTTATTTTCTATTTATTTTGACTTTCTTAAAAACACTTGTGTAAACAATTTTACTATTTTTGTTTCAAATAGCTAAATATCATTTTGTGTTATGTAAATAACTAAGTAATTATTAGACTTTATTTTAAATATGCATGAAAAATTTATTTTAATATTGTAAAAAATCTAAAAAAAAAAGAAAACAATACACATTATTTTTACATAATATCCATCTATTCTCTCTCAAAATCTCTTCATTTCATCCCAAAACTCTACTCAATTTTTCTCTCACACTTTACCGTTTCCTATTCCCTTCAAACATAGTAAATTTCATACCATATTTTTACTATAAATTCATCTTCTCCACCATTAATCTATCTCTGCTCACAACGTATTACGAGCAAGGTTTTATTTCATCACACAAATCTTCAACAAGGTACACATTTTCTCTTCATTCTATTTATATATGCATTTTGATCATTTTTTTAGTCTATGAATTTATCCTGTTTTCTACCACAATTTTTTTTTGTGTCTTTTCATATTTTTATGTCATAATATCTCAACTCACCTCTCTTTCTTAATAAAAAATAAATAAAAAAATGTAAAACTGTAAAAAACATGTAATGTAATAAAAGCGGTATGAGTACTCGTGCGATCGTACGCATCAGCCTAGTACTCGTTACCCAAAATATAAAATAAACAAAAAAGCCGTATGAGTGCTCGTGCGATCGTACGCATCAGCCTAGTACTCATTACGCAAAACAATAAAAAACTATAAAAAAGCCGTGTGAGTGCTCGTGCGATCGTACGCATCAGCCTAGTACTCATTACGCAAAACAATAAAAAACAAAGAAAAAGTCGTGTGAGTGCTCGTGCGATCGTACGCATCAGCCTAGTGTTCATTACGCAAAAAATCTAAATATTACATCAAAAAATACCAAAAAAAAATATAAAATCTTCAAAAAACCAAAAACATCAACACTTTCAAGCCAACAAACAATCTTTCCAGCCATAACTACGTGATCCTTGATTCTCCATCAAAAGTGGAGATACGTAGGAGCAAGGCCAGTCCTTGTCAGGTTCATTTCCCCAAAAATCCAAAATCAATTTCTTCAAGCAAATTTCTCAAACAATTTCTAAAAGGAACTACGGAAGCCTGATTTCTCATTCTGAATGAGAATACGTAGGAGCAAGGTCAATCCTTGTCGGGCCCAGAAAACTAAAAAATATATATTTTGTTTATTTAGAATCTTATTTTAGGGGATAGTTAAACATTTTGAAAACCACATCATACTCGCATATTTAGTTAAAGGTACTGCCTTAGGGCAGGCGTCGTAGGGTGCTAATACCTTCCCTACACGTAAACGACTCCCGAACCAAGAATCTGGTTCTAATTGACCATGCCTTATCATTTTATGGTTTTTTCCGTAGTTTTCCATAATAAACTATGGTGGCGACTCCAAATCTCTAAATTTTCAAACTCGTACGTTTCTTTTCGGATCGTCGTCCCGTCGCGATTCCGGTTGCGACAATGACCAACAACTCTTTCTTGACCATACCCAACAACTCTTTCCTAACATAACCAACAACTCTTTTCTTATACCTTCCTCTTAATGGTCTAACATCAACAATACCAATACCCACAACAATGTGGTTGAGTCGTCTTGCCATCGCAACATCTCACACTGAGTACTATACTCAACAACGAGCCAGAGCTATAGAGTGAAACATATTTTCCTTCCTGACTACATTGCACAAGCGAGAGGTTATGAAACTCAAACCCATCCTCTTTTCGCATCGCTTAGCCGAAGATGATTGCTTTCCCTCATCGCACATGAATTGCTGATTTTGTGTACCTTTCTGTTGAAAATATTGGCTACGCTTTTGTTGATTTAGAGTCTTTGAATGAACTTCTCCGTAATGATTTCTAGGAGAGAACGAAAAGAAATAGACTCTTCATAAGTTAAAATTAGCTCATGCATTGTTAAAAGATAAAGATTTAGTGAAGTGACACGAGAAAATTTCTATAAATTAAGTTGCGTATGAGATAATTTTATCTTATAGAGAATGAAACATTACAGGGAAGTTTTACAGGAGGATTTCAACATTCGATCATTACATAATTATTTGAGTACACATCTAATTACACTTTTGCTACTTCTTGTTGCTAAAATAAAGCAGTCAATTATATGACAATTATAATAAAAGATTAAGAGATGAATTCATTTAAATGTTCTAGTTTTTGTTATATGCATACTGCTATTAATCTGAATTCTGAAGATCTCTATTTGATTCGGTCATTAATATATCAGAACATGTTTTATGTACTCCCTTTTTTATTTACATCAAAATTCCATGTTTCTTTTGGGAACAAGGGCAATAAAGAGAGAAGAGAGAAATAAACAACACTAAGAAGTATTTGTTTTGGTGCATTTGTAAACCTTACATAAGCTTTCTTATATAGCAAAGTGAAGAACACCATCTCACAATACTAAGCAATGTGGGACTAAAAACACACTACAAAAAACTTAATCAAACTACACAAAATACTAACAATTCTCCCACTTGGAGTTTGATTTCCACATAGTGTAATTGCCTTCATCATCAGTTATTCTTGAAGGCCAATTGAGGTACTGCAAAGCCTCAATTTTTCTGTTGTGACAACCTTTGTCAACATATCCGCTGGGTTCTTACTTCCCAGTATCTTCCTCAACGTTAGTACTTCATCTTCAAGCAGAGATCTGATGAAGTGATAACGGAGATCAATATGCTTCGTTCTTGAGTGAAAAGTTGAATTCTTAGCCAAATGTATTGCACTTTGACTATCACTGTGCAAAACAGTCATTTCCTGGATGAATCCCAACTCTGTCAACAATCCTTGAAGCCATATCAATTCTTTGCTAGCTTCTGTTACTGCTACATATTCAGCCTCTGTAGTGGATAGAGCAACGATCTTTTGTATTTGTGACATCCAACTAACAGCTGTAGTTCCAACAGTAAATATGTAGCCAGTGGTACTTCTTCGATAATCAATTTCTCCAGCAAAGTCTGCATCTACGTAACCTTGTACTTTTAGTTCACCTTTACTAAAGTACAAACACCTCTCCTTAGTTTTTCGTAGATATTGCAAAATCCATTTCACAGCTTCCCAGTGAGCTTTACCTGGATTTGACATAAACCTGCTTACAACTCCCACTGCATAGCCAATGTCTGGCCTTGTGCATACCATCGCGTACATCAGACTTCCAATGGCTGAAGCATACGGAATCTTAGCCATAATCTCTTCTTCTTCTTTTGTCTGAGGAGACTGATCCTTGGATAGACGAAAATGACTGGCCAAAGGAGTACTGACTGGTTTGGCCTTGTCCATGTTAAATCTCTATAAAACACGGTTGATGTACTCTGCCTGAGATAACTGCAAAACTCCTTTTTTCTTATCTCTCGTGATTTGCATTCCAAGAATCTTCTTTGCTGGGCCTAAGTCCTTCATGTCAAATTCTTTTGACAATTGCATCTTCAAATTTCTGATATCTGTTATATCTGATCCTGCTACTAACATGTCATCAACATAAAGTAGCAAAATGACATAGCTGGACTTGTACCTTTTGAAGAAACAACAATGATCAGCATTGCACTTCTGGAAACCTTCCTTGTGCATGAAGCTTTCAAACTTTCTATACCACTGTCTTGGAGCTTGTTTCAGGCCATACAGGCTCTTCTTCAATTTGCACACCATGTTTTTCTTCTTTCCTTCTGAAAAGCCTTCAGGTTGGTGCATGTAAATCTCCTCATCTAGATCTCCATGAAGAAATGCAGTCTTCACATCTAATTGCTCTAGGTAGAGCTCCTCACTAGCCACAATACTTAGCACAGTCCTGATAGTATTGAGCTTGACAACTGGAGCAAAGATTTCAGTGTAGTCAACTCCTTCTTTTTGCTAAAATCCTTTGACAACCAGTCGGGCCTTGTATCGCTTGGAACCATCATGGTCTTCCTTTACTCGGTATACTCATTTGTTGTGAAGTGCTTTCTTTCCCATAGGTAACTCAACTAGTTCCCATGTCTGATTTGAGATCAAAGACTTTATCTCATCTTTCATAGCAAGCTCCCACTTGTCGGCATCCGTGGTTTGACAAGCTTCCTCATAATCTTCAGGCTCCCCTCCATCAGTCAGTAACATGTAGTCTATGTATCTCCTGTTAGGCACATGGGGCCGAGACGATCTTCTCAATACAGGAGTTGGAGTAGGAGGTTCTGATTGCTCATTGTTTTCTTCATTTGATTCCTCTGGCTGAGGACTCCTCAATATAGGACTTTCTAGGATATCTTCCACCTCTGCATAAACAGGTCCACTCGTTTCAGAGTTTCTGGTGTCAATATTATGCATGTCCTTGTACATCACCTTTTCATTGAAGATTACATCTCTGCTGCGGGTCATCTTTTTGTTTTCACCATCCCATATGCGGTAGCCAAACTCATCTTCACCATAACCAAGAAAAGTACACTTCTTTGATTTTGGATCAAGTTTATTTCTAACTTGATCGCTGATATGCACATATGCTACACAACCGAAAACTCTAAGATGTGAGAGTTTTACCTCTTTTCCGCTCCATTCCTCTTCTGGTATCTTGTGCTCCAATGGTACCGATGGACTTCGGTTGATCAAGTAAGCTGCTGTGTTGACTGCTTCTGCCCAAAACTGTTTTGGTAAGCCTGACTGTACACGCATGCTTCTGGCTCTTTCAGTCAACGTTCGATTCATACGCTCAGCTACACCATTGTGTTGAGGCGTACCTGGCACGGTTCTCTCCATTCTGATTCCATGCTCATAGCAAAACTTCTTGAATTTGGTGTCTACATACTCACCACCATTGTCGGATCTGAGCTTCTTAATCTTCAATCCTGTCTCATTCTCCACCATAGCTTTCCAAATCTTGAAAACTTCAAATACTTCAGACTTGTGTTTCAGAAAGTAAACCCATACCTTTCTGGAGTGATCATCGATAAAAGTCACGAAATATTGCTTTCCACCAACGGATGGGATAGTCGTTGGTCCCCAAACATCAGAGTGAATGAGCTCAAGCCTTTCTTTCTTTGGGGTTCTTCTACTTGTCTGAAAGCTCACTCTCTTCTGCTTTCCAAGTATACAGTCTTCACACATGTCAATTTTTACTGACTGAAGACCTGGTAGTTTTCCTTTTGAGTGCATGACCTTCATCCCCTTCTCACTCATATGCCCAAGTCTTTGGTGCCATAGATTGGGACTTTCATTTGTTGCAACTGCAATCAAGTGACATGCTCCTGCTGTCTTGTAAAGAGTACCACTCTTTTTGCCTCGAGCAATTGTCATCGCACCTTTTGAAATCTTCCAATCATCACCATGGAAGATTGTTGTATAGCCTTCACTGGCTAGCTGGCCCACTGAGATTAAGTTCTTCGTGAGGTCGGGAATATGTCAGACATTTTTCAATTCCCATACAGACCCATTTAACTTAATCTTTACTACACCTTTACCTACAATCTCACATGATTGCTCATTACCAAGGTAAACCTTACCAAGGTTTCCAGGAACATAATTCTCGAATAGTTCTTTTTGTGAGGTTGCATGGAAGGATGCTCCAGAGTCTAACACCCAAGACTCTTCCTTGTTTTCCAACGAACATATCAGCGCATCACCTCCTCCTGAGGTCGTAGCAACATTTGCTTCATCTTTCACCTCCTGTTTCTTCGAGGCACTCTTGCATTGATTTTTGTAGTGACCAACCTTCCCACAATTCCAACATTCGATAGTTTTCGATTTGTTAGAGCTTTGATGATTTCTGGATTTGGATTGCCTCTCCTTTGATTTGCCGTGTCCAGTTCCTCTGGTTGAACTTCTACCTCTTGACTCTGTATGCAATACTGAAGAGGTTGTTGATTCACCTGTCTCTGTCCGGCGGACTTCTTCACTGAGGACTAAGTCACGAACATCATCAAACTTTAACTTGTTACATCCTGAGGAGCTACTCACAGCTGTGACAGTAGCATTCCAACTTTCTGGTAGCGAAGAAAGAAGTATTAGAGCTCGTACTTCTTCATCGAAATTGATTCCAACTGAACTCAACTGGATTGTAATTGTGTTGAGTTCGTTTATATGTTGCGCTGTTGATGCGCCTTCTGTCATCCGTAGGTTGAACAACCGCCTCATCAAGTGAACTTTGTTTGCGGCCGATGGCTTTTCGTACATGTTGGAAAGGGCCGCCATAAGACTAACTGTAGTCTTTTCATTTGCAATGTTGAAAGCAACATTACGAGATAACGTCAAACGGATGGCTCCAAGAGCTTTTCTGTCTAGAAAGCTCCACTCATCTTCCTTCATAGCTTCTGGTTTCCTGCCTGTGAGAGGTTCTTGCATGCCTTTCTGATACAGGTAGTCCTCTATTTGCATCTTCCAAAAGCCGAAGTCTGCACCATTGAACTTTTCAATCTTCATCTTGCCTTCGTCCATTGCCATTGCTCCTACTGCTGCTTTTGAAGAAAAGCTCCCACTAGTTCTCTAAACTGAGATCCCAAGAACAAGAGAAAAAAAAATCTTTTCTGATGTGGAAGATCAGACACAGCTGCAGCCACAGAGCATACTAAGAAAATTTACTCTGACCAAATCTTTTCTGATGTGGAAGATCAAACGTTGTTGCAACCACAGAGCATACTAAGAAATGGGCTCTTGATACCAATTGTTGGGAACAAGGGCAATAAAGAGAGAAGAGAGAAATAAACAACACTAAGAAGTATTTGTTTTGGTGCATTTGTAAACCTTACATAAGCTTTCTTATATAGCAAAGTGAAGAACACCATCTCACAATACTAAGCAATGTGGGACTAAAAACACACTACAAAAAACTTAATCAAACTACACAAAATACTAACAGTTTCAAAACTACGACATTGTACTTACAAGTGAATAGGCGAGTTAATGGATTGGCTGTTTTCATACTGTCTTAATATTCATTCTCATCTTATCATATCCTGTTTAACTTATTAAGTAGTGAAGACCTTATATTCATTGCCTTGGAAAGTTAAACCTTATATTCCAAACCCTTTTTTTTCTACTCATAGGTTCTTTTAGAAAGTTAACTAGAAAGATTTTTCTGTCATGGAGTTTTCTTATTAGATTGTGTGGTTGTTTTGATTGGTTAAATTAATAAGGTTTGTATCCTCAACTACATTTTATAATTTAGGTAGGAGAGGGGCACATAGAAGATTGACAAAGAACATACTAAATACAAAAAATTTAAATCTTAATTTTTGTTATTAGATGGATTTTACATTGCCTAAAATCGTAAAAACTCTCACACTAAATACTTTTAGAATTGATCATTTATCTCCTTATATCAATATGTCGTCAATTCAGAATAGTAAAGGACGGTTAGATGTGTGGGGACATTTTACTAACCAAAATTCTTATTCTGAGAAGAAGGCTAAATGTAATTATTGTGGTGATTTGATTAAATATTTGGCTAGAACAAGTGGGATGAGGAATCATTATTTGACGAGATGCAAAGAAAATCCTATAAAGAAGCATTCAAAAGGCAAAAAATTTCATCGTCAACTACATAAGTTAGTGTTGGCCCTTCACCAACTATTTCTAGATATGACCAAAATGAATCTCGAATGAAGTTGGTGAAGATGTTTGTGAAGTCTGGGTTTCCTTTTCGATTTGTGGAAAATGAGGACTTTCGTGACTTTGTATGGTCCTTGTAACCATGATTTGATTTTCCATCCCTCACAACATTGAGGCATGAAATGTGGGAACTCTATGAAAAGAAAAAAGCAAAGTTGAAAATGTTTCTATCAAAGCAGTGTGAGAGAGTTTGTTTAACTATAGACACATGGACTTCAATCCAAAACCTAAATTACATGAGTTTAACAACTCACTTTATTGATAATGATTGAAAACTTCAAAATAACATTTTTGAATTTTTCTCAAACAACAGCACATTCAAGGAAGCTCATTACTAAACATGTTGAGGCTTTTTTGAATAACTGGGAGTTGAAGAGAGTTCTTAGTATCATTGTGGATGATGTTAGAGCAATTTTGAATAACATTTCTTATAAAGGTATTGTTTGTCTTGATGTTGAAACTAGGTTGAATTCAACCGACTTAATGTTAGAGGCAAGCTTGAAGTACAGAGATATGCAAGATAAGAAGTTTGGTGTTGAAATGGCCAAAAGTAATGGTGGTGTGCCATTAGAAGAGGATTGAAAATATGCGAGGTCTGTTCTACCATTTGTAAAGATGTTTATGACTCTACCTTACGCATTTCTGGTTCTTCTTATGTCACCAGCCATATGTATATGAATGAGGTGTTTGGAATTGTTAAAAGGATTCAACAATATTCTGAGAGTAGTGATGTGAGCGTAAAATTGATGGCAATGAGGATGAAGGACAAGTATGGAAAATATTGGGGAAATCTTAATGGAATTAATATCTTATTATTGATTGTTGTTATTCTTAACCCTAAGAGTAAGTTTTTTTGTTAATTACTTCATTGACTACCTATTTGAATCTAGTATGGCCAGTGAATTGAAATCAAAATTATTATCTTTAAAAACACTTTATGAACAATATCAAGGTATTGAGGAGGGTTCTCAAAGTAGCCAACAAGAATCTCAACTAAATGATGATGATGATGATGATCCTCATGGCATGAGTTTCTACCTAAGAGCTACGGGAGGTAGATTTGATTATATATCAAAGCTTGATAAATATTTGAGAGAGGATCATTGAACTGCACTGTACTATAAGTGAACTAAAAACTAGTTCAATTCAATTCTCCTGAACTATCTTTTAGTTCAGTTCAATTGAGGCGAACCATTTTATAGTTAACTACAAATCTTTATAGTATAATGCAATTTAGTACACTTTGCCCACCTCTAATGAGATTCTTATTTTGACAAGGAATTGAGTATTATGTGGTGGTGTCTAAATCCCACACCGAGTTGGTATGTTTGAGAGTATTTAAGTGTTTGAAAATAGGATCTACTTTGTAGACTTTGGGGGCAATTGTCCCCACAAAATTTTAATCTTTTAAATATAATGTAATTATAAATTTCTCCTTAAATTAGAATTTATCATAAAAAAATTAATCTATTAAATGGTATTGCTCTGTCAAACTAATTATTGCATACTTCAGCACATGCAGGTCATCCTTGAGGATGACAGTCGACTACTCCCTTTAGATATATTAGTTTATAAACTTGTGAAGGCTTATCTTCTTGCAACACCACTCAAACGTCCACCATCCCCTCAATCATATGAAGT
This sequence comes from Vigna nakashimae, assembly GCA_034642375.1. Lineage (NCBI taxonomy): Eukaryota > Viridiplantae > Streptophyta > Magnoliopsida > Fabales > Fabaceae > Vigna > Vigna nakashimae. The sequence continues at coordinate 43,269,966 of CM067762.1, read as the reverse complement.
TGTCGTGGAGGACGGAAAGTTCATCTACAAGAAATAAGGAGAACTCCTTAACACCAATGTAGTAGAGAAGTCCAATTTGATTCAAACGGAGAGTTGTAGGATAATGATCAAGTACAACAAGACGAAGAATCCTTTAATTTGCCTCATTGAGAGATTTTAGACTTTATTTATTACTGTGTTTAAGCATTTATCGACTTTAGACTTTATTTATTAGTATTAGACATTTAAATTTTACAATATTTGAATTTTATAGCTTTTATGTATGAAAATGGTTGTATATTAACATTATTCATTTACTCAGTATTTTTTAAATATAAATTGTTTGTCACAATATGTTTATCTCAATCTATGTCTGAATCTGCATAATTATTTCAAAAAAGAAATTATTCAACAAAACAATTATGTTACTTACGAATTTATATGTAAGTAATTACATACAAATTTATTCATAAACAAATTATATACGAATTTATTAGTAGATAATTATTTATAGATAAGTCTATAGATTTATATTCAAATTTAATTTGTAGATAATTCGTATATAATTACTTGAATTACTTACGGATAAATCTGAATGTAATGTTATTTATAACCATTTTATCTATGAAATTTTTTTTCGTATGTAATATGTAACATCCCAAAATACAGTAATCACCATATAATAGAATTAATTACATTAAACAGTTAAACAATGCAGTCTTACACTAAAAATTAGAGTTCATAAATCAAAAGGCTTTAATTACAGAATTCCATACAGTAATTCAGATATAATAGAAGTTCTGGATGAACGACTTTACAAAACCAAATAACCGAACGTCAAAACTAAAAAGCTAACATCTAAAAATAACGAACACTTTAAGGCTCGGCTTTAACTTCCACGTCTACCAGGTTTTCTTCTTCGATAACGTCTTCTAGCAATGCCTCGCCTCCTGCTCACATCCACATGGATGATCATTGCAATGACAGGACGGACGTACAAGGACGAGAGACAACACAAGGAAAAACGAAAGGGTAAGCTTATGTAATTTAATCCATACATCAACATTTAAAATTAAACATTCCAAACAACACACAAGCATATAGTTCAACATATATAATCATACGAAATCTATCACTAGACGAACCGTCCGGATTGTATGAATCTGTGTAGCTACAGGCGTTCTGGCACCCGAGTGATGTAGTAACTGGGATACACTCAACAGCTGCCACTCGAGGTTAGCCCTATCCAAAGTACCCCTAAGGACAAGGACTTCCTGCCGTTCCCACACATGACCTACCCCCTCTACGTGAGGACGAGTACTCACGGAACATCAGGATGAACTGCCAGCATTAGCATAACCACAGTCATACTTTACCAATTCCAATATTCAATACATGAGTCGTTCCTCCCTAGAACGCTCGTTCAAATTCCATAATCGTATATTCATTCCATATAATGTTCACCCTTTATAATCCTTTACTTTATTATTATTTCCATCATTAGTTACATGGACATAAAATAACGAACGTTCAGCCCTCTGAAGGACGAGGACGAACGATAAGAATGATACCAATGATTTTCCTGTTCAGCATAGAATAAGACTAAGAGAAGTACTTGTAGATTTAAACAAATGGACTGAGTAAACTAAGGAAATCTGTGACGAACGTTGAGTTCCACGTGAGTTAGTTAAATGAACTAACTCGTTTGAGTTCACACTGGTACTTAAAGAATAATTCCATTACGGAGACCTTAGACCGGATCCAAGGTAAGGAGAAGAACCAAGAGTGTTGAGAACTATCTTAGGAGTAATTCACATACGGAAGTCCGACGCCAGTAAATGACCGAACATGGGGAAAAAGGGAAATATTATTATAATTGAACGAACATTATTTTATCAAGGTTGATTATACAATAATATGAGCGCTTGGTATAAGACCGAGCACTAATTAGGACGAACGCTAGGTGTAAGACCGAGCGCTACTTATGACGAACGCTAAGTATAAGACCGAGCGTTACGAATTTTAAAGTATAAGGATATAAATGTATTATTACTTTATTTCAGATATACGGATACCACTAGGCCGAGCCGAACGCTCAAACCTAGTATTTCCCACGAGGACGCTCGTTCTCGATCAGAATTCTCTCCAAATGAAAGAATTCCATTTTAGGCAGTTTACTAGAAAACCGAACGGTATAAGACCGTTCGATGACGAACGTATATTATCATAGTGAGGATTTCATATTTCAGATTTTCATCTATTTATAACTCAAGTTTCAACATATCAGTTCATACTTTATAACTTCATATCAAATATCAATTTACATACTTTATATGATTCACATTAATCATTCATACGTATAAACCATCAGCATACATATCAACCAACATATACCATATTCATTCATTAAAACAACGATCGCTCATACAGTATAACAACATACAAATACAAATTAAATTATATAAGCTTCCCTTACCTGGATTCGTGTTCGAAACGTTCTAAACGCAAGGTTTTGGTTCGTCCGCTTACAGCTTTCTATCCTCATGGTCACTTAACAATTCCAACTTCATCTAACCACATAAAAATCAGGAACAACTTAGACTTACAACCCATGCATGCAACCAGAACTTGGTTTTGCATGTAACCCAAGAACGAACGGTTAGGAAAAGAAACTTACCAGTTTCAGAATCTAGAATTGTTCGGTCCAGAACGAAGCTCACGACTCAGGGAACACTCCTACGGTTTCTGAATGTTGATCGGAGAAGAGAGTAGTGAGTTACATTAGAGAGAAGAAAGAAAGCTTTCTAGAGAGAAGGAGGAGAATTTCAAAAATCAGTTTTCAGGAGGAAGAAGGGTGCATGCAGAGAGTGGGAAGAAGTGTTTCAGAAAATCATTTTTTTCTTCCCAAGGCAGAACGAACGCGTCCTCTCATACGGAAACCTGTCTTCCACTACTGATTTTCGAACATTCTTGTCAGAGCGGCTCTGCAGCGGATGGTTAGCGTGGGATAACAAACCAAGAGGGGGGGGGTGAATTGGTTCTTACTAAAAAGGTGTGCCTTAAAAATTTCTACTCAATTTAAACTTACTTAGCAAATAATAAAGACAATAAAATAGAGTAAGGTTGAGAGAAATTTGCACAGATGATTTTATCCTGGTTCGGATCTTACCAATCCTACGTCCAGTCGCTTATCTCAAAACAAGATAAACACTTCACTAATCACAAAACTATTACAAACTACAATCACACAGATACAATTTGTAAAAGTTTAGAAAACACCTCTCTTGAAGCCACAAGAGATGAAACAGCACCTCCTTTGAATCTTCACAAAGGATGAAACACTTCCTCCGAATACTTCACGAAGGATGACTTACTCTTCCGAACACTTCCTTAGACGAACCAAGGATGAACCAGCTATTCCTCTATCACCGTAGCAGTATTTCACCAACTCTACAGACAGAGTTTCCTTAGCTGAGCAAGAGCACACAATTCTCAAAGAGTTCAGAGATGTTTAGCACAAGGGAAGAGTTGTAGTTTAGAGAAAATGAGAGTCTATTTATAGACTCATCCAAAGGCTCCTCCATTTTCGCTTTTAGACTTTCTGACTGTGTTAATCGATTAGCTACAGTGGTTAATCGATTAACAACCCAATGGATACTTCAACGGCTCTAAAAACGGCTAGTTTTTCAAACGTCCACTTTGTTAATCGATTAACACCCTTTGTTAATCGATTAACGTTAATCGATTAACACCCTCTGTTAATCGATTAACACTGAAATGCTGTGCTTCGCCATTCGTCTCTGGAACAATCGATTAACACCCTCTGTTAATCGATTAACGTTAATCGATTAACACCCTCTGTTAATCGATTAACACTGCACAGAATTTTAGCTTTTGGTTTATTTTTACATCACTTTTAAATGCATACATAAAACTACTAATTTTCCTATGTTTATACAATTATTACAAAAGGTTACAAGTCTTCAAAGATCATTCTTCATGAGTCTTGGTTGTTCTTGACTTGAATTGGACATCATCAAAACTTCATTTTCTTCATTTTGCTAACAATTCTATCCTTGACACCTGGCGTCAGTGTGCAGAGTTTGGGAGTGCGTTTTAAATGCACCTGAAAAGGGTTTTGGGAGTAATAATTAAAGCTAACAGTGTGGGGTTTGGTGCCCAATTTCCAAGGCCTGACATAATATATAGGTAACATTATTTTATTTATAAATTTTTTACTTTAGATATAAATTTTAGTAGTAAATAACTACTATTTTTTTTGTGTGTAGTATGAGGATGACGTTTATTAATTCGTCCTACCAAGATTAATGATAAAATTTACAAAAAGTATGAAAAAAAAAGAATCTACAGTAAATAGAAACCTACTGTACAAATATGCTTTTTAACTCCTCAACTATTATGAGATTAAATTCTGAAAGAGATGTAAAGGTGAAAATTGAGAGCATGAATAAATGAAAAAGAAAGTAACGGAGGATGAAGAGAAAAGTGTGAGAAATGAGAGTGGTAGGTTATGTGACAACTTCAACAAGAAAAGAACTAAAAAGAAAATAAGATCCAAGTGGTCTATTATGCATGTAAGAAGTTGGATACTTAAAGATCAAAATGCAAAAAGGTAAAAAAAAAAAAGTTAGAAGAAACAAAATTCCTCTAAAAAAGGTTTTTATGTCAACATAGTAAGACCTTGATGACCTTGAATGGAAAGAAGAAGTAGAATAACTATTAATCTTTGTATCGTCGTAGTGACTCTCATTAGATAAATATTTAATCAGATAGTTTCTATTTTCAATTACTTTTTTCATTTAGATCACTCACCTTTTTTATGTCTTAATTGCGTTCCTATTTTTGAAAAATTGAAGCAATTAGGTCCTTATAGTTAGTTTCATACTAACACTGCGAAAGAGGATTTCATGTGTCAACTCGTGGTTTTTTTTTAATTTTTTAAATATTTATTTACTTTTATTTTTATTTTTTTTAAAATAAAAAATTTGTCCCGCGTCAAACTGACATTATGTCACGTGGCAATGGTAGTATGACATAGCACTAACAATGTCACGTGTCATTGTATTTGTCTAAATTTGGTCTCTATATTTTTATTTTGTCTCAATTTGGTCCCTATATTTTTATTTTGTCTCAATTTGGTTCTATGTTTTTTTTGAAAAATTAAAAAAAAAATTTCCTCTCCAAATTCAAACAAAATTTATTTTGTATATAAATCTTTACAAATTTTTTTATAAAAATTGATATTTTTTTATTAGAAAAATAAAAAAGAATTACAAACTAACATATAACACATTTTTATTTATATAGTACTAAAAAAAATAACTTAGTTGTATTAAAGTTTTTAAAATAAAAATAAATTGAGAAAAACAAAAATAAAGAAAGTCATTTAAAATTTTTCTACAAAATTAAACAACAAATAAAATCATTTAACCTAAATAATATGAATAAGCAAACTATAAAAGTTAACATTTCAATAATAAATATTTTTGTGAAGGTGATCTACACAAAAATAATGTGAGTACTTCCTCAACAATTCATAACACGTTTTCATTTGGGAAGGAAAAAAAAATTTAATTTTAAAAAAAATCGAACGAGAGAAAATAAAAATACACGGAGAAAATTGAAACAAAAAAAATACAAGGACAAGTGCACTATCATTGTTATGTGACATAATGTCAGCTTGACACGTGACAAATTTTTTATTTCTCAACAAAAAAATAAAAAAATAAAAAATGAATATAAAAATAATTCAAAAAAATTTAAAAAATTCAAAAAAATCATGAATTAACGCGTGAGACCTCTTTAACTATGTTAATACGGAACTAACAGCAAAAACTTAATTGTTTTCAATTTTTCAAAAATAGAGAAACAATTGGGAGAAAAAAAATAGTGAGGAACCTATTTAGAAAAAATCATAAAAAGTAGGGACTATCACAATTCATAATCAAAAATCAAGTAGACTTCATTGATGTTAATTATGTTGTTAGAACATATCATGAGCTTATCTTAAACTCATTTCTTATTTTTTTCAATTTATTGAAAATCCAAGAGAGATAAGAATGCTGAGAATAAATTATATTATCTAATATAAAAGGTGAAGAAAGTAAATATATTAATTAGATAATATAGTAACTTAGATAAAAGGGAAAATTAAGAGGAACAAAACTTAAAAACTCATACTTCTTTTACACTTAAAAAGAGAGACCCATATTGAATGTAACATTAAACATAAATTGTTAAATGGTAAAAAAATGTTATGTACTAAATAATAAAAACTACGTTAAGAATAAATGAGAAAATATATCAAAATTATTATTTTCAATCTAAATATTTTTATCTTTCCATTTTATTTTTTATTTTCACGAAGCAACTTATATTTAATTTTATTTTACTTTTCTTAATATCAGTTTTCTCCTATTTATAGAGTATCTCAATGATAGTTTTTTTTCTCACATAAGTTTTTTTGGCTGGCTTTGTATAAAAATAGAAAGAATCTTATTCTACTGGTTAGAAAATTATAAAAAGTTATTTGCAAAAGGATTAGATCCCTCCATTATATAAGGTAAGTTTAGCTTCTACTAATTAGAATTCATAAAAGTATAAGTAAGTTAATCAAACACATTTCTAATACATGTTTAAAAGTAATTTCTTAATTATAAAATAATTACTATTCCGAGGAATCATAACCTCATAACAAACGTACTAAATGTTTTTGATGGCTGTAGAATTAATCTTGATGCAGTGTGAAAAGCCATAATATCCAAACAAAAGCACTAAATTCTTGTCCTCTTCCTATTTTTAAGGTTTTAATAACAGCACTAACAAACAAAGCATCGAAAAGAGTAAAAAACACAAGGAACGTGCTCTTGACAACTACTTTCTCTCTCTGATTCTCCTCTCGCTCTCTCTACGGTGAACCAAATTTATTACAAATTAATTAGCATCATCGCCATCAGAAAAATTAGTTACAAACGAGCATATATGCACTCTTCTTTCAACCTTTAACTCTTTGGATTTTTCTCTCTTTTTTTTCCCTTTCTTTTATATTCTTTGTTATGAAGTTACTCGCTCCGGGTTCCATTGCCTTTCGTTCTTCTTCGTTTTCATGGAACACCCATTCCTCTGGTCCTCTTTCTACGCCTCTTTTTCTTTTAAGGGAAATTAAGAGAATGATTGTGGACAATTAATGTTTTTTTTTGTTTTCTTTCTGTTCTTTTGTGTTTGGAAATTGGAGCAGGTGCTAGTGAGAAATCTGGAGAAGAAGGTTTTGGTAATAAGACGGGGTTCGAGGGTGTTGTTTATCTTAATGGGGAAAGGTGACGATGGACGCTGCATTTTTTCTCTTACGAGTTTGCAAATTGGGTATGTTTTCTTTCTTTCTTTCTTTTTCTTCTTTTCGTATTCATGATTTTCTCTGATGATGTGCGATCGTGGTTTGTTGTATATTTTATCACATGATTAACGAATGGCCTCTGTTGTTAAATTGATGCTGGATTGAATGTATTTATTTGTTTACTTTTCGGGTGAAAGGGTTTGAATTTTATTTGATGATGCATGATGCGTTTGTTTTTCTCCCCCTTAATTTATTAATTATTATATCTGAGAAAAATTATTACTTCCACGCCCTCTCCTTTTGTATTTTTTAAATTAAATTTTGTTGTTTCTTTCATGATCATGGGCTCTACACAGTGTTGTGCATCTTTTTTATTTATTTTTGGATACATTTGTGTATGAAATTTGAGTTCACTGATGCTATTTTACAGTCAACTGCAAATGGTATTCCTGATCTTTTAAAGAAAAATATCGTGATGTTCTGAACTCTGTTGCCAGTTTACCTGCATTTTCTGGTTTCATAAAATGCAATGGATCATTAACGTTTTTGGCAAAGTTCTTTATGTAATTTTTCAGTTCTTACTGCGTTTAGATTGTCATATTATGTTGAATAATATATCGTGTGGGACAATTGGAAAATGTGGAAGTGCAACTGTTACCGCTTCTACTCAACCTGGAGTTACAGCAACTTAATGATTCAGCATTTAAAAATTTTCTTTGGCTATTCAAGAACATTTGTCACAGCTGGGTGCTTGTTATCTGCTGTATTTGAATTGATCAACTATGCTGGGTTAGCAGAGTTGTTTTGTGTTTCTGTTTTTCTAATGCTGATTTATTTCTTCTTCGTGATGTGTATTCTGCAGGGACTTGCAATCTTATTTTGCAGACCTTAGCCTTTTCCTTGCAAATGATAGCAAAAAAATGTATATTTTGGTTGACAATAGACCATGGTTGAGTGACCTTGGTTCACGGGGCATACACATTTGGCAATTAATGGTTACTAAGGTTTGTAAACTCACTATTGAAAGTGATTTTCAAGTAGTTGTAGTCTTAGAATAAGAATTATATAAGTATGTTTTTGCAGTCAAGGCTATCTCCCTTTGCATATTCCAAAGCTAGAAGAGAGAGGAGTGAAGGCAAGGAAGTTTGTCCTCAATCAAGCTCAAGCAATTCAAAGAAACTTATGAGATGGTTCTCATTGATTGAAGCAGTGGTGTTATCAAGGAAGAGAGTTTTGTTGCCTGTGAAAAACTTAAGGAATTCTTTACAATTGAGCAGTGAGCTGCATAGAACCCTCTATGGTTTTATCATATTTGAAGTTGCATGGTCTAGTGTTCGTGGTATCAACTACTATAATGAGCTTCAGGTACTCTCTTTGGCATGTTTCTTGTTATGTTCTCATTAGATTCTACACAATTTCATGTATTGATTTATTTCATTTGTTTTGCAGACGGATACATCACTGGCTATAGAAGCTAAACTGATGAAAAGATGGGAATTTGATAGTATTGCTCAAGCTGCAAGGTGCATGTCTTCATGGTTCTCAGGAACCCCTTCTGAACAGATGCTTCTAAAAGAACACCTGCATTCTGCCTCAGGTGGTAATTGGGATTCTCAGAATTTTTTTCTTACCTAGTGTGCATAATGCATATGGATTTAGGATTGCCTTTATGGCTGTAGCATTTGTATTTCATGTGAGTAGGAATATAGTAATGTATGAAGCATGCACCTATTTGTATTTCATGCAAGTAGAAATATACTTATGTGTAGGAAGACATGCATGCATGCATGTCTTGCATATGCACTCACTATATAGAAAATTGCTGTAAGTTACTTAACACTTAAGTTGTGTTGATAATAGGACCCTGTGTATTCCGAGATATTACCTTGTTTGAATGGTTATAAAATTTCAGAAATAAAGGGAAAGGAAGGATCTCATCCCCACTTAATATTCTTCCTAAGCATCCAATCTTATTTTTCCTTTTCTGAGGTGGGGGCATGAATAGTGACACTTATTAAAAACTTTTAACCTTTTCCATTCATGTCTTTTTAAACTCATCATAACTCTTTATCCCCCATGTTTCATCCTTTTCATTGTTTTTATAAACCCTTGTTTTGTTGTGGCTATCAACTTCCAGCACACATAGCCTAATTGTGAAAGGTTTCACATTCTAACTTACATAATAGCAACTAAAGGCTATAGAAATTCTTTAAATTCTAAACCAATGGGTTTTCAATGAACATTACTTCTTTGCTGCAACTTTAACAGGGGAAATATTTTATGATGCCAGTGAAGATTTTTCTGGTGTTGTATCTGTTGATGATGACAACGAGGACAATGATAATGTCTGCAGAAATGTCACTGTTGAAGATATGTTAGGTACCAATGTTGCAGTATATTCTGATGATATAGAAGACACAACAGATATGTTACACACACCTCCTCCTTCTGGACCTTATAAGAGACGAAAATTAATGAATTCCTTTAGTGCTGGAGTTGAAGCTGATGGCTACTCTGCAGGTGAAATTGATGACTCATTGGATTATTCTCAGACCTCTAGCTGCTTTTCTGATGATACAGCTGAAGTCACTCAAGATGATTCAGTTGAAACCACTCAAGATGTTGCAGATAAAGCAACACAATATAGGGATGTTCTACTGTTATTTAGGTTTGATGATCACGACCTCCCATTTAAACTAAGGGAAGTCATTATATCTGATCTGCGATTGCTTACTTTGTTGGAGGCTGGTCTTCCATCTTGGGTCATCTTCCTTCAGTCATATCCAGTGTTATGCAATCTTTATCGTCCTTGGATGTGCCCACTTGCAAGACTTTTATATGTTTTGATATCATTTGTTACTGTTCTCATTGGATTCTATGATTTATACAAAAATGTTCCTGTTCTTAAGGCAACTGCATCTCGTATATGTGGGCCTCTTTTTGATTGGATTGAAACTTGGGAGATGGTTTCAAGGGTCAAATACTTAGGGACAATGCTGTTTCTACATAACTTCCAAAAGGCTGTTAGGTGGTTTCTTGCTTTTTCACATGCTATGAGGTCATTCTTTTCAGTTCTTGTTCAACCTCTTGTAGAATCGCTGGTGGAGATTTTTGGATTTCTTCTCCCAAGCTTGAAGTTTTTGTTTGACATAGCTGAAAGCATCTTTTCTGTTATTTGGCTAGTAGTTGATACATCTTTTGATATAGTGGGAAATGTACTGGAGCTACTGTTTTCCCCTTTTTGGTTTGTCTTCAATGTTGTTTGGAGCATCGGTAAGTCATGTGTTTTAGTTTTCTGGTACTGTCTATTATTTGTTAAGTTTATACTTGTTTTTGGCAAATCAATTGTCATCTGATATTCTACTAACTGCCTCCGTTTACTTTTTTTGAATATACTGCAGCTACATGTATCTTATATCCTTTATTTTGGGTTCTCTGGGAATTACTATATGCTCCTGTTCGTCTCATCCTGATGATGTTCAGATTTTTGCCCTCAACATGTTTGTACATTTTCAATACACTTGGCAAGATGTGGCAGTTTTTTAGCAGCATTTTTCAGTTTGCAGCAACTTCTGAAGCTACAGTGACTGCCCCTGAAGTATCCATGTGGCGAACTCTTTGGAATGATCTTTTTTCCCAGGTTGTAAGATGGCATTACAATATTATTTTGGTTGTCAGTGGTTTCATTAAAGACTATCCTAATTTGGTATATTTTTCTTTTTCCTTTTCTAGATTTTCCGTGCTCTCAAGAGCATAGTCTATGGGTTTGTTGCCTTCTTCACAGCCTGCAATAGGCATCGACTAAGGTACAATATTCTGTTTTCAAATTGAAAGAACATAAAATGGCATTTCAAGTAAAATGTTGGTCGTGTGATGGTTGAGTTATGCATTATAGCTTAAAGGACAGTGGTTGGTAAACTTGTCTTGAGAAATTGTGGGTTTCATTAGTTTTGGTCGATGATCAATTTTAATTTTAAGAATAAGGTGTTGATGGTCGATCGAAAATATTTTGTTTGTTAAACTCTAGGAAGGAGATAAACATTAAGCCGAAACCATGTGTTTCTCAAATAACAGTCTCTGACTTTGTTTACATTTAAAAAAGAAATCAATATAATATATAGAGGACACTTGATATCTTGTAATTACAAAGATATGATTCAGAAATAAATAAAAACATTTCTAATAATATATATATATATATATATATATATGTGTGTGTGTGTGTGTGTGTGTTATATAATTATATAAGCTAGACATTCTTGGTCATACAGATTAGTTCCATGCTTCTATAATTATTACACTCCCACAAACTGGAGCATATAAATTGAACATGTGTAGCTTGCTATGATCAATCATTGGTCCTCTTAGCGACTTGGTGAATATGCCAGCCAACTATTCACTAGAGTTGACAAATCTAGTGATGTTATCCCCAACTCTGAGTTTTTGTCTTATGAAATAACAATTTGCCTCAATATATATGGTTCTTTATTGAAAGACAAGATTAGAGCCGATGTCAAATGCATTATCTAGTTGTCACACAATGTGCCTTGTGAGAACTTTCTTCAAATTTGAGCTCTTTAATGAGTTCCTCGTACCTTATGTGGGTCTTCTCCTTTGGTTCTGAAATGCGAAACACAATCCTTCCAGAAAAATCACGGCCACACGATCCTCCGAACGAACATCCTTGTATAATCGCTTCAGTGCACCCAACTTTTGATTCATCCTCCACGTCTGTTTGCTGCTTGGCAGGGCAAACTCAGGATCCTGCAAGTTTACTCGCGATTTTAATACCACTAGGAAAGTGAACAGTGAGACACACTAGGAAAAAAAACAGAAACTGAAAACATTTACAATTTCTAAAGTGTGTAAACCTATGAGTAGTGGCTCCATAAGGAAAGCAAGTATTAGAATTCACTTCTCGTTATACTCTTGATACTATGTTGAGAAGAGATGACGAATGATTTGTTTAGACCACAATCGAGAGCTATTCAATTTATAGGGGAGAAAACAAAATTATAGAATAATTATTTACCCTATTTTAGGCTAATAACATAAAAAAATACAGAATCCATATAATTGATCCTAATATCATTAGTTACTATATCCATAAGACTCTAAAATCAACAAGATTCCAACAATAGGACTTTAGGAAATTTGGAGATGTGGAAATAATGCTTTTTTGATCTGTTAGGATATTCCCTGAGATATTTTATTATGTACAACAGTAATAGTTCTGAACAATCACTAATCAATGAAGTAATGTATGTGTCTAACCTTGATTTGACGTAATTCTATGCAGCATCTATAATCATGTACAGGAGTTTATCCGAAGACTATATCGTGCTTGCCAAAGATCGCGGCAAGGTAACTCTGGAGATCGTGGAAAAAATGGTTTGACACTGAAGTTGGTGAGAACTCTAAAACTGAGTGTGATGCAACTCCTGTATAACATTATTTGTAATAATTAGCTGTGACTTTTCAATTCTCATTCCATACTGATTGATATTTATTTTAGAGGGTAGGTGAATATCAGGTTTGAGCAAAACTAGCTAATTGAATGATTTTAAAATGGGACTCTTTGAAACTGCATAAAACAAATCAATAACATGTTGCTTCTACGAAATTTAGTTAGTTGCTTCTCCTCAAGTCAGAGCATTGCTCCATCTTACTTATACTAGTTTGTTGTTGAGGTTAAAGATCTTTATTTTTTTAGACTTTCAAAACCCAAATGTCTTTGATGGCATTCCCTTGCACTTTCATGTTGCTTCTGTGTGTGGAAATAAACCATCATTTCAAACATTTTTATAATCCTTAACGCTTATTTTGCAGGCGGAAGAAAAGAAGAACGTTTGATTGTATTTGACAACAAATTTGACATCTTTGACGATCCTAACGTCAACACAACACGTCATTTGGGTAAACTCAATAGACTGCTGATAGCAATTTAAGATTTTTTCCATCGTAACAAATTTTGATTTTACCTTTTCTCCGAGTTTCTTTCCTACATTTGTCTATTTCTTGATGAGTTTTACAGTACAAATTACATTATGTACATTATGTACAGTACACTTGTAAATTATACTCAATGTATATTTTTTTCTATATAAAGGTATCAATTGGAGAGTATGACATTCCAACTAGGTTGGTACTTTATATCTTAATAATTATATGTTCCTTGATGATATTTTTTATTGAAAAACCAACAAAAAGAAAAAAGGATAAAAACAAAAATACGACTAAAACTTATGTAATCAAGAAAATTTATACTAAATCAAACTCTTTCTAAAAAAATCTTGCTTTAGACAAGAAGGTATATTTTAAAACCAAACCAACTTTTGCTTCAAATCCACACGTAAACTTGCTAAACTATTAACACATTTATTACCTTCTCTAAATATGAGAGATTTTAAAATTTAAGCATTCACTCCTGGCTGACAACATTTCCATCATCCTCTATGATACCAAAGAACAATATTAGGTTTAGCGAGAGATAAAACTAACATGGTCAAGCCATAAAGAAAACCTCATAATCTTAGCCTTCAGATCACTATAAATACTATGAAGAGAAGCCACCTATGTGTTCCCCTTTGTTGCCTCTGAAAATACTAGTAGGAGTTACAAAATCAGGATTTTCATAAGTTGTATGAAGAGAAGCCATCTTTGTATTCCCTTTGCTGCCTCTAAAAATACTAGTAGAAGTTGCAAAACCAGGATTTCCGCCCTAAAAATTTTAGAAGCTTTGCTGACATGAATATTGATATTAAAAGTCTTCAAAACAACAAACTCATCAATATTATTATCCATCACCTTTGTAGAGATTACCAACCATCCCAATCCCTACTATAATAAGATTCTTAATAGAAGGAATGTGAGTCAGATCAACAAACTTTTGAAAATTTCTCATTTTGCATATACCTTAAAGCACATGAATGAAAAGCGGCCATTTTGCATACAATACATAGCATTTAAACGTACGTTGGAGCCAAGGTGATTTAAAATATTAAAAATAAATAAATTAGAAGTGCATCAAAAGTGGTTCTAAAATATTAAATATCCAAATTAGAAGTGCATATAAAGTGGTTTTAAAAATATTGAAAGTAAACAACACAAATTATATACAAAATGATTTCAACTATTTTTAAGACAACCAAATTAGAACTGCATTTGAAGTGTTCGCAAATGTTAAAATAAAATAACCAAATCTAAAGTGACTTAAAGTATTAATAGTAAAATAAGTGTTGTGAAAAGTGAAATAGAAGCTTTTCTCAATCTCTTCTTGCGTAGTTATCTAATTTTGGTCCAAATAAGATGGTGCAAAACATAAAATGTTAAGATAAAATTGTTCAAACATTATACCATCTAGCAACTCAGGTGTTGAAATTTAATAAAAACATTAAGCGAAATATTGCTTGGTATGAAATGTTGTTTTAAAGAAATAGCGTTTGAAAGAAAAATATTTTAGACCATCTTTTATAGATGAAAACAAGCTTATAATAACGTCTTCTAGACTATTGTTTGATGAACAAAGTTTTATAAACAACTTCTAATAAAATGGAGCATCTTTTTTAATGAATAATCTAGTAGACAATATGGGTAACAAACAACACCTAAACGTCTAAGTAGGCAACATCTTACAATCAAGCATTTTATGAACAAAATTGTCTATCTCTATGTTAACACTAAAGCTTAAAATATGTTTTATTCAAAACAGTGTTAATTCAAGCAACTTATAAAATGTATTGTCTAACAAAAACAGCTAAATGCTATCATTTACATGCAACTTTTGATAAAACATATAATTTTGAATGTTTTACTAAACGATGCATTTATTAATGAGATGACAAATGATAAAATGTTTTGCATACAAAATATGGTCTAACACTGATCAATGTTCAAAATATTTAATGCATGCAGAATATGTAACACCCCAAATTTTATAGGCGTTACTAAAACACGCTAAAATTAAAAATTTCGTAACCGAAAATAATTTCTCAAATAAATTGAATCCAATTAATTTTTACAACACCAATATTTAAATTCAGATGTATGGAAATACATAAATCTGTAAACTTCCTTAAAAGAAATAACCACATAGACTTTACAAATCCCTGCTTTGTACCATCTCTCGAACATCTATCCAACATCGAGCATATCTGCATATGCTCTTGTATAACACCAACGTTATACGATCATCGCCACACACACATACACCATACATATACAAACAAGCATGGGTGAGCTAACCAAATAAACATCAATTCACTAATACATCATTTACATCTCAGTCAATTAGCCCCTACCAAAATCCTATCACCCCAAATAACATCAACACATAAGACTATAACAAGCAATACAATAAAAATACATACATTCCCTTAAAATGAATCATGACCAGTCCATTAGCTTTCCATAACATGTCCTCTAGTGGCACCCCGTGCCAATACTAACCATTTCTACAAATGTAAGTATTCTTCCAAACTTCACCTCACAATTCCTATTTATTAAAATAGGATAAGTCATGTGGTCCTCCACTAAAGCTTTGGACCTATCTCCCCTACTCTACAAGCTACTCACACTAGCTCTAAACTCAACATGAGCCGGAACCCTAAGGGAGAGACATCCATCCTTTTCTACCCCTCGCAAGAGGAAAAGACGACACTTGAATCCCAGTCCCTTCTACCGCAATTCATGGACGAAAAGGCCCATCTCTTCTACTGTCTCTTAAAGCCAAAGAGATAACCTTTCTACCCCCTCACAAGAGGAAATGTGTCTACCTTTTTACCCTCTCGAAAGAGGAAAGGTACAAACTCAAATTAACGAAGCATAACCAGAAGATAAACTCAAAACATATCCTCTTTCCACAGCCTCGCACAAGCAAAATAGACCCTAACTTTAAGGGTATCACTGCTAATCATAGTAGATCACTTCCTACTCTTGAACAAATCAAGAATAACCTTCTAAGTATCTCACGACTCATAAATGACTCAGACACATAGTTGTCTACTCCCTATTGTCGCAACCGGAATCGCGACGGGACGACGATCCGAAAAATAAAAACTGTTTTTGAAAAAAAAAGATTTTGGAGTCGCCACCATAGTTTATTCTGGAAAACTACGGAAAAACCATAAAATGATAAGACCTGGTCTGCGAAAATGAGATTCTAAGTTCGGGAGTCAGTTACGTGTAGGGAAGGTATTAGCACCCTACAACGCCTGCCCTAAGGCAGTACCTTTAACTAAATATGCGAATATGATGTGGTTTTCAAAATGTTTAACTATCCCCTAAAATAAGATTCTAAAGAAACAACATGTATTTTTTAGTTTTTTGAGCCCGACAAGGATTGACCTTGCTCCTACGTATTCTCATTAAGAATGAGAAATCAGGGTTCCGTAGTTCTTTTAGAAAATTGCTTGAAAATTTATTTGAAAATTGTTTGAGAATTTTGTTTGGAAATGATTTTGATTTTTTTTGGAAAATGAACCTGACAAGGACTGGCCTTGCTCCTACGTATCTCCACTTTTGATGGAGAATCAAGGATCACGTAGTTCTGGCTAGCCATATTGTATGTTGTTTGAAAATGTGGATGTTTTTGGGTTTTGAAAGATTTTGTATTTTTTTGGTATTTTTATAAAATAAACAAAAAATGTTTTCAGCACAAAGACGATGCGTGCGATCACACATGTGCTTAACCTTTAAAATATGTTTGGTATTTTTATAAAATATTTAGATTTTTGCATGATGAGCACTAGGCTGATGCGTACGATCGCACGAGTACTCACACGGCTTTTTTTCTTATTGTTTGCGTAATGAGCACTAGGCTGATGCGTACGATCGCACGAGCACTCACACGGCTTTTTTTTGTTTATTTTAGATTTTGGGTAATGAGTACTAGGTTGATGCGTACGATCGCACGAGTACTCATACCGATATTTATATTATTACATGTTTTTAAAGTTTTATATTTTTTTATTAAGAAGGATAGATGGGTTGAAATGTGAAAAGCATAAAGAAAAATTGTAATAGAAAACACGATGAATTTATAAACTAAAAAAATGATCAAAATGCATATATAAATAGAATGAAGAGAAAATGTATACCTTGTTGAAGATTTGTGTGATGAAATAAAACTCTACTTGTAATAAGTTGTGAGAAAGATAGATGGAAGATGAAGAAGATAACTTTATGGTAGAAATGGGGTACGGGATTTATTATGTATAGAGAGATAGTAAAATGTGAGGGAGAAATGAAGTAGAGTTTCGGGATGGAATGAAGAGATTTTGAGAGAGAAGATATGGATATTATGTAAATTGTGTGTGTGAAGTGAAGAGAATGTAGGTATTTATAGAGTTAAGGATGAAGAAAGTTGATGAACAAAAATAATATAATAAGTTGGTGGAAAATTTAGATGAAATAAAAATTAATCACAAAAATGCAATAAAATAAATAAGTAAAGAAATAAAACGTTTGGGGAAACAAGAAGTTGAATCTGGCAGAGCCGGTTAGACAACTTCTAATCCTTCCAAAATGCAATAAAATAAATAAGTAAAGAAATAAAACGTTTGGGGAAATAAGAAGTTGAATCTGGCAGAGCCGGTTAGACAACTTCTAATCCTTCCAAAATGCAATAAAATAAATAAGTAAAGAAATAAAGCGTTTGGGGAAATAAGAAGTTGAATCTGGCAGAGCCGGTTAGACAACTTCTAATCCTTCCAAAATGCAATAAAATAAATAAGTAAAGAAATAAAACGTTTGGGGAAATAAGAAGTTGAATCTGGCAGAGCCGGTTAGACAACTTCTAATCCTTCCAAAATGCAATAAAATAAATAAGTAAAGAAATAAAACGTTTGGGGAAATAAGAAGTTGAATCTGGCAGAGCCGGTTAGACAACTTCTAATCCTTCCAAAATGCAATAAAATAAATAAGTAAAGAAATAAAGCGTTTGGGGAAATAAGAAGTTGAATCTGGCAGAGCCGGTTAGACAACTTCTAATCCTTCCAAAATACAAAAATAAACAACTAATAACATACAAATGGCATAACATAATCAATATCACGTTTTACAACTATCACACTTGGATATCAACACAAAAGCATACTCTCATTTAAATTCAAAATCATACAGAAACAAAATACTCCATAATCAAGATTTAAGATCAGACAAAAGCAAAATATAGCATATTCAAGGCTCAAGACAATACAAAAGGAGATACTCAAGGTTAGCTTCCCTTACCTCTATTACAGACTTAATCTCCTCGCTCTCTGAAAACTTCCAGAATATCCCCTTTGAAATTAGAAATTCTTCCAACTCTCTTCTCTCCAAAATTTTCTCAATTCTTTTGTGTAAATTTTCAGCCTCCCCCCTTGGCTATTTATAGTAAAAAAAATTTACTATTCATTTGTACTATTCATTTTTACTATTCATTTTTTTATTCATTTTACTATTACAAAATTAATTTTTTATTTGCAAATTGATGAATTCTGATCTCAAAGCTACGTGGAACACTTATCCTTTCCAAAAATAAATTTTTTTTTTTACTTTTCACTTTTTACTATTCATAATTCACTATTCACTATTTACTATTCACTATTCACTTTTTTTTTATTTATTTATTTATTATTAATTTTATTTACCCGGACGAAATTGGGTATTGACAGCTGCCCCTCTTTACTTAGATTTTACTAGATAATATGACAAACAACGTTTGTATATTATCAGAGTAAAAGATAAGTAAAGATAGAAATACTAATTTTGTCTGGGTTTCAAAGAGAAAGGGGGAGAATAACAATCGATTCAAGTACATAAGATGAATAGAATCACGATGCAACAAAAATTGAACTTAAGGGCGAGGCAAAAATTAAACTTAAGGGCCAGCGTGAAAACTGAGCTTGGGGGCCAGCGTGGAAGCTGGGCTTGAGGCCAGTGTGAAAACTGGGCTTGAGGGCCAGCGTGGAAGCTGGGCTTGAGGCCAGTGTGAAAACTGGGCTTGGGGCCAGCGTGGAAACTGGGCTTGGGGGCCAGCGTGAAAACTGGGCTTGGGGGCCAGCGTAAAAACTGGGCTTGGGGGCCAGTGTGAAAACTGGGCTTGGGGCCAGTGTGAAAGCTGGGCTTGGGGGCCAGTGTGAAAACTGGGCTTGGGGCCAGTGTGAAAACTGGGCTTGGGGGCCAACGTGGAAACTGGGCTTTGGGGGCCAGTGTGAAAACTGGGCTTGGGGCCAGCGTGAAAACTGGGCTTTGGGCCAGCGTGGAAACTGGGCTTTGGGGGCCAGTGTGAAAACTGGGCTTGGGGCCAGTGTGAAAACTGGGCTTGGGGCCAGTGTGAAAACTGGGCTTGGGGGCCAGTGTGGAAACTGGGCTTTGGGGGCCAGTGTGAAAACTGGGCTTGGGGCCAGTGTGAAAACTGGGCTTGGGGGCCAGTGTGAAAACTGGGCTTGGGGGCCAGTGTGAAAACTGGGCTTTGGGAGCCAATGTAAAAATTGGGTTTTGTGGGCCAGTATGGAAACTGGGCTTTCAAATTTTGAAATTCTTGAAACTTATAATTTGAGAAATGTTGGCCAGTGTGGAAACTGGGCTTGGGGCCAATGTAAAAATTGGGCTTTGTGGGCCAGTATGGAAACTGGGCTTTCAAATTTTGAAATTTTTGAAACTTGAAATGTTTTGTAATTTTGACACAAATTTGAAAGCTCGATCGACATGAAACAATATGGCTTGATTGAGAAAATCTGAATGTTATTCTTTTTGTGTTTTCTTTGTTTTTTCTTTGTTTTTTTTTTTTTGTTTGAAGAAGGAAATTGATAACCATTCATGTGAATGAAGAGGATTTCGATGAGAAATACTTTCTTTTTGATAAATATATGAAAACGTTTGCTTTGTTTTGTTTTGTTTGTTTGTTTTTTTTTTTGTTATTTTTTCGAATCAATTGTCTTACTTGCAATCATCAAGACTGGTCATTATTTCCAATGCTTAGAAAAGTGAGGAATGTCATACATCCGAGATCTAACTTTGAGATTATTACATTTTGACTTTTTCTCCCGAGACATCAACGTACATATGCTTGAATTCACTCGCAAGTGAAGAATGAGAGTTGTTTAGAATGGTTTGGAAGATAATGCTAACATGTCACCTCATACGCTCCGTAAAGGAGATGAGTGCCAAAGCGAAACACGAGGTATCTAAAAAGTTGCCCCAGTTTGGTGTGGTGAATCCATGATAATTCTGGTGAAAAATTCAAGTAAGATCTGCAAAGCTACCCAATTCTTGAGATCATGGTTTGACAAAATTTCAAGGAAAAGACGCGAGGTGAGGTTCACCAAGCTGCCCCAGTTTTCGTTGTTTTTTTTTTTTTTGCATGGGGTTCTGTTTGGAAGAAGTAGTGGGTATGAAAGGGTCGGCTAAAAGGATGGATCAAATTGGTTCAATTTTCTTTTGTATGCTTCTGACTGGTTGGTAGAGAGGTCCCCTATTCCTGAGACATTATTCATTTTCAAATCCCTTTTTATTTTTACGACACATTAAAAGTTATTTTGTTTTATCGCAAAATTAAGCTTTATGAAAATATGAGCAATCATTAGTCAATCTCCGTGGACTTTATTAGGCTTGTAACAATGGCTAGGGGCTAAAAGGTATTAAAAGAAAGGGGTATAAAGGCCCAAACGAGATGTTTGTCGGATACATTTTTTTTAAAACAAGGGTTATCATCTACGCATTGTATCAACTATTTGATCTTTTGAGCACTTTGCTTTTGTCTTGAACTTCGTTTTTCCTTCATCTCTGGTTAAGTCTGTTTTATTGTTGTTGTTATTTTTTTTTTTTTACCCTTTTTGAAGGATTCACTTCATTTGATCGTTGAGTACTCTTCATCTGCATCCCAAGTTGACTCATACTAATGATAACCCTTGCTTGGGAATAATTTTGAAAAAGAATTTATTTTTGGCTCAAACGGGGTAACAATGGTTATAGTTTTTTTTTGCTTTTTGGATAAAGAAAGAAGGCCACACATCATTTTGAACTCTGATTGCTTTATTTTCAAAAATTAATTCTACGATTAGATGACCTCAACATGAGCCGTTTTTTCCTTTTCTTTTCATTCTTTATAGATCACCCTTTCGGGTTTCTGAATCTAGTTGACTTATTCTACTTTTTTTTTTTGTTTTTTTTTAATGGATTCAGGGATCACCCTACTAGCGTAAGCGAGAAAACTTTTGGCCATGCCAATTTGCCCCGGTGTAAAAGTTTATTTTGTTACTCAGGGCAGTGACAGTATTTGTTCGGGGAAAATCCTTTTATTTGGGAAGATGAAGGGTGAGATTTTTCAAACACCATGCGCACAAACGTCTCGAGAGAAAACATCAAATTGTTATTTTTGATTCAACATTTGACCTCGAAAAAATCTAACACTACAACTTTTGTTTTCTTTTTGTTATCAAATTTTTTATTTTATTTTTATTTTCTATTTTTATATTTTTTTTTGCTATTTTCGAAAAAACAAGAGTTTGACAATTTGCTAGAAAGACAAGTGACTCAATATTGCCTTTTTGTTTTTTTTTTTTTTTTAAAAAATTTTGTTATTTGCGGCCTTCGTTTTCTCCACGACACCCTATTAGGACATGATTTCCAATAAACCTTGGAGATACCAAATAATGAAAGTTCACATTAAAAGTCACGGATGAAAGCGTAATATCCATGAGCATAACCCTCACAGCAAGACAATTCAAAACATGAACAGAACAACATCAATTTTGCCTTTTACAACAACCTATGCTTTCCCATATAGTTCTTCATTTGTCCATGGCATTTGTAGGGGCGAACTCGCGCCTTGTCAGAGTGCTGGATTGACTTTCTTCAAACTTTAAACATCCTGAATCGATCAAAGATTGCACTTTATGCTTTAGAGCCTTGCATGCCTCTGTTGAGTGTCCACACGCTCCTTCATGATAATCACACTTGGCATTTGTGTCATAGCTCTTTGGGTACGAAGGTCGTATAGGCCTAGTTGGACAAACCTTTATGAGGTTTCTGCGGAGAAGATCTGGCAGTAACTCTGTATAGGTCATGGGGATAGGAGTGAAGTTGGCGACCTTCTCATCACGATTGTAATTTCTTTGCTCAATGGGTCGATTGAACCCATGGGAATGTGACATTTGAGGATAGGCAATAAAATGTGAGTTAGCTCTTCGTTTTTTATCTTTCTCATGTCTAGGACCATATTCATTTAAACTCGCTACTAACTGTGGGCCTAGTGCAATTTTTCCATTTCTTATGCCACCCTCGACCCTCTCTCCAATTACTACTATGTCAGCAAAACCTAATGAGACACTGCTTATCATGTGTTCATAAAATGGTGGTTGTAGAGTATTCAAAAATATGGTAGTCATCTCCTTGTCGCTCAAAGGCGGTTCTACTTGAGCAGCAATTCCTCTCCACCTTTGGGCATATTCTCTGAATGATTCAGATTCTTTCTTCACCATGTTTTGCAGTTGTATTCTATCAGGTGTTAGATCTTTATTATATTCATACTGCCTTAGGAATGCATCAACCAGATTTTTCCATGAGTAGATGTGAGTAGTTTCTAAGCGCATGTACCAAGTCAGAGCCACGCCAATTAAACTTTCTTGGAAGATGTGAATCAAAAGTTTTTCATTGTGGGCATAAGCTGCCATTTTTCTGCAGTACATAGTTATATGGCCCCTTGGGCAAGTATTTCCCTGATATTTCTCAAACTCCGGCAACCTGAACTTTGGAGGTATTATCACATCAGGAACTAAACATAGTTTTCTAGCATCTCCAAATTCAGAACTTCCTTCGCCCTCTATGGCTCTCAACCTTTTCTCAAAGACTTCTAATTTACTCCCGTCGTCCTTAAAATCTGCAGGTGTAACGATACAAGATGAAGACTTCGTCTCAGGTTGTTTTTTCATTATCGTGCTCTCAATACCTGGTTGGATCGTCTTTCCCTGAATTGTGAAAGTGGTTGCCCCAGGCTCATCTTCTACTTCAACTGCATTATCTTCGTCCTTTTGAGCGTCAAGATGTTCCAAGCGCACTCCTGAGGGTGGAATGTAATTCGGGGGAAGACCATAGGAAGGGAAAGTTTGTGCCTCTGGAACTCTTTGTTGTGGTCGTTGTGCGCACGAATCTCCAGGGCTTTGTAAGGCATTCAGGGCCTCTAAGATTTGACTCATTTGTCCCTTCAGCTGTTGGATATCGGCTTTCATCCCCTCTTGAATTTCCCCTTTGTTCTCCATGATTTTGCCACTGGTTCGTGTCCTTTAGGGTGTTTTGGAGACTTAGCCGTATTATTATTTTTAAACTAAATTTTATTAGATGAAATAAAAACGAAAAGAAAAGGAGAAAAGACAAAGCAACACAATTACTGTAGTAAGAAATTATAAAGATGTGAAAACATTGCCAAATGTATAATCTGGAAATTAACATGAAACAAAGTCAATAAGACAGTTCATCCATAACATTTAAGTTCACCACATGTGAGGTATGCAAAATCACGATCAACTATCATGAGCCTCAGCCACCACATTCTTCATTTCTCTCATCCGTTTCTTGCAGTAATTGAGGAAAGTCTCAACCTTTTTAGGTGGGTTAAAGATCAGCAATGCAGACTCAGCATCAGCTAATAACTTAGGGACATCCTTAATGGCTTCATTGGCAAGGGAAGCTAGTTGTGAGAAACTTCTCCTCCAATTTTCTGTAACTAGATCTTGTTCAACGGTATACTCCTTCATCTGATTCATCCATTCTTGATGTTTCTTCTCTGATTCAGCCCGATGCCAACGTTCCTCCTTCAGTTTCGTTACCGCTGCTTTCGCCTGTTTCTCGACGTCGTTCATTCTAATATGCATTTTGTGCAGCTCCTCTAGTGCCTTTTGCTTGTCCCTCTTGAATTGGTCACACAATTCCTTCGTGACACGCTCTGATATCTCAATTATACCATACTCCCGGTCTTTCAAGGTCAGCTCAATGTTGGCCACTATCAGCTCTTGCTTTTGTCTTCTTAACAACTCCTCGTATGCTTTGCTGTTTTCCACACCATCTTGCTTAAGATTCACATAATCACGTTGTAGGTTCTGAAGATTACTGGTCAACTTGATATTTTCTAGTTTCATTTGCTCGAATTTTGCCTTCAACAATTTTATTTCCTCATTTTTAGCTTCATGAAACTGTTTTCCATAATCTAGATTAGGAGAAATTTTCTTGAAAGGCAACTTCACTGTCCTAACCCTTTCTGCGATCCAATGGCTATAAGGATATCCTTCATCAATAGTCCATGGTTTGGGGTCCATTTTTGCACGAATAATGTTGCCCCAAGCATTCCTAACTTGATGAAGTACTTCAACAAAGGTTCCTTCCTCATAATAGATTTGCAACATGGCAAGAGATGCAGGTGTAGGTGATCCTCTCATAGGATGCCCAAATTGCCTTTGTGCTAACACAGGATTGTAATTAATACAACACCTGATACCCATGAGAGGTACATTAGGGTACTTCCCGCAATGATATATAATTTGCGATCTACGCTGCCAAGGGACACACCACTTAACTTGTTCTTCATTTAAACTTGCACAAAGTCGCGCCCATTCATCTGCCCCTTTCACATTTGGTTTACTCTGCAATAGCTTATCCATGGAGCACGGGGCATTTAAGGCGTCCTCAGTCACACGGGAGATGAACCACATATACAACACTGGCAGACAACATAACATTTTTCCTCCCTTTAGCTCATAACAACGATTAAGGGTCCCATAAACTTCAGCCAGGATAGCAGTGACTGGATTCTCACAGCGCTCTTTGTATCCCACAAATGCGTTCATGGCGGCATAGTCGACGAAATTCTTGACATTAGGAAAAAGCATGACACCATAGAAGAGAAGAGCCAATACATCCATAAATGTTTCCCAGTTTTCTTCTTCAGCTAAACGATGCAAGTATCCTATTAGGTATCCTTGAGGAAGGCCCCTCACTTTGCCCTTGATTGTGAACTTGTTCTCCAACTTCATAGGGTGTACTTTCATGATCCTCGCTAGCTGCAAGACAGGTACATACTGCCCAAAGTAATTGTATGGAGCTTTTCCCTCAAGAGGTATATTTAAAATTTGCTCGAATTCTTCCACTGTTGGCACTAGTTGGAAATCTTGAAAAGTGAAACACCTCAATGGTGGATCATAGTATTGGGCTAAAGTAGTAATTACTGATGTTTGGACCTCCACCTCTAATAGGCTCAACAAATTCCCATACTCCTTCTTGAATGCATCCTTTTGGGATGTCTTCATTTTCATTACCAGTTTTCTCAGACCATTCATATTTCCTTCCTCCGCTTCAATGGCTATCCTTTCCTTTAAAATGTTTGAACTTGTAGGTCGGTCAACTTCCAATCTCATGTTAATTTCCATTTTACCTCTACGGCTTAGTCACAAATTTATAACTTCCTACCTAGGACCAACAAGACCATAAAAAAAATGCATGAGAAAGACGCATAATGATATAGTGATATATACAACATGTTTAATTTTATTAAAAAATAACGGTTATAAGACGACATACATCTCCCTTCGTGCCCTAGATAAGCGAGACTTGAGGTTCAAAGTTAAATATATGCAATCTCACAAGGATAGTTCCCTAATGCTTAAATCAAGGCCACCAGAGTTATGGCTCTTTTCACTACATCTCCACAACAGTCAGAGTAATCAACTAGATGCGGAGACATAAATGAAGAGAACAGACTCTAGTTGGAGTTCTCACGATAGCCAAACAGGAAGTACATCCCAGAGTGACACCGCTACACAACCCCTATAATTCTAAGTTGCGCTCAGACCCGGGTATAGGGCCTCACTCATGATATGCAAAATGTGTGTGGGGGGAGATTATAATGCAAAACAACACTTGCAAAATAAACACAAATAAGTAGATATATAACATGTCATCTACCCTAGGGTTCAATATGGAACAATCAAAACAAACGCACATGCAATTATGCCAAATATTAAACATATATAAAAAAAAAGGAAGGAAAACATAATGAAAAACCACATCGAATTCGCACATCTAATTAAATGGCTTGACTCTCTAAATTCCCCAGTGGAGTCGCCATCTGTCGCAACCGGAATCACGACGGGACGACGATCCGAAAAATAAAAACTGTTTTTGAAAAAAAAAGATTTTGGAGTCGCCACCATAGTTTATTCTGGAAAACTACGGAAAAACCATAAAATGATAAGACCTGGTCTACGAAAATGAGATTCTAAGTTCGGGAGTCGGTTACGTGTAGGGAAGGTATTAGCACCCTACAACGCCTGCCCTAAGGCAGTACCTTTAACTAAATATGCGAATATGATGTGGTTTTCAAAATGTTTAACTATCCCCTAAAATAAGATTCTAAAGAAACAACATGTATTTTTTAGTTTTTTGAGCCCGACAAGGATTGACCTTGCTCCTACGTATTCTCATTAAGAATGAGAAATCAGGGTTCCGTAGTTCTTTTAGAAAATTGCTTGAAAATTTATTTGAAAATTGTTTGAGAATTTTGTTTGGAAATGATTTTGATTTTTTTTGGAAAATGAACCTGACAAGGACTGGCGTTGCTCCACTTTTGATGGAGAATCAAGGATCACGTAGTTCTGGCTAGCCATATTGTATGTTGTTTGAAAATGTGGATGTTTTTGGGTTTTGAAAGATTTTGTATTTTTTTGGTATTTTTATAAAATAAACAAAAAATGTTTTCAGCACAAAGACGATGCGTGCGATCACACATGTGCTTAACCTTTAAAATATTTTTGGTATTTTTATAAAATATTTAGATTTTTGCATGATGAGCACTAGGCTGATGCGTACGATCGCACGAGTACTCACACGGCTTTTTTTCTTATTGTTTGCATAATGAGCACTAGGCTGATGCGTACGATCGCACGAGCACTCACACGGCTTTTTTTTGTTTATTTTAGATTTTGGGTAATGAGTACTAGGTTGATGCGTACGATCGCACGAGTACTCATACCGATATTTATATTATTACATGTTTTTAAAGTTTTATATTTTTTTATTAAGAAGGATAGATGGGTTGAAATGTGAAAAGCATAAAGAAAAATTGTAATAGAAAACACGATGAATTTATAAACTAAAAAAATGATCAAAATGCATATATAAATAGAATGAAGAGAAAATGTATACCTTGTTGAAGATTTGTGTGATGAAATAAAACTCTACTTGTAATAAGTTGTGAGAAAGATAGATGGAAGATGAAGAAGATAACTTTATGGTAGAAATGGGGTACGGGATTTATTATGTATAGAGAGATAGTAAAATGTGAGGGAGAAATGAAGTAGAGTTTCGGGATGGAATGAAGAGATTTTGAGAGAGAAGATATGGATATTATGTAAATTGTGTGTGTGAAGTGAAGAGAATGTAGGTATTTATAGAGTTAAGGATGAAGAAAGTTGATGAACAAAAATAATATAATAAGTTGGTGGAAAATTTAGATGAAATAAAAATTAATCACAAAAATGCAATAAAATAAATAAGTAAAGAAATAAAACGTTTGGGGAAACAAGAAGTTGAATCTGGCAGAGCCGGTTAGACAACTTCTAATCCTTCCAAAATGCAATAAAATAAATAAGTAAAGAAATAAAACGTTTGGGGAAATAAGAAGTTGAATCTGGCAGAGCCGGTTAGACAACTTCTAATCCTTCCAAAATGCAATAAAATAAATAAGTAAAGAAATAAAGCGTTTGGGGAAATAAGAAGTTGAATCTGGCAGAGCCGGTTAGACAACTTCTAATCCTTCCAAAATGCAATAAAATAAATAAGTAAAGAAATAAAACGTTTGGGGAAATAAGAAGTTGAATCTGGCAGAGCCGGTTAGACAACTTCTAATCCTTCCAAAATGCAATAAAATAAATAAGTAAAGAAATAAAACGTTTGGGGAAATAAGAAGTTGAATCTGGCAGAGCCGGTTAGACAACTTCTAATCCTTCCAAAATGCAATAAAATAAATAAGTAAAGAAATAAAGCGTTTGGGGAAATAAGAAGTTGAATCTGGCAGAGCCGGTTAGACAACTTCTAATCCTTCCAAAATACAAAAATAAACAACTAATAACATACAAATGGCATAACATAATCAATATCACGTTTTACAACTATCACACTTGGATATCAACACAAAAGCATACTCTCATTTAAATTCAAAATCATACAGAAACAAAATACTCCATAATCAAGATTTAAGATCAGACAAAAGCAAAATATAGCATATTCAAGGCTCAAGACAATACAAAAGGAGATACTCAAGGTTAGCTTCCCTTACCTCTATTACAGACTTAATCTCCTCGCTCTCTGAAAACTTCCAGAATATCCCCTTTGAAATTAGAAATTCTTCCAACTCTCTTCTCTCCAAAATTTTCTCAATTCTTTTGTGTAAATTTTTAGCCTCCCCCCTTGGCTATTTATAGTAAAAAAAATTTACTATTCATTTGTACTATTCATTTTTACTATTCATTTTTTTATTCATTTTACTATTATAAAATTAATTTTTTATTTGCAAATTGGTGAATTCTGATCTCAAAGCTACCTGGAACACTTATCCTTTCCAAAAATAAATTGTTTTTTTTTTACTTTTCACTTTTTACTATTCACAATTCACTATTCATTATTTAGTATTCACTATTCACTTTTTTTTTTTATTTATTTATTTATTATTAATTTTATTTACCCTGACGAAATTGGGTATTGACACCTATTCAATCCAAAATTATTCCAACCGAGTACCACTATGTTACTCTACGCAATAACTGAGCCAAAATTGTAAGACCCGTAGAAAATGTAAAATAGAATATATTTGGTTTAATCATTCGGCAGGTCTCATTTTTGGATGGGAATCTCAAATTGATCATCTTCTTTTTCGGCGTCTCAATTGGGTCCTTATTTTGTGAAAATTGCAACAATTAGACTCATACCGTTAAATTGAGCCCAATAACGTTAATGTAACTTTGACGTGGCATGGTGTAATATGTTTTTAAATGACGTGGCTGACACATGTTGGGAATGATGTGGATTTGATTGTTTTAAAATTAAAAAGTTGGGAAAAGTTTTGAGAAAATTTCATTTTTTTTATAAATCCCTAATAAAAGGGAATAACTTTGTTATGTTCTTCTTCTTCGAGGGGGGTGTTCTTCTTCTCCTGGTACTTTGATGACCATTCGTGTTCTTCTTTGTCATACACTAGGTGGCATAAGCAAAAAAACCTTAATGCAAGAATAGGTAAGAACAAAGGCCAACAATTTTGGGATTGTCCTAAGTTCAAGAAATAAGATTTTGTTGCTCGGAAGGAACAAGAAAATCGACATGCAAAGGAGTTATTCTCTGAATTTTTGGAGGAAGGATTGAATTTGGCCTCGAGGATGTGCGGTGAGATGATTGAGGCGTATTTGCAAGCCGGGATGACGGAGGAGGCGATGAAGATATACGAGTTCATGAAGGAATGGGGTTGTTCCAACGACAAGTTCATTTTCATTGTACTGACTACAAATTTAGAAAGAAACGGACAACAACATCAATAATTTAGAAAGAAACGGATTCTTTTAAACATGATTGTCTTAACTATGTGGAGTTCCTTGATAAAACAAGGGGATTTTGTAGATGAAAACAATGCAATTACACAGTCAAAGAAACTCTCAATAAACTTGTATTTGACTTGAAAAAGTCTCAGGATATTGTAATTGTAATGTTTATTAGTTTCACCTTTTACAATTTATTATTTACATTATTTTACCTTAAAATTGTAAACTCTTATACGTGGTATATACAAGAAAGTACAGCTGCATGTAAGTTTCGAAGATGTGATTTCGATAGATTAATTTCAAATTAAGTTCCACTTGTATTGCTTGACTAAGATAATTCTTGAACTTGTTATTTTTATAGATTACTACACTAGTGCATTAAAAGGAAACGGCACCGGTTATTTTTGTCTATACACAGCGGTTCATGAACCGAGGTATATACAAGCGGGGTAAAAAGAGGTAGCCTTTTTGCCTTGGTTCTGAATCGAGGCAGTATGTGAGACTCTTTTACCTCGATTGGATTCTAACCGAGGCGGTAGATGCTTTTTAAAAAAAAATGGGGACTTTTGGCTATTCAGAAAAAGGGCGATTGACAGTGAAGTCGCCCTAGTAGGTGTCGGGGACGACGATGGGGAGGGAAATCTGTTGGCTACGGTAGGAGGCATGGAGGTGGAGTGCATGTTAGTAGACACCGATGCGGGAGTTAGGGTTGTGGGCGGATAGGGTGACCTGCATGGTGAGAGAGAGTGTGTTGGGGATGGGGGAAGAAAGGTTGAAGGTGAAGAGGGTGACGTCTTGGAGGGTGAAGCGGAGCTTGGTAGCGTGGAGGATGACCCATATGAAGGCGACGACGCCGATGAAGATGAAGCGGAGGAAACGATGACCAATGGTGGAGGCAACAACGATGACCAGTAATGGAGGCAACGTTGGCGAAGCGATAAACTCCTTCGGGCAAGATTGGAAGAACCATTTCGTGTTCTCTGGCGGAAGAAGAAGAAGAAAGACCGAAAATGTGCTTACTATGTTTAGGCTTCTGGAATTTAACTATAAAAGAGGTTATTACCTCGATTATAAAAATAACCGATGCATAAACGTTCTAGAAAAAATTCAAAATAAAATTGAAAATGAAAATTTTGAAAATATCTACTAACTACAGGCCTCGGTTCGTGCCTAAACCAAGGCATAAAGGGCCTATGACATCGGTTAAAATGGAACCGAGGCAATAAAGGTTGACAAGATGGATTTGAAACATTCAGAATCAGTTTCTGGCAGGACATATTGCCTCGGTTGGTCAGAGAACCGAGGCAGTAGACCTATTTCGAAAAAGCTGTCAGAGTTTTTTGCCTCGGTTGGTCAGAGAACCGAGGCAGTAGACCTGTTTCAAAAAAGCTGCCAGAGTTTTTTGCCTCGGTTGGTCAGAGAACCGAGGCAGTAGACCTGTTTCAAAAAAGCTGTCAGGTGAAAAGTCTGATTCAGCAGGGTTTTTGGCCTCGGTTGGTCAGAGAACCGAGGCAGTATACCCCTTAGGCATCAGTTCAAATTGAACCGAGGCATATAGTGTCGCCAGAATTACAAAATTGCCACCGCTTTTTTATACGTTGCGGTTCTTTTAAAACCGATGCGTAACGCGCGAGTTAAAAAGCCATTTATTTACTAGTGCTAATAGCAAAAGTCAAAGTATGCAACAACTTGTGGAGTCTATGAAACAAGACTAAATACAGAAAAATTACATCTGCTTCCTTGCTTAGTTAGCTAAATGGCTTGGACAACTGTTGAACATGTTGTGCCACATAAGCGTACGAGAAAGTACCATCTCGAGCTCCTGCTGCGTCCAATTCTTAGTTGGAAGGTGTTGAAGGAACATTACCAATTCTTGGAAATCAGGCCTCTAGAGCTAGTATGACCA
Organism: Vigna nakashimae; assembly: GCA_034642375.1. Taxonomy (NCBI): domain Eukaryota; kingdom Viridiplantae; phylum Streptophyta; class Magnoliopsida; order Fabales; family Fabaceae; genus Vigna; species Vigna nakashimae. Next base: position 43,238,168 of record CM067762.1, on the reverse strand, counting down.
CTGATAAAAAAGTCAGAGATTAGATGATGTTCATTCTCTACAACACATAATCAATATCAAATGCTACCTAAATATAGTGAAAGCTTAAAGCTTTATTTCACCACAAAAAATTTACAACAAAGAATACTAGCTCCAAATGAAATCACACATAGAAACATGATATCAGTAGTATCTAATCTAACCATGTGTAAAGAATACGCTCCAAATGATTTTTGAACTTGTTGTTGAAAGAATGACACTTCAAGTACAGTTCTCGATAATCAACAGCAATCTGACAATCATAAAAATGAAGAACCTTATTTTTGCCGCTAACCCAATTAGGAATATGTTATAATCGAGAATACCTGGCGAAGCATATTAATCTCATCATCCCAGCTTTTTGCATCAGGAATATCATAATACTGAGAAATATAGTCAAGATACCTAAGACGCTTTCTTCTCAAAATTCCTTCCCTTTTATCTGAATTAGTTGGTGCATATCCCTAAAGTCCAAAGTTCATTAAATTCTTAATAAGAAAACCAAGTATCCATAGAAATCATGTGACTAACCTATGTACTTCTTAACAAATCATAGGGTAAATCTAACAACTCCAACGACCATGTGATGGAGACCTGAAACTTCTTTCTCTCCTCAACGTTAATTATGATTAAACCCTAAATCTCCAAATTGATAGCCCAATTTGTGAAATTGATTCCAAGTTTGCACGAACCCTACAATGTTAGAACCAAGTTCTCCCAATCTCTAATTCGATCAAATTGAATCCCCAATTAATTCCCAATATTTCATTCATTCTTTCCAATTTCTTTTTTAAAAAAAATTAAATATACACGTTAGAATCACGTATACCTATTAATGTCAGCCACGTCAATTAAAAACATAGTCTATCGTGCCACATCAAACATACATTAACGCCGTTGGACCCAATTTAACGGCAGGTATGTAATTGTTGCAATGTTTACAAAATAAGTACCTAATTGAAATGCCGAGAAAGAAGATGACCAATTTGAGATTTCTACCCCAAATAGGAACCTGACGAATGGTTAAACCAATATAATTTTATTATTTATATTTTTTTGCGCTAAATAATTATTTATGGTTGTGTACTTGTGTGTTAAAGAGTGTGGAATTAGTAGATAAAATTAATTATAATTGTTTTTATTTAGTTTGGGAAATGTATGAAGTAAGTGTTATATATTGATGTTTGGATACATTTATCAACGAAAGGAAACTAGTCGAGTGGTATTTACATGTAAGTGAGAAAAGTGAGAGCTTTAACTTTTGCATTTTACCTTTCCATGCATGCTTTATGTAAAGTAGGATCTCTTTTGCATCTAGAAAATTCAATTGTGCATTAAAGAGAGAGAAAACGTGAATTTTGGTTGACTCATGCATGTTTACGTGATGGGTTTCTTACTTTGCACCCTTTGAAAATTCAAAGAGAAGCTTGCATCTCTTGCTCCCATTTTTGAAAACAACCAAGGGAAGGCATTCACTTAAAGTTCATGTTGAACTCATGGTAGTGGTCTAGGAACATCTTCTAAAATTTCAAAAGTCTTAGGTATTCTCACCACTCATGGTATCCCTAGACACTCCTGGTATTTTGCATGTACACTTGTCTAGGTGAGTTTCACCCACTTCTGGTTGCATAGTGTTGTTTACCACTCTTGGTATTTGTTAAATATTTCTAAACGTAGTTATCTTAATATGTTACATACATAATGTAATCGATTAAGTGGTACAAAATTGGTTTACATGCTTATAACTAATGATTTTGATTTCTAAACATGTTTTAAATGTTCTTATATACATGTTGAGCATTTCATACATGTTATATGTTGCATATTTATCAAAAATGTTTTGAAACTCATTATATATGCTTCAAATATGTCATGTTGCATATTGATCAAAAAAGGCACCACTGTTATAGATATTCTAAAACATTTGTTCATATATTCTGCCGAATTAGTTGATATCGTACATTTATGCTGCTATAATACTTTATGCTTCATCTTATTTGCATAAATCATATTGAGTATTAGCAATTGTACATGATATCACATGTTATATTCATTTGCAATTCAGTATAAATACTCTGATTTATATACTGTTATATTGTTTTCAATATGATCAACTGAGCTTTGATTCTCACATTGAGATAAATCTTGTACTGCTCATTCTGGTTAAGTTCTACATTTCTTAATGATAGGGGGAGCATCACATTCTTCAATGGTTTGTAAGGATTTATTTTGATGTCTCTTTTAACACTTTATTTCCATGTTTCTTGTTCTGCCAGTTTTTTGCTAATGTGCAAATGGGGAGAGTAACTCGAAAACAGATTTCTTATTGTGCATGATAAAAAAAAAAGAGGGAGATTGTTGATAGGGGGAGCTATATCTAGCAAAACTCATCTCACATATTTGTTTTTGATAATGAACAAAAGAAATGTTTTATAGTTTCTTGCACAACAAATGGCATAACAGTTGCTTGTTTATTATTGTGTTTGTGCTTGAAATGATTGGTATATGTACATTAATTATATGGAAATGAATCATAGGTTCAAACATATTGCACTTTGTATATCTATAAGAAATAATCGATTAAAATGTTTATATAATATGTTAACTTTATTCAGATTTCAGTATATGCTTAACAGGGGCAAAACAAACTGTGAAATAATCGATTACAATAGTTGTTTAATCGGTTAAAACACGTTGCTATGCCAATGTGTGTTTGTTGAGTGCATTGATGTGTTTGGAATGAAAAATAACATTGAAATTTGCTTAAGTATGGAACTTACCCGATTACATAAGTTTAATAATCGGTTAAAATATTTATCTTGTGAAAATCATTTTCATTAATAGCCATAATTGCCTATAACAGTCATATTTGTTTGTTGTTGGCTTGTGTGATTTATCTAGTCGATTGCATGCACAATTTAATCTGTTAAATCTGAAACAAATGTAAAACTTTTAAATCAGAAAGAAAAGCTTAACAAATTACATTAAAGCGTAGTCGATTAAATTGCGTCAGGATTAGAAAATCCTATAAATAATTGTCTTGCGCACTGATTCAATACGATTTACATGAATTTACACTTTCATAACTGACTTGTTTGTTAAGTATTGATTGCAAGAGCGTCCTAAGACTTCTTGGAGAATCAAGATCATACATTTGGGTGAAATCATCAAGATTCTTGCAAGATAGCTGAGTTGATATTCTTTGAGGATCAGTGTCCATATTACAATCAAGAGGATTGTGTTCTTGTTGCTGTTAGCCAGAAGTAGTACCTGAGTGTTCTACATTGAGAGTTAGGAAGGCTCTTAAGGTGTACAGAAAGTTGGGATTGCTTTCTGGGTTTGTGAGATTGTGAGGTGTTCACACCTTGTACTGTAAGTGATATTGAGTGGCAAAGGAGAGTGCATTGAGAGGGGATATCCTTGTATTCTTGCTTGTATACTCTATCATTATAGTGGTTCCTTTCAACTAAGGTTGTTAAAGGAAGACAAGATGTAGGCTTGGCCGAACCAGTATAAATCTTTGTGTTGACCTTTCTCTCCTTCTCTTTTATTGTTGACTCGTATACTTGTCATATTGATTTCAAGAAAACTTAAAGATTTTGCAAAGCTTTTTAAAAGAACTATTTTTGAAAGCAAAATCCAATTCACCCACCTCTCTTGGCTTGAGATATTGGCATCACTTTTTCTACACAACATATTTATAAGTAAAAACAGGTAAAACACATTTGTTGACTTTTGGGTCGTGATTAGGTTAACTCTAATCAAAAGCTCACTTTGAAACCTATAAATACAGAGGTAAGGTAAAGAGGTAGGTGATTACATTTATTGCGAATTCAAAATTTTCCTGTGATATCCTATCGGATACGTCGGAGTGTTTTTCACATGTACTCACCCACTCAGCTTGGAGACTAAAGGCGAAAGACTAAGAACAACTGTAACGAAGACCTAAGATAACGTTAAAAGATTAACCATAAAGTGCAAAGAAGTAGTTCTAAACTCCATATCCGAAACACAACCCTTTGTATACAAACTCTAGATTTGATTGTGAAAAGAAATTGCACAGATTAGAGAAAGGAATGAAAAAGAACTAGATAAAAACAGCGAGTCAGTAACTTATATATTTTTACAAAATTTCAATGCTCAATCATTCTTATTTGAAAACTGAACTCGAATGCTTTGATATGATACTCTGTTGTTGCTCCAACCAAAGTTGTTGTTGCCGCAATAAAGTATCCTCTTGCATTGATACATTTAAAGTTAGTTCATTGGTATTTTCACCGGGCCATGTTCCAAAAAGATCATTGTCTATTGATGTTGCCAATGTTGTCCCATTGTAATCCTTTGCACTAAATGTTGGTGGCATTGCTGAAGCATAAAAATTCTGGTCTTTGAAGTGTAAGGGAATAAAACATAGGTTAGGATTCTGAAGAGTAGGAAGATTTGGTGTTTCCATTATGGCATCAATATTTGACCTGTGCACTTGAAATGTTGGAAATGAATCGTTCATAAAAGAGCATCGAGTCTGGAAACTTGGTTTTGTAAAAATTGATGGCACTGTTATGTTGGTCTCAAAAGAAGTGAGATCCTTTGATGTCTCATTTGGATACATGTCACCAAAAGATAGATCGGGATTTGCAACTGAACTGGAACTTTGATCTGAGATGGTTGGTACAATAAGATCCTGTGCATAAAGGTTGGCTTGAGTTGTTGTTGCCTTAAATGTTGGTGCCACATCAATGAATTTATCACCAGTTGTTGCAAATGGAGCAACATTCACTGTGTCATCCAGGAACGGATTGTAGTTGTGTTGAGGAACTAAAGGTTGATCAGACAAGGTGACAAATGGGATCATCCCATTTGTCAATTTGGGTGATGTTTCAGCAGGTGCAGTTACTGTCTTTGCCAAAACTAACTCCCAACAATCTTTGGTGATATTATTGGAAACTGCTTGGATATTTTGTTGCTCCCACTCATTTGTTTTATTTTGTTTCTCCCAATCATTTGTTTGATTTTGTTGTTCCCAATCATTCGTTTGATTTTGATGCAGTTCCCGCGGCAATTCATCAAAACTTACAGCATCCAAACTCGACCTTGATGTTTGATGAAATGGGAATGATGTGGCAGAAGCAAAACTATTTGCACTAACATAACCATCAGATACCGATTCTTTCTCATCTTTGTCTGATTGCTCCGAATTCATGTCTTCCTCAAGTGATCTACTAGGACTAAGGGCAACGTCGATAGAAGTCATGAGATCTTTCAACGATGTACACTGTGACCCAAAATCGGATTCTGTTTCAAACAAACTTTCAAGTGTCTCGCATCTTTCCATACCCTCGTCATGGGATGAACTTGAGCCTTTAAGATCCTTGTGTGGAGGAGAATGGAGGTGCTTTGAATTATTATTTGTAGGGAGAAAAGCTTGGTCTCTGAAGAAGTCATGCAATGTTTCCATAAGTTCTTCAGAGACCTTTTGCACTTTGGGGTAGTCATAGGACCTTCCAATTCCAATGCTCACACAAAAAGAATAGAAAGCTGATAAGTCATCAAACTGCTTGCAGGATTTAACGCAAGCATTGAATGTTTCAGCACAAGCCCAAAATGGCAAATGGAAGAAGTTATCCAAGATAACACCAAGACCATCAGAGATATCCCTGTAAAGATCAAAGCTTTCTTGTACAATAGCATAAACAGAAATCTGAACCAAGCGGTTGGTCCTGGCAGACCCTGTAGGCTTTGTGCAAATGGCTCTATCCAATAACCTTTGCCAGTGAGAAATTCTGTCAAGCACCATTATAGGTTTCATGTCTTTGATACATGGCTCATTGGACGTCTTGGTCACCTGGTTCATCTGGTGACAGCGGTTGTGATGGTTGAATCGCCGTTGAAGCTTTCCAGTGAGGAAGCAATCCAAGCGTTCATCGAGGTACAAAGCAAATAATCTAACGAATGCGGTGTAATCCCAAGGGCTAGAATTGGAATCATCCTTGAAACCTGAAAGGTTGAGAATTTTGGCACCCCTTTTCATTGCACGGAAGACTTCCCTAGGAAAATATGGATCACCATCTTGAAAGATTCTAAGGACAATGAGGAGACATTTGAGGGCAACAACCCAATTCCGGGTCTTACCAATGCGTTTGCCTATACAATGAGCACATGCAGATGCACACAATTTGTTAGAGGAGACTATGTTCAAAATCTCATTCACATAACGCTCTTCAATTGGGTTTTTATCATGGGTTGTGGCTTTCAGGATGATGACATCAAGATTGGCTGCATTGGTAACCTTGGCTAGGCTAATGCTTGTTTGGTCCTTCACAGCTCCAATTGCCTTCCTGAGCCTGCTTGGCATGATGAATCAAATTGATTGAGAATGAGAATTTGATCTCTTTCTTTGCACCCGTCTCCCCTCACAATTCTAACATCACTACGCATTGGACGCTTGCTCATGAACTTTTTCCTAACAAAACTCATCGGATTTCCATAGAACATCTTTTGTCTCAGATATTCACGGAAAACTATGATCGAGAGTAAAGGTAGGAAAGGAAAAACCTAGACATGGCGAGAATATCACTCTTTTTTTGTCTTCAAAATGAGTAATTTAACATCAATAGTATTGCCCTCATTAACCATCTCTTTTCATGTTTTTTATAGAATGAAAATCTATATATACCTGTTTAAATCTTCAGTATGTAGCTCATTTTAGATTGTAATATATTTGGTAGGTGGAGATATCATGAGCTTTATTTGATGTAAAAGAATACTGTTATATTAACATTGATATTGTTTTACGAATTTAATTAGAATGTTGAACAAAAAATTCAGGTTCATAATCACATATCGCAAGATACCGTAAGGTTAGTAACTTTTGTAATAAGTATTTTAAAAATTATAAGTAGGGAGCGGACCCCAGAAAGGACGGACGTCTTACATGGACCAAACACGCTAATCGTCTGCTCATCGCCAGGCATTGGACATGAGCCGGACGCCCGTACGTCCGCGATCACACATCATCAGGGGTTGGACATGCCAAGCCAGACACCCGTACGTTCGCAATCACACAACCTTACTGCTCGACATCCGGATAAATAGCAACGAGGTCGGCCGGACATGCCGCCAGTTAATTATGCCGCCTATAGGAATTGATTGGCCGGCAGGCCGAACTTTGGGAGACCGGTCGGCCATGCAGTCAATTATCAAGGTTTAAGGTAAGTAGTGATTAAAAACTATTTGGCTGATTTTGGGCCGTGATTAATTTTTCACTAATCCCAAGCCCATAGCAAAAGCTATAAATACATATTCAGGGTGAGTGGTAGATAGGTTGCATTTACTGTGCATTCATTACTATTCCATTGAAAAACGTCATTGCTCTCAACTGACTTTGGCATCGAAGAATCTTTCGCAGGTCTCCCACCCGTGCACTGAGAAGGAAACTGAGGAGTGTAACACCCTAATATTTTAAAGGGTATTACTGATAGTAGAGACTAAATTAATTTGATATATTTTATAAACCATCAAACTTTATTTCAATTCTCCCAAAGTACAATACCAAACTTACAAACTTCAAACAATATAGTCTTCACCACTTAACATAAATTCGAATTTCAACTTATAAGTTTTACACAACATAATTTTTCCAATACAAATTTATTCTTTTTACAAAATATCCCTGAAAGTTTTTCCCCGCGTCTCTCTCATCTCTAAGCTTTTTCAACCGCATCTGCGACATTATCTATTCACATATAACATGAGTTATATGATCATAGCACAAACAAATAAGGGTAAGCCAACCATATCATAAAATCATTAAACTTGTAATAAAAATATTATAATCATGTATTTCTGCAATTGATAAAATATCATTATTCCGATGTCATTAATTCATCATTATCAAAATCATCTTTCTCATTTCCATAAATCTTACAAGTGTTCCATGCTTACTCATGAAGCCTTATGGTCAGACCGCTCTCTGCCTGCTTCCTTAAGCCTCACTTATATACTATGTCTTACTTTCTGAAGCCTTATGGTCAGACCCCTCTCTGCCTGCTTCTATAAAACTTACGAATCATATGTTTATGTCAAAGCCGTATGGTCAGACCACTTTCTGCCTGCTTTCATAAACCTCAAGTGTTACTTTGCTCATACCAAACTCTCATGGTATAACTCGAACAAACTACTCCCGGTAGTAAACATCATTTCATAAGTAATGATTTCTCATATCCACCCCAACATTTCATAAAACCAACAATTCATACCCTCTTATCCACCTAACTCAATCATGTTCATTCTTTAATCATGAATTCATAATCACCCGTTTTGGTATCAATAAATCAAACATATTGCCAGATATCATGCTTCATATTATAAACTCATTTTGCCCATAACGAGTATAACTCAACATATTTTCACCAAACAAAGATCATGGATCAACCAAAATATATCAACATATCTTAAGAACTACATATTAAAGTCTGGGCTCAATGTAATGATAAATAAAATATATATGAAATTTTTTACCATGATAATATTATGCATCTACAATCAACTTGTTTTATTTTATTTTCATCCTATTATAGATTTTTCTTTACCCCAATTGGTCACCGGAGAGGACCCAGATGTCTGAACGCATCAAACTCACCTTCGACGCCAGCACATATGACTAGTCACAACTGACTGGACCAGGCCAGGGCTGCTCTATGATCAGGGATGTGCCAACTCAGGTTTTTAAGGTTCCTCTATCCTACCAACAAAGGGAGGTCCTCAATAATTAACAATTTATTTATTTAATTTATCTACCTTATTTTCTTATGCTCTAAATCTTAAAATGCTTAATTTTACTTCCTCTCACAACAACCTCAACCAGTATCTGTATATCTATTTAATACCCATATACAAGTTATTACAGAACCCTTATTCCAAACCTCCCAACAAGATCAATTTCAGCCAACAAACTCATTCAATAAATTCATCACAATAAACATCCATAATAGAATTCATACAAGATAATTATAAACAATTAACAATAATAAAACATTACAATAAATGGTCATAGAAGAATACAATATTTGACAATCATAAAAATAATCTTAATATAAAAATTCATGGGGAAACAAGAAGTTGAATCTGGCAGAGCCGGTTAGACAACTTCTAATCCATCCAAAAATACAATATAATTAAATAACAAGAACAATAACATGTATGGGGAAATAAGAAGTTGAATCTGGCAGAGCCGGTTAGACAACTTCTAATCCTTCCAAAAATGCAATAAAATAAATAAGTAAAGCAATAAATAGTTTGGGGAAACAAGAAGTTGAATCTGGCAGAGCCGGTTAGACAACTTCTAATCCTTCCAAAGTGCAATAAAATAAATAAGTAAAGAAATAAAACGTTTGGGGAAACAAGAAATTGAATCTGGCAGAGCCGGTTAGACAATTTCTAATCCTTCCAAAATACAAAAATAAACAACTAATAACATACAAATGGCATAACATAATCAATATCACGTTTTACAACTATCACACTTGGATATCAACACAAAAGCATACTCTCATTTAAATTCAAAATCATACAGAAACAAAATACTCCATAATCAAGATTTAAGATCAGACAAAAGCAAAATATAGCATATTCAAGACTCAAGATAATACAAAAGGAGATACTCAAGGTTAGCTTCCCTTACCTCTATTACAGACTTAATCTCCTCGCTCTCTGAAAACTTCCAGAATATCCCCTTTGAAATTAGAAATTCTTCCAACTCTCTTCTCTCAAAAATTTTCTAAGTTCTTTGGTGTAAATTTTCAGCCTCCTTACTATTCATTTTTACTATTCATTTTTTTATTCATTTTACTATTACAAAAATAATTTTTTATTTGCAAATTGGTGAATTCTGATCTCAAAGCTACGTGGAACACTTATCCTCTCCAAAAATAATTTTTTTTTTTTACTATTCACTTTTTACTATTCACAATTTACTATTCACTATTTACTTTTTTTTTTTTTAGTATCTGACTTACAAATATTTTTCAAGGATCTTACAAGGAGCGAGGATAAAGAAACAGACATTCGGAGAACGAGCAGAGAAGAAAGTGGAGGCATTGGACTAGCTCAGCCTTTACACCCGAAACAATATCTATATTGATTTTGATTGATTAGAATATAAAAATTTGTAGAATATAAAAAGTGAATTCTTATTTTACTCGTTCAATTAAGACTCTTTTGGTCCCTCGAAGGAGGGGTTGTGTTCAAGATGGTCCTACCTTTTTTAAAAAGTAACAAATGATCCCAACTTTTGAAAAAATAGCTCAAGTTAATCCTTTTTGCTTACAGCATCAAAAATTAAATGGTGCAGCTACCCCTGGACAAAACTTAGAACGTGTCAATTTTATGTGATTGCGTGGCAGTGTTAGGTTTATTGACGTGTAAAATTAAAATTAGGAGAAAATAAATTGAGTACGTGGCAATGTACTATTAGAGAGGTTAAAAAAAGAGGGGTTAGGGTTAGAATGAAAATCGCGATTTGGGATTAAACATTGTGGTGAAAGTTGTGTTGAAATTGGGGTAAGTGTTTATCTCATTGAAGGTGAAGGTTTTCTTGTTCTTATCTGTATCAAATTTGTAGGTTTCCTCCAAAGGGCTTTAGCAGCCATTAATATTTGTTTTGTCGCATTTGGAGGACGAACAAGACATACACAAGATTATTCTTTTTTTCTTGGTTAAAAGATGTCAGCTTTGATTTCGTCTAAGCTAAGCTACTTGGATTTCGAACTAAATCTGAAGTTGAAAACAAAAGCAAATCTAATAAGGTTAAGCCATTTGGTTCACCGAGTGAGAATCTCAAGAGCAAAGGAAAGCCCTTTGACACTAATGAAAAAAGGAAGAAAGCATTTAGGGTTGTAGAAAAACAACAAATGGAGTTTTCCCCTTTTACAGCAAAGTCATTTTCAAAACTTGGGCTCCCACATGTGTTGATTAAGAGGCTAGAGGAGGAGGATTTTATTGTTCCGACTGAAGTTCAGTCTACTGTAGTTCCCTCCATTCTGAACAACCGTGTTGATCAAGTGCAGACCCAAACTCAAATTCAACAAAGACTAAGCGTTAGTTAATCATGGTTTTTGCAATTGTGCCTTTTTTTTGTCACAATTTTAACCTCACTGCCACGCAACTGCCACGCAATAAAATAAACTGAACACGTCATTAAGTTTTGTCCAGAGTGGCAACTGCACCGTTTAATTTTTGACGTCGTTAGCAAAAAGGATTAACTTGACCCGTTTTTTCAAAAATTGAGATCATTTATTACTTTTTAAAAAATATAGGACTATTTTGAACACAACTCCTTTTTTGAAAGACAAAAAGAGATATTAAGCCTTTGATCTTAAAGAGGACCTTCTATAATTTCGCACGTGAAGAGTTATTTCTTGGTTTCGTCTAGTCATTAATAACTTGATAATTTTTACATAATAATAGATAGAAACTTGTAAGGAGTCCTATTGAAAATAAAAAATATAAGCATGCTGCCATCCACACCAGAATATATTAAAAGAGTTCTTACTAACGTTTTTTCGTAATATCATATTTTAAATTATATGTTTTACTATTAATAAATTAAAACGATATTCTTTTTATAAACCGACGCCAACATGATAATTCTTTATTTTCCTTTTCCACATGGGTGATTATAACACTACAATAAAAATCTAAATTTGTCATGGTCGACACTCATGAAAATTAAATATGTTTTTTCAAAATTTCTCACAAATTAAAATGCATTAAAATATGCTCGAATGAAATATTTTTCAAAAATTTTATGTGGGTAATTTTTTACTAACATTTTTCTTGGGAAAAGACATGGCATGTCAGTAAGTAATTTAAAGACAAAATTAAAGTTATAATAATATATTTTAGGGTTAAACATGTTTTTGTCCCTTAACTTCCAGTGAAAATTGGAATTAGTCCCTCTTCAAAACTTTAGAAATGTGTGAATGTAGTCCTTATAACTAAATTTTGTTAGATTTATTTGATGTTTCAAGTGCGTTTCATGATAGCATTTAAGTTCTTTACACCATTTGACACGTTTTTGCTTCAATGTTAACTAAGAAATGTGTTTGAAACATCAAATAAAGTTAACAAAATTTAGTTAAAAAGACTAAATTCACACATTTCTAAAGTTTGGAGACTAAATTGGTCCAAAGTTTCAAAGAGAGACTAATTCCAATTTTCAATGAAAGTTAAGGGACCCAAAACATATTTAACCCTATCTTTTATTATCTAATATAATTATTTTATAAGCACTCCCTCTCTTTGAATTCAAGGAAGATTGCATTTTCTTGACAAAAAATATACTTGACAAAAAATACATTTGTCAAAGTTCGCATAAAGGTGATATTTCCTAAGAAGAAGTAAAACTTGCCTAATATGGTCAAGATGTTCTTAAAGACATGTGTTATAGATTAAAATATCATAAAAGTATACTGCAACGAACCTTCATATGCATTCCCTAAGGACATGAGCAACCCTACAAAACACACATTCATGCTTTTACTTCTTAATCGTATGAGTTCCTATACTCGTTCTAAGTCCAAGTCTTCCTTCATCAGCTCTTCAAACCCACCAGGGGGTACCTGTCAAAGGTACTTCGATGCTTAATAATTAATCCGAATGATATTAAAGCAAAGTCTCAAATTCACAATAAATGCGATCACCTACCTCTTACGTTTAACCTCTATTTACAGTTTTTTATATGGGCCTAAGATTATTGAAACCCTATTCACGGTTCAATCTCGGCCCATTATACACTAATTAGTACTTACCCTTAATTTTGATTTGCAATAGAATCGTCCGTCTAGCTTCTAATCTGCCGATCGGATGGTCTTCGTCATATCTTGTCTGAATTTCGTATTTTCGCATTCATGATTGCACGTCCTTCACTAATGGTACGATCGCCTGACCATGCAGTACAATTAGGGATGACAACGGGTCGAGTTGAGCATGGATAGTGCCTACTTGCAACTTGACCCGAAAAAAAAATCCATCCATTATTCACCCGCTACCCGAATGGATAACCGCTTTAAAAATATCCGCGAGTATTTTAAAACCCATGGATACTCATGGATACCCGCGGATACCCGCAAATATTTAAAAAATATATATTTTTATAAATTATTAAAATAAATTTTAATAAAATTACAAAAATATGTAAAATATAATATAAATTAAATTAAATATAAATTAAAATTTAATTTTAATTAAATTTAACCTTATAAAATATAAATTAATTTTAATTTTAATTACATTTAACTTAAGAAAATATAAATTAAAGTTTTTATTTTAGTTTTTGCAAGTAGCGAATATCTGCAAGTACCAACTATCTGTTGCGAATTTTATCTGTAGATATCTACAGGTACGAATTTTTTTGTCATTCCTAGACATGGTTCATTAACCTCATGAAGGTGTTGGGACAGTCAAGCCAAAAGACATGACTAACCATTCACACCAACCAAACTAGGTCATGAAAGAGGTAAAAAAATTAAAAGATAATATGACGTAGTTTAAGGCACACAATTGACTTCTGCTAAGAAGATTATGTTTAAGGTCATCTATTAACAAAACGTTTTCAATGAAAGGGGAAACGTTTGTACCTATCTTTCAAACTCCTATGATTCTGCCGTTTTGGTTTCCTCCAAATGTGACTGAACCTCATTTCTTGTCCCTTATATTTAGGAACATACATTTTTCACCTGTCATGTGACGTGAGCAACCACTATCCAAGTACTATGACAAGGCTTTCTTTTCGGTCACCAAACATATCTGCAAGAGGAATTATTTAACTGATGGAAGCAAGTCCAAGCTCCATGCTCGAACAGCTACACGAATCAGAATGACGCAGCAGGTTGAATGAATGCATGAAGAATGCAATGCACACCAGGTATTCGATGGAAGGTTCAGTGAATGTATGATGAGTGTTTGAAGTCCCTCAAGCTCAGAAGGCCTTCCAATAGGGAAGGAAGCTAGAGGAAAGGTTGTTGGATAAGCACACAAGAGTTGAACTCTGAGAAAATGGGTTGGAGAAATCTCAAGAGCACTTCACTATATCTCAAAGTTGGATTTTACAAAGGAGGGAACCTTTCTTTTATAGATGAAGAAAGGTATCCATTTCTGAGTTGCCTATCATCTACAAATAAAAAAGGAAGTGTGTTGGAGAAGGTAAAGAGCTTGGGGCGCACGTTTCAGCCAAGAACACATTAAAAACATGTTGAATGAGTAAAGCTGGTCCGAGATGGCTGAGTGTTGAGGGATGCAGATAGACATCAGGTGCAATTCGGAAGTCACTTTGCCTTTGAAAACTCAATCTGTACAGCATGCTTTTCTTTCCCTCTTTTGATTTCTTTGCTTCCTTTAGCTTGCCAAACCTCCTAGGTTGATTAGGCATGGTCTCCAACCTTTATTTAGAGCCTACAAAATAGTAGAAATATATTTAGTAAAGAGAAGAAGGATTAATAAGTCATTTTTCATAGGAGTAAAGTGTTGAGTGATCCTTCTTCTTCTTGAATCCTTCTAGACATGGCTCTTGTCAAAGGTCCTATATGCATCTTAGATGGTCTGCCATCAGTCCCTCCCTCTTGAAAAGGATTTGTCCTCAAACTTGACCTTCCTCCTTTCCATGGCCGAGATAATGTAGAAGAATATTTTGAGTGGGAGAGGAAGGTTGACCAAATCTTTGAGTGTTACCATATTGATGATGCAAGAAGAGTTACCTTGGAAACTTTGACCTTTCAAGGCGCTGCTTTATGTTGGTGGTCATCTTTTATTAGAGACCAAAGGATGTGACAAGCATATACCATCAAATATTGGAATGAACTTAAAGTGGCCTTGCATAAAAGACATGTTCCAGCGTATTATGAAAGGGAGATCATGGACAAACTCCATCGACTCCAACAACAAAACATGAGTGTTGAGGAATATCGACAAAAAATGGAATTACTCATGTTAAGAGCTGGAATTAAAGAGGAAGATAGAGTCACAATAGCTAGGTTCCACAGTAGGCTCAACTATGAGATCCGTGATAAGGTAGAAATTTTACTTTTTCTAGACCTCAATGACTTTGTCCTGTTATGTGTGAGAGTGGGAGAGCAAAGAAGGAAAGCTTTCACTAAGAAGAGTTACCCTACCACCTCCATGTATAAGAAAGATTATAAGAGGGAGGGTAGTCAATCAAGGTATGAGGACCTCGAGAAAAAGAAAAAGAAAAAGAGAGAGTGAGAGGAAAAGATAGAGACATAAGAAGGATAAAGAGAAAAAAAGAGGAAAATGAGAAAAAAAACTCATAAAGAGTCCTCACCGGACAATGAGAGTAGGGAGACCCGATGTTTCAAATGTAGGGAAATAAGACATTATTCTTCTGAGTGTCATACAAAAAGGTCAACCTACATGCTTGAACATGATGGAGATAGTAAGGATTCTTCCTCAAGTGAGTTTGAGACATCCATGTCTGACGAAGAACATGAGACTCCACCTTGTGATGAAGATTTACTTATGGTCAGACGACTCCTATAAACAAAGCATGTTGAGCTTGAACAATCACAATGCGAGAATCTACTCCACACAAGCTGTAAAGTTTTAGAAAAAACGTGTTCTATGATTGTGGATAGTGGCTCTTGTTGTAATTGTTGCAGCTCAAAGATGGTTGATAAGCTAGGCTTAACTACTACTCCTCATCCAAACCCTTATAAACTTCAATGGATAAAAAAGGATGAAGGGATAATAGTCAAGGAACAAGTTAGTGTACCCATTTCCATTGGCAAATATGAAGATCAAATTGTTTATGATATAGTTCCAATGGAACTTAAGCACATTCTACTTGGATGACCCTGGCAATTCCACAAACAAGCTTTGCACGATGGAGTCCCCAATAGGATAACCAATGATTGTTGGGTTTTCCCAATGCATGTATGTATGGTTGTTGGGTTATCGCAACGGAGGGTTTGATGCTAAGGGAGAATAAAGTTATGAGGCTTAAGGGTTTTTCATGCAAATATATGTGTAAGGGTGTGGTAATAATCATATGCATTATAATTCTGTTGTTTGGGTTATAATATATATAATGATTGAATTTGGATTATTCAAGTGTTGTGATGTATATGTTTAGTATGTTTACAAGTATATGTGATGTTTGAATGCATGGATGATGTTTTGGGGGAGTTCCCTCGTGATTTAGGGTTGTTGCATTTGTGTTTGCAGACTTGAATTATGTCAAGGATGTGTTTTGTTTCGCAGATAATCGATTAACACTAATGATAATTGATTATTGCGAGTATATATTGAGTCTGGTTGCGGGAATAATCGATTATCACTTATGATAATCGATTATCCCTTCTTGTGTGATGTTTTTGGGTGATTTTTACTGAGATAATTGATTATCACTTTGATAATCGATTATCACAGTGTATTTTTGTGAAAAATGGCGAATTTAATGAAGAATGAAAGTGGTTCAAGCCTGGGAAGCAGTGGAACACATTGGTACTCAGTGAATGAAGGTAATGTTTAGGGTAAGTTTTGACTTGTGATTGTGAATTGGAGCATGAATGAGTGTAGGGATGTATTGGAGTATGTGATTGTTGAGCATGAGAGTGGAGGATAAGTCTATTTACTATACCTTGTAAATCCTAATGCCATCTGAGGATAAGTGTTTCCTTTTTGCGTTGTGTGCATTGGAAGGGTTATTCGGGTCATGATCCTTCCTTGTGTTGGGGTGAAGGTGTCTTCCTTGTCCTTGTGTGGCAGGATTACATGTTCCTTAGCTAAATTGCAGGACTACTCGAATGTATCTGTATGAGGAATCTACAGATGAGGTTATAAGAGCGGCTACAGGTGAGGTAGGGTACAGGAGTGTGACTTATTCTTTCTATTGTGGTGTTTATGGTATGGTGATGCTCATGGTGTTGTTCATGACTCAGATAGTCATGATGGTGGTGAATATATGATGGTCATCATGGTATTTAAGATGCTTCAGTTGATGCTATGTGATAGCAGTGTTATTATACGAGTATAGTAGGTGGTTAGCTAGGTGCTAATAAGTGGATAGACCAAGGGTGTATGTGTGAGATGCTAGTGATGACATCAACTGATAGAGATTGAGGCTCGACGGTCAAGTAATTTGTTTGATTGAATTGTTATGTTCGAGGATTTGGAATCCTATTGTTATTACCACTATGTATAGGGTGTTTGATTATTGTTTATTTAATCAATATGTTTATATCTTGTTACTATGAATGTTTTACTGGTAGTTTACCCATACATGTTTGTGCATGTACATGTGAATGCGACGATGTGATGTTATACGTGAGTAAATGATGTGGCAGATGGTGCTAAGACATGATAGATTCAAGAGATGACGGGAGACAAACTTGGGATTTTATTTACAGTTATTAGTTTTCAACTTTGAGACCATGTAATTGAAGTCATTTTATTTCCTTCGTTATTTTCATTAGACAAATGTTTTGGAACTATTATGTTTGTGCATGTTTAAATGTTGAGCTTGTTTGAAACTACGTTTTCGCCTCATGTTAAGGTTTGAAACTTTTTCCCAATTTTGAATAACTATGACATCCTGGAATTTAGGGCGTTACATGAGGCCAACCATGAAGGATAAGGTATGAAGAAGTCTAGAAGAAGAAATTTCATAAGGTAAGAACAAAGAAAGAGTAGTCTTTCAATTTTAGGAAAGTAACTTTAGATTCAACTAAGTTGTAAAATTTGGTTGCCTCTCCTTTTATAAGTGGAAGAGTAGGCTAAAGTTCAATGAAGTAAAAAGGACCTCGAACCTTCGTATGGCAAGGGTGGGAATGAGAGTCTTCCCCCCTAATTATCGTCCAAGTTCAATGTTTATGAGCCTCCCTTGATGTTGACATCTTTCAAAGGCTTCCTATGATCCATTTTAGGCGTATATTCACCTACATCAAGGCTTATGGTGCACTACTTTACTCTAAAAGCTAATAAGCTTCTAAAACAAAGCTAAACAAAGTGTTATTTCCAAATACAAGGCCTAAAGAAACTATTTTACATATTTACAAAGATATTTAAAGATAAAAGAAGAAGACTAAAAATGTGATCCTCCTACAAGAGTAGAAACTTGAAGTTCCATCTTCCCCTTCCATCTTCTTGAGCATGAGAGGTCCAATGTTTCTAAGGCTTGAAGAAAAGAAAGAATAAGTTCTGAAAGTCCTTCTTCTACTTCCACTCTCCTAGCCTTAGCTAAAGTTGATGCTCCTTGAATGGATATCCATTTAGTTTCCTAAATGGGTTTCCATCATACACTCCCTCTTGAAAAATTATTTGTCCTCAAATCGAAAAGATATTTAAGGAAGCACAACTTTGACCCATTGATCTCCTCCTAGATCACACAACTACTTACAAAAAATAACAAAGAGGGGTATTATTAAAAGAATATACCTAAACATAAGATTAAAGAAAGAAGGCATTTTGTTGGCCTTTATTTCAAAAAGTTATTGTAGTGATAAAAGCATATACAAAAGAAAGAAATAAATCCTTTTATTTTTTGAAAGGTTTTCTTTAGGAAAAAATATATTTTCTATAGAATCTAAAACGTTTTCTTCACTAGGTGACGAATGAGAGTTATCCAAACTTCTAGTGTGTTGATATTTTAAAAGAAATGTTCTTTTTGGAGGATATTCAAAAAAAATGTTCCCTCTCTCATGCAAATTGCCTATTACACGCATCCACCTGTTCCATCCTATACAAATTAGAAGTGAACCTTAGAAACAAAGAAGACATTCAAAAAATGTTCTCCTCATCAAAAGTTGTGCCAAAAAGTTCGTTCAACCTACTTTTGAAAAACTACTGAAAAAGCAAGTATGTTCTAACAAGTTGACTTTAACCACTGGCTGCTACATACAACAAGACTGAGATGACTCAAAGATCAAAGCAAAGTTTTATCTAATGGATATCTTTTTTAAAAGTCTTTAAATAGAAGATCGTTCAAAAAGAGAATCAAGATAATAACATATAGAAAAAAAGCTCCAAAGAACAACATTGAGAAAAGGCTCAAAGCATACAAACTCAAAAGAAAATATCTGAGAAAGAGAAGAAAAGCCCACGCAAGGAAACAGTCTCAAGCTTGGCTTAATACCAATTTTGGTCCCTAGTTTTGTTAGTATATTTCAAAGTGGTCATCCTATTTTTTAGTTGTTCAAAGTAGTCCCATGTTCTGTAAAGATGGTTCAAGTTGGTCCTTTTTGTTGACTGTGTTAAAAATGTTAACGTTGTAATGTCCACCTTAGCCAATAGTGAATGACTTGTCCAGTTATTCATTACGTGGCAAGCTTAGGTCAATTGATGTGACAATTTCCTTAATTTTACCCAAATTAATTTGCTTAATATTTCTTCCCTGTCAATGTCTTCAATCCAAGAACATAAACGAAAATGAAAAAAAAACAAAACTAGGGACCAAAGAAAATAACTCCAAAATGTGAAATCAAGCCTTATTCAAAACCTTAATCTGAAATCCCTAAAATTTGCAAAATCTGAAACACAAGAATAAGAAACCCCAAAATGTTGCAATCACAAAGATCATCATCCTTTTCACGGCTCAACCCGTGTGAATCGCGAGTCAGATCGCGAGAAATAGGATCCCCAAAACGCGACGCACCACTACGAGCCTTGTCACCATGAAGACGTTGTAGAACGGAGACCCTCGTCACTACAGTTACGCCAAGAACGAAGCCTTTGTGTCACCATAGAGACGCTATTGCTAACGTCCATGGTACCGTAGAGATGGAAGTCGCGTCTTCCACCAGAACTCGCGTCTTCCACCGGAACTTGTCTCCCCTTCTTGCGAAACACTCTCAAACCAGAAAGAAAAAGGAAGAGAAACCCTATGTTGCATCTTCAAGTTGGAGATTTTCAAGAGCCATAGTCTTTTGGGTCGGTTAATGAGGCTCAATAAAGACAAGAGGCATTCAAATGGAATCTGCCCCAGACTAAAGCTCTACAGAACATTGTGCTTAGATTCAGAAAATTGTACTCAATTGTCACGTCAATTTGATCAATTGCCACATAATTGGACAGGTCATTTATTATTGGCTAAAGTGGACATTACGCCTTTGGGTTTTTAACGCCGTCAAGAAAAAGGACCAACTTGAACCATTTTTACAAAACATGGGATCACTTTGAACAATTAAAAGATAAAAGGACCATTGTGAACACAACTAACAAAACTAGGGACCAAATTTGAGATAAGTCCTTAAGCTTCATTGTCATATAAGCTTATTATTGTAAGAGGAAAGAATAGAGAAAAACCTAAGAGTCTATTAGATTCAATTGTATTGTATACACATCCTCTCTACGAAATTAATGGTCTAAGAACTTGTATCAAATCTAGTTTATTGTAATTTGAAAAGAATTCAAACACTTTATGATTAATTTAGTGGTGTTAAACGATAGCTAGACAACATATCGGAAAGATATTGAATTTTCTAGTAGAAGCCAAGAATGGATGAAACTTAGTGACGCTTAACTCGATGAAGTTAAATGGTAGTTAGACGAGTTTGTCTAGTGAAAATCAGGAATGCGTTAAAACAACTAGACAACATATCAGGAAGATATTTTGATTGTTTAGGGATACCGAGAGCGGTGACGAACACTGTGCAACCAGGAGTGGATGAAACTCGGTTTTAGTTAGAATAACGGGGTTACTTGGAATGGCTAGGTGATACCAAAAGTGGTAAAAATACTCAGTTGACAACTAGATGATTTGTGCCTAGATAATTTTAAGATGTCTACTTTGTAGTTATTTAGATGTTTTATCTTGTACACTTATAAGAGAATGTAATTTGTTATGTATTTATACTCTTTTATATCTATACACATTTGATTACCCTAAACTTTTTCGTTTAAGGTTATTTGTTAAACTTCAAAATCGGAAATTCTTTAGACGATTCTAGTCTTCACATACAACACTCTTATACTATATAATAATTAAGAGGATAGAAAAAGATAAAGCTTCAAAGCAAAATACTCTAGAAAATAGAAAATAAGAAATTTCTTCTTTTTAATCTTGTAAGTTTTAGGATCTATATATTTAGACTTTAATTGGTTCCATTTAGGCTAAGAGAGAGACATCCAAGTACAAGGAAAGTGGTATTCCAACATATAAAGAGGAAGCTTGAAGAAGTATCACATTATTTAAAAAAAAAAAAAAGACTTTTTCAAGACTAATGTGATTTGTGACAAAAATTCTCAAGTTCAACCAAAGTTTTTAGACCCATATAATCTAAAGTGCAAGAGAATCTATCTCATTCTAAAAATAAATTCCATCACCTATTTTAAAAATTACTTTTAAATTAAATGGTTTTTTCAACCAACTGACTTGCTGTTATTGAATTTCTCTTGAATGTATGTGCTTGTGTACATATAAAAGGTGTTTCTTTTGTACCTAAGATCAATATAAAATAGAAACTTGCAAAACAAATATCACATAATTTTTTTTTCCTTTATAGCATTACATGGTACAGGCACTCTAATTGCTTTAAATATATTCTTTTACACAAATAGAGTCAATACACATGCATTCAAATATTATTAGTTTAAATAGAAAGTTTGCGTTTTGGATGTTGTTTGAATGACAAATTAAATCGAAGTAATGTAATTTCTATTAGTGCTTGATTTTATAAATAGAAATAGGTTAATTTCATTGTAAAAAATAATTCTTTATTAATGACATAACGCACTATCGTGTTTATGGTCAATTATTACATGCAATTAGAATAACATTCACGAAAAAACATCCATATGATAAATAATCAATTCAATGCTCAATCATATTCATTATATTCATTATGATGAAAACTCTATAAGCAAAGAGTGGTCGAATACTCTTAACATATTTAGACCATTCAAATCTTATCAAGAACAAGACTCACTCCAAGTCTCAGCTCTCATAACATCAATGCCGAGTAAAGTACCATTACCTCGTCATCAATGCTACTATCATCATCCAACAATAGACTAAAAACAGCATTCACAAAATTAGAACACTAAAAATTGAAAATTTTTAATTGGAGAAAAAAGCAACATCACCGAACTAAAATCATATTTAAATCTTTAGAAAAATTACTCTAATTCCAATGGCTAAAAATAGCCTTTTGAAAACTTAAAAGACCAAAAAACAGAACTTTTAATTAAACGACAAAAAAAACAGAGCGCCTCCAATTTGAAAGACTAAAAATATATTTAAACCAATTAATATTAATACCCTAGTTTAACATGCACTCTAGAAACTATATTCAATATACAAGATCTACTCCAAAACAGTAATAAGATGTCAACTGATATCATTGCTTTACCAGCTTTCTCTCGAAAATGTGTTCCACTTCAACACGAAGACTCTCAACATCTATTGCATAGTCTCTCTTATACTCATCCTCCATCAAATCATGCAACAACTTCCTCATTTTGTTCAGTGCATCACCTAAAGCACAAAAGTCCTTAAAAACCAGAGCATCAGTGGTTCTTAGTTGCAAGAGACTCTTGATCGCAACAAGGGCCTGCTTAATACATCCCACAAACAAGGCCAAAAGTCAAACCAAAAGCTTAACATGAACCACCAAAAGGGTCAATCTGCCAATACAAGATTTGTCAACATTTTATTCCGATAAATTTTTCTAGGTGTTTATTTAGAGGAAAAATAATAAGGTAAAACGAACTAAATTTCTCCACAAGTTAACAATAACTTGTGCATTTTAACTTTTATAAAATCTTTCATCTAAGTTCTCCAAAAAGTTGAGATGCATAATTAAAGTTTATTCATTTTTCCTTTTATTTTCCTCTTCTATATAAGTGTTAAATTCAAATAAAGAACTGTACACTACCAATTTTAATCAATCCCTCACTCTTATTCCACTGAACATACTGCCTTGTATCAGATATGAATCTGAAAAATTATTTTCTAATTATTTCCCCCAAACATATCACCAAAACATTGTGGGCTAACTGAGAGAGCATAGAATGGAAAACAAAAAAGGTATCGAATAAGCTCATCATCAATTTCATACGACATACTATAATGGAACAATGTTATAAAAGAGTGGCTCAAAATGAGATTTTATGACAGTCATTGCACAGTATTAGTCAAAAAATAAAACAGGATTTCAAACACAATTTAACTACAGTGTCAGTTGCAGTGTCAAGAATCACCTTTTCCTGGATATCAAGGTCGGTTGATGCAGTTAAATCAACCACAGATTTCAACAGATTCATGTCATTGAAAAATGGTAGTTCGTCTTGATCTGCATTTTCTAACTGAAACCCTGCTAGATCAGCCAATAGAAGTACAGCTTTCCTCCTTAGTTTGATATCGACACTAGTATTGTTCAGAATATCCTAAAAAATTATCAGTGTTATTTGTCAATTCTGAAAATTTGTTTCAAAATAAAATTAACGTAATAATAAACCTTAGGTAGTCCACCTGAAGCATCCATCCTCCAGCTTCAGCATAGAACAACTCCTGACTAGCCAAGTTATTCCTAATCAAAGCTGAAACAGCATATAATGCTTTATTGGCTTCTTCTAGGGAATTAGAGTTTACCATTTGCACCAGTCTTGAGAGGACTCTAAGTTCAATGATCTGGGACAGTAAAATATTTGTCAGCATTAATATATTGTTTAGCACAGTAAATGCCTAGAGTTAATGATATTCCAACAATCATAAAACAAGACCTGCTGCTGAACAATTGGATTATTTTGACTAGCTTTCCCAAGAACCCATGCCGCAATTGTCCTTATACCTGGATCAGAGTGATTAAGTTCTTTTGAAACTGCAACAAGTCCCCCAAGTTTGTTTAAATCTGACAGACATGGGAACATCTATCAGAAATGCACCATTACATAGGAAAAAAGAATTCTAAGAGGTGGAAAAAAACCAAGAAAGCTCTTAACTAATACTCTTTTGTACCACATATAAAGAACACATGCTACTGTCCGGTCTTGACATATCAATCAATCGATAGAAAAACACATAAAGTTAAAATCTTGCACTGTTCCTCTATTTGTTGTTCTAAATTTATGACCTGATTTTCTTTTCAATTTGTTTACAAAGTTTCGCAAAACAATATGAAAGAGGAAATCATATTAACAAGATTCAAGGGATAAAGGCAAATTTTGAGGCTTCTAAATTACAAAGAATCTATTTGGAGATAACTACCTCGAGCAACACACTCTCTATTCACTAACAATATTTCCAATAGCCAGTCTTATTGGTTGTAGTTCTACTGAATTTCACTAATTTAGTTTGAGGAAGGGACCCACATGAGTTATATGAATTTGGCGCACAAGACCCACCTAATTATGGAATCCCATGCGAATCACACCCAAATAGAGTGTGTCGGAAAGAGTGCTAATACATGTTTTATTTGGAGATAACTAAAAATAAATTTTCTACAGCATGCATCAAGTCCTTCAGAATTATAAGAAAACTCCTACAGCATACTAGCATACAATTCAACCAAAATGATATGAACACTTATTGGACTGCAATTTGCAGCTGTTATACCATGGCCTGGAGGTCCCCAAAACTGCATCACCACATCAAACACAGCCAATTCAGCTGCGGTCTTCCATTTTTATTCATGGGTACGCGGTATGGTATTTGAAATAAATTCATATACACCTACCATTTGCATTATCCAACGACTCAACAAGCTCAAGAAGCTCCTGTAAAGCACGGCGCCTATCTTCCAGGGATGTAGACACATTATTCAAGTCCCTTATAGCGATCTTCATCAATTCAGCATCGGAAGGCATCTTTATTTTCTCCATTATTTCCTATTTGATCGCCACCATAATCCCTCAGGTAAGTGAATAAAAACATACAAAGTACCACACACAAACGCACAGAAGAAAAATTAGTTGAATTAGTAGTTTCAGTGCAAGTGCCGTGCACCTTTATTTCCAATGAACGTTTCTCTAGCTCCCTTGGTGAAAGTCGTTGCTGAGCTTCTGCTGATTCCTTTAGCTTTTCGGGATCAGAATGACCTTTGCAAAGATATTTAAAACATGATTATTTATAGCAACGAATTCAAGGAAAACAAATTAATAACTGTTATCAAACCAGAAGTCATTTTCTATACTTAGAGTATCTAGTACGTGGTTGCTTGTGTGTTGCTTAAAAATAAGACACTGCATTCGTCATTGGAGCATTTGACATAACTTTTCTTACACAAGCACAATTGCTTAATTATTGTTTATGTATACACAATGTACTTTTCCTGCAAAGAATCAATAGAAAAACAAGATAAACAACCCATTTTAAAAGTCATATAATAGATGTTTTATAATTGGTTAACCTGTTCTAGACTGAAAATTGAACTCATGTTCAATGGAATCAAAGTGCTCTTCCAAATGAATTTTTGATGATTTTCCACTTATTTAAGGAATATAATAGCCAATGTAGTCTCTTTTAAAGTGTTCATATAAATCGTAAAGCGTGAAAAACAAGGCTTGAGATTCTGGAAGGTGCATTTCCTCCGTCGGATTAATTCTTCCGTAATTAAATTATGGTTATAGATTATATTATGCGCGCGCCACAGCAAATGAAAGAACTCAACCTTTTTTAATATGAGCAAAATAAATAAAATAAATAACTGAACTAAAAAGAAATAACTAAACCTAACTTTAAGTACGTACTTATAGCCCACTGCAACATGCCGTCGAGTGAGGAAAACCCGCCGTCGGAGTCGGAGTCATCAGTCGCCGGGGGAAGATCCGACTCTTCCGTGGCAGGGGACCATAACAGCCCGCCTGAAGTGAGGTTGTGTTCAGCGCCGCCATTCGCTGCCGCTAGCGCCGCCGTGAAGAGGAGGAGAAGAGAGAGGCGGAATGTTCGTTCCATTTAGAAAATGATTGGTCAAGGCCCAACAGCGCTTTTACTTCACTTCCCTCGTTCTTTGTTCTAAGTATTTGTATGATTATCTTCTTACAGAGGACACGTCATTTAGGCGAATAACCGCTGTTGATTTAAGATCCAACGGTTTCAAAGCTTTGTGGATGCGTCTAAAAGGAAATTTCATCGGAAAATGGAAATACAAAGCAAAAATAGGTTTAGTTACTAAAACCACCTTTGTAAATTAATTATGTTTAAAATCTCTAAAACTTTAAAAATAATTCGACTTTTATAATTTAAACTTAAAATATTATTTTTCTCTAACAATATGGTAAAATGTAATTTTAATCTCTTAAATTCATTGTTTAAGAAATAAAATATGTCGACACAATTTAATCTTCGAAATTCGTAAGAATAGGATTTTCAAGGTTCTTTTACAACATGCAAAGTTAGTTGACCGTCCTTATTAAATGTCATCTATTTATATTTTTTAATATAAAAAATTATATAAATGTGAATAAAACATATGAATGTTAAGAGTAAAAAGTAAAAAAAAAATATAAAGTTAATTATGAACTAATTTGCAATTGGATCAAATTAGTGTATGATAATCGCTGGTCAAAGTAAGAGTTATACGACATTGCTTCCTGTATCCATTAATTTCTAGCTGCACACCATCTTTTTTTAAATTTCAATGAGTACCTATAAAACTGAAATGCAATGCTAAATCTAAATGGGTCTGGAAGATCATGAATGAAGCTGGAAATTAATATGCTATGCCAATTGGGTTCAAATTGCAGGAATAAACCATGATTCAGTGCCAATTACCCAAAACAGAAAGTTAGTAATCCCCACAAGTCTTAAAAGATGCATTGAATGGAAATTATAACCTAAAACTAAATGAGATGCACAATTCAAGGAAATTACCTTACAAAACAGCTAATTTGCACTAAACAAAAACCCAAACTTTTATATAGAGAACTTGAATTCCAAGATGCATTTCATGGTATGCATGGGCAGAAATAAAACCAAGAATATAATGCAGATGCAAAATTGATGCAATGTAAGGAATAAAATGCTAAAAATGCAAAAAGTGAGTGACCCTAGAATTAATCATTTTGAATCATTAACTATGCTACAAACAGATCCAGGCAATGAAGTATTTTAAAGAAAACAATGCAGAAAGGAGGACCTGTGAATTTCAATGTAATAATACAACAAAGCAAATCATAACTCGAGACCAAATTTTGTTTTAATCAGTATATTGAACAAAAATCTGTGTCAAGAAGACATCCTGAGAAAAGATAAACCCACTTTGGGGTCCTATCACTAGTGCAGCGAGGGGCTTTTACCGCGGTTGATTTTCACTATACGTCGCGGTTCTTGAACCGCGGCATATTCAGCCGCGGTAGTAAGTCAGACCCTTTATGCCGCGGTTCTAACCGCGGTATATAGGCTGCGGAATATGCCGCGGTTGTCTAGGGAACCGCTGCCTAAAGTCATTTTTTTTTAAAAAAAAAAATTAAAAAAAAAATTAAAAAATGCACTATATGCCGCGGTTGTGGTTAGAACCGCGGCATATTTGTCTCCCTAACTTCAGGATCGTTGAGCCAGAGCGTGGAGGGGTCGTTTTCTCCTTGATCGGCGCTGGTTGCAGGCCAAGAAGAACCCATGTCGAAGTTGTTGTTGCTAAAATTGAAGAGGACCTTCACCTTGTTCATCAGATCCGGGTTCTGGTAAATTAATTCGGTAGACCCCAGTTCAACGACTCCGTTTGCGGAGGGTATGCAGACTAGGGTTTGGAGGCCGAAGACTTGTCCCTGGCGGGCTCTCTCGCAGGGGGAGGAGGAGAGGCGGTCGCCACCGGTGACCCAGACGGGGTTGGAATTGAAGAAGGCCTGGTCGGGCAAGCCGGCGCCGTTGACGAAGGACTGGGTCATGGAAACAAGGAAGAACCACTCGGTGTCTGTGACCTCCTCGTCTACGTCATCGGAGGCGGTAGCTGAACAGCCAGAGATGAGGGAGTTGAGCTCCCGGAGGACCTTCTTGCGGTGGTCCTGCTCGGCGGCGGAGGTGGCTTTAGCTTTGGCCTTGGCCTTGGCCTTGTCATCGTCGCCTTTGTAGTAACCGTCGCCCCAGCCAAGGAGCGTGGAGCCGGAATAGTCGTAGGAGGACTGCCAAAAGATAGCGTAGGTCCAGCTCTCTCTGGCACCCTCGATGAGGGCCTGTAGGCGGTGCTGGAGGGTGTCCTGGTTGAAGACGGCGGCGGATTGCGGCGGCGCCGGCGGAGGCCATATGGAGGAGAGATCGGAGGAGGACATGAAAGCCTCCATAACAGAAGAGTTATCGTCCGTCCAGAGATTCATCCACTCGCTGACGCTGAGTAGTTGATGATGTTGGTGATTGAGCTGTGGTGATTGGAGTTTGGCGTTTGGGTAAACACAGAAAGCTAGCTACCCAACAACAGAGAATGCATTTGGGTTTGGAATTTATTTGGAGTGCATTTAGGGTGAATTTTAGTAGTATTTTGTTTCAAGAGGACTGACTGAGAGTGAGCAAGCGCGAGCCTTCCGCGAAACCCAAACGCCCACGCCCAGTTTTTCAACTATATGCCGCGGTTCGGCGGCAACCGCGGTATATTCCTGTAAATATTTCAAAGGTAAGAGTATATGCCGCGGTTCCCCTCTGAACCGCGGCATATTCCTTCGATTTATTTTGCGCGGTGGCAGTTTTGTAAATAAATCGAAGGAATATGCCGCGGTTCAGAGGGGAACCGCGGCATATTCCTTTGATTTATTTACAAAACTGCCACCGCGCACCATTATGCTGCGGTTTCTTGTGAACCGTGACATAATGTGCGCTGTAAAAACCCAATTTTTTACTAGTGTATAGGTTTCAAATAAAACCATGCAGTGCATATTCATTGTTTAATATGCTAATTAACTTAGAAATTGATTTTGAATTTAAGATCAAAAAAGGAATAAGGCATAATTATCGCTAATCACAATAAAAGGCATGAATCGTTTGCTGAAAAGTAAAACTTCATGGTTAAAATAAAGGGAATTTTAAAATACATGCAGATTTGTAAGAGTCGATCAAATTTGAAAATAAAAACTCTTGATTGAATTGATGCACTTGAAGTAAAAATTGTCTCAAGAAGACATCTTAAGCAGAACCAAAACATCCAAATTTTAACATTCAACTTAGCCAACCCA
Source organism: Vigna nakashimae (assembly GCA_034642375.1). NCBI lineage: Eukaryota > Viridiplantae > Streptophyta > Magnoliopsida > Fabales > Fabaceae > Vigna > Vigna nakashimae. The sequence continues at coordinate 43,209,047 of CM067762.1, read as the reverse complement.
GGATTTTTAATTCTGAAATAACAAGAAATGTAGACGAACATAAACCAAAAATCATGAATGCTGGAAAAATAAAATGCAGAACTTGAATTAACAATGGTAAGAACAGGATACAATGCTAATGGGCATCAACAAATTAAACTATATGACCGTCTAATGGTCTAGACTAGAACATCACAATGCAAGAAACACAAAATAAAGGGCATAAAACATAAATATTGCAAGAAAATCTTAAATAAATGTAACTTTGTTGATTTAATTAAGACAGAAGAAAAACTCAAATTTTATTTCAAAGAAAAAAAAAGTGTACAATGTATTGAGTTCAAGGAAACAGAAAATGGGTAAAAGAAAGTTACTCAAGAACCTGCGGTGACTTTGTACTCAGCCTCTCATGCCTCCGTAATGGATCATCACCTCCCTTGGCTACTTTGCGCTCAAGGGTATCGAAGAACCTGTTATAGGATGTTAGTAGGGAGTTCGTTAGTTCTGTTAGTTTACAGAGTTAGATAAACTCTAGCTTTTCTGCTATATAAATAAATTGTATGATCTAATACAGTATCAAGGCATTCAATCAAAAGTCTTACAGTCTTCCAAGTCAATATCTTCTTGTTCGGATTCAATTCTAATCTTTGCATTCCCTACCCTCTTGGTTCTTGTTCGAGATCTTTAGTCTTCCTAGAAGAACCACAACAATTGGTATCAGGAGGTGACCTTCCACCCACGTCTTCACCATGGCTCGCAAATTCACGTTCTATTCGTGATGATTTTGACAACTTCAAAGCTTCAATGGAGTCCCGTTTCTTGGAGTTGGAAACTTTGTTGGAGGCCCGTTTCATTGACATTGGCGCTTCTTTGAAGAACAATATTGAGGAGATGATTGGTAACCGGGGACAACCATGTTTTCCCCCAATAATGGTAATCAACCTCGCCCTTATTTTCGGAATACGCGGCTGGCTAGGTTGGATTTTCCTCGCTTCAATGGTGATGGTATGAAACAATGGTTAATTCAATGTGAAACCTTCTTCTTAGTCGATGGTACCCCGGACGCTTTAGTGAAGAAGTCAGCTAGTTGATAATTTGTGTTTACATATTGTAAATCCACGATATCCTTGTTAACGTGATCATATATGGAGTGATGTTTGACCTTAATATGTTTTGCGCGTGAATATAACGTAGGGTTCATAGATAAACTAATTACAACATTAATATCACAATAGATAGGGATCTTACCTTACCATTTGTATGAACCAACATCTACTACAACTAAAGACAACTATAACACTTCTTTCAACTACTACTTCTACATTCAACTATCTCTACATTTTCTCTATCCCATCAACTACTCCTTTCACAACCTTCAAATACTAACAGTGGTACCAGAGCTACGTTCGGTCATCTATTGGGCGTAGATAAAATTTTCAACTACCTCAAACAAAACTATAACTCATTCTACTACTTCCAAATATATTCTCAACACATGGATACTACTAATCAAACATCATCAATTCCAGTACCTATTTTCAAAGGAGAAAATTATGATTTTTGGAGTGTCAAAATGAAGACATTCTTCCGCTCTCAAGATTTATGGGATATCATAGAAGAGGGATTCACTATTCCAGAAGACACCTCTACTCTTACTACAGCTCAAAAGAAGGAGTTGAAGGAAAACAAGCAGAAGGATTCAAGAGCTTTATTTGTTCTTCAACAAGCAGTTGATGACACAATTTTTCCAAGGATAATTGGTGCCACAAGTGCAAAACAAGCTTGGAACACAATACAAGAGGAGTTTCAAGGAAGTGACGAGGTACGCAATATTAAACTTCATTCTCTAAGACGAGAGTTTGAATTATTAAGAATGAAAGAATCTGAGACCATTAAAGACTACTATTCTAGAATAAAAGAAATAGTTAGTCAGATGAGAGCCTATGGGGAAAATATTCTTGACAAAAAGATCGTTGAGAAAATTTTAATTTCTATTCCCCAAAAGTATGATGCAATCGCAACCGCGATTGAACAAACAAAAGATTTGGCTACATTGTCAGTCACACAACTAATAGGCTCTCTTGAAGCTTATGAACAAAGATTGAAAAGGCATGAAGAAGACTCGGTTGAAAATGCCTTTCAATCAAAACTAAAATTATGGTCTCAGAATAAAGAATATGAAGGAAATAAAAGTAGAGAAGAAATTTCTAGAAATAAAGAAAATCCTAGAAGCTTCTCTAAGACTCGTCAAGAAAAATATCCTCCATGTGGCATATGTAAAAAGACAAGTCACTTGGAAAAAGATTGTTGGCATCATGGAAAACCTCAATGTCACTATTGCAAGAAATTTGGTCACATAGAAAAGTATTGTCGTAATAAAAATAAGCATCAAGCAAACTTTGCGGAAGAAGATAATCAAGAGAAACTCTTATTCTACGCCAATCAAGAATCTTCTGGTAGAGAAGGAAGTTGGTACTTGGATAGTGGATGCAGTAATCACATGGCAAAAGATCAAAGTATCTTCAAAGACATTGATAAATCTGTCAATGTCAAAGTTCGCCTAGGAAATGGCACCACAGTGGAGTCTCGAGGCAAAGGAACTGTCATGGTGGAGACAAAAAAAGGTACGAAATTCATCAAGGATGTTTTACTAGTTCCAAATCTTAAAGAGAATCTTTTAAGTATTGGCCAAATGATGGAGAATGGATATTCTCTTCATTTTGAGAAAGATACATGCAAAATTTATGACAGTAAAATGATAGAAATTGGCCAAGTAAAAATGGAGAAGAGAAATAGAAGCTTTCCTATAAGCTTCAAACCTGGAACTAATATTGCCATGAAGGTAGAAGTTGATGACTCATGGCTTTGGCATAGGAGATTTGGCCACTTCAACACACATGCCTTAAAGCTTCTATATACGAAAAACATGATGAGAGATCTTCCATGCTTGAAGGAAAATAATGAATCATGTGAAGGATGTCTCCTCGGAAAACAACATCGATTACCATTCTCGACAGACAAAGCATGGAGAGCAAAAGACTTATTGGAGTTGATTCATACCGATGTTTGCGGACCGATGAGAACACCTTCATATCATAACAACAGGTATTTCATCCTCTTCATCGATGACTTCTCTAGAATGACATGGGTCTATTTCTTAAAGGCAAAGTCAGAAGTTTTTGGAGTATTCAAGAAATTCAAGGCCCTTGTTGAGAAGCAAAGTGGAAAACAGCTAAAAGTACTTAGAAGTGATCGTGGCAAGGAGTACACATCTCGCAAGTTTGACAAATTCTGTGAAGATGAAGGCATAGAGCGACAACTTACAGTCGCATATACTCCACAACAAAATGGCGTGTCAGAGAGAAAGAATCGCACAGTTATGGAGATGGCAAGATCAATGCTGAAAGAGAAAAGTATGCCTAACACTTTTTGGGCTGAAGCAGTCTACACTGCAGTTTATATTCTAAACAGATGTCCAACTAAAGCAGTCCAAGACAAGACTCCTATTGAAGCTTGGAGTGGGAGAAAGCCATCAGCTAAACACCTACGAGTATTTGGATCTATTTGCTACATACATGTTCCTGATCAAAGGAGGCACAAGCTTGAAGACAAAACTATACGAGGAATATTCTTGGGATATAGCACACAATCAAAAGGCTATCGAGTCTACAACCTACAAACAAAAAAGCTCATCATCAGTCGAGATGTTGAAGTTGATGAAAATGCTTCTTGGAATTGGGAAGAAGAAAAAGTTGTTAAAAGCAACATTCTACTTCCAGTGCAACAATATCAAGAAGAAACTCAAGAAGAGGAAGAAAATTCAGGTATGCTTTCTCCACCTCCACAACAACAAGATTCTTCACCTGAATCTAGTCCAAGAAGAGTAAGATCTTTGGTAGACATATATGAAACTTGCAATATGGCCATGATTGAGCCTAACTGTTATGAAGAAGCATCAAAGCAAGAACTATGGTCAAGGAAATGGAGGAAGAAGATCAAATTGAAGATATGTTACCAAGACCAAGATTTGAACTACTGCGCACAATGCTTGGAGTTACCGAATTTGCATTAAGGAGGAGTATTAAAGTGTAATGCAAATTCAAGAAGAATGTAGAAGCTCCTTAGATAGAAGAATTGAAATGTAATACAAGTTCTAGAATATTCTAGAAAAACCTAAGATAGGAAGAAAAATCAAGAATATTCTACATAGGTAAAAATCTAGAACATTCCACATAAGGTGTGACTAGTATGTTCTAGAATAATCTATGGGTCTATAAATACCCATGAACTCTACCATTTGATGTGAGAAGCCAACATCTACCATTTGTATGAACCAACATCTACTACAACTAAAGACAACTACAACACTTCTTTCAACTACTACTTCTACATTCAACTATCTCTACATTTTCTCTATCCCATCAACTACTCCTTTCACAACCTTCAAATACTAACACATATATGGAGTGATGTTTGACCTTAATATGTTTTGTGCGTGAATATAATGTAGGGTTCATAGATAAACTAATTACAACATTATTATCACAATAGATAGGGATCTTACCTTCAAAGTAGTTATAATCTTCCCATTGATTCTTGATCCACAGTAGTTGTAAGCAATAGTGAGCGACAGATATATATTCAGCTTCTGTTGTTGATAATACAATCGCATTTTACTTCTTTCTTAGCCACGATACTAGTTTTTTCCGATGAAATGACAATTTCCACTTGTGCTCTTGCGCTCTACTTTATCTCCAGCGTAATCAGCATCATAATAGGCTTTTAACTTGAAGCTCTTGCTCTCTTTATAACATGTACCAAGATTGGTTGTTCCTTTCAAATAGCGGAATATTTGTTTAACAACGTTAAGATGAGTTTCACTGGGATCTAACTGAAGTCTTGCACATAGGCAGATGTTGAACATGTCTAGACATAGTGAGATACAAAAGTGAACCTATCATTTGTTGATATGTAGTGTTGTCCACTTTTGTTGAGCTTTCATCTAGCCCTAGGTAGTTGTTGGATGCATTAGAGTTCTCATCTCCTTTGCTTCATCCATTTTGAACTTTTTCAGCAACTCCTTGATGTACTTCGTCTGATGAATATAGATTGCGTATTCTTCTTGCTTGATTTGTAGTCTGAGAAAGAATTTCATCTCACCCATCATACTCATTTCAAATTCTTCTTGCATCATGATGGAGAAGTCTTGCCATAATTTGATAGGATATTGGGTAATAGGATAGAAGGGAGCCGAACGATAGGAGGCAAGGGGGCGTCGAACGATAGGAGGCAAGGGGAAGCAAGCCAAACGGTGGAAGGCAAGGAGAGGTCGAGCCGAACGGTGGAAGGCATGGAAAGGTCATGCCGAACGATGGAAGGCGGTGAAGAGTTGGAGCCAAACGGTAGGGTGCAGGAGAAGCAAAGCCGAACGGGAGCTGGACCCGATCGGTTGAAGAGTGACTATCCTAACTGGGACAACAGTTATGATAGACGGGAAATATTTATTAATAATTATAGTAGATAAGAATATATCTTAGGGAAATATTTTATTTAGAACAATATTCATATTTTATTCTAGGGAAAGATTTTATACTAGGGAAATATTTTATTCTAGGGAAATATTTTATTTAAAAAACAATTAGTATAAATAAAGCTAGAATCTAGGGTTAAGGGTATGCTTTTGATTTGAGAGTTTTGTGAAGGAGGTTATGCTCTAGAATAATAGACGGAGGTTATACTCCCAATTATTGTTTGTTCTATTTGATTCAGTTATTCTTATCAATAAAAGAGGTTTATTCATCCATTTTTTATTATCTATTTGTTTGTGAGAGTGCGTGAGAGATTGTTCTGGTTACGTCTCCTACCCGGATATGTAACATAATTCCTCATTAGTAGTACCGAATATAATGTCCTTAACATATATTTGAATAATGATGAAATCTTGATTGACATTTTTTCTTAATAGTGTGGTGTCTACACGACCTGTCGTGAAACCATTCTTAATAAGGATGAGATTTAACCTTTCGTACCAAGCTTTAGGGCTTGTTTTAATCCATATAGAGCCTTATTAAGTCTAAAGCGTGTGTGAGATTGATTGGACATTCAAAGCCTAAAGGTTGTTCCACATACACTTCTTTCTTAATATCGTCGTTTAGGAATGCACTCTTGACGTCCATTTGATAAAGTCTGATCTTGTTGAACACTGCGAATGATAAAACAATGTGAATGGCTTCTAACCTTGCTACCGGAGCATAGGTTTCGGTGTAGTCAATTCCTTCTTGTTGTGAATAGTCTTTTGCAACCAGTCTTGCTTCTTTGTGTCTGATAACTCTTCCATCTTCATCCAATTTGTTGCAATAGACTCATTTAGCTCTGACTACATGTTTTCCTTGAGGTAGCTCAACAAGTTCCTATACCTCACTTTTCTTGAATTGGTCTAGTTCTTTTTTCATGGCTTATACCCAAGAGTTATCTTTCAGAGCTTGATTGACGTTTAATGGCTCTATTTGAGATATGAGAGTTGTGGTAGGTTACTTGTGATATGCTCTTATTCTCACATGCTCATTCAGATTTCCTATGATCTTTTCTAAGAGATGATCCTTGATTATTAGGCGGTGTAGATTGTTAGGTTCCCTCCTTCCTTCAGATGTATCATTGACTGGCGTTTCCTGATGATTTTCTCCTTGGCCATTGATTATATCTGATGAAGAAGATGCATTCGCCTCCTTGGACTAAGAATCGTCTATCTGCAATTTAGAAAAGGAGTTGCCTAGCTCTGACTTGCTTAGGTTAGGCTCATGATTAAACTTCACATGAATGACTTCCTCGACTTTCAAGGTTCTAGAGTTGTAGACTTTGAACGCTCTTAATGATTCTGAATAGCCAAGCATGATTCCTTCATCACTTTTGGAGTCAAACTTCTCCAAATTGTCCTTAGTGTTCAAAATGAAGCATTGACATCCAAAGGGATGGAAGTAAGACATGTTGGGCCTTTTGTCTTTCCACAAATCTGAAGGCATTTTGTTAATGATTGACCTAATGTAAACTTTGTTATGAAGATAGCATGTAGTATTGACTGCTTCTTCCTAGAAGTGCTTAGGAGAGTTAAAAGCATTTAACATTATTCTGGCCATCTCTTGTAAAGACTTGTTTTTCCTCTCAATGACTCCATTTTGTTGTGGAGTCCTTGGAGTTGAAAAGTTGTGCTTAAGGCCAGAGTTTTTGCAAATTTTTTTGGAAAAACTCATTTTCTATCCTTTTATAGAGTTTGCAGAAGGCATCAAATGCCTCGTCCTTGTTAGTCAGAAATAGTACCTAAGTCCACTTAGAGAAATCGTCAACTACTACTAGTCCATAGTGTTTACCGCTCATAGGCGTTGTTCTTGTAAGTCCAAATATATCTATACGAACAAGCTTTAGAGGTCACTTTGTAGAAACAATATTTTTACTTTTAAAAGGCTCTTTGACCTATTTGTCTTTCATGTAAGCACTACAGAAGATTGTATCATTGTATGATACTTTAAGAAATCCTCTTACGAGATCATGACGTTACAACTTTGAGATTAGTCTCATACTTGCATGTCCACAATTATTGTGCTATGATATTACCTCATCTTTCATAGATACTAGACTTGAAACACTTTAAGAATGAAGTTCATCTAGGTTTATTTTATACAAGTTACCCTACCTATTAGTTGTAAATATTACTGAACTCCTATCGTCTAATACTTTACATTGGCCTTTTTCAAATACAACACTGTATCCATTATCATATAATTGACTTATGCTCAGCAGATTATGTTTGAGGTCATCTACTAACAAAACATTATCAATGGAAGGGAAGATGTTTGTCACATAATTGACTTGTGCTCAGCATGGTGCTTGTTAGTTTTTAAAGATAGATTTGAAAAGTGGTTGTCACTAAATTAGGATGAGAAAGGGAGATGAATGGAAAATTGCTTTCAAAACTAAATTTGGTTTTTAATGGATGGTTATGCCTTTTGGGATAACCAATGCACATCGCACCTTTATGAGATTGATGAATCATGTGTTGATGAATTTTATCGGTAAGTTTGTTGTTGTGTATTTTGATGACATATTGTTATATAACAAACCACAAAAGATGCTTTAGAAGTGCTTAGGAAGGAGAAACTATATGTTAATATGGAAAAATGCATTTTTGTACAAATGAAGTTTTGTAGTTAGCTCTAAAGGAGTGCAAGTTGATGAAGAAAAAGTCAAGGCCATTAGGAATTGACTAATTTCTATAGGAGGTTTGTCAAGGATTTTAGCACCATAGCATCCCATTAAATGAAATTGTTAAGAAATATATGGGGTTTAGGTGGGAAAAGGAACAACAAGAGGCTTTTGATAGTCTTAAAGACAAACTAACACATGCACCTATCTCAACTTTATCAAATTTAAAAAAAAATTTGAAAGAGAGTGTGATGTTTTAGATGTTGGTATATGAAGTCTTCTCTTGCAAGAAAGGCATAGTCTCAAACAAGTAAACATTGTCATATTCTTTGATCAATTTCTTCAACTAAAATGAAAAAACTAATTTTAGTAAAAAGCAACTTACTCATGTTCTTGATATCGTTAAAAGTTGAATCTTTTACTCCTTCAATTGTTGAACGCCTTTTTTTCTCATTTTTATATTTCTTACAATGAAAACTTTGGGAGTAAAACAACCTAGCATATGAATAGAGTTTAATGGATAGTGGAAGAGATTTTCAATTTCACAAAATTCATGAAAGCAAAGACACATATATAGGAAATGAAAGAAGTAGGAAAGAAAGTAATCGCAAAAGAACATAAACCAACATTTTGGATTCTGAGTGAAAAACAAATAAGTTACCGACTATTCCTCTTGTCAAACATTGAACCTCTAGACCTTCAATCGTCAAAACCATCTTCAATAGTGCCTTCCTTTTCATGCACGATGTGTATAAAAATAAGAAAACCTAAGACAAGGGTTACAAGAAAGAAGTAAGGGAGAGATTAAACAAATGAGTGGAGAAGTAGGGAGAAAAAAACATTCAACCCGGACAAAACCAAGGATGACCCATCCAAAGTTAAATAAGAATAAAAGGTAACATGATAAATTCGTGTATGAAATGATTGAATGATAGAAAAATAAAACATTAGACATGTATCACAAAAGTAAGGGTAATATTCAAATTTTCATAGTACTTCAAATAATTAAAGAATTTAGAAGGATATCTTGGTTTTGAAAAGAATAATCTTCAACCAAGATAATTTGAAAATTAAAAAAATATTTGAAAAAAAAATATTGAAAAAGGACAAAAGATATACATTTATTAAAGGTTAAATATGATTTCGTCCTTTAACTTTTAGGGAAAATTAGAATTAGTTTTTTTTTAAAATTTTAGACTAATTTAATATTTCATCTTTATAATTGGGTCAATTTAATCTTTTAACAAAAAATTGTTAAGTTTATTTGAGCTTTTAAATATGTTTCTCAACTATCAAATATGTCAAACATTGTAAAGAACTCAAATATTATAATGAAATGCAGTTGAAATGTCAAATAAATTTAATAAAATTTGGTTAAAAAAATTAAATTTATATATTTTTAAAGTTGAAAGACTAAATTGGGTTGAACATTCGAAAAAAAAATCTAATTTTAATTTTCACTTAAATTTAAGAAATAAAAAAATACAAAGAAGTAGACTCATCCACAGCATTGGAAGACTTTTTCTTCCTTCACCAGACAATTTGTTGTGTAATTCCATAATTTTCAAAATAGTTCTATATTATTTGTAAAAATGATTTTAGACGATGTATTATGAAAAATTTTCAGAATTTTCAAATGATGTTTGAATCAGAATTTTGAGAGTGTGATTTTTGAAAAGAGAATTCTGGAACAGAATTTTGAGAATAAAAATTCTAAAATAAGATTTCTAGAATAGAATTTTTAAAATGAAATTTTAAGAAAAGATCTTCAAAATAACTTACATGTATTATGAAATAATCTTTTTGGAGCAATGTTTTTAGAATGAATATTTTATAATAAACTTTTCAAAATATATGAATTATGTTACAGAAAAAGTGTTCAGAACAAACTTTTCCTGTAACTCGTTTTCTCCTTTTTCTTCTCTTCCCATAGTCCTAGGACGAGGTGCAGTTAGTAATAACTAGGGCGTAGAAAGCAAAAGGCACATAGGAATAGAATGCCCAACCCAATGATCTTTTTGGATGACGCCTTTCTGATTCTTTTTCACTCACATTGCGACTACGACTCTTACACAAGAATCATCAGTTCGTTGCGATCTCTCCCCCTTCTCCCTCTCTCTCTCTCTCTCTCTCTCTAACTCAATATATCGGCAAAATTCCACGGTGGGTTTCTCCGATCTCTCACTATGTCTTTCTGTTAGCGGATAAACGACGACTTTCCTAGATCTAGCGGTTTTTCGTTTCTCTTTATCTACTCTGTTTGTTTGTGTTGCAACTTATGATACCCGTGGCTGTTTATTGAATTGTTTTCTGGGTTATTGTTTACATTTTTATGTAATGTTATCAGTACATATTTGATGCTTTGATTTTTGTTCACTCATGGATCTGATAAGAACCCTTTTATGCTATATGCTTTGAGTTTTGTTATTTCTTTTTGTTTCTATTATCTTTGGCATGGATGTTGAATTTTCTTTTACTCTTGTGTCTAGATTTGGTATTGACTGCACCGGTTGTGGTGGTGGTGGTGGTATTAGTGTTAGCTTGTTGTTGTATTGCATTTAAGTTTGGAGGAAATGGAGTTGCGAAAACCCTTCTTCTGCACCTGGGCTTTCCTTTTTGTCGTCGTCTTTGTTCAAGTTACCAATGGGTTTTACCTCCCTGGAAGCTATATGCACACTTATTCAAATAAAGATCCGATATTAGCCAAAGTTAATTCGTTGACTTCGATTGAAACTGAGCTTCCCTTCAGCTACTACAGCCTCCCTTACTGCCCACCTGTCGGTGGTATAAAGAAAAGTGCTGAGAATCTTGGAGAACTTCTGATGGGAGATCAGATCGATAACTCGCCGTATCGATTCCGAATGAATGTTAACGAGACGGTTTACCTCTGTACTGCGTCCCCGTTGAATGAGCACGAGGTGAAGCTACTTAAACAAAGGACGCGGGATCTGTATCAAGTGAATATGATTCTTGACAACTTGCCTGTTATGAGGTTTACAAACCAAAATGGTGTAAAAATTCAGTGGACGGGGTTCCCTGTTGGATACACTCCACCTGATGGCGGTGCAGATTACATCATTAACCACCTTAAATTCACGGTCTTGGTTCATGAATATGAAGGAAGTGGGGTCCAAATTGTGGGGACTGGAGAGGAGGGTTTGGGTGTTATTTCCGAGTCTGACAAGAAAAAGGCTTCCGGGTATGAAATAGTTGGTTTTCAGGTTGTCCCCTGTAGTATTAAATATGATCCGGAGGTCATGGCAAAGCACAAAATGTATGATACTCTTTCGCCTATAAACTGTCCTACTGAGCTTGAAAAGTATCAAGTGATAAGAGAGCAGGAAAGGATATCGTTCACATACGAGGTTGAATTTGTGAAAAGTAATATAAGGTGGCCATCACGTTGGGATGCTTATTTGAAGATGGAGGGTTCCCGTGTTCATTGGTTCTCAATCTTAAATTCTCTCATGGTTATTTCTTTCCTTGCTGGTATTGTTTTTGTCATTTTCCTAAGAACTGTGAGAAGGGACTTGACTAGGTACGAGGAACTGGACAAAGAGACTCAAGCTCAGATGAATGAGGAGCTCTCTGGATGGAAGCTTGTTGTGGGTGATGTGTTTAGGGAGCCTTATTGCTCGAAGCTTCTCTGTGTGATGATCGGAGATGGGGTTCAAATTCTTGGAATGGGTGGTGTTACTATTGTTTTTGCGGCGCTTGGCTTTATGTCACCAGCATCCCGAGGAATGCTGCTAACTGGGATGATCCTGTTGTATCTTATCCTAGGCATTGCTGCAGGCTACGTCAGCGTACGTGTTTGGAGGACAATAAAAGGAACAGCGGAAGGGTGGAGATCAATTTCCTGGTTGGCTGCATGTTTTTTTCCTGGAATTGCTTTCATTATTCTTACAGTACTAAATTTCATTCTATGGAGCAGTAACAGTACTGGTGCCATACCCATTTCCTTGTATTTTGAGCTGTTCTTCCTCTGGTTCTGCATTTCAGTACCTCTTACCCTCATTGGAGGATTTATGGGGACAAAAGCTCAGCCGATTGAATATCCTGTGCGCACTAATCAGATTCCAAGGGAAATTCCTGCTCGTAAATACCCATCGTGGCTTCTTGTTCTTGGTGCTGGAACTCTTCCATTTGGAACCCTCTTCATTGAGCTTTTCTTCATCCTTTCAAGTATTTGGCTTGGGAGGTTCTATTATGTTTTTGGTTTCCTGTTGGTTGTTCTTCTATTGCTAATTATCGTTTGTGCTGAAGTGTCTGTTGTCCTCACTTATATGCATCTATGTGTGGAAGATTGGCAATGGTGGTGGAAGGCATTCTTTGCTTCAGGCTCTGTGGCTCTTTATGTCTTCCTATACTCCATCAACTACTTGGTCTTCGACCTGCAGAGTTTGAGTGGACCAGTCTCAGCCACGCTTTACCTTGGCTATTCACTGCTCATGGCCATTGCAATCATGTTGTCAACCGGCACCATCGGCTTTCTTATGTCATTCTACTTTGTGCACTACTTGTTCTCATCAGTAAAGATAGATTGAGGTTCTTGCTACCGTTGTGCATTAACTATGCAAAAGGTTAATTGATATAACTTCTACCGAATCCTTTTTGTATCTCGATCACATCCTTTTTATATCTTGATCACAACGCAGAGTAGGGCAACGAGTGGTACTTCATTCTTTGTCTAAAATTGTTGTCAAACGGTTTTATGTTGATGGAATCTGCGGTTTGTTCTGCTTCTGCCTGTTTTCCAAACTGGTGTACTCACTCAAGTATTCAACTGGTGTTTAAGATCATTATGTTTCAAGTATTTTAGTTTGAATGTCTTTAGAAGGTTGTAATTTGTTCTGCTTCTGCCTGTTTCCCAAACTGGTGTACTCATTCAAGTATTCAACTGGTGTTTAAGATCATTATGTTTCAAGTATTTTAGTTTGAATGTCTTTAGAAGGATGTAATTCAATCTGTCTCGTCTCATTTCAATACTGTAGAAGAATGATGCTAGATAGATATATGGTTTCAGAACATGTTGTAATACTCACAGTGCTTCTGGGTTTATAATTTTCCAGCTTCTTTGTGGATTGAAGGATGGAAAGTGACCTAGTATAGGATAGGGAAAGTGACTTATTATATACTATCAAAAGGATTTTATTTAAACTTGATTGTTTGCATTTTTGCTTTCAGAATATTATTATATCAATTTTATTTTAGCGGGTGCAGCTTGTACATGAGTTAATAACTTTTGGTGACGGAAATTATTGGCTAAAGGTAGTAGGCTATTACTTTCTGTCGCCCATCAGATTTCTTCTAGCACCCTATCACTTTTGGAAATTATTTTCTGGAACATAATAAACAATTCCGGATATTTTTTTTGCGGAAAGCAATCTTCCCCTTGTATTACGGAAATTTTTTTCCACAAAACAAACAACCTTCTATTACATAAGTTTGTGTTTTTAACCTTAAAAAACCTTAGGTCTTGTTCACTTGAGTGGATTTGAGGGAGAGTAATTGAGGAGATTTGAGAGGATTTGAAAATAATTTTTGTTGTTGTTTATTTGAGTCAATTTGGAGGTAAATGAAATTGGATTTGGAAATAAATTTTTTAATTTGTCACCTCAATCAAATCTTACACTAATTCTCATAAACTTTACTTCCAAATTCATTCTCACTACTCAAATAAACAACAAAAAAATTTATTTTCAAATCCTCTCAAATCCCCTCAATTACTCTCCCTCAAATCCACTCAAGTGAACAAGGCCTTAAGGATCTTTATATAATTTACTATCAAATCTGTTAATTTCTAATGGGTTATTTGTTCTGTGACATTAAAATGATAATTTATGTATGGCACTTAGCACCGACAACATAGTCGTTGACATTATTAAATTAACATTATTTTTCTAATGTAGCTTTAGTATTGTTTTGTGAATAGTGAAGAACTTTAGTTAGGATAAAACCAATCCAATTGTCTCTCAATTGACAAGGAATTTATTTAAACTAAAATCAATTCTTATAAAACTTCTTAAGAAGTATAAAACAAACAAAACATAATAAAATCAAATAAATTAGTGTAAATAAGAATAAATAAAATTAACAACCTAAAGTAATAGAATGTTATGCATAAATTAAATGAAAATAAATAAAACAGAATGATAAACTACCTAAATGCCTACCATGATAATTCTAATAAAGGAAGAATCGTTATAATGTTTTTGGTTTTTAAAAGCAAAATAAGAGGGATAGTTCTGAAATTAAATAAGAACAATTAAATAAAAAAAATATACAAGAAACAAATACAAGATGGATTAAAATATTTGATTTACTGATATGACATTAGGTTGATTTTCTTGCTTTTCAAATTATGATTCTTCATTGATTTTTATTAATATTCAATTTAATTTAAAAATTAGAGAACTTAAATTAATTAAAGTTAACACTCAATTAATTTTTTAAAAACAATATTCATTACATCGTATAGGACTAAGATTCAATTCAAACTTTATTTTCTACCTTTTGGTATTGCTCACAGTTTGAATACACCTTCCTATCATCTTGGAAAGTTGTAGGGCAATACAGACCATAGTTCAACACCCTATGTGTTATCCTCTATGCTCCAAAATGCCCACCAAGAGGTGAAGAATGGCAAAAATCTAGCACATAAGGTATCTCATGGTCTAGTACACACTTGCGAATCACTTTATCACTAAAATATGCCACAAGAAGGGGTCATCACAAACATAATACTTGGTCTCACTTTTAAGCTTGGCATGCTCAACTTTGGTAGCTAAGGGTGGAATAACAAGTCCAGCCAATTGATTCACTATATCAACGAACCAAGTTTCATGAAACATAGCCCAACAGTAGTCACAACTAGCAACACCTCATTAGGGAAATAATCTTGGATAGGCGTTTCATTTGCTTCCCTTCCAATTATAGTCAAATGGTCTACTATTAGATTGTGTGCTCCACTTCTATCTCAAATCTCCAATCAAGTTCTTGGAAGAGTAGCATCCACTAAATCAATCTTGGTTTGAAATCAACCTTCTTAAGAAGAATCTTGAGTGCAACTTGTTCATTCTATACAATCACCTTATAACCCAATATATATGACCTGAATTTGTCTAAGGCAAACACAACTGCTAGGAATTCCTTCTACGTGGGGGTATAATTTGCTTAAGTGGTGTACAAAGTCCTAGGTGAATGATATACCACATGTGATAGTCTTC
The DNA here is from genome assembly GCA_034642375.1 of Vigna nakashimae. Classification (NCBI taxonomy): domain Eukaryota; kingdom Viridiplantae; phylum Streptophyta; class Magnoliopsida; order Fabales; family Fabaceae; genus Vigna; species Vigna nakashimae. The sequence continues at coordinate 43,193,643 of CM067762.1, read as the reverse complement.
CACCCCTTTGTGCAAGCACCACTCCTACGACATAATTTGATGGAAAATGATGGGAGAGGTGGTGAGATCTTTCTTTAGGTGGTCAAAAGCTTCCTTGCATTTTTCTCCAAAGTCAAATGTCATGTCCTTTTGAAGATGTCATGTCCTTTTGAAGCAAGTTATAGAAGGGATTGATTACTTTACTAAAATCTTTGGTAAACGTATTGTAGAACCCAACATGTCCCATAAATGATCTCATACATTTCACAGAAGAGGGATAGGGTAGATGCACAATCATATTAATCTTGGCAAGGTAGCTGTTACATTGCTGTCATAATAGATGTTGTATTGTTAAGGTAGAAGCTGGTAAATACCTTGTCTAAAATATGAACAAGCATAGTTACTGTGGCCTTTAATGATACTTAACCTGCATAACTGAATGATATGTTTTAATTTGAACACTGTGATGCATTGTGTGTTATACATGAAGTAACATGCTACTTGGAAAATGTATATAAACTTGATAAATCATTGTGGTGAATGGTGATCGAAATGAATGATCTTTGTGGACTGAAATATCTCGAAGAAAACCTTATTTAAGTTGTAGATGCATGTTAACCCTGCGAGAGCTATGATTTCATAATTGTCACACTGTTTTTCTCTATACTTTAACTGATTAAAGATTGATTGATTAAAAAATCTGGTTTCGGGACATGTCAGTTTAAGGATTCAAAGGTGATGAGTGAAGGTGTATGATTATGTATGTCTTGGGGAAGTAGGGTTGACACTGAATTAAGCTCTATACTAAACTAATAAGGGTTGACATGGTAGAATAGGTTGTTGTTAACTTTATATTGGTCATTAACATTACTGGCTTTGTTTGGGTGCTTTATTTGTTACCATATCCGTGAATTTGTTGGAGTTTAATTAGGCTTATTAGGTGTTATTATGTGGTTTGTATGATGGGGAAAATGGGGTTAAAGGTGATGTAATCAAATCACACTACTAGCTAAATTTTTTATCCACAAACTGCTGCAGAATGAGTATTATCTGATTCGCTAATACTGCCACTTAATGTTTATCACTAAGAATTGGTTTTTGTGATATATTATGTTATAGTTGCTACAAAATTCCAGTTCTAGTCTGTATAAATCTGTTAGGCTCTGGTTTAAAGTTGTTTAAATATTCTGGTTGTTTGATCAGTTATATTGTCATGCTGATGTGTAGTGCATTCTATCATTCCTTTGAAACATATGTGTAAGTATTATTGCACTGAATGATCATATTTGTGATTGTGTACTTATGTATATTGCCTCTGTACATGCATTATAGATTTGTGCATTTCATTAGGATGCTTTTTCGATGCCTGAGTGGCTTTGTTTTAGGTTGATTGAAAAGTGATAAAATCTTGTTGTCTTGTAGACTGCACATTCTGCATTAAAAATGTATTGTATGAACGTGAATCACTCTGTATCTAGCTGCTGGAACTTGTATTTGATGAGGAATTATATGCGAACATGCTTAATTTTGGTTTGGACCCTGTTTGGGCTAATTAGAGTTTCCCGGGATTAATATTTACTATGGGTGGTTACATGCTAGACTTAAGAGTCTTACATTGAACAACTTTCTAGTGTACTCATGTTCGTGTATGTTAATAAGTGTATAATGTTTTGGTAAGGTAAGGGTTAAATATCACCTAGACAAGTGAATTAATCAATGTCTAAAGAAAATTGCATGTTCAAAACTGATCTAGATAGGAAGAAGTAAAGAAAAGTGTTTATGCTATGTAAATCCTGAGTTTGGAGCTTTCAAATGTGCGATACGGGAAGAGAGTGGAGTTCGAGCGTTGCATCCTTTTCGGCCGTGTAATGTGGGAAGAGGAGAATGATGTTTTGCTTAGAATCTAGCTGGTTTGCTGAGTATAGTACTTGGTGTGCGATGCACCAATGTTTTTACTCATAAGTCCTTGTGGAATAGGGAAACATGTCCTTTAGTTGTGAGGGCGAGACCACTCAAACCACCCTGTTTGGTATAACAGGTGTGTGAGGTGGGGTATAGGAGATAGATATACTAATGTCTTTCATGCTCATGGTGAGGATCATGGTGATGTTCATGGGGATGTCCATCTTGAGGTTTGTAATGAAGATGATGTTGAGGTTCATGTTGATGAGGATGATGTTGGAATTGGTATCACGCAGCAAAATGTTTAAAGAGCGTGTTAAACGGACAATAACTAAGAGGGGAGGGGTGAATTGGTTCTTTTAAAATTTTGGTTTTCTTTTAGAACTTTTATCGAACAATTTATGAATAAAAGATGAAGGGATAGAGAAAATCACACAAATGATTTTATTTTGGTTCGAATCAAAAGATTCTACATCCAGTCGTTAATCATTATAAAAGAGTGATTAACTTTTTCACTAGAAATCAATTTCAGATTACAATGAGAATAATACAACAATTAAGAACAGGATACACATTCCTTCGATACACGATGGAATGAATACCAGCTCAATCAACTTGTAGAGAACCGCTTGCATCTTTAGACACACTAACCACAAGCTTCTCCTTTCTCAAGACTTGATTAAGCTCACACTTAAACTAGAAAACTTCCTTAGAACAATTTTGTGATCTCAAATGGTATAGGTATATACTAAAATGTTTAAGAGGGTTCTATATATAGGCCATGGGTCAGAAAATGAAAAGACAACTCCCAACTACTAGTGATAATCAATTGTCACAAGTGATAATCGATTATTTCAAGCCGTTATGGGTTTTGCAAAACGTGATAATCAATTATCCTTAGTGATAATCGATTATTGCCGAACCTTGGACAATATTAAAACTTGCGGTGATAATCGATTATCCCCTATGATAATCGATTATTGCCGAGATGAACCATTTTCCACTTTTGCTTTGGATAATCGATTATCCCCTATGATAATCAATTATTGCCACAAGAAATCACTAAGTTATGAAACTTCTAAGTGTTTACAATTCAAAAATAACTCATATACAAATGCTTTCTACAAAGAATGCTTTTAACATTTAAAGTATTGGACTCTTCAATTCCTCGGTCTTTAAGTTCATCATCATCAAAATCTCTTCAATGCATCAACGCTTCTTATTGGAAACATATGACATTGATGACGAAGATCATGATATTGATGATGATGACCTTGACGACAATCATGGTGTTGGTGATGATGATTTTAATAAGGATAATGATGTAAATAAATGTTTTGTTATTATGTGGTGTTTATTTAACATTCATATATTGTGTTGTTATTGGTTGTTTTGACGGTAGCTTACCCATACTTGTTTGTGTTTATATTTATGTTTTCGACAGTGATCGTATGACTTTTGTGAGCAGAGGGCGTTGCAGATGTTTCAGATGTATGATTGAGTCATAAGAGGATGAGGGAAGACTTGTGCTTATTTATAGTTCTTTATGCTATAAAATTTTGAAGCAATGTAATCAAATTCATTTTATTTCATTTCTTGTTTTCATTAATTTTAAAACTTTGTAATTGGACAATGGTTGGAAACAATTATGACTTTGATTATTTTTGCACAAGCTAAATAATGAAGTTTTATGAATATCGTTTTCCGCATTGTATCGTATGTAATGTGGACTGAGCAGTCATGGAATAAGGCCGATCGGGCTATCCGCTGTTGGTCAACCTGGTCAAATGATTTTCATTGGTATTGGGCCGTAGTTGGGCCTACAACGATAACAAGCTACTTCAAATGGTAATTGGGCCAATAATCCAGCAGATAATAAAATAATGAAGGATATCTAGTTAGAGATATTTGATAAACTAAATCTAAAATATTTTGTTGAAGATATTGATAAAGTCGTTTATGAGTAACTAACCGAATTTCCAGGTAAGGTTGTTTTTATTTGACTTATGAAACACTTATAAACACAGGGCCAAGGCTAAAAGTCAGGTACGTTCCACTTACGCTTTACTTACACTCTACTACTCAAAATACTAAAAACAGTGCAAACCATTCACTGAGTATTTCATTATGAGCTAAAGCTCATCAACAACACGCCTAACTTGAGCCTCGCAGTTCCTTTTGCATGTACATCCCACCCGTCAAGAAGGAGACCTTTCGGTTCATGCCAATACCGAACGGTCAGTAAGAAGGAGATCGATCAGTTCACACTAATACCGAACGGTCAACAGTAGGAGATTGAAGGAAGACAAGCGATCCAGGCAGCCAAAGACAAGAAAGACACGTTGGAACAGGTTAGTCTCTTGGTCCCGAAAATATCTACCGAAACATTTTGGCGCCCATCGTGGGGCCGAGAGCAAGCAGAAAAAGCTCGATGGTAACCACAAGGAGTATGTTAGATCAACAAAGCACTAGAGGATTGATAGAGCAAGTGCAAGCGCAAGCACTAACTCTGCAGGAGCATATATAGGCTCAGATGTAAGCACAAACGCAGACCATGCAAGAACGATTGCAAGCGCAGGCGCAAGCTCAACAAGAGATGCAGCAGAAACATGAAGAAGAAATAGCAATAGTAAGAACTGGACGGTATAACCGACCACCGTCTAAGCAGTTCTCAGTGTCGTCAGCCCACCATGATCAAACTAACAACGGTAACCCGAACGACAACCAGAATGGCAACCAGAACGGTAACCTGAACGGAAACTTGAATGGCAACCAGAACGACAACCAGAACGGTAAACCGAAAGGCAACCCGAACGGTAACCAGAACGACAATCCAAACGGTAACCAGAATGATAACCCGAATGGTAACCGGAACGGTAATCCAAATTGTGGCCCGCACGACAATTCCGAAGGAGAAAGCCCATCGATTTACTGTTGTTCACGGCAACAATCATGCAGGCTCCAATGCCCGAGAGAACTCCTCCAGCAATGGAAAAGTAAGATGGGTCCACTGATCCAGATGATCACATCAGGGCATTCCTAAACTCAATGGTGTTTTACACAAGCAGTGACCTAGTTAAAGTTCGGGTCTTTTCATTATCACTTACAAAAGAGGCACTATCGTGGTACAATACTCTTCCTCCCGGCATAATAGATTGTTTTGCCATTATAAAATCCCTCTTTAGAAGCCAATATGCATCCAGTCGGGTGCAAGACACTAGCATAACTCGTCAATACCAAACAGGAGAAGGATGAATCTTTGCGTGCCTTCATGAAGAGATATAATGAAACCTCTCGACAGATCAAGGACATTGGTCACACCTTAATCATCAACAATTTACTCTCATGTCTGAAAGCGAGATATTTCTCAAAAGACCTATATGCCAAATCTCCCAAAACTATGGAGGAACTCCATGAGAGAATGGCAAAGTTTATTCACATAGAATACATAAGGCAGTAGCGGAAATAGCAGCAACAAAAGGTTACGAGTGGGAGTAAAAAGGAGGGAGAACGACCATTCCACAACAACGGGGACCATCCCCATAAAAATTTTCCTCGCACTCCCTAGTTTAACCACTATACAACCCTTAATGCACCCCCGAACAAAGATTCTAGAGGAAGCTCTTGCCACTGATTTAATCACACTCCGGCGGAGATCTTCTCCTATAGACGCTGACGAAGGAAAAACCTATCAATATCATCTAAATAAGGGCCACACCACAGAAGAATGTACCACGTTAAAAACCAAAATTGAGAGGCTCATCCAAGAGGGCCATCTACAGAAATTCATAAAGGAAAATGAGACCAGGAGGAGAAGCCCAACCAAAGAAAGGTCGCGGCACAGGCATACTGAACGGTCTTATGAAAGATCTGAACGGTTCTCTGAAAGGACCGAACGGAAACGAAGGCACAGTCATAGTCATAGCCAAAGTCGCATTCGCGAACACGATCGATCGATCATCAAGCGGATAAATATCATTTCTGGCGGTTTCGCTAGAGCATCCTCTTCAGCAAGGAAGAAACATCTAATGAGCCTAAAGAAAGTCCACATGGTGGATAGGAACCTCGATCCATGCCACCTATCATCTTCAATGATCAAGGTCATCACGGTCGAGATATCCCGGTGTCTCATTAGCAAGGTGTTGGTTGATAAGGGCAGCTCGGTCAACATCTTGTATTGGCAGACGTTCCTGACAATGGACTTGTCCAAGGACATAATAGCCCCCTTCAATGAACAAATTGTAGGGTTTGCAGGAGAAAGGGTTGATACCTGAGAGTATTTAGACTTGAGGACTCGGCTTAGAACAGGAAACCTCGATCGAGAACTCAGAGTCATATTCTTATTGGTTGGTAGAAGCAAATACTTCCTATAACGCATTGCAGGGGCGCCCTTGCCATAATGTGTTCGGAGCTATAATGTCCACCCCTCACCTAACCATGAAGTTCCCATCAGAGCGGGGAACCATATGTACCGTACGGGCGGACCAGCTAACCGCTCGGCAGTGCTATGTTGCAGGATTAAAACTCACGTTTTGTCCCCAACGACCACCTAGAAGGCAAGAAACTGTTGTGATCGATCTGGACCCGCAATCTAACACAAATGACCGCATAAACCTCTGGGAGACACCAAGCCGCTTGTGCTTGGTAACAATGGGTCACCGGTGACATCCATAAGGGGAGCAATGGGAAAGACCGATGAGGAAAGATTGACGAAAGTCTTGAAAACCATTGCAAATTTGTTTGCCTGGACGGCTTCAGACATGCCTGTGATTCATCCGAGTGTCATGACTCACAAGCTGGCTATATTTAGAGAAGCACGACCGGTTGCTCAAAAGAAGCGAAGATTCAGTGAGAGAAACACTATATAGGATGAAGTCACTAAACTCTTGAAGGTTGGGTTTATAGGGGAAATAACCTACACCACGTGGCTAGCCAACGTGGTTATGGTCAAAAAATCGAACGGCCAATGGAGGATGTGTGTGGACTTCACAGACCTAAACAAAGCTTGCCCCAAGGATTCATACCCCCTGCCAAGCATGGACCGTCTGGTAGATGGGGCCTTAGGGCATGCAATGTTAAGTTTCTTGGATGCATATTCGGGATACAACCAGATGTCCATGTACGCACCAGATCAAGATAAAACGACATTCATAACCGAACGGTCCAACTAGTGTTACGAAGTGATGTCGTTCGGTCTGAAGAAAGCAGGAGCCACGTACCAGCGCCTAATGGACAAAATAATTTTAGAATGTTTTGGTTTTTTCACTACACCAACCACCCTTAAATTTGTGGTGTTACAAGAAACAATCATGATCCCAAAAACTATCATGTGAACTATAGTAATATGAATAACAACTCATGTTGTTCTGAAGAAGAAAGTTTTTCACAAATGTTTTCCTCTTTTTGTTGAGGATTTATAGAAAGAAACTAATAGCAAAGATGTTCAAAGTAGCTCCTAGGAAGGAAAGATGAGTCACAATGGACAAGGTGGGAAACCATGTCCTTCCTATATAAAGTTTCCTCATATTACCTTTACCAAAGCTTCTAGGTAAAACCCTTCCAAAACATAAATGTAAAATGCTGCTAAACAAAAGAAAGGTTAATCTAACATGCAATAAAGTTACCTATATATCATGGAGAACTTTAAAAGGAAACAAAGCAAATAATATAAGGAATGTAAAATGTAAACAAGCTAGATGATCCTAGGTGAAAGTGCAAGTGACACTTTGGAGCCCCTTAACACACTTTTAGTTCTAAAGTAGAATTAAAGCTATTACAAATATTTAGTTAAGGAGATGAGATTGCACCAAAGGCATTTTCCCAAGACACCAAAGCAAAGAAGCAAATGAACCAAGAATTACAAAGCAAATGAACCAAAAATTACAAAGCAAATGAACCAAACAAGTACAAAGTTTCGTGATATAGCAATAAAAAATGCAAAACACCGTGAGCTTTTTATCTTTCTTCTTCAATGTTTATTCTCACTTCATTTCACTCCAAATGAATCTTTGTAGCCTCCTTTTTCCAAGCCAATTAGGAATATCTTCTAGCAAGCTTCTTCCACCTTTAAGATGCTACTTGAAAGGTAAGTTATACTCCAAAAAGAAGCATAATCCCAAGAAGTGTAAACCACTTAAGAGGTCAAGAAAAAGAAGCAACAAAAAGGAAAATTTGAAAAGCTAAACTTAAATGGAGTATATATGAGACAAGACGTATAAAATGCAAAGAAGAGACAAACTAGAAATAAGGCACAAAAATAAGTAAGTGTTAAGACAAAATCGTCTATGTGCCAAAACGCTCTCAAGTTTTTAAGTTTAACCAAATAACATTAAAATGGGATAATAATCTGAAAACAACTTAGGATGAAAACACAAGACCTAGAACCGAAATCCCCAACATAGAAAATCTTAGGGAAACACTTAGTTTCTTAGGAAACAAAACAATGTCTAGACGATTTCTTTGACAAAACACACTAAAAGATTAAAAGCATAAAAACATTAAAAGAAAACAAGCAAAGTTAAATGTTACCTGTCTAAAAAGACAAAGTTACAAGCGTTTACTTGCCTAAACGATACCATGAGCTAAAACAATACTTCGTCATATGATGAAGTCTTTACTTAAAGCTTGGTATCTTAAAGAGAAAAGCTTAATTGTCAAATGTTACCTTAACTGTAGGAAATCAAAAAGCACTTTGTTGTTATGAGCAAGCATTAAATGACATTAAATGCTCTACATTCAAAAACAACAAAAGTGATAAGAAAACACATATCTGCTACATGCACAATTTACTCTACTATTTGTAGATAAGCTATTCTACAAACATCCACAAAGCTTCAGATCAAAATATCAGAAGTGGACATTAGAGACAAAAGAGATATTCACCTAATGTTCTTCACTTGAAGCCATGCCTAAAAGGACGTACTACTTACTTCAAGCAAAGTACTGAAAAAGGTTGTCTACTATCACAAGTTGACTTCTCCAATGATTGGTGTACATGAAGAAAAAGAAAGTAAAGGAATCAAGGCGGATGCTCAGTCTAACGGATATTTATTCAACAAGTCTTTAAATATTAGAGTATTCAAAAGAAAAATCAAGAGGATAGTAAGAGAAAAAGTTACAACAAAATTTTTATCCTTAGAAGCGTTCAAAAGAGAAGAAAAGAAAGTGCTCAAGAAAAGAATATATATGAGCAAAAGAGAAAAAGAGAAAAGAGAAGAGAAGAAGAGAAATGTTCTCAAGCTTCATTATTATATTGCTTACTGATTGTAAGAAAGAGACAAAGAGAAAAGAGAGAAACATTTGCGAGTGTTTAGACTACTTTGTATTATAATCATATCCTCTATGTGAGAGTAATAGTCTGAACGACTTATAAAAAATTGTTGATTGCAATTCTAGAAAGAACTAAAACACTTACAACTAAACTAAGATTGAGTTAAGGAAATCTAGGCAAGGTTACTTAGTACAAGGAGTGATGTGAATACTCAAAGGAAATCTAGGCAAGGTTGCTCAGTACCAGGAGTAGTGCAAATACCCAAGGGAAATCTAGGCAAGGTTGCTTAGTACCAGAGTGGTGCGAATGCTCAGTTGTAGTCTTGTGGAAATTTTAGTGGAACCCTTTACGGAGGACATTGAACGTAACTTAGTTGGAATGAACCAATATAAAAATAATTGTGCATCTATCTCTTTTCTTACCTAAACGCTTCTCTTATAAAAACTTGTAGTTGTGTTTTTATTTCCAAATAAAAGAACCTTCTAAACTAAACGATTATTCTTCAACTAAGGAGGTTCTTATAAAACTCTGCAGTGTATATTCTGAGTAGCACGTAAAAAACAACAATCGTTTGAAACTTTTATTAGATTGAGTGTTTAAGCTTTCATAAGAAATTTTCAAAGCTCGATTAAGTGCTATATAAGAGGGGTTGCAAAAAGAATTTTTCCATTAACACTATTCAAGCCCCCTTCTGGTGTTTTTAAGGTAGTTCAGTAAGTACTCAGAAGGAAATTCCCATGAATGGTACTAGAATAGATGAATGAGATGATTCACAAGCGATGTAATGTAAGGAGTCAAACGATGTAATGTCTTTAGCAAGAATTGATGTTCAACATGAAGAATAAGATGGTTCACAAGCAAGAACAAATTTCAAATTCAAAATGGGTCTCTAGTTGTTGTTGTCCATTTTCTTTTAAGTCTTTTTTTCACTTCTTTTGTCCCTTTTCTTTTCTTCCGTTTCTTTAACTTTTGTAGAGGGAAATGATCTTTTTTTCTTACATCAACTTGAAACAACAACAACCAATATATAATTTAGTAATTTCATACCCATTATCAAGGCTAAGACAATAAAAAATTATAGAGAATCCTAAGAAATCAATTAGTGTTTGACAATTACAAAAAGACTCTACAAAATCCTAACTCTAAGAACTTGTTTATGACACTACAAACAAGCATGAACACTTACAACCAATACCTAAAACACACCATAAATCAAGGGGTAACATAGAAATGCGTTTTCAAATTTTTTATAATTGTAAATTTCCTTTAACTTCAAGTTTCCAAACCCATGCATGCACACCATAATGTATCCCAAAAGACTCAAGCATCACTAATGAAAGTAAACAACCCCGAAACTCATAAACTCACAACCCCAACCACACTTTTAACACTCTCACTTACTCACTCATTTCTTTCACTAAAAGGAAGAGAAAATTCACCCTCTTCACACCCGCACACACTCTAGATTTAGAGTGTAGGAATGTACCCTACATGCAAAACATAAAAACATAACAAGAAGAGTTCTAAATATAACAAAGAAACATAGTATATCTATATATTCATACGTGAAACACTTAGCAAAGAACCAAAAACATGCACACTTCTACATCCACCACAAGTTTTGAACTACCAATAGAAACCCATGCAAGCACCACATCATGCATATATAATATAGCTTTAAACTAAACCCCACCCTTCACAAAATACATACCCATGGTTCCCCCCTCACATACAACAACAAAGCAAAAGCCCATGCAAATACCATCAAGTTAAAGATTGAAACTAACCTCATCCCTCACAAAAATATATTTTATGGCTACTCCCCTTTGAAGAGCTCTCTCTCTAAATGTTCCTCTAATCCTCTAGTTCTCACTCACACCACACTTATGATAAGAGCAGATCATTCTTGTCAAGAGTAACCCAATAATACATGGGTGCAAAGGTGTTTTAAAGAGTAAAAATGAATACCCCTACGATGGCTATCTGAAGCTTACAATGATACAAGTGAACCCCTCTCAATAAACCCAAAAGTTTTGGCCAAGGACCCTTTGTTTGTAAGACCTGAAAAAAATTATATTAGTTAGGAAATGGAGTGGTTATGAGACTTGAGTATGATTGTTTGGTAATTGGTGTGTAATTCTTAGGTGTTTCTTTTTATGGTTATAATTGCTATGTTTATTATTTAATGTCATTGTTGATTAAGTAGAACACGTGATTAATATTTTGTTGTTTTGGTGATTATGTGTGGGATATTACCAATATGATGCGTTGGTTGTTGATAAAAGGAAGGATTGAATGAGTGTGGGTTCAATCTTGAAAGAAAAAGATTTAAGGGAAACTTTTTGTTTATTTGTATTTTGAGCCCGAGTGCAAAAAAGTCTTTTACCTTTATTAATATGTGTAGAAATTAATATAAGGGGTGTAGATAAAAAAAAATAAAAATAAAATCTGAAATAAAATAGAAAGATTACACGAATAGTTCTGATACTTAGTGGTTGTTGATATTTTAAAAAGTAGTTAAGAGATAATAAGAGAAGAAATCTTAGTAGTTTTAGAGATAAAGTGAGAGATTTTATTAAAACTAAAACGATAGAGATAGATTAAAAGAAGATAGAAAGGAGAAGGAAAACTAGGGTTCCACATTGTTCTTTATATCTAAAAATGAAATTAAGAGAGATAAGGAAGAGGAAAGACATTTTTTAAGAGAAAAGAGGACGAACTACAAAAAAACCTTAGTGAAATGAAGGATTTGTGGTGTTTTTGAAGTTAGATAAAGCCCTAGTATTGGCCAAGGTATGAGGAAGCTTACCTTTGTTTGTTTTCTTGTTTATTGTATGATAAATAGGGTTTGTTCTTGATTATCTTGAAAGGTAATGTTGTTTTGATGCATGTGTATGTATGAGAATATGTTCTGCATGGTGATAGGGTTAAATCATGCTTGTGTTGGGTTTTCCCTATGAATATATGTATGATTTTATTAGGTTATCCCATGATAGGGTTTAATGCTAAGGGGGGACCAAGTTACGATAATTAAGGGTTTTATCATGCAAATATATGTGATAAAGATGGTATGATAATTATATGCAAAATATTGGGCTTGTTTAGGTTGTAATTGGCATGATGATGGGTTTTAGATGATTCAAGTGATGTAATGAATGTATTAGGGTCTGTTCATAAGGGTATGTGAGGCTTGAATGTATGCATGGGTTTTAGGAGAGTTTTCCACGTGATTTAGGGTTGTTACATGTGTGTTTACATACTTGAATTCTGTTCAGGATGTGTTTTGATTCGACACTAATCAATTATCATTAGTTATAATTGATTATTTGCACATTGATTATGAGTTTGGTTTCGAAGATAATCGAATATTTGAGATGAAAATCGATTATGCTTTCATGTGTGACGTTTCTGGGAATTTTCACTAAGATAACCCATTATCTTAAATGATAATCGATCATCACAATATGTTTTGTGCAAATATGAACCATTTTGGGAATAACTGATTACCACTTATGATAATTGATTATCCCAATACATTTTGGTTAAAAATGGCGAATTTAAAAAAGAATGGACGTGAATCAAACCTAAGGAGTTATGAAACATGATAATAATTAAAGAATGAGATTATTAGATATGTTTAAGGTCAAGTTTGACTTATGGTTGAAATTGGAGCATGAGTGAGTGTTAGGACATACCTAATTATGTGATTGATGAGCATGAGAGTGGAGGATAAGTCTACTTAATGTACCTAGTAAATCCTAGTGCTATCTGCGGATAAGTGCTTTCATTTGGTTTGTGTCCATAGGAAGAGTTGTTCGGGTATTGAACCTTCCTTGTGTGGGGGTGAAGTTATATTCCTTGTCCTTGTGTGGTAGGATTACATGTTCCTCAACTGGATTGTGGAACTACTCGAGCGTATCTTTATAGGGAATCAACAGATTGGGCTGTAGAAGGAGCCAGAGTCGATGAGGTAGGGTACATAAGTGTGACTAATTCTTTCCATTATGTTGTTTATGGTACGGTGATGCTCACGGTGTTGTTTATGATTGGGATAGTCATGATGGTGGTGTATCAATGATAATGATCATGGTATGTGATATGGTGATGTTATGTTGATATCGATGTTATTATCGATGAATAATATGTATAGGATGATCCAATGGTACTATGTAGTTGGGAGTGGAGTGTGTTAACGTGAACTTGCATGGGTAAAACAAATCATGGTTTCCAAATGTAGCTAGTGTTTTTGATTGAGGTGTATGGGTGGCTAAGATTGCATGTTGTATATTAGGGTATGGAAGTATCCAACTTGACTTGTGTGTGATCCTTGTTTTGGGGTTCTTGATTTTGTGAGAGAATCATGCTTGATAAGTTTGGGATATTGTACTAGAGATTCATGGGTGTCCATGAGGGCTGAATGTGGACTATATAATGGATTGTGTTCATGTTAGATAGTCATGTTTGCATTGTTTGTGGTAATGGAAGAATGCATGGCGTTTTGTTGTTACTTACTTGTTGGCCATTGTAATGTTGATGTTGAATGCATGAGTATTATAATGGTATGTGAGTCGTGAGTGCAAAAGTGGATGGAATCATACATTTAATTCACATGCAGTAATGTGAGGCTAAGGGGAATAGGATTTCATGTTTGATGTTGTGTGGGGCCCTATATATGTGCATGGTGTGTTATATGTAGGAAATTATGTAGTGGGGTCCTGATTTAAGGAAAAGAGGAAACACATGCATACTATTATATGTATCAACATTACTTACTCATGGAATAAGGTAATAAATAACTGACTAAATACTTATCTAATTGTGAATTTCAATATTGTTTAACTTCATTATGTTTTTTGTAGATATTTAGTGATTCATCCACATTGGAAGATAACGAGATGGAAAAAATTAGAACCAAGTGGACTTCCTTTCTTTTGAGTGTTAGTGACAACTTGTAGAAATATCTTAGGTTTATACTACTTTACAATCTTATGGAGAGTATTTGTAAAAGTTGTAAAGGTCGTAGGTTTATATATATACAATTTAATGTGTTAAATTTTATTGGATAACTTAGTGTATGAATTGATTTACTTGGTCTAATGATATTAATTGTTTGGGATTAATAGATAAATTAAGTGAACAGGAAAAGGATAAAACGAAATGAATTTTACATTACATGTCATAATAATTTTACTTTGACAAATCTTACATTACCTATCATAATAAACTAATTATGACAAATTTTACATTGTATATAACTTTAAATGTACTATAATTGACCCAATTTACTTATTATAACATATATCCATATATCTATCACTATAAATCTAGTTATTATGATAGGTTTCAAATACTTGTCATTAAGTTACACTCAATAACAAGTTATAAATATATAAATATATAAGATAATATTAATAAATATCACATCTTACCCTTTATATATTAAATTAGCAAATGCAATATTTTATTTATATAATCATATATTTTATTAATATATAATATTAAAAACACTATAACGTAATCAAAATAAATATATTTATTCCTATGTAATCCTATATTATGTTTAATATATGATAATTATAAAAAAAATTTATATTATTATTTAATCAAAAGTACCAAGCATATACAGTCACCTTTACAAAAAATTATTTGACATGAGCTTTTCTATTATCGAAAATATGAAAGTGGGAATCTTGATTTTTATTTATGTTACAAGGTTAAAGGAAACATTTTTATGTCCAGGAACCATTACATCTTCTTAACAGGCAAATTTATTCATCCACTATAGTAGTTCTTCCGATAGAACTATTATTTTCTAATATCTATTATAACTTTTATTATTAATTTGTATTTTTATTTTAAATAATTTAAAATTAAAATATATATTGAAAAAGTTAACATAACTTATTTAAAACATATTTAAGAATAATTTTTCAATCATAACATTGAATTAAAGAAATATAAAACCATTAAAGTGAGTTTCCCAAATGTCAGCATGGAAGATGATAATCACAACAAGTTCACAGTCACGACCAGACTAGTTATTGGTCACGGGTTTACTGCGGAGAACCGGCTTAATCGGTCACCCACTGCGTTAAAAAAACACGGCTTTCCCTTCCAGCCTCTTGTCGAGTTAGGTTTCTTCTGTTTTCTTCTTTCAGATCATTGCTGTGTTGAATCAATCTCATCAATATTATTCGATCTGCCTTTTTGGTTCCTCAGGACAGTAAGCTCCTCTAATTTCAAACTTCATTTCTTCTTTTACTTTTGCACAGTTTGTTAGTTCCAAACCTTGATTAAGCGGAAGCTAGTTTTTGCTGTTTAGAGTGTGATTCTTATATCTGTGTTCTCACGGGAACGACCAAATTTCTCAGTTATTTGATTAAGTAAGCAAATTTACTGATTTTCATATTAAGGAATTAATTGAGTAAGCAATTAGCTGCAGAGTTCATATGTTGGTGTTTGTAGGATGTCGAGCAAGATGAGAAGCATTTTACCGTAGTCTTGATTGCTAGCTTTATGAATTTGTTTTATTATTTATAATTTACATTTCTAGTCGGATCTTCATCTATTGAATGGTAACAAGCGCTGATAGTTGACTAAATCCCCAAATTAATTCAACTAACGGAGGGTTTTCGTAAGCCCTAATTTTGGGGTTTTCTTAACAATGATTGCGCTAAACTGTGTTGTGGTTTATAAATGTGCATCTAATCCCCTGCGTTAGTGATTGCATCAACAGTGTAAATCTTTTAAATGGTATCATCTTCTGTAGCATCGACCAGGGGTCCTCTCAAAAAATGCTCCCTCTGCGTTCGCAATCACAGGTTGGAGGACTACAAACATCACTGTCTCTTGTTTCTTCAGATCCTGTTCTGTCTCCTGATGAACCAAGATCAAACTCTGACAATCTCCGTGAATCTCCGGCTGAAAGTGCAAGTTCTCAAGAAACATGGCCTACAGCTGATGCAGCTACAACAAAGAAGACGGAGAATGGAAAAGCAGAGATTAATTGCCTTGAGCAGAATGTGATTCACCGTGTTTCTAGTGCAGACAAAGTTACTCTTCAGGACATTGCCAGAGAAAGTGTCGGTACAATATGTGAAAAAATGCATCGTCTACCTGAGGAGTATCTAGAAGAGTTGAAAAATGGACTTCGAGTTATTCTTGATGGAGGGAATGGTTCACAGCATAGAGAAGAATTTTTCATTTTGCAGAAGTTTGTTCAGGGCAGAACTGATTTGACAGCCAAGACACTGGTCAGAGCACATCGAGTGCAACTTGAAATCCTTGTTGCAATAAATACTGGAATTCAGGGATTTTTGCATCCTAGCATCAGTCTTTCACAGAATTCCCTGATTGAGATCTTTGGCTATAAGAGATGCAGAAACATAGCGTGCCAAAACCAGCTTCCAGCTGATGATTGTACCTGTGAAATATGCAACGGCACTAATGGTTTCTGCAATCTTTGCATGTGTGTGATCTGCAACAAGTTTGACTTTGAGGTGAATACTTGCCGCTGGATTGGATGTGATTTGTGTTCTCATTGGACTCACACAGATTGTGCCATTCGTCAGCAACTTATTTGCATTGGCCCTTCTTCAAAGAGCGGGGTGGGACCCACTGAAATGGTTTTCCGGTGTCAAGCTTGCAATAGGACTTCAGAACTGTTGGGTTGGGTTAAAGATGTTTTCCAGCACTGTGCACCTTCATGGGATGGAGAAGCCTTAATGAGGGAACTTGATTATGTTAGCAGGATCTTTCACGGGAGTAAAGACCCTCGAGGGAGGAAGTTGTTTTGGAAGTGTGATGATCTGAAGGAAAAATTGAAAACTAAAAAAGTAGATTTAAAGGCTGCTTGCAGGGCAATTTTGATGTTTTTCCAAGGTACTGGAAATTTTGCTTTTTATGTCTTCTTATATACACGATTAGGCAATATCACGTTTTTTCGATTTTGTCTTTATATCTATTGAATTTCATGACTACATTATTACACAGACTATATATAGAACTGATAAATAAGGCTGTTAGACTACAGCGTTGTATATGTTTCTCGTTGCATGTTTTGAAATTATTTCTGCACCTTGTAATTTCCTCTTTATTGAACCCTGAAGTTGAATTTCCCGTGGGAAGAAAATGGGTAGCAATGACTCGCTATCATTATAATTATAAAAGAAGACATCATCAATAGTGCCAATGCTACATTTATAATTTCTTTCTTTTTCTTATTAAGCAAGGGCTATTGTTTTTTGTGTGTATGATGTGGGGGGGAGTTGGGAGGGTTGACATACGTGGTTGTAACGTGTAAGTATTGCTGCCCTCTTGTTCTAATCAATGCATATATTAATTGAAGAGCTTGAGGTAGACTCTCCAAAAGGCTTGGAAAATGGAGAAAGTGGAAGGTTGATTGCTCCACAAGATGCATGTAATAGAATTGCTGAAGTAGTGCAGGAGGCTATAAGAAAGATGGAAATAGTAGCTGATGAGAAGATGAGGATGTTCAAGAAGGCTCGCATGGCCCTCGAAGCTTGCGATCGTGAATTAGCTGACAAATCCAGGGAAGTGGCAGAGCTCAAGATGGAGAGGCAGAAAAGGAAGCTGCAGATAGAAGAGTTGGAGAAAATTGTGAGGCTCAAAAATGCGGAGGCTGATATGTTCCAATTGAAGGCTAATGAAGCTAAACGAGAGGCTGAGAGGCTCCAGAGGATTTCTCTTGCCAAGCAAGATAAATCAGAGGAAGAATTTACTAGCAACTACCTGAAACAACGATTAAACGAAGCCGAGGCTGAGAAACAGTATCTTTACGAGAAGATCAAATTGCAGGAGAGTTCTCGTGCTTCACAGAGCAGTAGTGGTGGTGACCCCTCTCAGATGCTGATGTATTCCAAAATCCATGATCTGTTGTACAATGCTCCTCCCAAACCAGACACTCAGGGCCACCCTTTTCGGACAAATCCCTGAGACCGTGTTTGTGATTCCTTGTTATAGCTAAGTCATTCCCTTTGAACAATTATGGATTCTATGCCAATGTAATCATCAATTTTATCTGTTTTTTGTACAAGGTCTAAAATATGTTTGAAACTAGGCTTGTTATAAGCATTATTATCATGCTTTTTGTAAGGAATTGTTGACTCTTGCATAATTTGTCATTACTGGTAACTTGAGTTAGATTGTTTGGCAGTTATTAATTTTTCACTTAGGATTTATAAGAGAAGAAAGGATAAAATGAATTAAGGTAATGTTAGTCACGAAGCAATTATTTTCATTTATGCTTAATTAAAATTTAGGTTCTTCATAAATTTAGGTTTTTATGTTCTCCATAAATTTAGGTGTTTTTTTTTTCAAGTTTAATTAAGTTCTAAAATTTAGATTTTTTTTATTGAGATTTTGTTAAAAAAAAAAATATCCAATTGTTAAAATTTTTATTTTTTTTAATTGAGTCTTTAGTATTCATTTTTTCCGTTAATTAAACAATTATGGCTCCTTTTGACATATTGATTAGGTAGGCTAGTCACTAGTAGAATTTCATCTGTTATTCTAGAACTAGTCTGCTTTGCTTGAGTTGGCTGCACATCTTCAAAGACATTAAAAGTCATATCTTCATTTTGATCTTTCAAAATTTAAAACTTCATCATCTACATAAATTACAACTTTGACTGTCTTCATGAATGGTTTTTCAAGAATGAGAGGAATTTCTACATCTTACTCCATCTCCATCACCACAAAATCAATTAGGAATTGGAGTTTATCAATCTAGACCACAACATCTTCTACTATATCATAAGGATGCTTGATGGATCTATCTGTCATTTACAAGATCATTCTTGTAGGTTTGACCTTAAGACCACCAATCTTTTTGAGCATAGATAGGGGCATCAGATTGATGTTAACCCCTAAATCAACTAGAGTCTTTCCTATGTCATGATTCCCAATGGTGCAAGGGATATTGAAACTTCCCGGATCTTTGAATTTTGGAGGGAGAGTCTTCTGCATAATGGCATTGCAATTACCCTGCATTTCAATTGTTTCCTCATCTAAATATTTCTTCTTCTGACTGAGGAATTGCTTCAAGTGTTTTGCATAAGCAGGAATTTGCTGCAGTGTTTCGGTCAAGGGTATAGTAATCTCTAATTGCTTGAAGATCTCCATGAACCGTCCAAATTGCTTCTCTTTTTCCTTCCTTGAATGTACTTTAGGATAGGGAAGGACCTTCTCAATTTCTTTTCCTTTTTCTCTCTCTTCTCTCTCCTTTTCTTTTCTCTTCTTTTCTTTTCTCTCTTTCTCTTCTTCTTTCTTTTTCAACTCAGCTTTCTCTTTTCTCTCAATTTTTCTCTCCTCTAACATCTTACCACTTCTAGTCATAATGGAATTACATTCCTCTTTAGGGTTAACATCAATATTAGTCCCAAAATTCTTCTTAGGTTTCTCCTCCAAATTCTTAGCCAATTGGCCAACCTGCATCTCCAAATTTCTAATGGGAGCTTCAATGATTTTATGATTGGAGATTGACACTTGCATGAACTGTTGGAGTGTCTCCTCTAGCTTTGTAGTCTTGTCATATAAGGAGGGTTGTGGTTGCCATTGCTACTGTGGTGGTCTATTGAATTGTCCAGCTTGCCCTTAACCCATGCTTGGGTGAGGTTTCCACCATTGGTTGTAATTACCTTGGCGACCATGATTACCCATAAAATTGACTTCTTCTTGGGTATTGGCTTGCATCGCACACTGTCCATTGATATGATCTTCACCACATAGCTCACAAAGTTGATGTTGAGCTTGAGAAACATTTTGAAGCTCTTTAGGAAGTTGAGAGAGCTTCTTCATCAAGGCCTCAAGTTGCTGAGTCATTATCTTATTCTGAGCCAATAAAGCATCTTGAGATTGCAGCTGGAGAACTCCTTTTTGTCGGACTTGACCTTTTTCATCATGCATCTCATTATCATTGGTAGTCATATTCTCAATAACTCATAAGCTTCATCTGGAGTCTTGTTCTTGATGTTACCTCCAGCTGAGGCATCCAACATCAATTTAGTCTGTGATTTTTATCCTCTAAGAAAAAGAATGAGTATTGTAGGTTCATCAAATCCAAGAGTAGGAATTTTCTGCAATAAGCCTTTGAATCTATCTCATGCTTGACCTAAAGTTTCGTCCATGCCCTACTAGGAAAAAGAGATTTCTTGCTTCCCTTTGTTTATCTTGGACTAAGGGAAGTATTTGTTCAAAAACTTAGCCACCACATCTTCCCACTTACTGAAGCTATTCTATGGGAATGAAGTTAGTCATATCTTAGCATTGCCTCCCAAAGAGAAAGGAAACAAGCTAAGTTTGATAGCTTCATCTGACAAACCATTAATCTTCACTATATTGCATATTTCAATGAAAGATGTCAGATGTTCATATGGATTCTCATGAGCTAAGCCATTAAACTGATGACTCTATACCAAGTGAATGAGAGCAGGCTTCATCTCCATGCTTGCGACATTAACCCTCAGCCTTGCAATGCTATTAAAATGAAGAGGACCTGTGACTGTTGCATAATCTGCCAAGGTACGTCTACCATTCTAATTGTCAGCCATATTTTCTATCTCCTAGTCAGATAATGTGAAAGGTTGTTGAAGAGTTTCAGAAGAAGGAAAAAGTTCTCTGGAAATCCTTTTCTTCCTTCTTCTTCTACTATTTTCCAAACCTGTAAGAAGAGGTTCAAATAATTTTGTGCTCCTAGTGTGAACCTTGTCCTGCATACACTATAAAACACCAGACTAGAGCACCAAATTAGGCCAAACAAATAAAAATTAAAAACAGTAAAAATAAAGAAAAAGTCCAAGCAAATTAAGAATCACACAAAAGTATAGTATGACCACGAGTCCCTGGCAACGGCGCAAAAAACTTGTTAACTCATTGGCAAGTGTACCAAATTGTATCAAGTAATATAAAATGGTAAGACTAAGTATTGTTTCCTAAGAGACTCATGTTTACTTAACAATTGTGTAAAACCTTAATTAATCAAGACTTAGAAGTTATTTTGTTGGCGTTTAAATGCAAATGCAACAAAAGTAAATATGAATGTAAATTGATCAATTGAGGCTTGACACAAGAATGAATGAATGAGGTTGATAATATGAGATGATGATGATGTTGTTGGGGTTAGATTTCACGTACTTCACTTTCATGCATATTAGAATTCATCTTCTTCATTGGAATGTTAATGTAACTTTCTAAATTACTTAGAACTCGATGTCTTGCTGTAAAAAGCCTACTCTTGATTATTAGACAACAATCTCTTGAAAACCCTAACAATCAATTCCGCATTAAGAAAAGAAGCTTAAGACAAACAAACGTCCTATGCCTAGACAATATTCCCTTTAGGTGAAATCCTTTAGATCATGATTCATAAGATATTTTTCAATACTCAAATAAATCAAACATCAAGTCATGAGTGACCAAAACATAACAAACATTAAAAATAGGAGAAAATCACTAACATTCAATGAAAGAAACATAAAATGTTTAAATCATATTCAAATACATGAAAGTTTAGAGGTTACACCATCCCTAACAACAAATGAGTTTAGTTCTCCATTGTCAAGGAGAACCTTGGCTTACAATGGAAGAATGAATGACTAGAAACCCTAAAAAGTGAGAAGGAAAGCTTCCACATGCCCAATCTCCCTCCAAAGGGTCGAAAATAGTGTTTCCTTGCTTCAGTCGTCCAAAAGATATGAACCCTAGAGTGTAGAAGCCTTCAAATAAATCAACATTGGATCATGGGCCAACGTCGTTGGTGCTCATTGCCCCAGCTAAGGGCTCCCAAGCGTGACTGTGAAGAGACTGGCCCTCAACGCCCTGGCTGAGGGCAATGAAGCGTCTTGCGGTGTGGTTGACTGGCGCTTAGCGCCCCTAGAGGGGGCGCCCAAGCATGCTTATGAGGAGAGTGGCGCTCAACGTCCCAAATGGGGGCAACCAGGCGCCCTTGTGAGACTTCTGACGTTGAGGGCCCCTAAAAAGGGCATCCAGACGCCTTTATGGTCCTTCTTCAGCCTTCCTTCCCGATGCTTATGTTGTCCCTCTTGGGTTCCAAGTCCTTGACACTTTTGCTCCTCTTCCAATCATACCAATAACCTACAAAATTGATGAAATTATTGATCAAATTCATAAAGTATAATCTTTCTTCACTTATTTACCAAATTCAACTAAAACAAGAGTTTAAGCTAGCTTCAAAGTCAAAAAAGGTTATTTTAGTATCAAAATACAAATAACGGTAAATTCAACCGTTATCAACTACACAATTTAATCAACTAAGCGAAGATTAAATACCAATTCAGCAACTAAGCATGTACCCAATTGGAAGTGCACAAACAAATTCATTATCAGCAAAGTCAGAGCAGCAGAAACACAATTACGATTAATAAATCTCATGGAAACGATGGAATTTCACTAATGACCAACCAAGCACACTTAAGCTACCTTTAAAACGAAATTCAAACAACAAAACAAAATTGAAATCATCAAAACAAGGGAAATGTGAACTAAAAAATGAAACTGCAGTGCATAAGCAAAATTGCAATTAAAAAGGAAGACAAAATAGAATCTGAAAACACAATTGGGGAAAACGAAATAGGGGAAACAAAAAAGAAGGAAATAAAAGCAAGGGAAAATTCAATTAAGCAAAACTGAATTGAAACAAAATCCATAACTGGAATTGATGAAACGAAATTAATTGATTAAGTACAGGAAAAGCAAACCTAAAACCCCTTAAAGGGGGGGAGGAGGGGTTGGAAAACGTTTAAGAGCTCTAAAACCTAAGAAAAACGAAAGTGAAGAGAAAAAGAAGAGCCCAGTAATATGATTTTGGATGTTTATAAACCCCTAATTACAATTATGTCCTTCATATGGACTTCTACAAAAATCTGCCAAAAAATGGGCTTAAAGCCATAAAGTTTTACCTAATTACATTAAAAATGAATATAAAACGAAACTAAAATATAATGTTGATGTGGATAATGGAAAATGATGTGGCAGCCCTCTTTGTCCCAAAATATGATTCCAAAATTGTCTTGCAAATAATAATTGGAATAATTAGGCCCAAATAATTTAAATTAATTAAAATAAGAATTACCAGTCAAATTAAGCCCAAATAGTGAAAATGAGACAATAATGGAGAATTAAACACAATTCACTAATGCAATTTGGTGTAGAAAGCTAAGTGAATAGTACAAAATAATGATTCATCAAGGTCATTTTCAGAATATTTAAGAAATTAGATTACGCTACACAACTATGCTCTCCTTCAAACTTAAAAAGTTGTTTGCTCAACAAAGAAGCTCACAATTCACGAGAAGTTTATCTAAAAGGATGTTAACATAGTTCTTTTAGAAATCATGTTGTGAGCTCAAAGAAAAGCTCACATAAGAGACAATGCTCGTAAGTCTACAAAGGGACTTTGGTAAGTCCATGAACAACATAAAATTAAGAACACAAAACTATGTCAAAAGCCATCAACATTCATCAAGGTAGCAGGATAATAGCAAGGATGGTAAGATCAAAAGAAGTACATGTCATGAAAGTCAATTGCCAAGCTTCTCCATACCTTTCCATCTCCAACGTATGAAGGATTTTTCAGGGAAGTCAAGAAGGAGGTTCAACATCTATGACAAGGAAATACATATCCTTTATCACATTCTAATAAGTTCTTGTGGAGAAAGGTCAAATGATTCTCAAGGAAATTGGAGTCTTTGAGAAAATTCTACTACATCAGCCACCATTCTAATAGACTTCACCAAGCTATCCCAGATTCAGAAGAATCAAGGATGTCACTCTTAGAGTACCAAGAAAATCTGATGACAATAGACTATGAAATCCTTCTCTTGATATAAGAAATATTTTGCTTAGTGATTGAGCTCACAAGTCATGAAGAGATTGTCTAAAAGAAGGGACTTGGGTAAGTCCTTGGAAGACATAATGGAGAGTATAAATCTCACGACGAAAGCTTTTAGCACTCGTCAAGGAAGGTGGACAATAATAGGATTGATGAGACCAAAAAGAGTATTTGTCATGGGAATCAACAATCAAACTCTCACCACAATGGATTCAAATTAGAAGGAGAAAGTTGTCTCAACAGAATAGACAAAAAGAATGAGACCAAGCTTTGGAGAAATAGGTATGAGCAACATCTTTCTTTACAGTATTATTCTGCTCTAGAGTAAGAACTTAATTGCGTAAGAATACATTATTTGTGATAAAGTGGACATATGTCATGTCAATAATTACATGGACTCTCTAAGCAAAAGATGTCAAATACCTTGGCTCTGATGCATAAAAGGATTATCGCTCTAACATGCAATCAGAAATGACCAAGCGTCTAGCAATTGACAACTCAATATTTCGTTATTCTAGTAGATAAAAAGGAGTTCAGTCGTTTAATAGCAAAATAACATCTAGGTAGGTTATTATGCTAGATCAAATTGTTTATGAACTGGTGATATCTCAGACAGAGAAAATAATAAGATGATTAAGGTTAGGTAGTCCCTAAGCAAAAAATTAACCATGGTAGCATCTAAGTCAAATCTCTTACCATATGTCACACATCTTAGACGATAGAAAAGACTAGGTTGTTTAGCACCAAACAACATTTAACTATAGAAATATATAAATATATTCTAAAATAGATAGTTTATCAAAACGACGATTAAGATAACAAAGTGTGCTTAAAATTAAGCCGCATCAGCTCCTAAAACTGTCGTTTAAGATAAAAGAAAAAATGCACATTTCCATGTCATCCATAATCATACTAAATGCATTTAATGCGCAATGATGTCCCCTCTAAAATCCTAGCGGTTGAAATCAAATATCTTAAATTCCCGAGAAAATCAAAGGTCTTTCTTGACTAGTAAGAAACCCTTTAAATCCCATTCTTCTTTCGGATGAACCTTACAAACCCCTGGCTTACCTTCTCTTTAAAGACCCTCAGCTTGTTATCTCCTATTCTCTAAAAACTCTTCCCCTTCTCTCTAACACTTCGACCATGGCAACAATATCACAAAACAACTTTTGTCTTAAGGAAACCTTGGAAGATGTAGAAAGGACAAGCAACATCAGTCTATTTGATAATGAAACACTTCTCTTAGAAGATGTAACAACTTTGGCAAAGCTTCAAGCACTAGAAACCAGATTATAAAGAATCAAGTGAGGATACTTCTATTAAAGAAATAATTATCAAATGAGACAATTGATTGCTGAAAACAATGAGGGTTACGAAAATACTATTCAACCCCCCTTTTAGTGTTTTCCCGTAACTTCACAAGTCTTCATAACCACGTCTAGCTGAACTCCACAATGCCTTTGTAGAGCTCAACGACGTCTGGTTGAGCTTACCACGTCCTTGTCGAGTTCAATAAATGTTGGTCGAGTTCAACAAACATGTTGGAATCTAACTCTTTCTTCATATCCATGGAATCGATTTCAGCTCCTTTATGGATCATAAACAAATAAAGTTAAGGGTAAAAGTGTATTTTCATACATAATACCCTTAAATAAGTGCAGTTGAGGAGAAATTCAAAAACCTCTCAATCTCACAAATCCTCGTCTCTTCTCACTTTAAAATACGTGAAAACAAATATAATTTTACGTGCAAATTCAATTGCCCAATGTTTGTAAACAATGACTCACCTAGAAAGGAACACAAGTTTTTAAATTTAATCGAGTCTATTGATGAACCAATATTTTCTTCACTTCACTTAGTTTATTGTGCTAGATTTAATTAGGGAATTGTGCATAATTGTCCAATATTTTCCCATTTTTCTGAATTGTTCTTAAATCGATCAGAAATTCTTATTTTAGTTAATTTGAATTATGTGAGACTAATTATTTGCATTATAAATTGTAGGGAAAACTCTAAAAATATTTTAGGGCATTTAGAAGAGCATTCATTTGTACACGATGCTATTTAACTGGGAGAAGCTAGTTCCACTCATTTATTTCCGTGTGTTGAAATAGAATATTGGAATAATTTGGAGATCATTTCACGAAGAAGCATGATGATTTGGAATCACATACAACATCACATGGCCATTCATCTTTGTTGCAACAAGCATTACTGTTGAATGAAAATTAAAATGAAGGGCCCCTCATGGTTTTGCTAAGTTAGCATTCATTGAAGAGCTTGCTATAATTGCTGCCAAACTAAAAGCACACGGCCTAGGGCCCATGAAGAAGCCAATTTGGAAAAGCAATCAGCAAAGTTGGAATTTAAAGTGGGAGCCACCATTTAGCATGGAGAATTTTGTTTTCTTTGACTGAAGTAAGGTAAACCCGTGAAGCTGCATGGAGGAAGTAGAGCTCACAAGTTTCTTTGAGATGCATGGCAGTAGAGAGCACACAAGCATACGTCCAAGGAAGATCACGGCCTTCACACAACTAAAGTAACACCCAGGTTCCATCAAGGCTAGAAGCAACACTTCACCACTCTTGAATAGCTCTCGGTCAAAAACTGCAAAATGGAGAATGGAATTGGTATCATGTGGAGTGTACACGGCCTTGCTGCACTTGCAAAGGAGTACACCTCACGTAGAAATTAATTTGGCAACATCCAAATCAGCACCAACACTTCAAATGGGCAGCAGCACAACTTACGGTCCAGCAAGCAAGATGAGTTCAAATACAAGAGTGCTTCTCATGGCTTGGATGGAGAGATGCATGGTGATGAAGGAAGCAAGTTGGTCAACAATTGATGGAAGAAAGGAGCCCACGGCACACTCACATGAAGAATTTGCTGAAAAGTAATAAGTTACTACTTGTTTATTTGGAAATGGAGAGCAATGTTTTATTTGTCTTCTTTTGAAATTGATGCAACTTCACACGTCCAATAGTAAGTGTTTGAAGAAGTCAAAAGCACTTGGAGAATGGAAGTGGACGGTCTAGAAGGGGAGAGAAAATGGACATCACTTCATGGAGGGTCCTCTCACTCATTTTGTGGGCATGCTTCCAAATGGAAAATGAATGGGTTTTGGAGTATAAGTAAGAAGTGTGCCGTGACATCCCAGAGGGGGCTGTGAGGTTCCAGCAGTGGAGAATAAGTCCAGCAGTAGATGGACAGTAGAGAATAAGGACTGGAACGTGAGGAGGGCTGGAACAGAAGGATGCACTGGCACAATGGAAGGATACGGTTGATGCACACTTCTTGTAATGTTGAATTTCATATTTACTTTTCCCTTTCTTTTGTTGTAATAAATTCATCTACTATTTTAATTCAATGCATTAATTTAATTTACTGTTTCTGAAATTTAAATTCTGTTTTACTGTTTTTTTTTTTTACTGCTGAAATTTAATTACTGCTGTACTTTAATTTTTGTATCCAGTTTTCTACAATTTAATTTTTAATGTTGTTTATCTTTTGCATGTTGATTATTTCACTGTAATTTTACTCTCTGTATTTTATTGCAGTAATTTTGACTCTGTTTTTACTGTTTTCGAAATTTACTGTTTTTCTGTATTTTCTGTTTTCTGTATTTCATTTTCTGTATTTGCTTTTACTGTTTTCCTGATTTTGTAATTCTGTATTTACTGTTTTTACTGCAATTATGAGCTGCTGTAATTTCATTTTCTAAAATTTATTGTTTTACTGTTTTACTATTTTTACTGTTTTCTGTATTTACTGTTTTCTGTATTTTATGTTTTTCTGTATTTTCGTTTTTACTGTTTTAGATTTATTTTCACTGTTTCATGTTACTGTATTTTTGTTTTTACTGTTTCTAAAATTTACTGTTTTACTATTTCTACTGTATTCTGTATTTACTATGTACTGTATTTTCGTTTTTCTGTATTTTCATTTTCTGTATTTTAGTTTTCTGTTCCATATTTATTTTTTACTATTTTACCTTACTGTATTTTCGTTTTTACTGTATCAATTTCATTTTTACTGTTTTAAAAGTGTTTTACTATTTTAATTTCGTTTTTACCATTTTCACTATTTTAAATTTTACGGTTTTGTTTTTACTGATGCCCCTATTTTTGCGTTTAATGTTTTACGTTTTGTTCACGTTTAATGTTCCCGCGTTAATTTTTGATATCTTTTACCATTTTTTTTACCGTCTTTTACCGTTCAATTTTTACCGTCATTAAAATTTATTTCATCGTTTTTAATTTTGCTTTATTTAATTTCTAGTCCGTTTTAATTTTATTACCGCAACCAAAACAACCATCAAAACCCCCCCTTTTCGTGTGTGATCTGAGACTGAACCGCAATATTGGTCCTTGTGAGACGACCTAGGAGTCACTTCCTAGTCTATACTGCATATTTTCGTGCAAACAATTTTTGTGAGCGGTGCGACCCGTTCATCATCTATGCTTTGATTTAATTTAGAAACTTTTATGTGATTAAATAAATTTTTATCAATAATTTAGACTTTACTTTGATTAGAGGTAATCATTTTAACTAAAATTAGTCAAGACTTGACTTTAATTAATTAACTTTTTACTTTGTGAGACAAAGGAATTGGCGTAGATATAATAAAATTTGATTAAGAATGTATTTTGATTGATTTTACGGTGGATAATCTAAAAGTTCTCATTTTCAATTGAGACTATACTTTGATTAGAAGTGAGAACACCAATAAATCATTTGAAACTTTACATTGATTGATTTAAAAATCTATACTAATAATAAATTTAATGATAGTCTTTATCTAATAATGAATAATCTCTTTTGAAGAAGGTGAAATCAACTTGTTTTAATATAATTATTTTAAAATATTTTATTAATTTGTTGTTTCACTTATTATTATCAAATTCACCTTTATATTTTTGTATATTATTTTTAATTATTAATTTTAATTTCATTAGGTTAGACGTTTTGTTAATTTTTTTTTGTGTGTAAGATTTTATAAAAATTAAATGATTGAAAATTAATTCCGTATTTATTAAGATATGGCTCAAATTAATTTAACTATATTTAATTTATTAATTACTAACTTAATAATACTGTTATTATTTTACTTAAATAAAATTAATTTAACAATTAAATAAAATTAACTTAATAACTTATAAAAGGTCATGGACATCTAGACCCCTTATACGATAACTATTAAATAATATATTTAATTATACATATTTCATCTAATAAATATAGTCACAAATAATAAAAAGTAAAAGGAATTATTTTTATTAATTATATTGTAATACTATATTAAAATAAAAATAAAAATTAGATGTTACGTAATTACAAAATATTTATAATCAAATAATATTTTCTCAGAATTATTTTTACAATGAAACTGGCTTTGATATTCATTTTCCTACAAAATGGAGTAAATATCATTTTGAATTTCATCAACCGTTTCACCTGTGTTTCCTTAAAACCCTAAGTTTCCTCTCCGAAATCCCTACCTATCCTTTTAAACTAAGAAAACATGTCCTCCCACCGCGTGTTCCAGCTTAAACTTAATCCGTTAACAGGTAACTCTGAATGGATCGTCATTGAAGACAATGACGAGAGCTTCGCTCAGAATTTCCACAAGCCTTTCCTTGCCACGACGTCGTATCTGGACATGCTTAATGACTCCACCAGAAACGCGGCATTTCGCCACGCCATTGAGAAAACCATCAGCAAACCTTGCCATGTCCTCGATATCGGGTACTCTACATTCATAAATAAAAATATAGGCGTGACTTAATTTGATTTTAGTCGCTGACTTCTTTGTATAACATGATGCCACTATAATCGGTCAGTGCTGGAACTGGGTTGCTTTCGATGATGGCTGCACGTGCCATGGGTGACGAAGGGAAGGTCAC